>CM017567.1:52936818-53629318 GCA_007844125.1 Sinonovacula constricta | reverse complement strand
ATCAGGATCTACACGTGTAGATCCTAATTAGACAGCTCCCAGCAGCAGGTGGGTGATCAGGATCTACAGGTGTAGATGTCAGTATCTACAGGTGTAGATCCTTATAAGACAGCTCCCAGTGGCAGCAGGTTGACCAAGATCTACACTTTTCACCAAACCCAGATCAATTTATACTTAGGACTCCCTGAGGTAAATAAATGGTCACATTAATTATTCATTGCGGTTTCACTCAGCCATAATTGGAACATCTTCCTAAATGGAAAACAACCAAATTGGGCTAAAGCCCTATATAGCCACATAATAAACTTCAACAAATGGATCAAATAATATCACACTGTGCTTAGGTGATATATTTCTATTTGCAGCTATGTAGTTCAATTCTTGTCATGAAATCCACCTACGTCTTCTATTTATAGTGGAAATAGATCATTAATGTTTCATAATGAAAAAGAGCAATAATTTTCCAGAGATTAAGATTATGTTTATTGGGTTTATCGTCCCACCAACAGTATTTCAGTTATCTGGAGACGGTGTCCACTTGAAGCAGATATAGTGCTGCCTTCACTGTGTATAGCATGCTGTGAACACCTGGCATGATACCACACCCAGTCACATTATCCTGACACCGGGCCAACCAGTCGTGGAACTACCCTTATATTTGCTTAAGTGTTAGCAAGGGATGGGATTGGGATTGGGATTAGCCGGCATTTTTGCCGATACTGCGCAGCGACATTTCTATCATTACAGCACAGGGGCACTTATGATGTGCCCAGGGACTGAACCCGGCCGGTCCATTATACTGACACCGACGAGTCAGGCATAATGCTGTCCCCGTAGCCCCGAGCGTTAGGAGGGAAGCCACTACTACCAACTTTAAAGTCTTTGGTATGACCCGGCCGGGGTTCGAACCCACGACCTCCCGATCCACAAGCCGACGCTCTACCATCTGAGCTATTGCGGCCGGTATGTTAGCAAGGGAGCTATACCACTACCATTTTTAGCGACTTTGGTATGTCGCTCTACCCATTGGGCTACCAGGTCCGGTGCGATTAAGATTATACTATATATATATATATATATATATATATATACATAAGTCTGTCATCTTTCTCCACAACTACGTAGCTGGATGTCACCAATATGTCCATAACGATGTCAAGAACCAAAAAAAATAAAAAAATAAAATCTCCAACCTTTGTACTAAAACAGACGTAGTGATGCCTTCATTGTATATAGCATGATATCATACCCAGTTATCTTAAATCCTGACTGAGCAGTTTTGGTACAATCCTTGTATTTGCCTGAGCATGAGCAAGAGAGCCATACCTCTCATTATTTAATGACAATTTTATGTCAAGTTTAAACCAGAAACCTCACATACCTGGAGCCAACATTCTACCTATTTAGTACCAGATAGTCTGGTATGTCTGCTATTGTATGTCTTACATCAAAAAACTTTTTAATAAGTCAGCAAAATTAAAATAGATTCAATGTTGCACTATTTTACATTTAAAAGTTATCAGTTTACATAACAATATAAATACCTGATATAACTGTAAAACATATGGGCAAAGTGGCAGGTACTCTTTATTTGAGTGTGTATTTCTTTCCCTATAGGGAATACATTATAACTGCAAACATGTAATTATGCGGATAAATTTTGCTTCAACCATTGTGTGTTTATTTCAGGCATACTATTCAAAGCTATCCTTATAATTATGTCAGTTGATGCATTAAAGTATCAGTTTTCACCAGGTACTGAATGTGAGATATTTAAAGGAGGTATCTAACAATGTGGACCTTTTCTTACTCTCTCTCATGCAACCAAATAAATTATTGTTACCTAAAAAAGATCAAGGAAAATGCTGCTTAAAAAGTAAAGCTTAACACACACCAACTGTCATGAAAAAACAACATATTTTCTTTCTGAGCCACACTACTAGGTTATTTTTAACCTAAGAAAACCTTAATAAAACCTTGCTCAGTTATCTATTTTTAACCTAATAAAACTTTGCTCACTTAGCTTTTTTAACCTAAGAAAACCTTGCTTTAGTTAGCTATTTTTAACCTTATAAAACCTTGCTCTTGGTCCATTATACTGACACCGACGAGTCAGGTGTAATGCTGTCCCATTAGCCCCGAGCGTTAGGAGGGAAGCCACTACTACCAACTCTACTAACTCTTTGATTAGACCTGGCTGGGGTTTGAACCCGAGACCTCCAGATGCGCAAGCCGACACTCTTACCAATTGTGCTATTGCGGCCGGTCGGGATAAAATATTGTTACACATATTCGATATAGACAAACTTTTGGATACCACCTTTAAAATGTAAATCATAGGAGAAGCTTTCAATATAATATAATTAAGTGTCATTAGAGGTTTTAAAGTGAATGCCATTCAAACATTGCAATGCTCGACAGGTTTGTTCCGATATTTTCAGAGTAAATAATAAATAACAAATGTTAACATAATTTCTAACATGAATTACAAATAAGGGTCATTATGGCAACAGCTACCAACTACTAGTGGAAGGAACATTCCAGATGAATGTCTGAGCATAGAACGCTTCAGGTCTGAGGGAAAACCTTTCCATACAAGATTTCCCGCCCAGACCTGAAGGACCCAAACCCACTTGGTCAGGAGCCAAAAAGTAACTCAAATGCATGCTCCTTAACTCAGTTGTTCTTCAGCCTTAACTGCAATAACTGGCCACTTAATTCTACCACTTACAGTTGGAAGGTCTTCAGTGTTTCTATCCTGACCTTGGGTCTTGCTGGAATCACCAAAATGTATCATAGTGATGTATTTCAAAAACAAAACAAATGTGGCTGGAATGACCAAAATGTATCATAGCAATGTATTTCAAAAGCAAAACAAATGTTGCTGGAATGAACAAAATGTATCATAGCGATGTATTTCAAAAGCAAAACAAATGTTGCTGGAATGAACAAAATGTATCATAGCGATGTATTTCAAAAACAAAACAAATGTTGCTGGAATCATCAAAATGTATCATAGCGATGTATTTCAAAAATAAAACAAATGTTGCTGGAATCATCAAAATGTATCATAGCGATGTATTTCAAAAATAAAACAAATGTTGCTGGAATGACCAACAGTATCATATCGATGTTTTTCAAAAATAAAAGAAATGTTGCTGGAATGACCAAAATGTATCATAGCGATGTATTTCAAAAACAAAACAAATGTTGCTGGAATCACCAAAATGTATCATAGCGATGTATTTCAAAAACAAAACAAATGTTGCTCGAATGACCAAAATGTATCATAGCGATGTATTTCAAAAATAAAACAAATGTTGCTGGAATGACCAACAGTATCATATCGATGTTTTTCAAAAATAAAAGAAATGTTGCTGGAATGACCAAAATTTATTGCAGCGATGTACAATTTCAAAAACAAAACAAATGTTGCTGGAATCACCAAAATGTATCATAGCGATGTATTTCAAAAACTAAACAAACGTTGCTCGAATGACCAAAATGTATCATAGCGCTGTATTTCAAAAACAAAACATAGACAACATAAATATCACCAATCTCTGTCTTAATTATTATCTTTGACATATCTGCTACAAATAATTAGTATCTTTGTCAAGACAGTAGATTGCCATGATATAATAATGAACATTTACTTGCAAGCTACTGTCAGCCTGCATGATTATCTGCAATAACTTCACTTTAAACTTTCTTAATTGCACTACAAGAATCACATTGATGAGCCTTGAATTTCCAAGCTAATAAACTGTAGGAGCAAATTTAATTATCTTGGACATAACTTTCACATTGGCCATTACAAAACGAAGAACATATATTCTTCAGAGAATATTAGCTGTGACATTATCAGGGGTTTTGCAGAAGGAAAAAAAGGAATATTGCCTTGTTGTTGATAATAGAATATTTTCTGAAGATAACTTAGAAACTGTCATACTGAGAGAGTGTTTTAAACTGCTAAACATGAATTAATCAGGCTTGTTTGGATTGTTATCCCACCAAAAATATTTCAGTTATCTGGAGACGGTGTCAACTTGAAGCAGATATTGTGCTACCTTCACTGTGTATAGCATGCTGTGAACACTTGGCATGAAACCAGACCCAGTCACATTATGGTGACACCAGGCAAACCAGTCATGGAACTACCCTTATATTTGCTTGAGCGTTAGCAAGGGAGCTATAACACAACCATTTTTAATGACTGTGGTATGTCGCGGCCCGGGATCACCTCTAGGCTTCTTATACCTGGAGCTGACACTCTACCAGTGCTACCAGGTCAGGTACACTTGATTGAATATAGAATAATTTTAACTATTGTTTGCATACATGTAATTGCATATTGGGTTAAACCTACACCACCCAAACAGCATTTCTGAGCACTTTGTTTTAGTTATTTAATAAACCTTTCATAACTTAGTTTTATAAAAACCTTAGTCCTGAAGATTCAGCAGCAAATAATGCAGATCCTGATCACACATCTACCAGCAGGGACCTGGCTGACCTGGTTCTATACTATTTGCTAAGCTTTATAAATACGTGCTTAGCAAGCTAAGAGATAACTGTAATATAACCCTCCTTAGCTCTTAATCAAACAGTCGAGCTAAAATCTCTCAAACATATCCCAGCTAACAGCTAGACAAATCATCAACATGATACAACAACAACTAACGACAAACCTTTTCTAGTTTCCCCATTGACCAACACTAACACAACAACTGTCATCTCTAACTACTGAAACTTAAAACAAAATTAATATTTGTTGCTAAGGTAACAAATAGAAATAATGGAAACACTATTTTGTAAAACAATACAAGTTTTGTCGAGTGATGGCACCAAATGCCATAAAGCTGTCACACACCACACTAGATATTCTGTTTATTTCCACTATTGTAACGGCTCTGGCAAATGTTTTCCTAACTTTGTTTAACTCCTGGTACAACTAAAGTTAATTATCAAACGTTCATATACAATCGATAGGAGAAATAAGTCATGAAAAAAATATATGTTAATTTTCTGATTGATTTTCTTTTTAATTTGAATGTTTTATTTGATATAATTAGACATTTAAAGTGTATCTTGGCTGGGGATTAAAAAATTCTATGTTTTTTGAAACAGTGTTTCAAAGGAAATTCATGTGTGTTGGTGGGGCATAAATTGTATGTTACCAGTCTGCACAAAAGAAATGTAAAAACACTGGACCGCATGTACACCAAGTGGGCAATAACTACTGGACTGAACCTAATTTTACTGAATCACCATGATTTTGGCATTTTGAAATCAACTTTTTAATCTTAGAAAACCATGTGACCACTTAATTTTATATAGTCATCCGGGTAATCCACTCTGCCGTCGATATCTACTTTTATAGTGACCACTATCACACTATTTATAAAGTTGGAAAGACTGAATATTTAGAGTAATTCTTTTACCATTAGTACAGTCTAACAATAAAGTTAGTGTTCAAGATAGTCTTTATAACTACTAAAGTATGGGTTAATGCAAAAAGCTTGACCAAATTCCCCAAATCAGTGCTTAGATATTGGTACATGTATTTAATATAGGCAAACTTTAAGTTGTTAAATATTGGTATGTAAATTTAACAATTTTATTCACAGTTCATCTATAATTTTGAAAATTTGATTGACTGTGTTGTTGTTTTTTTAAAAGTGATAAAAGGATTCTCATAAATGTATGTTTAACCGGTAATAATATATTTAAGGCTGAACCAGCTGACAAATTAACTCTTTGTCATGCAGGAATCTGCTAATTATTGTGAATTGTTTGTGAAGGCTTAAAATGGTGTATACTTGCAGGAAAGGGTCATATAGACAAACTGTCAGATACCACCTTTAAGATGGCAACTGTAACTGGCACCCCCTTTTGTAACCTGGGGCTGACTGGCACCACTTTTTGTAACCTGGGGCTGACTGGCATCCCCTTTTGTAACCTGGGGCTGACTGGCACCACTTTTTGTAACCTGGGGCTGACTGGCACCACTTTTTGTAACCTGGGGCTGACTGGCACCACTTTTTGTAACCTGGGGCTGACTGGCACCACTTTTTGTAACCTGGGGCTGACTGGCATCCCCTTTTGTAACCTGGGGCTGACTGGCACCACTTTTTGTAACCTGGGGCTGACTGACACCTCCTTTGGTAACCTGGGGCTGACTGGCACTCCCTATTGTAACCTGGGGCTGACTGCCACTCCCTATTGTAACTTGGGGCTGACTGGCACCACCTTTTGTAACCTGGGGCTGACTGGCACCTCCTTCGGTAACCTGGGGCTGACTGGCACTCCCTATTGTAACCTGGGGTGAACTGGCACTCCCTATTGTAACCTGGGGTAGACTGGCACCTCCTTTTGTAACCTGGGGCTGACTGGCACTCCCTATTGTAACCTGGGGCGGACTGGCACTCCCTATTGTAACCTGGGGCTGACTGGCACTCCCTATTGTAACTTGGGGCTGACTGGCACCACCTTTTGTAACCTGGGGCTGACTGGCACCTCCTTTGGTAACCTGGGGCTGACTGGCACTCCCTATTGTAACATTGGGTGAACTGGCACTCCCTATTGTAACCTGGGGCTGACTGGCACTCCCTATTGTAACCTGGGGTAGACTGGCACTCCCTATTGTAACCTGGGGCTGACTGGCACTCCCTATTGTAACCTGGCGTGGACTGGCACTCCCTATTGTAACCTGGGGCTGACTGGCACTCCCTATTGTAACCTGGGGCTGATTGGCACTCCCTATTGTAACCTGGGGCTGACTGGCACTCCCTATTGTAACCTGGGGCGGACTGGCACTCCCTATTGTAACCTGGGGCTGACTGGCACCCTCTATTGTAACCTGGGGCTGACTGGCACTCCCTATTGTAACCTGGGGCTGACTGGCACTCCCTATTGTAACCTTGGGCTGACTGGCACCCCCTTTGGTAACCTGGGGCTAACTGGCACCCCATTTTGTAACCTGGGGCTGACTGGCACCCTCTTTGGTAACCTGGGGCTGACTGGCACCCCCTTTGGTAATCTGGGGCTAATTCTCTACCTAATGCCCTTCCAGCACCAGCGATTGTTGCTCAAGGGTCAATTTCTGTTAAATCTTTTATTTATCTGCAAAAACTGCTTTGGAGCTCATAAGAACTGTCCAAAAGTAATGATAAAAAAGAACCACACAATAAAAAAGCTTGGTTAGAAATCACATAATTATATTGCCACACAGTCCTATTGACTCCCCATCTGTATTTATATAAGAAATCATATTCTGTGTGGTCCATAATGGTTTACTAAATACATCATATTGTGACAGTTTCCCCCAGAACTGAGGGCATCAGCCATGGTTCATAACGATCAATAGATCAATGTAGGAAGATTTGTTTCTAGAGATGTGTCATCTAAATATCCAGTCTTTCACTAACCTTACACATTTAACTGTTCCACTGCTAAGCATGAGAAGATTAAGGCAAAATAGTGTAGATCCAGATCAGGCAGCTCCCAAAATCTGCACTTTCTGCAATGGTTCTGAGATCCTTACGATGCTTGTTTGTTTATTGGGTTTATCATCACACCAACAGTATTTCAGTTATCTGGAGACAGTGTCTACCTGAAGCAGATATGATGCTGCCTTCTCTGTGTATAACATGCCGTGAACATTTTTTTTCGACTTTACCTAGAGCTAATTCTCATCAATTGCCCCACCAGATCTGTCTCTAGTTACTCTTGTATGCCGTTTTGAAGCAAATCATTAAGGAATAATTTGTCTCAAATCCAGAGTTTTACTTTAGCTGCAATAATATACTGAGGAATACATATAAATATATTGCAATCTTTATACCAGAGATCCATGGGAGAGAAATAGAGGAACAAATATATCCCCTAATTTTTCATACAAATCCTTTATTGTGAATACTTATTGAAAGCATGCCATCAAGCTGATTCTAATACATATAAGGTTAATATAGGGGTTGGAGGAGAACTGAAAGTTTAGCCAAACCCTGGTCGCTCAAACAACCATGGGGATTAAATTTATTTATTGACAAGTAAGTTTGTCAACCATTTTCATTAATAAATTGCGATTAATACACTTACTAGTTATCAGTCAAGTTTCTCTTTAAATAAACTTTTATGTTTATTGATATCTCCTATAGACCAGTTTAATTTAAGTTTTTGTGATGACGATTTGAATATGTTTCAAACCAGAAATTTGCATTTCCTTGTTTTCTTTTGTATTACATGTTGAGTGTTGTTTGTTTTGATAATAAAAAAATCCCCAGAACATTTCTTCATGTCTTTAAGCCCTATCAATCAAATAGGTTAAAAAAACATAACAAACATGTTCAGAATTTCAAATAACAGCAGTTAAATTCAAACTAAAAGAAATTCACAATCAAACCATTTATAAATTCATCCCATTTTTGAAAATTGTTAAGATCAGACCAAGTTTCCCAACTAAACTGACAATCATGTGACAAAAATCAATATTGATGTGTTACTGTGACATATGTGATGTTAATTTTACTAAATATTTTGAGAAGATGAAAGAATAGGATTCATTTACAAGAGTGGTTGCAATTGGTTAGATCTTAAGTTGGAACAAGATGGAACATGTGATTGTTTTTTTTGTTTTTTTGTTTTTTGTTTATGTTTTTTTAATTTCATTTATGTATATAAACTAAAAACGAAAAAAAAAAAACACATCAATATTTGAAATAGGTCAGGATATCAGGTAGTCATAGTTTATGACAAGTTTATTTTTCCATTAAATATCAAACCACTTTATAAAAATTAGCATCATTTAACACAACATTGGCTTTTGATAAGTGCAGATTGACACGGACACATTGTCCCATGTGGAGGTGTGAAAAAACACAATCACTAGTTATTTGACAGGACAGACAATCTGTCTGGGCTCATGAGCAGAGACAGCAGTTCGACCAATAATAAGCGAAAATGATGAAAATGACGGTAAATAGGCTTTAGGGACTGGCAACCAGTTCAAACTACAGGTTGTACTAGTGATACAAAGATAGCAAAATACAGTTTTATTTGACCGATGCAGTAATTCTACCAATCCGTTGTTAGAAACGACCAGGGTCGCCAATTTTGTGTATGCTCTTCAAAATTGTCTCATTTAGAGAATTCTAATGAGAACTAGCTACATATATATATATAGGATTCAGACAAAAAATAAAGGACTTGGCATGAAAAAACCCACAATTATACTCATAGTAGTATGGTCCAGCTATTTTAGTGAAATAATTGTTAAGAAAGACCTCATACAAATGTCTGCATAAAACCACATGAAAATTTTCACCCGATATTTGAACCCATGCATGTATGGGCCAAGAATTCAGAGAAGGTGAAAGTCAGCCACTCTACCCACAAAGCTACATACAAGACAGCTTTCTATTATAAGTGAAGTTATAAAAGATGGTAACCATTGAGTCTACCAATATCAAATTCATGTAACAATATATTTACCACTGCTTTGGGGAATGAGGACATCATTTCTGCATAAACCCATACATTAGTATAAGTAAAAACAGTTTTAAACACTGACTATATTGTTAGACAGTACACATCGCTATAGAAACACTTTAAAAATTCAAACATTCCAAATCTATAAATAATCACGATAGTGATCTTTGCTAAAAGAAAGATATCGACATCAGAGCAAATTTCCCGGATGATGATATAGCTTAATCTCAGATGTGAGTTGTCTTGTGGTTTTCTTAGTTAAAAATAGTTATCTCAGCAACATGTTTGCAATGAGGAATGGGGATTTATGTTTCACAGTTCACACTGATCTAGGGCATCATCGAGAAGCATTTTGTAGGATCTTATCAGTTAACAATGACATATTTGGTTATTTGAGAAAAAAGAGTTTGGTACTTTTGCTGGATACCACCTTTAATAGACAAAGCAGAAGAAGGTTTAGCCTGAGATAATAGACAAAGTGCCAGTAAATACGGCCATTAGACTGCTGTTCTGTGAATAATGAGACAAGAAACTCATTTGCTTGTGTGATTGGTAAAATGTTTTATGTTCCCTTATCTACTTATTTTGGTAGCCAGTGGAAAAGTTACTCAATTCCATTATGTTTTTTTTATTTATTGGCCAGCTTAATGACACTCATAAAATAAGGCCTTTTATGGAACAATTTTATCCAATGGCAAAATGTCTGGGAGTGTGCATCAGGGACTGAGTCATTCCCCACTATGAACCTCTCTTCCACAACTTGCTGCTGTGAGTGAGAATCTCATAAAGTGGTTGTTTATATTATTTTTTTTAGACATTTTGTGAAATTGTTTGCTTGAAAGCCATTGTAATATCAGTTTTTCTTAAAAGGACAACTTATGTCATTGGATTTCAAACAATGTTTAAATAATGTCTCAAAGAAAGATTTATAAACAACTACTTTTCATTTGGTGGTTTCTCTTTTTTATACCTAATTCTATTTGGTTGTGTTTAATCAATGCAGGTTTTTTTCTTAATTTGGTAACCACTTAACAAGTTTTAAGTATAAACATTTTAACCCATAGGAAATAATTTGAAATCTGGAAATCCCACAAAGAAAACCTGAACACTGAAGTGAGAAAAAACATCTAAGCCTTCAGTATAATTGACCTTCCTGTCCCTCCATTAGATTGATGACAGACCCCAAGATTAATTTTGTCAACTCTTGATCTAATTAAGCAACCCATATACAGACAGGCTTACTGGATGAGAATAAATATAGGTAAGATCCTCGAAGATTTCAGATCCAGAAAAGGGAAAGAAAGTGTTACATTAATTCATTTATCACCATCAATAAAAGATAACTCTCCGTGGACGTGACCTCTACAATTCAGTGAGAACTCAGGGATTCTTTTTTTTTTTTTTTTTACTTTATTTCAAAGTTATTTTTCTTAGTTAATATGTTCACTCAATTAGTTATCAGCAGGTGGTATAAAATAAAGCACTGCCATGACTGTAAAAGCATGCCAAGCACATTAAATATTAAATAAGATTCATTATACTGAAACTGGCTCTACCAGTATCAGCTGTGCAGGAACAGTGGAGCTTCCCTATACCAAATTTAGGCTTTTACCATGTATTGTCTGGGTATTAAACCAGTGAACTTCAGTACCTAGAATGTCACTCTATTAAGTGCACTACAACCAGGGCAAAATAGTTGAAAATTAAAGAATTTTATTTCAGCTGACTTCACTACCTTGCTAAAAGTAAATAAACATGAAGTAAAGGACCAGTTCTGCAATTTGTTTTTTAACTCCCCTCTATCACCCCTACTCACCTTTAACAGTCCATGAAAGTTTCATTCAAATAAGACAAACGAAATGTAAGAAATATTGCAGACAAAACATTTTAAACAAATCTAACAAAGGGCCATAACTATAGGAGACAACATATTTTCAAGAAAATATGACTTTGTACCGGGGCATATAATTATCTGTCTACAAGCAGGTGTCTGTGATTGCAACAATACATATCCGATTGTTCAATTATTATTCCAGACAGGGGAAAGAAAATATCGGAAGACAAGTTCTCTGAAATGTTTTTTCCTGTTCCATGCTAATCATCACTTGCACTTGGTGCAAAGGCAAACAGTTATGTTAGAGATCTATTTCAAAACTTGCATATATAGCAGTTTTGTTTATTGTGTGTAGTTTTTGGTTTATTGTTACATCGCACCAACACAATTATGGTCATATTTGTGACATCCAGCTAATTATTTGGGGAAAAAGACCTCAGACTTATGTCTGGGTAGAACCACCGGCGCACCGCAGCTTAGCTGGAAAGAAAAAATAAAATATGTTGAAACAATAACTATCGTTCCATCAAGAATAATGACTACCCCCACATACTGCTTTGGCACAGTTGCTTTTATAAAGGAAATAAAGGGCCATAACTCAGTCAAAATCAAGCCGACAATATGCACAACTTGTACATGGACGCACGGTCCTTTCCAGTCCTCTAGAAGTTCACTACTAAAGTATGACCAATCGTAGTCAGAAAATAGCACAGACAATTTCATCCATAGACTGACCTACAAATGTAACTCACAATATAGCCGATACTAACATTGTGTCTGGGGGGCATAAAGAGTTTCGGTGGTCATTGGCATTTTTATAATGGTCGAAAACTGTACAATAAAATTACCCAAATGACATGAGAACTCCCAGCTAAGAGAAAATACATTACTAGATTTTACGTACATTGGAACATTTAAGAAAAGAAATTGGCTTGGTCAGTGATGTATTGGCCATAATAGTTGTTCAATCATCTACTTAAACAGGGGTATTTAACACAGCAATACTGAAAGCTTGGTCAGGTCATCTAAACATCACAGTGCTAAAAGGGCCCAACAATGAAACAGTCAATGCCCATCTACATGTATATGTTTGTTTATTGGGTTTATCGTCCCACCAACAGTATTTCTGTTTTCTGGAGACAGTGTCTACTTGGAGCAGAGATAGTGCTGCCTTCACTGTGTATCCTGACACCAGGCCAACCAGTCGTGAAAATACAATATATATTTGCTGGAGCATTGGCAAGGGAGCTATACCACTACCACTTTTGTGAACTATGGTATGTCGCAGCCCAGGATCGAACCCGGGGCTCCCATATCTGGAACCGACACTCTACTGATTGCGCTACCACATTTGGTCTACATATTTAAGACTCTGAACAAGGTATAGTAATGCTATGAGACATTAAATCCTGCTTACAGTGCTTCATTATTTTTTTAATACAAAAATTATGATTGCTATAGCAATGTCTTGCTTCTTTTAAAGGGAAATACCCCAAGATTCATGTCCGATTAGAACCACTGAAGCTAAGCAGGTCCACTAGAAGATCTCTTCACTTTAACTTTATGACACAACCTGGAGTCGAAAGCATGGCTAAGCTTCATTTGGGGAATGATAAACATCTTAGTATGCTAAATCCAGAGCATCTGATTCAGGGAAATAGACATGCCTTGTTAATTTATCCCATAATTCTCCAAGGAAACATATTTTGTGAGTAGTAATCAGAAATGTCTCATCTAGACGGTTCTCTATAAGTACGAAGTATTTGGCGTTTGGTGGCAAAATAAAAGATTGTGTTTGGAGAGAAAAATATTCTTTAATTTGAGCTTCAGACTTTATCCCAATTTCTCCGGATCAACCAGCTTCCATTGGGAGCTGTCCAATCAGAAAATGTACCTATGCTGCAGAGGCCTGAGCAATCAGTCATGCTTTGCATTAAGTTGTAAACAAATATCTAAGATAAAGTTTGAGTTTTAAGCAAAATACTTGGGTCAGGTAAAACAACCCCTAAGGGAACACAGAAACAGTATGACAACAATTCTAGATGGATTGATGTGGGCAGTATTTAAAGGTGGTGCTTGCAGTATTAACTTATACCCGGATAACCATGAACTGATCTAACTTAGGCAAAAAATGTAGATCCAGTTGAAATATCGAATGAATAACATGAATCCACACTTCTGCTAAGAAAAACAATTCAGCATCTCAATTAGGAACATTATAGTGTCATCCAGCTTTGTTTGTCAACATAATTATGATCATACAAGCGATGTACAGCTTATTATAACTGGAGGAAAATGCTTGACTTACCGTATGCCTGGGTAGAACCAAGAGCACATTGCAGGTTAGCTCTAAAACTTTCCCACGAGAAAATTCTCACCCATACCAGGACTCAAACCCCCGCAGTAAGGGGCAAAGGAGTTACAACATTGTGACTCTAACCCAACATCTAAGGGTGCCCATGAACATTCTTTCAGCATTTTACACTTGTTGCAAAGACCACCTTTAACACTTGCAAAAATTGATCAAATTTTGCTAAAGGCAACAACAACTGTAAGACTAGAAGTTTGTTATTGTTGGTCATATTGGAGCTCGGCTTAGATAAAGGATTGCCAACCACATCAACAGTGTTATCTTGCAGCAATACATAAACTTTAAAGGTCAACTCTAAGCCTGCCAGAACATCAAATGACCAGGCTCTCCAGTGGGAGCTATCAGATATGGATCTGTACCATTTTCTTCTAAGTCTTCATAAAGGCATTTCTTCTGTACATGTAAAAATGTATGCAGATTTTTAATAATATTTGTAGCATGATACAGGTTGAACTACCAGGGTTTGCCAGAGGTAGTGAATTTCAGATCACAGCAACATTTTGTAAAGGTGCAGTACTAGATAGCAGACAAAGCTAAAGTTACCTGGTCATAATTTAGTGTATGTACGTGACATTTACATGTATTATACGATCCACAACTACATTTTTTTAAAAATTGCATCACCATGAGGCCATTCAGTATACTATGTATGACCGATGCACACACAGCAGCATGCATCTCAGACCAAGATAACCTATACAGAGATTTGACAAAATCGGGGTGCCCGATGCCAAATTGGAGTGCATGTTGCTAAATTAGGGCACGTGTTGCCAAACTAAAGTGACTGTTGCCAACTTAAACAGCAGACACATGGGAGAGGCCCCATGGCCAGGCAGGTTGTTGCCGACTTATGGCTCCCCAACCTCTCACCATCTAGGTTCAAATCCGAATTGAGACAAAAGCTTTACTAATCATCATCAGTAATACTATCTTGTCATTTCCCGAGGTCATATTAAAAATGAAAACAATGCAGTCTAAAACTGTTTTCAGTTTTATCACATTGTACTTTGCCTGAAATTTAAAATGAAATTTTATGAAAAAGAAAAAGATTTAATTTTGTTTACTGATGTTGGATATTAATAAGGTGCAACAATATAAAGAAAAGCAAACGTTAATCAAATAAAAAAAATATAGAGCATCTTAATTGACACATGCATATAGGTCTATAATTCTATAAGTCAATGATAATAATAGCAATGTATATCCTATCAAAACTGAATGCAACACTTCATTTTATGATAACTGAGGAAGGAAGATTGAAGCATTATGGGAATAATATTAAATGTTCAAGGGAGAAAACTCTGTCACTCCTGCTGGAGATATATAGATAAAAGACCTGCTTGAGTTATCGTTCTTTGAAGGTTGGTACTGGCTATATTTTAAAAATAGAAGGACCATTTAAACATTAAAGTATACTTGAGATAAAATTATTATGCATAAAAAAAAGATGTTTAGATTTTTTTAAATTATATATATGGCACACAAGTAATAATGTGTATTATGTTAAGAGTCCAACAATTACAAACAAGCGAAAGATTAAATAAAGCCTTCATAAAACAGAATATTGGAGTATAAACAGGCATCACAATAAAAAATATAAACATTTGAGTATATAATATTTATAATTACAATAAATAAATAATATTCAACAAATCCTATTCACTAGAGCAATCATTACTAGAAGCCAGCATAAAAAATACAAAAGGAAACAACACTATCCACATGCAAAGACATCCCACGGGAATCCCATTTTATTAATACTTAAAATAGCAAAAAATAAAAACAAACTTAAAAAAAAATATAAACCCTATGGGTACTCAAAATCTTAAAGTCAAAATCTTACAATAAAACAATGCAAATAAGAAGCTGCAATTAAAGGTTTGGATAAACATAATGCTTTTGGATTTGAAAAAAAAAAAGGCAAACAAAAAAAACTAATTTCAGAAAAAAATATCAGTATTTTTAAAAAGTATCAGTATTTTAAACTTCTTTTTCATTAATCTGAAAGTATGCAATAATATTAAATTACAAAAAAAATTTAAGACAAGATTGAAAAGAAAATGTTATACAATGCTTAACACTGTATAGAGTACAAATATATGCCAGACACTATTAAAATACAATAACAAATGCTTTTATTATTGTTCTAAAATATCTATTATCAACCATCAGTGTCAATAAAGTTATCTAAAGAGAAAATATGTGCATGTGTCAAGAAATCAACATTATATCTGTGATTTACCTTATATGTGCAAGCAAGTTACAAGAGTATAATTAAGTAAATTATTATTTTAAAAGAAAATAAGTATGTTTATATTAAACAGACTATAAAATAGAGACAAGATATATGAGACAATTATAAATATATGTCATAATTATTTACTGTGAAAAAAAACAACAAAACAATATAGAAGTTTAAAATAAAAAAAAATACACACTTATATTATCTATCAAAACATAATATCCATACACATAGTTCATTATTTCACCCCTCCTCATCCTTATAACACCTGAAATTCTGATAAAAAAATTACATTAAAACTCAATAAGTCACAATTTCCCCCAACAATTTCACTTCATGCAACAATGTTAAACGAACTAAACAGTAAAGCAGAACATCCAAGCAGCCTAACAGAACTCCAAAATATAAGGTAAGTACATCTTATTTCAGGCCTATATCCCATAATTCTCATCCAAAACAATAAACTTGGTACTCTTTGAATTTGTCTCATCAAGACGATTCTAATGGATAGCAAGAATATAAGCTGCAGTGGAGAAATAAAGATTATTTTTTTTACGCTTTTCATAATTCGTAATTCTTGAGCAAACAGTATATGTTTGTTGCTCATTTAAATTGTCTAGTTAAGAACATTCTAATGAGTACCAGGTATATCAGGTTTGGTGGTGTAGTTCAGTACTTCTGTTCCATAATTCTTCACCAAACCATATATTGACGTTACTCATCGAAATTGTCTTGTCAAGTTGATTCTAATGAGTACCAGGTATATAGGGTTTGGAGGTGAAATAAGTTGGGTTTTTATAGTATTTTTTAACCAAACCATATATTGATGTTACTTATCGAAATTGTCTCGTCAAGACAATTCTAATGAGTACCAGGTATATAGGGTTTGGAGGTGAAATAAGTTGGGTTTTTATAGTATTTTTTAACCAAACCATATATTGATGTTACTTATCGAAATTGTCTCGTCAAGACAATTCTAATGAGTACCAGGTATATAGGGTTTGGTGGTGAAATAAAGTATATAGCCTGAAAATATGCCACCCTTTCTTTGGAAGTTCTTGCCTAACAGCAATGTGATCTTTATCAGCTACAATCACCCTGTGAACTACAGACTGTTAGAATGTACAAAACACGCCTAGGTACACTTACCGCACTATTATATCGCTTATTTCTCTCAAGCTGTAAAAATCAAACAAAATATGTAGGTGCCATACATATACATTGAAACTTAGAAATAGTTGTGTGTGCTTTTTACGTGGAAACTGAAAAAGCCACAACATTGATTTCTTCTTTTTATACTTTTTTTTGTAAGAAGTCTGCTGTTTTGTTCCAACAGCCCTTATCTATCCTGCAATATTTGGTAATGACCATGATAGGAAGTATCTAGAATTTTACTTAAAAGGAAGCATGTGATCATTGACTCAGATATTTTTTTCTTGAACTTACTATATGAAATTACATATATATATATATATATATATGAGTTTATATAAAACTAAAAGGCATATAGAATACAATTTTTGATGATTTATATCTATATTTAATTTATATTTATTTTGATTAATTTTAATTATTGTAAAATATGAATACATTCAATCTAGGTAATACACAAAGAAAATTATAGGTGGATTTTACCTAAAATATACCGACGTCTAAAAATGAAAATTTTCATGTGCTTGTTTACTGCATAAAACAGAGGGTAGATCAAGCGACAATATACATAATTAGAGGCAGGTTGCCTAGAAGGCATATTATATTATGTTTCAAATAAGTAATTTAATGTGCTCATTTAAATTAATGTACATGTACAACAAAACAATGTGAAATAGTGGGTCATTAGGGGAAAATGACAATTTCTGAAAAACAAGTTTTTATTTTTCTTCATCCAAGAATATTATAGCATCAATATTGATAATAAAGCATTCATATCATGATTTCTTAACACAATTTAATCTAAACAAATAAATATTAAGACCAATGATGAGACCAAACTTTGTTTTGGAATTTATTATTATTTTTTATTGTTTTCCAAAATACTGGACACTCTTGAAGCAGCTCCCATAATCATTTATTTATGTAACATTGGGAGTGGTAAAATATCTTCAGAGTAAAACAAACCAGACAACATGACCATTGAATATCTAGGGGATAGCACACAATTACAGAGTCATAAGTGCCATATAAACACTTCAAACAATCCTTTGTCCAGAAACATCATACAAGAATAAAACACAGAAACATCATAAAAGAATAAAACACAATTATTTTTTAAACAAATCGTCTCAGACATGTTTCTATTAGTCATCATCAACTCGTTTGTTTACGATAACAGAAATTTCCTTTAAAAGGTATTAAGTAGAGATCTGACGTAAAACTTCCAGTCATAGCTTCCATGGCAACAATTATATTTAGGTGCAAAGCAATTATCTTACATAACTAACTGTTCAAATATATAAAGCCTGAAAGAGGAGGGTTAAAGATATCCACAACAAAAAAATGTCTCAAGCGATTGAAGATCTGAACAGATTACAGAGTGAGGCTGAGTAATAATTTTGTCATAGAGCACTTAAGATGGTTTGCCTGCCAAAAGTGTCAGTTCCATGGTCAATAACAATGTACCATTATCTTGTCACAGAGCAGTTATCTCTCCCTGCTTTTTATAATGTTAGTGTTTACTGGGTTTATTGTCGCATCAACAGTATTTCAGTAATCTGGAGATGGTGTCCACTTGAAGCAGATATAGTGCTGCCTTTACTGTGTATAGCTTGCCATGAACACCTGGCATGATACCGCACCCAGTCACATTATTCCGAGACTGGGCAGATCAGTGGCTAAGCAGTCAGAGGAGTTATAAATCTGCGACTCTAATATAACCCCACAGGCGCTTCTATGTAATAATTTATCTCATTTAACAACCGATTAAAACTGTCCATGTTTTTCTTATTAAAATTATAGAAACATTTTATTTACAAAACATATAAAAATAAAGTAATAATATCTCTTCTATCCCATCAATGCCAGATTACCTCACATGAACTATACGCCCAATTCAACCAATGCTAGATTATCTCACATGAACTATTATGCCCAATTTAACCAATGCCAGATTATCTAACATGAACTATATGCCCAATTCAACCAATGCCAGATTATCTCACATGAACTATATGCCCAATTCAACCAATGCCAGATTATCACACATGAACTATAACTCAAATTCAACCGATGCAAGATAATTTCAAATAAACTATAATTGACTCTCTTTTGCTGCCAATTTATCTTTTGAGAACTATACTGGATGTACTTTTAACAGATTCTGTCATGAGCAGATGTGGCAGTTTAAACAACACAATGATTATACATTTTCCCTGTAATCAATTAGGAAAAACAAAGACAATTAATGTTGATCTTTTCCAGGTAAAACAAGGTACATGTAGATGAGAGCCTTATGTTGCAAAATTTTTAGTCACAGCAATATATTGTTTGTTTATTGGGTTTATCGTCCCACCAACAGTATTTCAGTTATCTGGAGACAGTGTCCACTTAAAGCAGATATAGTGCTGCCTTCACTTGGCATGATACCACACCCAGTCACATTATCTTGACACTGGGCCACCAGTCGTAGAACTAGCCTTATATTTGCATGAGTGTAAGCAAGGGAGCTATACAACTACCAATATTAACGATTTTGGTATGTCTCGGCCCGGGATCGAACCTAGGGCCTCCAGTATCTGGAGATGACGCTCTATCAATTGCACCTTGAGGTTGGGTCGCAATAAAGGGTGAGCATTTTTAAGATAATTACTGGCAAGCAGGAAGTGCCATTATAAGAGTTTGCTGCAATTTAGAGTTTGAGGCAAATTAAAAGTTACCAGCAATTAAGGATTTCATTCTTAATGTGATGTACATGTCAATTACGTAACCCACAAACATCAGAAACCACATATAAAGCAGGATACAGTCAGTGACACAGGTAAGAATGAGCGCTGGATGAAACATCCCTCAAACAATATTTCAGTTTTCCAAAGACAGTGTCCACGTGATGACGGTAAATTGCTGCCGTCACTGTGTATAGCATGTCACAAACACACCCAGTCACATTATCCTGACACTGACCTGTTGTCGAACTACCCTTATATGTGCTTGAGCATTAGCAATGGAGCTATACAACTGCATTTGGTTATGTCACAACTGGGGTTTTATCCTCGGGTCTCCAACATACCTGAAGCTGACACTCAACCAATTGTGCTACCAGATCCTGTCATAGCTAAGCATGATCAAATTAAGTTAACTTCAAAGTGTTGATTGAATTATTGGAATTTTTTAAACAACAGCCCAATTATGAGCAATATTTACTTTTTTCAATTACTCTTCTTAATATCAACTGAACTATAACCTGCAATACATGCTGCAATCAGAATATTAAATTCAACAGTAGGATAAAACTTTATACAGGCACTTGTCACTTTAATTAATATATTCAAAAAGCTGAAATAAATAAAAAGATCAAAGTATCAAAACACAGAGGCTATGGATTGAACAACGTCATTGGATAATAAATCAGCTGATTGCTTCAATCATCCTAGATTATCATGTAGGGTAGAAGCTGGGTTTTCAATATATTGGATGAGATCAATAAAGATTAAATATTAGCCTGTTAAACTTCAGCTACAGCTTGAAGTCTTCAAACTTCAGCAAAGAGTACAGTTCTAAATCAGACAGCTTTCTGCAAGACCAGTATCTGCACTATTTGCTGCAGAGTTTTGGTAATATGTTCAATTACTATTTCACTTTGTAGTTTTACATTAACTATACACTTGGTAGTTTCACAATAACATTGCACTTGGTAGTTTTACAATTACATTGCACTTGGTAGTTTTACATTAACATTGCACTTGGTAGTTTTACAATAACATTGCACTTGGTAGTTTTAAAATAACATTGCACTTGGTAGTTTCACAATAACATTGCACTTGGTAGTTTTACAATAACATTGCACTTGGTAGTTTTACAATAACATTGCACTTGGAAGTTTTAAAATAACATTGCACTTGGTAGTTTAACAATAACATTGCACTTTGTAGTTTTACAATAACATTGAACTTTGTAGTTTCAAAATAACATTAAACTTGGTACTTTTACATTAACATTGCACTCGGTAGTTTTACAATAACATTGCATGTGGTAGTTTTAAAATAACATTGCATTTGGTAGTTTTACAATAACATTGCACTTGGAGGTTTTGCAATAACATTGCACTTGGTAGTTTGGTAGTTTTGCAATAACATTGCACTTGGTAGTTTTACAATAACATTGCACTTGGTAGTTTTAAAATAACATTGCACTTGGTAGTTTTACATTAACATTGCACTTGGTAGTTTTAAAATAACATTGCACTTGGTAGTTTTACAATAACATTGACCTTTGTAGTTTTAAATTTAACTCTGAATGTAAGCATGGGCTACTACAAATGTAGTTGGTAAATGGTTTATTTCTAATATAAAACTGTACCATAAATGATTCTATGGAAAGATTTCTTCAGGAAAATATTTAATTTACATTATAATTCAATTTTAAAGAGTGTTTCAAAATTGCAATTCTTTATTCAGTCCCAATAATTTGAACATGCACCGATTCTGTTTGCAAATTGTTATGTCTGACCATGGTCTGCCCTATTTACTATCACATTGTCAAGCAATATAAGTTGTATTTGCACTGAGATGACAGCAAATGTACAGAAATTAGTATGGCCTACAAGTATTTAGTACAAATGAGTGTAGCAGGATTAAATCAATCTATTTCAATGTTGAACACTGTGTTAGGTGTCTCTTTACATAGGACAGATATTAACCAACCTTAACTGGTAATTTGTTTACTTCTCAAAACTAAAACCTACTTATTTGAATGCTATGAACTTCCTCACAACCACGGTGAATACAGATACAGAATACTTTTTAATAATGCAGAATGAATTCAATTGGTAGATGGAAAAGAATTAATTGATACATGGCAAGAAGGATTTAGCATTTGAAGGGTGTACGTGCGGTGCATCACCAGACTGTTGTTGAAGCAATATCTCCGGCACAACACTCACATAAATTGTACACTGCTGATAACCAGTACATTAACTCTCCATTTTTTGTCAATTATCCTTCTCTTTGAAAACTGTTGATGCAATTTATTTTTTTACATTTCATTTTGAACCAAAACAACAACAACCCCAGCTATACAATTATGACAGAGTGAAATTCAGCTATCTTGTTGAGGGAAGACCCTAATCAAATGTCAGGGTAAAACCACTGCTGCAATGAAGGTCAGCTGGGAGACTTTGCCATGTTAAGTCCTCTTTAGACCGAGTGAAGATGGAAGATAGAAAACCATGCAATATTAAGTCTTCTCTTGACCGATTGAAGTTGGAAGATGGAAGACCTTGCTATATTAAGTCTTCTCTAGATCAAGTGAAGTTGGAAGATGGAAGACCTTGCTATATTAAGCCTTCTCTTGACTGAGTGAAGTTGGAAGATGGAAGACCTTGCCATATTAAGTTTTCTCTTGACTGAGTGAAGTTGGAAGATGGAAGACCTTGCCATTTAAGTCTTCTCTAGATTAAGTGAAGATGGAAGACCTTGCCATTTAAGTCTTCTGTTGACTGAGTGAAGTTGGAAGATGGAAGACCTTGCCATATTAAGTCTTCTCTTGACTGAGTGAAGTTGAAAGATGGAAGACCTTGCCATTTAAGTCTACTCTAGATCAAGTGAAGATGGAAGATGGAAGACCTTGCCATTTAAGTCTTCTCTAGATCAAGTGAAGATGGAAGATGGAAGACCTTGCCATTTAAGTCTTCTCTAGATCAAGTGAAGTTGGAAGATGGAAGACCTTGCTATATTAAGTCTTCTCATGACCGAGTGAAGTTGGAAGATGGAAGACCTTGCTATATTAAGTCCTCGCTAGACTGTGTGAAGTAGGAAGATGGAAGACCTTGCCATTTTAAGTCTTCTCTTGACTGAGTGAAGTTGGGAGATGGAAGACCTTGCTAATTAAGTCCTCGCTAGACTGAGTGAAGTTGGAAGATGGAAGACCTTGCTATATTAAGTGGGAAGACCTTGCTATATTAAGTCTTCTCTTGACCGAGTGAAGTTGGAAAATGGAAGACCTTGCTATATTAAGTGGAAAGACCTTGCCATATCAAGTCCTGGTCTCTAGTGTGTTCACAAGCTTTATCTAAAATTTGATCTAGTGACCTACTTTTTGACCCCACCTGACCCGATAATGAACTCATCCAAGATATTATGCAGACAAACATTCTGACCAAGTTTGATGAAGATTGGCCTATAAATGTGGCCTCTATTGTGTTCACAAGCTTTTTCTAAGATTTGACCTAGGTACCTCCTTTTTCACCCCAGGTGACCCAATAATGAACTCATCCAAGATTTCATGCAAACAAACATTGTGACCAAGTTTGATGAAGATTGGATAAAAACTGTGGGCTCTAGTGTGTTCACAAGCTAAAATATTGAAGCCGAACGCCGGACGAAGCAGTATCACAAAAGCTCCCCTTCAGCATGTTGTGCTCAGGTGAGCTTAAAAAGAATAACTGAATAAAATTAAACTGTAAAATAGAACTTAAAGTAATATAAGTAAAAACACATAAACTACACTACAAACCATTTTGCACCATTATTGGGCCGCTGCGAACGGTGACTGTATATTTATAATTGGTTTATAGATGTCTGTGGAGTGACGTCACAGCTTAACTGTTAAGGCATGTACTGTTGACATCTTATGTCTGTCTTGAACTGTTTCGGAGATGAAGTCAACTGTATGACAATCAATAGTAATTTGGTGATTCTGAGTGGTTTTGCATATATCTTAGACAATCACCCTCCCAGGTTCCTGAGTGGTTGTCCTGACCAATTATTTTCCTAATTACATATCCATACCATGTACCATCTTTAGCACTGCTTTTATGCAAGGACTAAAACTGAGCACAAATCTACCAGGCATCAGAAAAGGGACACAATATGAGAGATTTTTTTTTTTTTTTTGGAAAACAATTGAAGCGACCAATTATGATCATCATAGCAACGTCAAGCTTGTTTTGGTGGAGGAAGACCCCAGACAAACTCTACCACTACACAACAGACTTTTAGGAGAAAACCTACAAATGTGACCATATAAAACGAAGACATCACTTCCTTCAAAAGTTATAGAGCCAAGACTGAAATGAAACCCTTGATTTACATCAGCCAATCAATAGTTATTATAATAACACTGGGTCTGCTTATCATAATATTCATAAGGCTTAAAGCAGGGTAGATCCAATTCAACAACCTTCCTGTTGGGATCTGTCTGATCAGGATCAACACAATTTGCTGGTAATAGTCTTAATCAATCAGTATATTAACAATAATGTGTAGTTTCTATAATATATAAGCAAAAAAATGAGAAGTGAGTCTGGGGATTTCACAAAATGTAGCATGCTAAGGGTTAAGCTTCCATATTCAATAGATTCACCATCTGTGTTTCACCATCTTAATATCTTTAAAGGTGGTATCAAACAGTTTGAACCAACAGTTTTTCTCAAAAAGCTAATTCATTGTCCTTAAAAAATGCCCTAGATCGGTGTGAACAGTGAAGCATTAATTCACACGTCATTGCAAACACGTGTTTCTTATTTGCGCCTCGTTGCTGAGGTAGTTTTTTTTTAAAAGAAGAAAACAATGTGACCTGTAACTTTTGATATCACCTTACATGATCATGGGTATCTATTTTAACCCAAATTCCCAAACACGCTTATATATAAATTTAGAAATTATTGCCATGTAATACACATTTTCCTCAATTTGTACTCTATAACAATTAAGGAGATCATATAAACAGTTTTTACTTAAACTTAAATATTAGTTATAGCAATTATGCATAACTCCCCCAGAACATGGAAAATAGGCTGTAATTGTATTATATATTTTATCATTCTATGATACTACCTTTAAGATCATCTTGTAAGGCCTTCAGCCAAACTACAGTCATATAACTTTTGATTATACATTTCTTATAAACTTTTGTAAATAACTCTCTTTTTCAACTTTCTTGCCTTTATCAAATAAGTATTTGCCTCAGATATGACCATCTTTATACACTGATCACATTTTTTATATACATTTGTATATAACTCTCTTTTTCAAGTTTATTGCCATCAAATAAAAGGTATGCTTTTTCCCGAAACTAAACTTATGGTTCTTCTAGAATTTAAGCAACAAAAAATTGCATTATCATAACAGATCCTTAAAGGTGGTATATGACAGCTTGTTCCAAAATTTCTTTCTCAAATAACCAAAAAAGTTATTGGTACATGAAACGGTCTTGCAAAATGCTGTTCATTTTTGCCAAAGATCTGTGTGAAGAGTCAATGGTAAATCCCCACTCGTTAATGCAAACAGGTGTTTCCTATCTGAGCCACGCTGCAGAGACAGCTATTCTTAAACTTAGAAAACCATGTAATCACTTATCTTATATAGTCATCCAAGTATTCCGCTCTGACGACGATATCTATTTTTAGCAGAGACCACTATCTCAATTTTTATAGGTTTGGAAAGACTGAATATTTAATTCTTTTGTGATAAGTACAGTCTAACGACAATGCAAGTGTTCAAAATCGTCTATATACCGACTAAAGTATGGGTTTATGCAAAAAGTATAACCAAATTAATTCCCCACAGTGGTGGTTAGATATTGGTTTGTGGTGTATTTAATATAGCCTATAGGCAAACTGTTGGGACAACACCTTTAAACAGGATACCAATCACTGGATGTATGCTGGCCAGGATCTACACTTTTTACCTATCCATACTTATTCTAGCAGGCTAAGATATCATTAAACTCAACAACCAGTCAGTTACAGTATTATTAATGTATAAATTACCTGGTATTATTTATCTTGCCCCAGTGAGCCAACTGTTTATCAGTGCAATAAGGTAACATGACAGATGTCATGTATCTCATTTTAAACATTTAATCATTCAAGAGACTTCGTTTCTCAGACATAGTGAGGTATTGTTTCGGGTTTGTTTTTTTTGTAAATGCTCTTTGTAAAAAGATTTAGATGTTATAAATTGGAACCATTCAGCATGAACAGTTACAGAACTACACGTTGAAAAACATGCTAACAACGCAAAACAAACATCCCAAAACAAGAAATCTCTAAGCAAGTACATTATAACATCATAACAACAAACGTCTGAGTGCCATATAACAATAAAATACAAATTAAATGCCCAGAAAACAAGAAACATCACAGGAAGAAAAAATGAGTCAAAAACAACTTCTCAGAAAAAGAAAATGATTAATAACAATTAAGTTGCTCAGAAACAATTCAAGCAACTTTAACAACTTTAACTGACGGAGAAAGAAACTATAAAAGCAGAGCCTTTACAAATAGTATTGTTAAAGGTGGTATCCGACAGTTTGGACCAAAATATTTTTTCTTAAAAAAACACAACAACACCCACTAATAAATCATTGTTAACTGAAAAGATCTATTTTTGGCGGAGATAAATATTGTGATTATTTATAGATTTGGAATGTTTTAACTTTTTGAGTGTTTTTTATAGAGATGTGTACTGTCTTACAATAAAGTCAGTGTTTAAAACCATCTTTACTTAAACTAATGTACGAGTTTATGCAAAAATTGTGTTATAATTCCCCAAAACATTGGTAATGTTATATGACTGATAAAGACAAGGTGGAATACCACCTTTAAAGTCCACTTTTTTATGGCCATGTTGCCATTAGACCAAGTTCCAGCATAATTATGAACCAGCAGGCTATTGACAAGGCCAATAAGTCAGTGATTGACAGGCTATTAGCCAAGCTAACAACCAGTAGCTCATGTCTGATAGCTTACTGGATTTACATTAAAGATGTCAATCAAAGATGCGAACAGGTTGGACAATGGTTTATAGTGGTCTACCTTTACTATGTCAGTTACAGAAAACAGTCACTCATCATTTACAGGGTCAGAGGGAAGTGATTGGGATTTGCTGGCATTTTTGCCGAAACTGAGCAGCAACATTTCTATCATTTTAGCACAGGGACACTTATGAGGTGCCCAGGGACTGAACCCGGCCAGTTTATTATACTGACAGCAACAAATCAGGCATAATGCTGTCCCCTTAGCCCCGAGTGTTAGGATGGAGGCCACTACTACCAATAAAGTCTTTGGTTTTGACCCGGCCGAGGTTTGAACCCGCGACCTCCCGATCTGCAAGCTGACGCTCTACACTTGTGCGGCCGGTTTACAGGGTCAGATATTTTGAAGGTAGCATCCAACAGCTGACCTATATATACTGTTTGTGGGATTTTTGACATAGTTTCTGATTAAACACAAATTTAAAGGCGATCTTAAACACTTTCCCAATAGTAAGAAAGCTAAATAATTTAATAAGGGTAGATAACCAAAATGTTAAGATAGATGGCAATAAAGACTGAGCAACACAACAGCAATTGAAATCTTTTTGGGTCCAACCAAAAATAAACTTTTAGTCTCCGGTCAAAGATTATTAAAATCATAAAACTTTAATTATGTTGAAAGATGATGTTTTTGACAAATATGCAGCGACCAATAATGGTCATTATAGTGACATCCAGCTATATTGCTGAAGGAAGATACATTAACTCATTCACCCAGAACAAGACTCAAACCCACGCAGTGAGAGGCTAAGCAGTTAGAGGAGTTACATATTGGTGACTCCACTATAGCATGTGCTTCCCTGCATTGGTAAATGAACAAAATAAAACTTTTTACACATACATACAAAGTCTCTGTGGCACAGTTGTTAAATAATACAAGAGGTTCCAGGTTTAAATGTCCTAAGAGGATTTTTTTCTTTTAATTTTTCCTTCTTTTGAATTTCATGGTGTTTTATTTAAATTTACATCTGCTAAATTAGTTGACAAAACATTTTGGATTTTCTTTTTAAAATCACAAACCATTTTAAACTATGATAATGATTGTAATAACTATGATGATGAATGTGATAACTATGCTAATAAATGTAATAACTACAATAATGAATGTAATAACTGATACTGAATGTAACAACTACAATATTAATGTAAAAACTATGATAATGAATGTAATAACTATGATAATGAATGTAATAACTATGATAATGAAAGCAATAATTATGATCATGAATGTAACAACTACAATATTAATGTAAAAACTACAAAAATGAATGTAATAACTAAGAATGTAATAACTATGATAATGAATGTAGTCTGATTTTTTTTCATAATTTTCGTACAACTTTAATGTACTTAGAGTTATGATTCTTGTACACTGCCCTGCACTTCAACCCATCTGTCTATGTATAGAATGCACTTAATGGCTTAACATTATATCTAACCGGCCGCAATAGCTCAGATGGTAGAGCGTCGGCTTGCGGATCGGGAGGTCGTGGGTTCGAACCCCGGCCGGGTCTGACCAAAGACTTTAAAGTTGGTAGTAGTGGCTTCCCTCCTAACGCTCGGGGCTAAGGGGACAGCATTACGCCTGACTCGTCGGTGTCAGTATAATGGACCGGCCGGGTTCAGTCCCTGGGCACCTCATAAGTGCCCCTGTGCTATAATGATAGAAATGTCGCTGCGCAGTATCGGCAAAAATGCCGGCTAATCCCAATCCCAATCCCAACCCATCCTCAGGGAGGTACCTATACACCAAGTTTAAAGTAATTTTCTGGAAACAAACAAAAAACTAAGGGATGTAACTTAAAATAAAGTAGGCAGATTTATGGTTCTTGTTCATTACACTGCACTGTACTTTAAATTATCATATACTTTTATACAAAGTTTAAAGCCAATCAATGCAGTAGTCAGTTTGTTTTTTGTTACATCAAACTGACACAATTATGGTCATATTGGCGATGCCCAGCAAATAATGGGTGGAGGAAGACATCAATCTTACATCTGGGTAGAATCACCGGTGCAGTAGTTATCAAGTTATTCTCTGGACAAACAATTCAGACAAATTGACAATAAAAGTATACATAAATAAAAAGAGAGGTAAATGACAATTATCACAGGAAAAGTTATGGTTCTTGTGCAATGCACCTGCACTCATCATTATATACTTATTCAACCCACGACATCAAAAGGATGGACGGAAGTCACACTGCTTCAAAATGCCAGGCACAAATAATTGACTTATTTTATCATTACTGAAGGATATGACAAAGATTCTGGCCTCTTCTATAACACAAGGAAGAAAAACAAACATGATGGTGACATTTTCACACAATATGACGTAATGTTTTTCCCCCTATCTAGCTGTCAACACAGCAGTAATAAATCTAAACAAAATAACCCAATTCAAGCTATTCTCTAAGGAATAAAGTTCTTAAAGCATATTATTTTCTCCAAAACACTTTCCCTGAACTTCATAAACAAAAGGGCAAAGACCAAGATATTCCCTTGTGACTTGCTATGGCGTCAGAAAAAGATTGTCATCATGATATTTAGGTACAAATAATGGCAAGAAATCAAAATGTTAAAAGAAATAAACCATCTCATATAGAAGCTTCAATGGTTAAAATGATTGTGATCATGTTGGTATAAAAAAAAAATTATGACACTGAAGACAGAAGACAATAATTAATTTCTTACATATACACAGATAACATTACATTTACATAATTATTGTAATTATGGAATTGCCAAGTTTTTGTTGGATGGGATTTTCCGGCAATTTACCGATACTGTGCAGTGACATTTCTATCATTATAGCACGATGTCTATTTTTAGCAGGAATCCTAATCATTCTTATTTATAGAATAGACAAAAAATGCACATTTAAGGTGATTTATGCATTTTACTGCCCTAAAATTGGGATATTGCTGAAAATCATCAAAGCTTCGACTAATTAATGATTTTTTTCTGCAGGAATTATGTACAAATACCCTAAACAAAGGTCTGATATTGTTACATATATAAGATATAGGCAAACTGTTGATAATCACCTTTAAAGCAAGCAATGAAACACAAAAAGATCAACAACAGTAACAAGATGTGACAATGATGATTGTGTTGTCATAGCAGTAGTCGTTGTGGTAGCAGTGCAAGATGATCAGAAGGTGACAATGACTACATTGGTAATCACCAATTTGTAACTTCTTTCACCTAGTGGGCCTGAGTCCTGGTTCGGGTGAACAACTTTATGTGGAAGGTCCTCCAGCTGATCTCTTATGTGACAGTGGTTCTATCCAGACACCTTTTATCACCAGAAAACAAGCTGGGCATTTCTATGACATGTTTCAGTGGCTGTTATTTACTATAGATACTTAAGAAACAACCACAAAACAAGATATGGTAATTGATGATTCAAAGTTTTTCGCTGCCCTTTTATCATTAAAACTGCACATATTCATCCATTAGGACAAGTGATGCATATCTTTTGTGTCAATTGCTTGTGTTTGAACACTGTTCCGGCTATTTGCATGAATGATCATTTTTCAAACAGTTTGTTTATTGGGTTTATCATTGCACCAACAGTATTTCAGTTATTTGGAGACGATGTTTCTGGTGATATAGTTCTGCCTTCACTTTGTATAGCATGCCATGAACACCTGGCATGATACCCCACCCAGTCACATTATCCTGACACTTGGCCAATTAGGCATGGAAATACATTTTTATTAGCTTGAGCGTTAGCAAGAGAGCTATACTACTACCATCTTTAATGGCTTTGGTATGTCGCGGCCCAGGACCAAACCCAGGGTCTCCCATACCTGGATGCTCTACCAGGTACGGTCACTTTTCAAATAGTGTATCCCCAGATCAACTTGATCCCTGCTGAGAAATGTCTGATCAGGATCTACAAGATTTGCGACCCAGTGTATGTCAATACATCTTTTTACAACAATATAAAATATTAATCAAATAATTAACATCGAGTATAGATATTCAAAACTGTATCAGGCTGTTGGTGAAAGTGCTTGCAGGTCATGCAAAGCTAGGTCTATAGAACAAATTATTATTTAGCTGAATGTTACTGACTATAGCAGGCTCATTAATGACTGTGCTACACAACTTATATACTTTGTTGCACTGCAGCAAATCACATACAAAAATAACAAGTAAACTATTAATAGGAGACACCCAATGCTTTGGTAAGATCGTACCATTTGTTTTTTGTCAAACAGCCAATATGAAGCAGAAATTTCCAACAGTTTGCACCAAAACCACGTACCATGTACTAGCAGTGCAACTATTCTGGGCTCAGACTTCTTAGCACAGCAAGGTTAGTTTGTTTGTTTATTGGGTTTATCGTCCCACCAACAGTATTTCAGTTATCTGGAGACGGTGTCCACTTGAAGCAGATATAGTGCTGCCTTCACTATGTAAAGCATGCCGTGAACACCTGGCATGATACCACACCCAGTTACATTATCCTGACACCGGGCCAACCAGTCGTGGAACTACCCTTATATTTGCTTGAGCGTTAGCAAGGGAGCAATACCACTACCATTTTTAACGACTTTGGTATGTCGCTGCCTGGGATCGAACCCGGGCACAGCAAGGTTATATGTCGCCAAATAATTACAGTGGCCGACACGTTACTCACCAATAAAAGATAACAAAATATCCCATAATTCCCAATTCCATTTCCAAAAACCTTTACATTAAACCTTAACGCATTTGGCTCTGTATGACCTATCAAGTGTTGGTGTGCCATACAATGCTAATTACAAAATTGACACATTCATTATTCTAAGCCTTAATTTGCTAATTCTTATCATCTCTATTCCTCCATGAAACCAAACATTATTTGTAGTCTTAAGAATCAAAGCTCAAGGTGACTTATGTGTATTATATATCGTATGTAGTATATAGCAGAGCATTTTACAAGCCAATTTTACTGATAGTCAAGCCAAAGAAAATTTACAAACAGTAATAACTCAATCTGAATTCTGGCATAAAATCTTCTTAAATAAAACAACATCTCTAGATAAGGAAAATATTGTAAGTGGAATTATAAACACAACAAAAATATATAGATTCAAGGTCATAAAAAACACTTAAAAGTGGTATCCGACAGTTCGCCTACATCAAAGCTCGTATCAATATTTTCCCACTGTTTGGGGGAATTTAGACATCATTTTTGCATAAACTCCTACTTTAGTCTAAGTAAGGCCAATATTAAACATTACCTATATTGTAAGCTACTAAAGCACTCTACATATTCATTCTGTCCAAATATATAAATAAGCACCTGATCTCTGCTAAAAATAAATATTGATGTAAGAGAGGGCTACACTCATGATGATATAACTTGTTCTGGAAAGTAGGCTGTCACATGGTTTTCTTTGTTTAAATATAGCTATCTCTACAGTGTGGCTAAGATTGGAAATACCTGTTTGCAGCGTAGATTTATGTTTTGCTGTTCACATAGATCTAGGGCATCAATAAACAACATTTTGCAAGACATTCTCAGGTAACAATGACTAATTTCAGAGCTTTTTTTCACCATTTTGGGAATATGACCCATACCCTTGGATTTGGGAATTTTCGCGTCGTTTTGCCAGAAATTGGGAATTTTTTTCACCTTTGGGGAATAAAAAGCTGTACTGTTATACATTGTTTTTTATCATGTTTGCCACATATATTTAATATTATCAAAATCAATGAGCGTTTCTGAAACAGAGATCATTTAACGATTCAACGAATAAAAAAAAAAACGATTCCGAATGAATTATTTCAATTTTCGTACTTAAAAAGTTTGTAACTACCTCGGATTGCATTATTTTTCGTCAGATTTTTTTTTTCGATTGGAAATTTTTCTTCTCTGATTAGGAAAAAAGTATATGTTTTGCCATTGGGAACATGACGGAATACCGGCTATAAAATCGGCCGAAAAAAAGCCTTGAACTTGGTTATCTGAGAAAAAAATGTTTGGTCGGTTTCCACCTTTAAGTTGATATAGTTTGCCATAGACACCAGTGACAGTGTTACTAACATAACTGATGGTAACTGTCTTACAGTGGTCAGGCTTGCTCTGAAATAGATCTTTCAAGGTTTCCCTAGAGACCTTTCTCTTATATTTTTGTGTTAATAACGAGAAAAAGCTTATAAATTAGGATCCGCCAGACCAGGTGGTGTTAAGTGTAGTTTTTACATGACCTTGAAGTGTGAGAAAGTGGCAAATAATTAAGATCATTTCAGCCAACACCAAACGTAATCTATGAGGTGAGCAGTAAGAAGAAATTAGCACATGTTTTAAATCTTAAAATTCAATAATAAATATCTAATTGTTTTTATAAGTTCTCTTTTAATTAAACTGATATTCTTATTTTTCAAGATAATGAAAATGATAAGAAAGGCATCAAAAGAAAATTTACAAATTAATTTTTTAAACAGTTACTTTTTTATAATAAAATTTACAATTTTCTACAATTTTAGTAAAAAAAATATAATAAGGCACCTTAAATTTTTTATCTGGCCACCTGCAAACGGGCATTGGCTCATGTGCATCTGATATGTTTTTTAAGCAATGGCATCACAAATATAAAGATTACGGCAATGTCTGGATAGTTTGGTAAGGGATCGAGGCCAAAGATAAATATCTGAGTAGAACCACCAGCACACCACACGTCAAACTGCAAGACCTTCCCAAAACTTGTCATTCAGCCACACCTGGAATTGATGAATTACAAGAAGGTTAATCTTCCACTTGGTCACGGGTGTCCCTTCTTTGTATATAAAAGTTGTTACATCCTTGTTATTGCTTACAACTACAAGCTTAAATAAGATGCGCAAATAATTTTTTAAAATAGTGCAGATCTAAAAACGAGCTTACAGCAGTGATCTAAATATACACTATTTGTAATACCAATAATTTATTCTTGCTCATTTCTTTTAACTTGCTAAGCATGAACTGATCATGATAGTGCAAAGTGTGTAGATCCAAATCATCCAGCTCTCACTTGGCACTGTCTAACCAGGATTGGTACTACTTCCTACAGTCTCTCTCAATAGGTCTAGAAGAGTAAGTCAAGTTAAAGGCAACAAAAACCTTAAGATTGTGTACAAAGGTAACAACCTTACATTATAAAGTAGACCTATTATTTTTATAGCATGCTAAGAATAAAGATATGGCAAATACAAATAGGCTGTCAAAACAAAACGACAAATATGCAGCATCTTCCATCTCAAGAGGGAATAACAAGAACTTGTTCCAAAATGTAATTTCCAGACTTGCTCATCTTATCTAATCAAGCGTGTATTGTCACAATGGAGAAAGTAGCAAACAAGACAAGACAATGTTATAATATAATGCAGTAAGGCTATAAGCAGATTTTTGTTGATAGTAACTCTTTGATTTTCAATGTATTTTATGTATGTTTACAATTTTCTTTAGTCAAAATAAGCAAAAAATGCACTGTTATGTTTTGTTCTATCATCATTTTGGTTAAGTCATTTTATGAAAAAACAACAACACACAAACAGAGAGCACTCCAGTCACATAATAGTTTAATGTCGCCACGATGACCAACACTGTGTTGGTGCAATTTCACAAACCCAAAAAATATTTAAAAAAACAGCACAGGTGGTCAACCTTTGCAGATAACCACCCAACATCACTTCACAGCTGGTTAACCTTTGCAGACAACCACCCACACACACACTACTAGTCAAACAGCATGCAGGTGTAGACCAAATTACATGTGTCCAGTTTGTTTTGAAGATACATCACAGAAACAAAACTGTCATTAAAGTTTCGTTCAGCCACTGGAGGGTGAAGACTTCAGATAAATTTCAGGGTAGAACCACTGACAAATTGCAGGTCAGCTGGAAGACTTACCATAACAAGGACATGAAACCCACAGTGAGAAGCTGAGGGGTTACAAATGAGTGACTACTAACTTGGCCAAAGGCTCCCCTGTGTGTATTGGTTCAAGCTGAATCATCTTGTTATTCTTAGAGTTTATTGAAATAGTTAGTGCTGCCTTCACTGTGATAGCATACCATGCACACTACGCATACCTCCACTCTCATTCACATTAGTCTGACACAGGGCTGACCAGTTATGGAACTACCATTATAATCTAAAGTTAAGCAAGGAGCTATATGGCATACAATGGCTTCATGACTGAACTTCTAGCTGTCAGTGCCTTGGTTTCTAATGGGGTGGGGTGGAGGGGGGGGGGGGTCTAAATGAATCATATTTACTATCTTTGATGTACAAGACAAAACAACATTTTGCAATCCCCCAACTTCAGCCCCATCCATTCCACATGCTGTTGAATTTCAGATGGATGATAACAACGAACCAACCTCATGTGTTGCACAATTATACAAATTTTAATTAAGCTCACTATAGTTATTATTACAGTTGGTATAAAATACAAGAATAAAAAAACTACTACTGTCTGTTTGTTTTAATCCAAAGGTAACATGACATACAATTTGAGACTCTTCAACAAGTAGCACAGATCCCAGATCATATGGCTACTTAAAAAAGAGCTGGCTGATCTGGATATACACAATTTACTGCTTTATCTCCAATTTAATTTCAGAAGTGCATGAAACAGGAGCATTTGGTTCCTTCACTTACATAAAAATTATTTGATAATTATTTTGGTTAACTTGTTATTTTGTTTGACTTTCACACACTGTACCAACACAATTATGGTTCATATTGGCGATGTCCAGCTGTTTTAAAGGAGGGAAACTCCAGGGGTTGTATTCATGAAGAATCTAATTTATTTTTTACTCAAATATAATAAGAAATTTTCTTACATGTTTAAATATCCTAAGAAATTCCTTAGATTAAACGGCAGGGAAGACTTCCCCACTTTAAAATGTTTACCTGACCACTTTTTATTGCAGATTGATTTATTTTTTAGAATTACATTACAGCAACTAATTATGGTCATTATACTGATACCCAGCTATTTTTGTGGAGGAAGACCCCAGGCAAATATCTGGCTAGGATGAAAGGAGTGCTGCTGGTCAACTGGAAGACCTCCCGCCTTTAGGTTCTTCGCCCTGTAGGGGGCTCGAACCTACTACTGCAGATTTTCTTTTCTATTTTTTTTTTTTGTGTTAGATTTTTTAAATTTTTATATTTTTTGTTTATATATTTTTTTATATTATTTTTAATTTTTTTTTTTTTTGGTACATCGCACTGACACTACAGCAAATTTACTGTTGTTGACATATTGAACCATACAATAAACATGGTAAAGTATACAGTAGATCATTGGCGACTCGCTGGAGGGTGACGCCTATTTATGGAATGCTCACTGAAATTTGCACATATAGGGAAAGTTTGTTGTGCAGACTTTTATAGGTTACACGATACTAAATGAATTTGTTCCAGGGCTCCCGCTGCCATGCGCCAAATGCGCCATTGGCGCAAAAACAAAAAAAGTGGCTCATTTTTTTCAAAATTGGCGCATCCTTATGGCGCACGATTTTTTCGGCATTATTTTTTGTGAATCGCTAAGCGGCCAAGACTGGTAACCATTTCTGCGCGCACTGTGATACGCTAGCAAGGAGAAACTCGATAGCCAGTCAAACTTGCGCGGCGGCCTTCACCTTGAGGGCATTGTTGTGTTGACATATTGTGTACATAACTGCCGAATAAACATCGCCTCAGGGAAGGATTAGTGAAATTTGCGAGACGATAATAAAGCAGCCAGCCAAATGTTTGTTGCGATCATTAATTGGACAGTACCGGATTGTCGATTAATATATAAAATATATACAAATGTTTATGTAAATAAAACGTAAAAAAGAAAGTTCCCGTTGTTTTCTTTTCATTCTCAATTCAATGTACAAAAACTATATTAAAATAAAAAGAATTTCGCGTTAACAAACATACATATACATACTACAAAAATATCATCAAAATTGACGCGTAAATTTGGCTCATAAAAATGGCTCATGAAATATAAAAGTGGCGCATAATTTTCAAATTTGGCTCATTGGTTGGCTCGGACCTAAAAAAACCCAGCGGGAGCCCTGTGTTCTCTACTCTATAGTAAATGTCCAAACTTTGGAAGCAATTTAACAGCGGAACGTTTCTATGGGAGCTACAAAACTATATATGCTGAATAAGGGCAATTAAAAGGGCCTAGCTGTAGCTCTGCGAAGAAAGGTTATGTGTTGCAGACGTTTATCAGCCACTGAAAACATACACCATAATTTTTGCATAGTGTACCCGCACAATGTCAGTGACATGATCATTTCCGGTCTAAATGGATCAGTCCATTATTGAGCAAAGGATGTCGGTGTCTCGATGAAATACGAACATATGTGCTGACAACTTAAATAAACCAGTTGTCAGTCTGTCAGGTCCGCGCAAATCTAAAAAATAGCATTCCCAGTGCTGTCAGCGCATATTACCAATCAGATCACCTCTGATAATTGTCCCAAGGAAGGAATTACCCGAGGAGTTCCGATTGCATATGTAACATTTTGTTATATTTTCACAAAAAAACATCCCAGAGCGCTTTATCACTTTTAAAAAAAATTAGCACAGCACAGGAGTAGATTTCAACAAGCATTTGATAGTATTGCGGGCAATACAGTAGTCCCATACCGGTCTCTCAAAAAGTTATGGGCCGGACACGATTTTGCTGCAAGGTCATGCTGTGACCTTGACCTTCAAGGTATCGACCCAAATGTCATCTCAATATGGTGATCATTTCTGTGAAATAGTTGTAAAATCTGACTTCAAATAACAAAGTTATGGGGCGGACACAATTTTGCTGCAAGGTCATGCTGTGACCTTGACCTTCAAGGTAGCGACACAAATCTTGCTCGCGACACGTCATCTCAATATGCATATTGTACACATTGCTACCTTATAACATACCAAGTTTCATGTGCCTTGCTTTAATAGTTTTTAAGTTATCAGAGGATCCAGATTTTTAGCGGACAGACAGACAGACAAACATACACACAGACAGACAGACGGACTGACGGACAGAGGGTAAACATATAGTCCCCTCCAGTGTAAACACCGGTAGGGGACTAATTATTTGTGTCACCTTTGATGCTTTGCATCAACAAAATTTTCTTGTACTTTATTGTAATGTTCTACAGTGTATATACTGGTAAATGCTCCAACCAACTGGAACATGCACCAAATCAATAAACAGTCCGACACCAGACAAAACCTATCAATTATACATACAGCTTAAAACTACAATTATACATAATTATACTTACCAAACTCATTATCCTTAAGTATCTTTAACTCCACAACAATTCATTTATACCTATAGAATCCAAATGTCAGGAAAATTCTTCCTCAGAAATAAACAAAATATTCTTCAAAATATCAATAACTCACATGTGCAGTCCCAGTATAAAATCAGCTGAACAGTTCTGAACTAAATATTCTTTAAACTATCTTCACCACTCCTTCACCAATGCATTCTGCCAATGTTATTTTATCTATCTGCTTATTATCCAGTAAATCAGATTCTGTATAAGGCTCCAATTCTAGACAAAATCTAAAAGTACATCAATGCACGTGTATCACTGCACATGTATGTATAGTTGGAAAGGGAGTATATTTCCCTCAGTCACATACCCAGTGCTATTTGCTTCCCAATGTTAAGTTCAAGGATCTAGTAAGTCACCCTGAGTGTAGGATCTTGTCAGTCTATGATAGTATACCAGCAAAGATTCAGATTCAGGGGAGGTAATATACAAAGGTACTACAATATATCCCATAATTCTCAACTCAAACCTCTATGAGATTGTGCTTATTACTTTGTTCAAGCTAGATAAAGACTGGTAAAGACTATATAGCTAAACAGTTTAAATATTTTATAACTGAGAAAACCTTTTGTGTGTTTAGTTAAGGTAAGTGTACATGTTTCTGACTGGATAATCTAGATCAATTAAGTTTTAGTTTATAGAAATACATCAAACTAATCAATTATCATGGCATTCAGCTATTTTAGTAGAAAACGACCCCAGACAAATGTCTGGGTAGAACCACTGGCATTCCGTAGGTCAGCAGGATAACCTTCACACTTTAAGTCAATCACCCTGAATGAGACTCGAACCCACTAGTTGAGAGGCTAAGCAATCAGAGGTGTTACACGTCAGCAACTCAACCACTATGTCTGTGGAGTCCACCAATCCTGATCTAATTAAAGGTAGTATCCGACAGTTTACCTATATCAAATAAATGTAACAATACCTTACCACTGCTTTTAGGGATCTGGGCATAATTTCTGCATAAATTGTACTTAAGTATAAGTAAAATGGTTTTGAACACTGTCTGTATTGTTAGACAGTACAAATTGCAACTGAAACACTCAAAGAGTTTAATCATTGCAAATCTATAAACAATCATGACAATGATCACTGCTAAAAATAGATACTGACATCAGAGTGCATTACCCAGATGATGATATAATGTAATCGCAAAAATTAGTCGTCACATGGTCACCTTGTTAAAAATAGCTATTTCACGTGGTTTTCCTTGTTAAAAATAGCTATCTCTGCAGTGTGGCTCAGATAGAAAATACCTGTCTGCAATGAGGAATGAGGATTTATGTTTCACAGTTTACAGTGATCTATGGCATCAATGAACATCCTTTTGCAGGACCTTTTCAGGTAACAATAACTCATTTGGTTATTTAAGAAAAAATCCAAACAGTTAGATACAACCTTTAAGACATCAAACTATATTGTTATAAACAAGCATAGTTATCAATCTGCAACTACAAAAAGTACCTGTGTCTTTATCGACAATGTTCTATAAATCTCTGCAGTAAACATTACCACAGTCACCAGTGTTCACATCAGTGAACAAGTTTAGCCCCCATTCTTTTAGCACATCCTGGGACCTGTCTGTCTGGCAACTCTCTAGCAATATGGCCTGTTACCTAATTTGCATTAGGCTGATTTGTTTTTACTCATCATGACAACACAATTAAGATCAGATTGTCCAGTTATTACTGATGGAGCTATTAATAGCTGGATAATCCACAAAAATAGCTAAATATCACCATTTTGATCAAAATACGATTGTGATATAATCTTCATTTCAGCAAACGATTTTTGAATCTACAGGCACTGGAAATCCCCTCTCAATTTGATAAGATTGAGCTGAAATTATCCCTCTTGACTCAGATATCTGAACTGTTTACCTCTTAGGAAACTTCACCATGCACATGCTTCATTTCAAAGTAACGAAATTAATTAACAGATTTTGCTTTCAGCTAAATACAAAACAACATTAAACATAGCCTCTGCACGAGACTTAGCAGCAAAATGTACACATTCTGATCAAGACGAGTTAACACTGAGTCTAAACAATTTCACTAGGCCTGAAGAATTTCAGCTAAGCAGGTTAGGAGTTAATGACATCCACTAGTAACCTCTCAAATCTAAGTGACAATAATGTTACAGTCAATAACTAATTGAGTGACCACAATGTAAGGGAAACAATCTTGGTAGAAAATGACAGATTTTTGGGTGGTGTTGCATTCAGAGTTATGAAAAATGTGGTGCAGCAATATCACTCAGTGACTTAAGGCAGACAGAGGAAGGACAATGTAAATAGAATGAGTGTTCCACTGACTATGCATTGTATACAAGGCCCAAACATTTGTGATATCCCATACAAGACCACTATACTATACAGAATAAATCTAGATTATATCACAGTAGTGTAGTGCTGACAAAAATAAATCAAAGTGTTGCGGCTCCATTCACTATAAATGGTCTCCCAACCAACTTATAACTCTGAGTCAATTTTGAATTCAGTGTATTTTGGTCACGCCCAGGAGCACTTATGAGAAGTTATTTTAGACCTAATTTTAGTTAAATCGGATGTTAGTAATGTGTTGTAGCTTTTGTCCCAGTGCATAATCAATATTTAGAAGAGGCCATTGTTTTGCAGGTGAAGACTTCCTAATGCATTGCTCAATTGATTTACCACAGAAACATTTAAGTGACTAATATTGGTGTTCCTTTAATCGCTTCAAGGTAAAACTTACACCTCCCAAACAGCTCTTTCCAGTGCTTTGATTATAGCAGCTGATATGAATCATTTTTAGGCAGGCCTATGAAAATGTGATGCACCATTTTCACCCAAACAACATATTAATTAATCTAAAGGTTAAATAATCTGTCTGTCACCATAAGAAATAGATGTCCTTATGTCATCTGATATCTTGAAACTCTAGCTGCAAGACCTTCCCAAGATCACTCCAACCCATGCATTTGAAGTATGACAAGTTACAAGTTGGTGATTCTTAGCGCTCAGCCATGCTTGGAAATGTTGTAGAGAATTAATGTGTATTTTTTTAAAAAAAATTGAACAATATGGCAGTGATGGCAGTGAAACAATTTTGTATCATAATAGCGACATCAAGCTTTTTTGGAGAGGGGGATATATATATATATATATATATATATATATATATATACATTTATATGAATTGTGTTCTTAACTTGGATTTTGTCTGGTTTCCCCCTTCTTTAAAAAAGCTTGATATATATATATATATATATATCACTTTGCAAGAGAAAATCTCCCACTTTGGCTTCAGAGAAAGTTCATGTAAATATATATAAAAACTCAAACTTTAAATAGATTTAAAGACCAATGAAAGTCAAGAGCTGTAATATATCACTTCAATATATATCACTCCAATATTTCTGGTCTAAACTTATCACAGTGTCTTTACTTTGTCCAGGCTGGTTAAGATTTATACGTCTCATGGTTCTGATAAAGTGTCACTATATTTCTATATATACCATAGAGGACCCTACACCTTCATTTCAAGGACTCATATATACATGTCATAATGTTGCTTGACAGCTGTCACTTTGATGTTTCATGTCAACTCAAATTACGATCAAGGTCATGTGAAATATGATTAGTGACCATGTTATTGTCATAATTATCATCACCACCACCACCACCATCATTATCATCGCCACCACCACCCCCCCCACCACCACCATCATCATCATCATCATCACCACCACCACCATTATCATCATCATCATCAACATCGCCACCACCACCATCATCATCATAGTTATACTCCTCTGTATAATCAACGATATCAATATCATTATCACTATCCTCATTATGCCAATGGTAATTTTTCGCAAAACAACAAAACAACAAAAATAAAAACACTGATTTAGCTGATTTAAAGTATTTTTATCAAAATATCTCTGTACTAATGAAATATGTCTAGGCATAGAAATAGCCAAGTATCTGTACAGAATTTGTACCAAAACTATATGGTATATAGAATAGGCAGTTAGATAAGAATTACATTTTGAAAGAATTTGAAAAAAATGTACTTATAACATTTAACAATATATGTGAGTATCACCTACAAAATCAGCCAAACATATCATGAAGTAACTTATCATCTTTTCTTAGCTTTATATTATGTTAGGTTCGTTTTATACCATACAAAAATAATTTGTTACAGGAATGTCCGTCAGATACAGTGCTGCCTTCACTGTGATGATACCATGCCCATCTCGTTTACCGGACAATGGGTCATCCAGTTGCAAAACTTCTGTCATTGAAAAATGCCACCATGTTGGGAAAAAGAAAAAAGTTTTTTAATTTAACTTCTTTTGCATTGTACTGAATTGAATTTCTGTGACAGTTTTCAAAAAATGGACTGCAGCAAAAACGTTACGCTTTTAAGCCATAAAGAGGGTCATGGCAATAGCTCTATACATAGTTTCTTTTTAAGTCGACTAACAATAAACAACAAAATAATGCTTTCGAGTCATACATGTACAGTTTAAGAGAGTATATAACATAAATTCTGCTTATGTATAATGTCATCTGTTAAATTGAACTAACACCTGTTATTCAACCTTAACAGATGATATAAACCTGAAATGGTCTGAAGGAAGTGTATGTTTATTGTTATTTAAATATATCGCAGCCTCCAATTATGATTATTACAGAGACAGCTATTTTTGTGAAGGAAGACCCCAGACAAAAAATCTGGGTAGAACCACCAGCGCACCGCAAGTCAGTGGGAAAATCTTCCCACATTGTCATTTGCCTGGATGGGAATTGTCTCAGACAATAGGATTCGACTCAGGCAGTGACTATATACTTTTGTTAAAATCATCATTATATAGTATTTAGGTTTTTAAGGGTTTTTTTTAAATGTATTTGCAAAAGTTTCTGTGGCCTGTGATAATAATCAACTTTATATTAGTTGTCCTAGATTATAACTTCTAAATAGTAAAATACTAGTACAGATTACTACCACACCCATAACCCAAGTTTATAAAAGCCAATCTAGTCCATCTTTCTATTTTATTATCCGATAATGTGACCGATATATTTATCCTATATAAACAGGTTGTTGATAAACATTTGTTTACATAACAGTCACGTTATGATATGGTATGATGATATAGTGTTCAGTGTCTGTATCACCATTATAGGCAATGGATGTCTGTTTTATGACACACTTATTAGTGCAGATAATTTATGTGTTGAATTTATAATCACACTAACAATCTCTCAAGTCATCCAGAGATGAAAGATGATGTATTATTTAGGCAAATATAGTGCTGCTTTCAATGTAATATCACGTGCACCTGACAAATGTAGTCACATTTTCCAGTCACTATTAGCAAGGTAGGTGGGGCATGTTTATGTTTTTGTTTGTTTTAGAAAAAGATTGCAGCAACACAATAAAGGTCATTATAACAACATTCAACTATTTTGGTAGAGAAGATCCCAAGGATAGAAACATCAGTATAGAAGACCTTTCCACATTAGGTCTCTCGCACTGATCAGGACTCAAACCCACAAGTGACAAGACATATATCCATGTGATAAGTCCCCATTGAGAGAGGGCTATACATATTTCTTGAAAATATGCAACACCTTATATAATCTCCTCATTGATGTAATGTAAATAGTCCCCATTGAGAGGGGGGCTATACATATTTCTTGAAAATATGCAACACCTTATATAATCTCCTCACTGATGTAATGTAAATAGTAGGGCTTGAACGAATGTCCGAACTCTCGAGAGTTCGCGAACCATGATTGAAGTTCGGACACGAATATTCGCCTTACCAAAGTTCGGATGGTTCGCGATTTTCGTGTTCATTTCAAACAACAGTAAATTGAATAAGATAACTCAGGAAAACAACGTGAACTTGCGTAAATAATCAAATCAGTTGGTTAAACTTTCGTGTCCGAATCGTTTTTACATCCGAACACAAGCTAGTTCATACTAAACACCGGGCGCCGGGAAAATATTTCCATAAAAGTTTCACCATAAAAAAATAAGAAAATAACGAATGAAAGTCGGAAATTATTCCTAATGTTCGAAATTGCACTGAAATATTTACAATATTAAAACATAAAAATGCAGATATTACTACGAAATGACAAAAACGAAACATTAACATTATAAAAATCGCAGTCCCGTTATTGACCGACTTTTAGTGTCAGATGTCTCACGGCTCTACATGAATTTGTAGCTTTAGCTACGCATTTTGGCACAAATAAAGATATAACAACACCTGTTTGCGTTTTAGTGATTGCTTACCCATTATTAGTACTTTTAATTATTAAAACAACAATTAATGACACAATTGTCACCTTTACAGTGTAAAATTAATATGGCCTGCGATATTTTCGAATTTCGTGTTCACGTGCAAAATGAAAACATGGCTACGAGCAAACAAGAGATAAAATTCAAAAATGCTCCAGCAAAATATACATCAAAAGTGTGGAAACACTTTGGCTTTTCGCTAACTGATGATAATAAAGCAGTCTGCAAGCTGTGCTTCGCAGAAGTGAAGTACAGTGGTGGCACAACAAATCTTAGTGTCCATTTAAAACGGCACCATGGCATTGACATGTCCGACAAGGTTCTTGGAAAAGGTACTCACACACATTTTAATCACTTTTGAACGTCTTTTTATGTCGTCAATTAGTTACATGATTTTTCAAAGATATATTGTATAGTATTGTTTCTGTTATTCACACGTTATCTTGATTTTCTAATTGCATTTAAAGTTGCGCAATTCGATCTTCGGTCTTCTTGCCACCTCCAACCCCTCCCCATACACACATTTTTATGTAATGTTATAATCTGGAAGTAATTTTTCTTATTAAAGGTCCTGCTGCTGCTGCACGGCAGGGGTCTTCTGGATCTTCAGGTGAGAGTTCCAGTGGGAAACCTGATGAAAAAGCTGACAAGACATCTCCTGACCCTCCTGTTACCATGAATCCATTCTTGATGGCCAGTAAAATGAGACTTCCACAATCAAAAGTTAACAGGATTTCAACAAGAATTGCAACATACATCGTAGATGACATGCGTCCATTCAGTACTACTGAAAGCAAACAATTCCGTGCACTAATACATGAATGTGAGCCCCGATACACATTCCCAGCTAAAGCAACTTTCAGTGAAAAAATCATTCCAAGACTATATGACACTGTGGCAACTCGTGTCAAAAATGAACTAAGCAATGCTGACGCAGTGGCTTGGACGACTGACGGATGGACAAGTAGAACCACACAGTCATATGTGACAGTGACATCTCATTTTATCAACAAAGAGTTTGAACTATGCTCACATGTTCTGCAAACAAGAGATTTGGAAGAGTCCCACACTGGAGAAAATCTTGGTGCCATCCTTGTAGATGCAGCCTCTGAATGGGGTTGTAAGGTTTCTGCTATAACAACTGACAATGCTGCCAACATGAAAATTGCAGCAAAAGTTGCTAACATTCCAGTCCATCTAAATTGCTTCGCTCACACTTTGAATTTAGCATCAGGAAAGGTTTTGCAGATCCGGGAGGTAGCAAACATGTTAGCTAAAATTCGTTCCGTGGTTGGGTACTTACACCGCAGCACAACTGCAGCATCTATTTACAGCAGAAAACAAACAATGCTGGAATTACCCCAGAATAGACTGCTTATAGATGTCAAAACGCGCTGGAACAGCAGTTATCTGATGGTGGAGCGATTTCTGCAGCAACAAGTGGCTGTAGTGGCAACACTCAGTGATGACTCCATAAGGAAACAGAGTGAGGTCAAAGGACAAATTGTTTCCAATTTATTGGAACATGGGGATGTTTCTCTTTGTGAGTCATTTCTGTCTTTGATGCAGCCCCTTTATCATGCTACTCTTGCCATGTCACCAGATCAAAAGCCAACAGTGGGTGTTATGCTTCCACTGATGAACAAGTTGAAGAGCTTTTATGATCCGAAGGAATCTGATAGCACCCTGGAGAGGAAGATGAGAAAAGCTATTCGGGACAATCTAGAAATTAGGTACAATGATGAATCTGTTGTAGAATATCTGGAGGAAGCAACAGCCCTAGATGCTAGGTTCAAGCACACAGTACTTGATAGTGTGTGGGACAGACTTGTTGAAAAGGTTGTGGCACATTGTTCAGTGCAGGAAATGGAGGAGACGCCCATGTCATCTAAACAGGCTGACCTACTTATTGTTCCTGGACCAAGCTCATCATCAGACTCTCCATGCCCACCTGCAAAAAAGAAGCAGGCATTGTCTTTTCTGTTTGATGAAGAGGTTGATGTTACCACAGCTGTGCCAGCAATTTCCCTTTCAGAGCAGGTCCATACAGAGATTTCAATGTACAAGTTGGAACCTAGACTCCAACCAACTGCCGACCCATTACTCTTCTGGAAGCGGAACAGCGGGAAATATCCAATGCTGGCCAAATGTTCAAGGATTTTTCTTTGTGTGCAAGCCACATCTGTGGCATCTGAGAGAGTGTTCTCCACGGCTGGCGATATTGTCACAGCAACAAGATCATGCCTGGATGCGGACCACGTTGATCGCCTTGTTTTCTTAAAGAAAAACCTTGATGATGATAAAGACATCCACAGAGTTCTACAAAACCTGTAATCAAGTGTTTGAACTATGTGGGTGTCATAGTCATCGTCAAAGAGTTCTGCAAAATACTCTTATAAAAGTGTTTTAATTGTTTCTATGAGACTTTGACAGTGTAGACTAGTCTCATGTACATCTATGTGTTGTTACCTGTTATGACAAACTGTTACTTTATTGTTGTTCTTTTACAAAACCTGTAATCAAGTGTTTGAACTATGTGGGTGTCATAGTCATCGTCAAAGAGTTCTGCAAAATACTCTTATAAAAGTGTTTTAATTGTTTCTATGAGACTTTGACAGTGTAGACTAGTCTCATGTACATCTATGTGTTGTTACCTGTTATGACAAACTGTTACTTTATTGTTGTTCTTTTACAAAACCTGTAATCAAGTGTTTGAACTCTGTGGGTGTCTTTGTCATTATCAAAGAGTTCTGCAAAATACTCTTATAAAAGTGTTTTAAATGTTTCTATGAGACTATGACAGTGTAGACTAGTCACATGTACATGTATGTGTTGTTACATGTTATGACAAACTGTTACTTTATTGTTGTTCTTTTATCATTCATTTTAATAAAAAGTTACACATTTATTTGAGTTTAGTTGATAATCAAAACTTTCAACACAAAACAATTCAATACTTTAGTATAGTTTTGAAAGACTTTTAATATTTATGTTAAGGTTAGGGATACAATTGAGGTAAAGTGTACACTAGCAAGTTGAACATGCATTAAGTAATCAGTAACAAAGGTTCGCAAATCGATCTGTGTATTGCTTTGCCGTATCGCGAACCGGTTCGTCTCGCGACAGGGTCCACAATACAAAGCCCTAGTAAATAGTCCCCATTGAGAGGGGGGCTATACATTCTTCTTGAAAATACCCAACACCTTATATAATCTCCTCATTGATGTAATGTAAATATTCACAAGGACCTCATTACAGATAATGGTTCTGCACAGACATTTCTTCAGCAGTAGTAGCTGAACATCACAAATATGACTATAAAGTTTTAAAACCAAAACAAACCAAACCACTACATGCTGCAAGACAAAGCTCATAAATATTTAAATTTTAAGGAAATTAAATAAAATTGTTAAAAGTGTTATTATGATAAGTGTATCTAAAAGATAGGTCACCGTATCTTTTGATTAAAAGTGGGTTACTATGAAATGTGGGTCAACCATTGGACTGTACTTCTATATTACATAATTTGACATTATACATTGTATCCCTTATATAACAGATAGGTAGAGTTTATTCAGTACTTGTCCGTCCATGGGATCCCATCTACCCAGGGCTATTGGTAAGGTGTAAACTCAAGTAATCCTCAAGTTAAACCTTCATTACATAATTACAGGTGATTTTCAAGATGTCTAACAGCATGTTGGTGGTTCTAACCAATGACGTTAATTTTAGTTATCAGAAAAATACAGACAATAATGGTAGATTCCACTAACAGAACCATAACTATTGTCATCATCATTATATCAATCATCATCATCATCACCATCATCATATCAATCATCATCATCATCATATCAATCATTACCATCATCATCATCATCATCATCATCATCATCATCATCATCATCATCATCATCATCATCATCACCATCATTATCACCTGGCCATTATCTGTATCATTATCACTAAGTAGCAGCATCTCCACCACCTCCACAAAAGGCAAGCCCATCTTTTCTATGATCTCCAACATTTTCACCTTATATACCCTGTGACCTACATTTTCACCCTATACCCCGTTGGTCCTCTAACACCTCTAGAGTGGGTTTAAGCAATGTTTCTGTCACTATATTGTCCAAGCCCGTTACAGTATTGTCCACGTCCCCACAACCATTGTCCAATGTTGACCAATAGATGGTCAATAGTCCCTATTCAATCTTAACAATACAAGAATCTGCAATAGGTCCCTGGGGTCCACTTAACATTAACCTGGCATTCATTTAGAATAGACAGAATCCTGTACATAGTCACCTATGAAAGACTGTATTACGACACATGAGGAGACAACTTCTTATCAACCTTTGCAGAATAGTTACCAACAGTCCCATCATACAGGACATCACACTGTTCAGAATGATTACAAGTCTCTATGATACAGTAACCACTCTTCTTGAAAAGTATGTGACCAAAGTAGACATCATGATCGATGCCAACTTAAAAATGTTCCACACATTTTAAAATCAAGAAGCTATGCTGCCACTATACTATAAAAAGTCTGCCATGAACACCTGGCACATAACACACCAATCATGATTACACAGCCAATCATGATTACACAGCTACTTTGATTGTTCTTTGTATGCCATTATGCACCAGTATGTGCTTTCTTCACATCAGTTTACACTTGTCTTTGCTGAAATGGATCTACACTTTTTGCCTAGGTCTGATTTTGAATTAGTGCTGAGCAGGTTAACAATGTCCATGCAACATTTTGTTCAAAGCAGAGATGCTCAATTCTTATATTTATTATTTTGCTATTATACATATACCATGTGAAGGTTATTATACCCTTATCTACAGACTGAATATCACAAAGCATTCAGCAGGAAGCTGGCTGATCTGAAGCTACATTACTGGACTAATTAGCCCTATGTAATTAGCAAGCTAATTGAGAATAAACAAGTAACTAATTGACAGGTGAAAAGTTCAGTTTATTGACTTTGCTGACATAGTTTGAACAGATCAATTTTACACATTAAAAGGGTACTACCACCACATGTGTACAGTTTTGTCAGGCTGTAATATTTAAAAGCACCAATGTGTCCAATGTTTCAGAATTTCCTTTATTTTATACATAGCACAATTATAATAAATTAATCTACAAGTACTTCCAGCTACAGGCATTAAATTTGGATGAGGAACCTCCACAAATACCTTGGTAGAACCACGGCCACGTATAAGGTAAGCTGGAAGACCTACCCGACCCCCTCCACACATCCCCGCAATGGAAGTCAATGTCTCTGCTGACACAATATTATAAATGTTAGCTGATTTCTATACAATATGTTTAGGTTCTATAACAACTGCCCTGTATACTTTTGCTGATTACAATGAGAGACATTAATGATTTTTTTTTAAATAACCTCTAAGTGCAAGTAGGTCCTTTCATTTGTTTTCCTCAGTTTTTATGCTTGTGCTCTATGGTGTGTATGTTGACCTTTCTGCCTTTTATGTGACATCCAGGTTAACCATCATCATCTAAAACTTCCATTTTCTTTTTTAAATACATATCTATATATGTATTTTAATGATTTTTAAGCTTATATTTATGCAACAGTAAGAACTTTTACTGTTTGTATTTGCAATATCTACAAAATTACAGGCAATAAAGTCCAAGAATTCCAACAAAAAGGATTAACCTACTGTTTGGAATACCTCAGATATTAACTAACAAGGGAGACAATTTCTATTTCACCATGTACCCCAATCATCAGATAATGTCCAAGGAATGTACATATACACCAAAAGATGCAATGACCCAATTAAATATGACCTTTAATAATTATAACCTTGACCTTTTATGGTGGTATGAATAACTATGAGATGTTGAGGTCTAATTGAAGTATCTTATAAATAAAAGGAGCTGAGACATGAAGGTATGGATGGGCACAAAGAAGGACTAATAATGTATGGGCAGTATGACCGCTAAATGTCATCATTTGGGGGCATAGAAATATGGCATCACGAAGAAAGTTTCCATCTGAGCTAAAACAAATGGAAATTCTTTGCTTGTTTTTAAGTTTAATCCTCCAACCCACCTCTTTATAACTTAACTGAAGATGAAGTTTTCAAGATTTTTTTTTTTCCGTGTATTCTTATGACAAAATGCCTGGAATGTGTACATAATCTTTCTAACCAGCAAAGAAAGTCACCAGAGCAGTACTTATAAAACATCAGATAGAGCCTGCTGCTGACATCAGTTTCTACAGAAGTTGCTTTGAATTGATACCACATGCCAGCCTACCAGTTAGGGTTTTAATGTGTCTGAGAATGAATCATCAGATTAAAGGAGAAAAAGGAATGAGAGAAAAGAGCACATTTAAGTTATCTGTTACCTAGAGGTACAATCATGATTCTTCTACCACTGTTTTCGTGGTCACCATTCTTGATGATCATCATCACCATGGTCACCATTCTTCATGATCATCATCACCATGGTCACCATTCTCTATGATCATCAACATGGTCACCATTGTTCATGATCATTATCACCATGGTCAACCACTCTTCATGATAATCATCACCATGGTCAACCACTCTTTATGATCATTAACATGGTCACCATTCTTCATGATCATCATCACCATGGTCAACATTCTTTATGATCATCATCACCATGGTCACCATTCTATATGATCATCATCACCATGGTCACCATTCTTCATGATCATCATCACCATGGTCACCACTCTTCATGATCATCATCACCATGGTCACCATTCTTCATCATCATCATCACAATGATCAACCATTCTTCATGATCATCATCACCATGGTCACCAATCTTCATGATCATCATCACACTGGTCACCATTCTTCATGATCATCATCACAATGGTCAACCATTCTTCATGATCATCACCATGGTCACCTTTCTTTATGATCATCATCACAATAGTCACCATTCTTTATGATCATCATCACACTGGTCACCATTCTTCATGATCATCATCACCATGGTCGCCATTCTTCATGATCATCATCACAATGGTCAACCATTCTTCATGATCATCATCACACTGGTCACCATTCTTCATGATAATCATCACCATGGTCGCCATTCTTCATGATCATCATCACCATGGTCACCATTCTTCATGATCATCATCACCATGGTCGCCATTCTTCATGATCATCACCATGGTCACCATTCTTCATGATCATCATCACCATGGTCACCATTCTTCATGATCATCATCACCATGGTCAACCATTCTTCATGATCTTCATCACAATGGTCAACCATTCTTCATGATCATCATCATCATGGTCAACCATTCTTCATGATCATCATCACAATGGTCACCATTCTTCATGATCATCATCATCATCATGGTCAACCATTCTTTATGATCATCATCACAATGGTCAACCATTCTTCATGATCATCATCACAATGGTCAACCATTCTTCATGATGATCATCACAATGGTCAACCATTCTTCATGATGATCATCACAATGGTCAACCATTCTTCATGATGATCATCACAATGGTCACTATTCTCCTTCTCACAATTAGCATCAGCTTCTTATTTTCAACATCCATTTTGTCTTAATCAGCAGCACCACCATCAGTATCATCACTATAATCATCATCACCATAATCATCATTCAAACCATTATCTTCCTCACCATAAACATCTGATCATAAATAACACCCTGCATATCATTACACAAATGTATTTGCTATCAGAGCCACACATCACAATAGGCCATTTTTAAACAATGAAAACCATGTGACCACTTACTTTTGAGGTGATGTTACATGATTATGAGGGTAACTAGCTCTGCCATCGATATCTATTTTTAGCTAAAATTCCTTTCATGCTTAATAATATTTTTGAAAAAAATAGATATTTTTATTGATATATTTTATGATTTATACAGTCTAACCAATCAGATAATGTCTAAAAGTGTCTTTACTTAGACTAAAGTATGAGTTAACACAGTTATTAAGCCTAATTTTCCCAAATCCGAGTTACTATATGCTTACTTTTAATATAGGAAACTGTCCGTCACCACCTTTAACAGAGCTCAGAGACTGCAAAACCCCTTTATTGGCATTCTCAAGTAATGAAGTGTTAAAAATGGGGAAAAAAAACAACACATGCTTTATTGGTCGTAATATATAAATTATCTCAGAAATTGATATGCAATTATTTATCAATATCATATCAGATTGGGGTAAATGATGCATGTATGGATTAGGCAGCTTCTATGCCAACTATGAACAGATACAATTTCATAAAGCTGAACTAATAAATGCCAGTTCTGTTTCACCTAGCAACAATTTTCCATAGTTTATGATAGAGAGTTAATTAAAAGTTCATAAATGCCAGCATTAGGGCAACAAGAGAACCCAAGTTTGGTATTCAGGAATGAAATACACTTTTTTCCCCACTTAAAGGTGCTATTTGACAGTTTCGACCAAATTTTTTTTCCAAACAACCAAATAAGTCAGTGGTACCAGAAAAGATCTTAAAATTCTGCTCAGGGATATGCCCTAGATCTGTGTAAACAGTGAAACATAAATCCCCATTCCTCACTGCAAACCTGCTTGCCTATCTGAGCCATGCTGCAGAGATAGCTATTTTGGACTAGGAAAACCATGTGACAACTTGCTGTTGCGATTATGTTATATCGTCATCCGTGTAATCCCCTCTGATGTCATTATCTTTTTTAAGCAGAGATCACTATTTATTGGAAAGAATGAATATTTAGTGCTTTTCGGGCTCAATATAATAATAGAAGCTTACATTAAAGGTAGTGTTCCCAATCATATTTACTTAGACTTAAGTGAGTTTATGAAGAAATTATGCCTAAATTCCCCCCAAAACAGTGGAAAAGATGTTGTTAAGTGCATTTGATGTAGGCAAACTTTAATAACCTACCCTAAGTTAACAACAGTTTATACAGCCATCTAACAAATGTGCTGTAAACAATCTACTGACTACTGTTATTTCTGCTTCACTAAATTTGAAAAAAAAAAAATCTTCCTTGTTGTTTATTGATGTTTGCTCTGTTTGTATTTTTAACAATAATTCAAAAATAAAAACAATTGTTAAAATGTGTATTTGTCCATCCAAAATTTCCACCATTTTTCCAAATGTAAGAGCAAAAAAGACAGCCAATACAGTTACTAGGCTTCTTAAGGGGATTGACATTAGGTTAACGATGACCAAACATCACATAGTTGTCTCTAATAAGGAGGGCCTGCATCTGATAAACTGCCTTAAAAAGGGTGCCAAAAGATACACCCATGTCACAATTAATTAGCCCTGAAATGGCTTAGGGTTTCTTCTTAAGTGCACTGAATAAACTGCCTTAAATGAACAACACTCACAGACTTGGCATCAGTTTTCTCTGATTTAGAGGGCTCACCACCTTGAGAATTTACTAGTTGGACAATACATCTATAAAAAATATACCCATAGCCTCTTAAGTAAAACTTGAATGGGATAAGATGAACAGTGTAGATCCAGATCAGACACCTCTAGGAGTAAGACATTTCCCTGAGATCAGGAGATTTAATTGGCAAATAGCCTTCAATTCCACTTGAAGCTGTCTGATCAGGCTCTGCCCTGTGTTACAGCTGACTCTCTCTCACAATATGTCTGAACCTTTGTGTGTAGCAAATAAATAAGAAGTTATAGTCTGTGACCAGAAACTTAGCAGCAAAAAGTGCAGATCTTGATCAAAAACAGCTTCATGGATCTTCCCTATTCGTCACAGCCTGATCAAGACCTGCCTAACAGGCCAGGTTAACAGCATACATGTAAACTCTAAAGTGGCAGACTCTCACTTTTAAGGTTATTTTACACATTTTCAGAAATCTCCTACTTTGTAAGTGAAAATCTCACATTTTGGCCTCAGAAAAAGTTCATGCATACGTAATTGTAGAAGTCAAATTCAGTATTATTTTGATAGCAACATTTTACAGCCAAAACAGTAACATTAAACTACCCAACAGCAAAAACGGCCACTCCTATCTTTTTGAACTGACATACCCTGGCTTTCCGTTAGAAATATTTTCCCACTCTATTTTGAATGTCTTTGGGGACCTTTTGTCCATACTAACTTCTTTCAATCTTCTCTTTGTGTCATAAAACAGTCAATGACTCGCTGCGTTTATAAGCATACTGTCCCTTTATTTGAGCAGCTGCTAAAAGGACATTAAATAAACACATTTTTTACACCATGATTGTGGCTTAACTGACTGTAACATCAGTACTTGTAAGTTACAGAACAATGCTTGCCAACAGATGTTAACAAACATGAATGAAAGAAAGGACAAAAGTGGTGAAAATGTAACTTATTTTAGATCCAAATAAAAAAAGAAAGTAGGGTGGTATTTTATAGTGAAAATGTAATTATTTAAGTCAAGCAAGTATGAAGAAGGACATAAAATAGAAGAGTGAGAAGCTTAGAGAACAAAGATACTAAGAAAATTTCCAACTGATAAAACAGTTAATTCATGAACTGAGTAAAATTGACATACCTAATTGAAAAAGGTGAGCGGGATGATGATTGATATATCCAGAGATGAATTATGTACATGTAAGTCCAATTTGTTGCTCACAATGCACTGGTCAGTGGTACAAGTATCGATAGTTTGTCAGAAGTTGACTCCAGTAACACCAACTGTCAGTCCCACTATAGAGTTGCTTAAGGTAAAGGCACATTCACGATGTATGAGCCACAAAAGCCCTTCAGATAGTGTTACTAAGAGCAGGTTCAGTAACTATATTCCGCTGAGCTGACGGCTTCTGGGCTTCTGATAGGGATCTTTGTTGTTGCAAGGTGTTACTTGTGTTGTGTTGTTGGTTTGTTGTATTGGGATTGGAAGAGAGAGAGGGGGGAGGATTGGGGGTGGGGTGGGTGTAAATGTGTCCCAAACATTTTCCAGTCATCCGTAAACAGTTGCACTGGGTATGTTTTGTTTTGGTGATTATAACACCCAGTTAGCAATTGCTCAGTCAACTGGAGAATGATGCAATGAATTGAGTCAACAATAAAAACAAGGTGTAAATAACCATCTGTTAGACAATCTTTTGTGAAATAAGATCCCTTTAAAATATTTTATATAGAACTACATTGGTAAAATGTATGCTGTTGTTGCTTTTATCACAATATAATTTTGTATAATATATTTTGTGTCAATTTACTAAAACAAGTTGTTTTTAATGTATCAAATAACTTTTTTTTTTGTTATTCTATATACCAGCATAGTATAATTGTTGTTTTTCTTTTTTTCCTTTTAAAATAAGTATGATATTTCTGAAATTTCTATATAATTACTATGTGATTCATCACTCTGAAAAATAACAGTTCCAATTTTTATCTGCCTTAATTAGGCAGAGTGTAGATCCACAACGCCCAGCTTCCATTAGAAAGAATAAAAATAAAACTTTTATAGTTCTTAGTTTGAGAGCTCCTGAAATATGAATCCAAATGACTTGTTGTGTTTATTTAGATAAATTGCATCAACATAATTATAATCATACTATCTTTTTAGCAGATGAGTTACTCAACTGAATGTCTTGTTAGAACCACCAGCGCATCACAGGTCAATGAATTATGAAATAATTATTTAAAATTATCATACCTTCTTATTTCTACATAAAATTGTTGTGCATTAGAACTGTAAATTTATGATAAACTGATAGAATTTAGAAAAAAAAAAACACCCTCGAATATGTTCTTTTTCAGTCTTGTGTTCTCTACAAATCTTGTAAATGTATACCATAACAGACCATGTATTATGGAGATCTCTCTTAACCAATTTACAATACAAAAGTCAGGGTGCCAACATAATCTATTAACAATTATGTTTTCCCTAAGCCTTATATTAACCACCTCAGATTGTCATTTGTAAATATAAATAAGAAAGTAAACTACCTCATTTACATGCAAATTATGCAAAAATGTCCCATCATCTTCCATGATGTCACCATCATTACATCACCATCAAGGGTGATAAACAGAACCATTGGGGATAAAAACTGAATAATTCCTTTATTAACACATGCTACAATTTTATAAGCAAACCCTTTTTGGCACCCAATTGAATGGTACAATGATTTTATATCTTTTATATGCAAATATGCAGTAACAGAAGTATGGAAATCTGCAATGACCATGTACTTTTGGTGATGCCCTCCCCCACCTCATCCCAAACTGTCTGGTCAAAAACAACACTGGATTATTGTACATCTACTGAAATATAATAAAGTACCTCTTCCAACGTATGTTCACCACATCATGGACTTAAACCCACTAGGTGAGAAGCTGATAAGTTACAGTCAACAACTCTATCTGCTAGTCCACAGTACCCCAGGCTACAGTACCCCAGGCCACAGTACCCTAATAAAATCCTCTTCTCCTTGATTGATGTATTCATCTTACTAAATGTTTGTTTGTTTTTTAATGCTTACATAATACCTATGTAGCAACATGCGCAATTATCACACTCTTAACCTGCTAAACTTTCGGGGTTTTAAGGCACACTAACTCATAATAAGTCAAACTGCAGCGAATGATAAACTTAAAATGATCGGACTTGACTTAGCTAGTGTTGATCCAGATTTAAGTCAAATATATGACAAAACATCCCATGGACAAAACATCCAATGCCATTTTTTCAGGACAAAACATCCCATGTCAAAATAACTTGGTATGTTTTGTCCACCCTGTCAAAAACATATGGGATGGTTTGTCCACCCCCTCAAAAATGGCATGGGAGGTTTTGTCCATGGGAGGTTTTGACCAGTTCCCAGATAAGTCAGCTCTTACTAAGAGATATCTGATCAGGATCTCTACGTTCGTTTGTTTTGTTTTAACATACTTTGCAGCGACCAATTATGATCGATATAGCAATGTCCAGCTGTTTGGTGGAAGAAGACCCTAGACAAATATCTGGGTAGAACCACTGGTGCACGGCAAGTCAGCTGGAAGACCTTACCACATTAAGTCCTTCGACCAAAACGGGACTCGAACCCACGTGGTGAGAAGCTAAGCAGTCAGAGGAGTTACAAATCGGCAACTGTATACACTATGCCAGGGCGCCCCACGTACCATTTGTTGCCGAGTTCCTGGCGATATGAGATGTTACATCAGCACAAAGAGTTCTAAGCCACAGACAAATAACTTATCATAAGCTATTACCAAATGTTGCATGATAAGGGTAAAATGAACCTGAGTCAGAAAAAAAAGCCTGTAGCAATTGCTGGTATCAGCTTATGATCAAGGGTGAGGGAAAACCTAAAGTTTATGTAACAATTGGTGTGATTGTACTTTTTAGGAGCAGGCACACATACATTCAACATTAAGAGTTGTCTTTTTCTTGGTCTGATTTCAATAAAATAGGTGCTAAATGGGAATACGAGCCAATAAAAATGTGTGTGTGGTGGTCAGTTACAACTTTACATTTCATTTCAAATAATGTCAGAAACTAGTAAATATATCATTTTAATTAACGCCTCCCACTAAGCTTATAGTTATTGTGCTAGGAGAATGTATTTTGTCTCAGTAGAACCAGTGACACATTTCAATCCTAATGTAGCTAGAAAACTTCAAGAAACCTTGTAAATCAGATTTTATCAGCATTTTCTGTTGTGTTTAACATCAAACCAACAATGTATTCATTTAGTTTCATACCAGCTTTTGTCTTATCACGGCACCGCTATCCACTTAGATCCTGTCTATTATATTATACGCTATTTTCCTAATTTTCTCAATTTTATCCAATTTCGTCTGCCAGAAGTCTTCCATCCTCAAAGCTAAGGCTTAACACTAATGGTAGAAAAAAGGCTAAATGCACTGATCATCTGATAGAGCATAATGTACTGCAGGTGGAATGAGATTATTTTCTTTATAAACTAAATGCTGTCTTTAATCATTATGAAATTTAAACATCCTATAAACTTTTAGTCTTTCAGATATGTTGTTCCCTGTCATGCCTCGACTGTGATAGCATGAGATGGTCGCCTGCCAAATTCCTGCTGTACACATATGAACATTTAACTAATCAAGGTGCTTAAAAGTCCCAAGTGCTAAAATTTTAAACAAAAAATAACACTACACGAACAAGCTAAGTGTAAACAAGGAAACTCACCCAGCTTAAACTTCTGCATGCCTTGTCCCAGTTTTGGATGAATGGATTTAATAGAGTCTCCTTCCCTACACTAAAATTCCTATTACATACATAAAAAAATGTACCATACAAATTCTATTTTAAAAAATATCAAATTGTAATTAGCAGCATGTCAGACCATAGCACCACTCCTAGATCAACCCCTGGGACTAGATCCAGTCTGTTCCAATCACTCCTAGATCCACCCCTGGGACTAGATCCAGTCTGTCCCAATCACTCCTAGATCCACCACTGGGACTAGATCCAGTATGTTCCAATCACTCCTAGATCCACCCCTAGGACTAGATCCAGTCTGTTCCAATCACTTTAAGATCAGCCCCTGGGACAAGATCCAGTCTGTTCCAATCACTCCTACATTTGCCCGAGACGAAACCAAATCTGTTCCAATCACTCCTAGATCCACCCCTAGGACTAGATCCAGTCTGTTCCAATCACACCTAGATCCACCCCTGGGATGAGATCTAATCTGTCCCAATCACTTCAAGATCAGCCCCTAGGACTAGATCCTGTCTGTTCCAATCACTCCTACATTTGCCCGAGACGAAACCAAATCTGTTCCAATCACTCCTAGATCCGCCCTGTGATACGATCTAGTCTGTCCCAATTTCTCCTAGATCGTCCCCTGGGATAAGACCCAGTCTGTCCCAATCACTCCTAGATCTGCCAGTGCGATGCAATCAAGTCTGTCCCAATTACTCCTAGATCACCAATGGTACTAGATCTGCCCTTGGGACAAGACTCAATCTGTTTTAACCCATCTTAGATCTGACCCTGGGACGAGACCCAGTCTGTCCCAATTACTCCTAGATCCCCCCCCTGTGATGCCATCTAGTCTGTCCCAATCATTCCTAGATCCACCCCTGTGATGCGACCTAGTCTGTCCCAATCACTCCTAGATCCACCTCTGGTACCAGATCTAGTCTGTCCCAATCACTCCTACATCTGCCCCAGGGTTGAGATCCAATGTGTTCCAATCACACAGATAGCGACATGGGCAGATGCAATGACTGATGTGCACTGACTGATGTTTTTTTATTTTTTTTATAAAAAACAAACAAACACAAATTACTCCATTATATAACTTTTGGCTCTAGACGTTATTATATTATATAACGTATTTAGATTATAACAATATACATCTCTATACAATTCTGGTATATAATATAATAGATATGTGACATGACCCTTATCACACTATATTTTTTGATAACAAATATTAATTTTTATTTATTTGTTAACAATTGCATTAACAGATAACAGGAGGTCCTGCTAGAACCTAAGTAGGAATTTGTGGAGTTGGCTGATTTGAAGATTTCAATTTGCCCTTTTTGTCTAAACCTGCAAAAATGTATGCTCAGCAGGTAAAGAGTTAACAGACAGTGCATACAGGTAAGACAGAGTATACAGTAATTTAATGAACAATAACACTGGTAAGTATTCACAGATATCAACCCTCATCATCTGATGCAGGTATTATTAGTCTGAATGCCCTTAGGGCAGGTACACTATAGAAAATACACAATCACCCGGTCATATTCTATTTATAGAAACATAGATAAACAAACTTAATTAATGTCAGATATCAACCATCATCACCAAAGTTTTTAGTCATCGAAAAGCGTGGGGCCTGTATACTACAGTCTGCAGGTAATTGAATAGCCACAACTAAACGAAAGGATAACATGGTCTTATAAAAGCATGCATATTCTAATAATAATTTACTTACAGGACAATCATGAAGTAACTTTTTTTTTCCATCAAGATGTATGGCTCACAAATATTTTACCAGAATTATTTGCTGATGTTTTTGTTTACTAATAATACTATATTTAGCATGTGCCAATTAGCTGTAAGAGGATTGCAGGTGAGATTGACTCAATCATACTGCATCAGTTGTTTACCAATGGAATGAATAATAGCTGCATTAATGGTGTTGTTTGCCATTGGCCTCTGAAAATATCAGGAAAGTTTGTGTAAATAAGGGGTTTTTCATTTGAAAATTGTTATTTAATATTGCTGAGATTTCAACCTGAAAGCCATCTATTACTATTATTGCAGTGTATCAATAAATGTAACATCATGGGGGATGGGATTTGCCGATTCTTTGCAGCGACATTTCTATCATTATAGTACAGGGGCCATGAGTTGGCCAGGGACTTATCCTGGCCGGTCCATTATACTAACACCGACAAGTCAGGCATAATGCTGTCCCTTAGCCCCGAGCATTAAGGTGGTAAGCGACTACTACCAACTTTAAAGTCTTTGGTTTGACCCGGATTGGGTTTAAACCCACGACCTCTCGATATGCAAGCCGAAGCTCTACCACCTGAGCTATTGTGGCCGGTATCATCATCGAAAGTTCATTAATACAAAAGTATACTAAATTACAGAAAGGTATTCTTTCAATCAATCATATTGAATTAATTTTACTTCAGCCTTTAAAGGTGGTATCAGGCAGTTTTCTTACATCAAATACATGTAACTATTGGCAGAACTAAAGCTAAATTTCAGCAAAAACTCAAAAACTTCCATCTTAAAAAAATTATGATTTTAACATTACTCTACTGTAAGACAGTACAAATGTCTTTTCTTTCCAAATCTATATATAGCACAATGGAGATTTTGTTTGCTAAAAATGGACATTGACATCCGAGTGGATAACCTGGATGGTGATGTAACTTGATCTCAAATGTAAGTGGTCATCATGTGGTTTTATTAGTTGAAAAATAGCTTCCAGCGTGGCTCAAATAGGAAATACATGTTTAAAATGATGAGAAGTGTGATGTTTAATATTTCAGATAGATGTAGGACATCATTTCTTCATTTCTTGACATCTATTCCAGTAACAATAACTTATTTAATTGTTTAAAATGGCCCAAACAGTTGGATATCACTTTTAAAACCATGTTTCATAGTCACAAGATAATTTACATTTAACCAGTATTGCAACCCCTTGACATTATCTAAAGGTATCAATTTGGATGAAGCAATAAGTTCCTTACTTTAAATATGTGGAAAAAAAACAAATATAAAATGGTGACTGATGCAGGTAGCAGGTCTACAACCAAAATCCTAAGCCATATAACAAGGGGAATAACTCATCAGGCTTCACTTCAAAATCAGTCCAGAGTTGCCTAACTTTCCATACAGCCAGAAGAAAAAAAGATACACTTTGTTTTGTTAAAGAGCTGTATTTTTCTTTCACTCTTATTTATGGAAAATTTACATGACAATAAAAGCATAAATATAAGAGAAAAAAGATCATTAATAAAAACAACATGATTACTTCACAACTCAGTTACTGATTGCTTTTTAACAGGAGAAAATAATAGTCCTATGAGAATTTTCACAAGTTCGTTAAAAAATCTGGGGTGAGATGATTTTATATCAATTCAAACTTAGCACTAATTGTGACAATTATTTATTGTGTATAATTTAATTAAGATTCCACATTCTGTGCTTAAGTGATATCAAGTGCTCACATTGAAAGTCTTATTAAGATTCCACAATCTGTGCTTAAGTGATATCAAGTGCTCACATTGAAAGTCTTATTAAGATTCCACATTCTGTGCTTAAGTGATATCAAGTGCTTACATTGAAAGTCTTATTCATTCACTTCAATTCATGCATACACCACGAGATATTATAATAAATATCTTTCATATTGCATACTAAGGAGAATTAATTGTTTTTTTACTCTCAATTCATAAATATGATTTTTTTTTAAATGTATTATTATTTATAGAGAGTTATTATTGAGTTTATAACCCAGTATCATTCAATATACTGATAGTATATATTATTACATAAATATTATGTTTGTTGAAATACCTTGCAGAGACCAAGTATGATCACTATAGCAATGTCCAGCTATTTGGTGGAGGAAGACCCCAGACAAATGTCTGGGTAGAACCACTGGCACACCACAAGTTAGCTAGAGGAAATTCCCAGATTAGCTCCTTCGCCCCAATTGGAACTTGAACCAATGCGGTGAGAGGCTAAGCAGTCAGAGGTACAAATTGATGACTTTACCCCAACTCCATGGGTGCCCCTAATGAATGTTAAAAACTGCTTTGCTATATTAAAAAAGTACTTTAATCAAATGCAAAATAATAACCAATATTTCACTTTAGACACATATTCCAGAGCACATTTCAAAAGCCAATTTTAACTTTTTATTTAATATACATTAAATTATATGCTATACCATAATAGTTGTTTTTGGATAATGTGCTCCATCATTTCACATTAAAATCTAAATAAATAATATTTATCCCTTCCATTTTATTTTATCATCCCAGAAGATGATTTTAGGATGCCCTGAGGACTAAATTGTGGAACATCAAATGCCAATTCAATCCCTCAAGGAAAATTCTCAGAGAATTTAAATTGACAAAAACATTGTGATACATTTCCACAATATTAAATATTAGTTGTTGGTTTTTAAATGAAAGCAGACATTTAGTTCTTTTATTTAATAAAAATCAAACTTAAAATGCCACAACTTTAGACATATAAGACAAAGTACTTTTGAAAATCAGAGAAGAGGGAGGGAAAGAGGGAAAAGGAATTGAGAGGCAAATCCTGACAAACATAGGAATTAAGATTGAGAGGAAGAGGCTGAGATATAAAAAAAAAAAAAACAGTCTCACAGAAAAAAAGACAAGAGATGCATAAAGACACAATGAGAAGCAGATGGGAATGGAAAAAGTGGGAGATGTATGTGTGAATGGAATTTTAATGGGATGAAATAAACTAAATTCTCATACATTTACATAAAAAAGCCTTCCTAGATATGCTTTCAAAACGGATATAACAAATTGAAATAACTACTTTAGACCATCTAAAAGAAGCAGTCTTTCATTGAATATATATCTTTCAAAAGGAATAAATGAACAGTATGGAAACAAAGAGTCTGAAAGTCGCAATATCACCTGTATGATATGATACTTGTTTACACCAAACAACAGATGGGGGATGCTCACAGAGAGCTACAAAACCATCATCACTTGCCAATGTTATTGTATAGTTTATGTGACCTTTACATAGTGTATGGATGGCTTTTATATCCATGTGGGCGATTTTAAGAAAGTGATAAGACTGATGCTAATTTACCCCTTTACTTGCTGGAACCATCATTTGACCCCCCATTAACATACTCACACTAACTGTTTGTTTCATTGGGTTAACTTCCCATCAACAGTATTTCAGTTATCTGGAGACGGTGTCCACTTGAAGCAAATATAGTGCTGCCTTCACTGTGTATAGCATGCCATGAATACCTGGCATGATACCACACCCAGTCATATTATTGTGATACCAGGTAGTACAATCAATAGAGCATTGGATCCAGGTATGGGAGGCCCTGGGTTCAATCCTGGGCCACAACATACCAAAGTCACTAAGTTCTTTTGGTGGGACGATAAACCCGATAAACATTTAATAACACCCTTAAATCAATTCTTAGTTATTGGCTTACAATCACATGGAAAGGGGACAAGACATATTGTTAGAAACTTGGGCAGCAGATAGTGCAGATACCTATCTGATAGCACTCAGCAGGAGTTAACTGATCAGACAGCAGTAGATGCTGATCTGGATAAAACATTGCTTACCATAGACAGATATTTTCCTGCTGAGAGGGATCAGAGTTAATTTCTTGGCAAATGATGCTTGTTGCGCAATATAGATCTGGGGAAACCTTGCCATTTCTCTTCATCATATCAATGTATTGGAAGTGTGTTTGTGCACGGTGACACTGGGCCAACCAGTCATGGAGCTATGTTTATATTTGCTTGAGTGTTAGCACGGGATATACCACTGCCATTTTTAACAACTTTGGTATGTCGCAGCCGGGGATAGAACCCTTGGCCTCCCATACTTGCAGCTGATGCTCTACCGATTCTCTACCAGGTCTGGTCACCCTAATTGGGTTTCCAGCAAGTTACAAGTTAGTCTGTATATATATATATATATATATATATATATATATATATATATAACCCATTATGATTTGGCATATAGTGAATGTTTTGTATACATGTATTTGTAATGTATGTATATTTTTACAAATATATGGACCTCAAAGTGACAATTACAAAATAAGAGAAAGTGACAATTAACTTTACCTCAGCTTCAACATATTCTCAGAATACATCAAGAGGCAGATAACTTACCTGAAATAAAAAAGAAAAAAAGTTGTAAAGACATCCATAACATGTAATTTAAACATAGAAAATGGAGGGTATGATTATGTAAACATTACACAATATGGAAATAATAATAATAGAAACAAATTGTAAAGACATCCATAAAACATAATTTAACAAAGAAACATACATAAAAAACAAAACTTTGTTGTGGAGGGGTATAATTATGTAAAAGCGATACAATATAATAATTACATTTATAAAAAAGAAAAATGATGTATGGACAATAGTAATAATAACAATAATAATAATAATAATAATAATAATGATAATGCAATATACTCTTTGGACCACCAGCAATGTGCACAGTTAAAAGGAACAAATATTATGCTACATGTACAATGTTGCCAAAACTGCCAATATTCTTTTTTCAAAAACAACCTCTTGTACATACTGAATGAGCAAAAGAGATATCCTAGTGATCTGTTTTATTCATTTCTTAAAACATATCATGCAAATACAGAAAAGCAACAGATTATAAAAAAAAATACTGTTTTTATAATTATTGTTTAATCCTTCTCTGAGACAGTATGATGTAAACAAAACTTTTATTTTCCTTAAATAATAAAAATATCTTTCTAGCCCAAACAATCCCATAACAACTAAATTTTAATGTCCAGAAATAGTGGTTTATATAATATATTATATAAGTTAAGAAAGCACTATACATGTTTATCTTTCAAAATAGAAATAAATCCTGATTTACAGATCATTGTTGAGTTATAAAACAGGGGAAAAAAAGAAAACTCATAAAAACAAATCCAAGAGCCTTCCGATTAAGTTATGATCAAACATACTCCAGAAACCCTCGAGGAAAGAATTACTTTATTTAATGCAGTAAGACATTCCTTTAAGTACATCCCGTGTCAACTTCCAGAATTTTTTCAACATCAGAAATTCCCTATGCGAGTCTGTGAGACGGATAATTTCTTGGCACACATGATGTTTACTTTTCGGCATCATTGCCAATGTGTTTCTAAAGAAGAAAATATCATAATGTCTGGCATCTGGTATGAGGATTAAAGTGAAAGTTGGCTATGAGGACCACACTTGTTGTTGTTGTTTTGTTTTTGTTTTCAGAAACACATGGCAATGTCACAAAGATGGTCATTTGACCCCAAACCTCTGGGAAGAATCACTGGGGCACCTGAGCCGCCCTCATTCAGATTTTGTGGTTCTGCAATGTGACACTTTTAATGGTGGTATTTGCCTATATTAAATACAACCAATATCTTAAACACCACTTTGGGGAGTCTGGTCATACCTTTTACATAAACCAATACTTTGGTCGTTATAAAGACGATTGTTAACACAAACTTTATTGGTAGACTGTATCTATTGCAAAAAAATTACTACATGCTCAGTCCTTTCAACACTTTAAAAACCATGATAGTGGTCTCTGATAATGATGTCAGAGAGGATTATCCAGATGACTATGTAAAAGTAAGTGGTCATATGGTTTTCTAAATTTAAGTTTAAAAATAGCTATCTCTGCATCGTGGCTCGGAAATGAAACACCTGTTTGCAATGACGAGTGGGGATTTATCCTTGACTGTTCACAGAGATCTTCAACATCAATGAACAACATTTTACAAGACCTTTTCAGGTACCAATGACTTTACTTGTTTACATGAGAAATTTTGTTTGGACCAAACTGTCGAATACCACCTTTAAACCTAGATCACAATTCCATCGAATTTGTTTACTTTCTTGTTTATTTACCATATCTTTAACCAGCTGAGCAAAAAATGATCAGGCTCAGGCTAACAGTGTAGATCCAGATCTGCCAACTCCAGATCTCCCAAGAGGAGGTTTCAGATTGAACCTGTTCTATTTGCTGCAGATTAGTTAGCTAGATGAGTTATTTGTTTGTGCTGATTGTAGTTAAATAAGCTGTTGGTTAAATCAATATTTTCATAGCCATAATTGCGAAGTTTGAAAAATAGCTAGTACATTATTTCAATGGAATGTTTACTATTCTTTGGACATGACATGAAAAATTCCCCTCTAAAAACACACACACTGCAAAGAGGCTGATAAAACAAAGTCAACTTAATCTATTTTAGAATCAAAATGAAATTCCAATGCAGCCATCAAAGCATAAGATGTTTTTGAAGTACATTGCAGCAACCAATTATGATCATTATAGCACTGTCCAGCTTTTTGGTGGAGGAAGACCCCAGACAATTGTCTCTATAGAACCACCGGTGCACAGCCAGTCAGTTGGAAGACCTTCTCACATTAAGTCCTTTGCCCCGAAGCAGAACTCGAACCCACGTGGTGAGAGGCTAAGCAGTCAGGGGAGTTTAACTCTACCACTAGGACCCCATCATATATGCCTAAGAGATACCAACTTGTTTATTGGCAACTTTATTTATTTTTCCATGCTATGTAAGTCTATCCTGGTCAAATAAGCGAGCTCTGTCAGCTTTATGAGCTGTATCATAATCTCAGTCTAAAACTGAGTGAGACAAAGCTATAATTTTATATGTAACAATCCATAACAAGGCAGCCATTACAGCACAGGCGATATCACCATGAGGACTGGCAATTTTCCTTTGTCTGAACACGTAAGGGGTATACGGGGCGTAGTGTAGTAGTCATCATCTTGTAACTCCTTTGACTGCTTAACCTCTCTGTATGGGTTCGAGTCCTGTTCTGGGCCAAGGACATAATGTGGTAAGGTCGTCCAGTTGACCTGCAGTGTGCTGGTGGTTCTACCCAGGCATATATCTGAGGTCTTCCTCCACCAATAATTAGCTGGACTTCACCAATATGACCATAATTGTGTCATTCAAAAATAAAACTAAACATTAAACACATTTAAATCTACATTGATCAAGTTCGTTTTTGTCTAATGATTCATCTAACAGATGAAAAGTCCACTTCGATCAATTGAGGTCGGCCTGTTTTATGCATTGTATCAGAACTTTATGGCATGTATCACAGTCTAATGTATTGTATCACAACTTTATGACATGTATCACAGTCTAATGTATTGTATCACAACTTTATGACATGTATCACAGTCTAATGTATTGTATCAGGTAAATGAGGGGCAGCCATCAGTGGAAGGTAATAAATTGTTAGACAACAGCCTCTACATGGGGATCTAGGCATGGTTCCTTATTTTTCTGTGAAACCATCCATTTTGCATGGGCAAATTCTTGTTTGTGAGTAGCAGGTTTTGTGAACATTACAAAATTCAGTGCATTATGTTTCTGGAAACATTAATTTCATTTTAAGGAAATCAATTTATGTGATGTGCCCACATATAAGTTCTTGCCTACAATTGGACCAAACCCACTTGGTAAGGAGATAAGAGAAATTGTGCAAGCCATCTAAACATGTACCTAATCTATGAACGAAGGATTTGAAGACACCAAAGACAGCTGAGCTGTAAATAAGTGATGAATGTGTAGAAAGTAATTAAAGTTATAGTATGTGTTGATGCTCCATTTTCTCTATCTGTATTTCTTCTATTCCTATAGGAGTAAAACTTACAAGAACTCTTCAGAGCATTGGCTGAATGTTAAAATGCAATTTAAAACAAAACAGTTTCTCGTATTCTTAACTAAAACACTTAAATTACAAAATAAATGTATATCTTGTTTCAGTCTAAACTAAACATCATTTTAGAACCAAACAGCAGTCTGGCAGCTAGGTATGATTACCGCACGCCCCACAACCTCCACCTCACTAGATGTCTTTTCATGGGTACTAAAATGTCTAGAAACAAATAAAACGTTGCCCTTGAAATCAGAAACAATAAAGCCCCAGAAATTAACAATTATGCATACTTTTAACCCTTAACTCCAAGAACCAATATATAAACATTACTAATTTCTCATTTGTATTGTTTTATCCTTTGCATTAGGTTAGCAAAATGATTAGCTCAAGTACCAACAAAGCAATAAGATATAAAGGTGGTATCCAACAGTTTGAAACAAAAATATTTTTTATTAAATATCATAATAAACCATTGTTTCCTGAAAAGATCTCACAAAATGCTGTTTATTGATGTCCTACACCTGTCTAAAAAGTGAACCATAATGTCACAATCGTCATTTCAAACCTGTATTTTCTATCTGAGCCATGCTGCACAGTTAGCTATTTTTAAACTAAGAAAACCATGTGACCACCTACGTTTTAGTTCATCCACATAATCTGCTGTGAGGTTGAGGTCTATTTTTAGCAGGAATCTCAATCATTTTTATTTATAGATGTGAAAAGAATGAAAATTTAAGTGTTGATTAACGAGTTTTACTGCCATTGAATTGAGATACGGTTGAAAATCATCAAAGCTTAGACTAAAGTATAATGTTTTTCTACAGAAATTATGCCCAAATGCCATAAACAGAGACCAGATATTGTAGTGAGATAAAGGCAAACTGTCTGATATCACCTTTAAAACTAAAGGTGTTAATGCACTAAACATTTCTATTTAGAGCCTATTTTTAGATCCACAAACCAGTACTGACTTTTCTGATAGCTCAAAACAGTTCTTGACGACAAAAATTTCAAAAATTCTTCCAGCAGGCGGCAGTTCCCATGCAATGATTGCCACCAAAGAGAATTTTATAGCTTGCAAGTATTGCCTCATTTAGATCTTGTTCCCGAAATTAAAGTTATGTGAGAAGTAAAAATGTCAGTGATAAAAAGGATTATAGACGTTAAATGTAAAAAGAGAGACAAGATTCAATTTAAGACTAGAAATAATGCCAGGGGCAGATCTTTGACATCAATGAACAGCATTCTGCATGACCTTTTAAGTAACCAATGACTTATTTAATTATCTAAGGAAGATTTTTGGACCAAACTGCCAGATACCACCTTTAGAAAGAGATTGAAAAATACAATTAAAAGCAAAACACAGATGTAAGCAAACTGTGATGCCCAAACAGTCATCAACTGGTAACTCCTTCAATGTACAAAAAAAAGACAATATTCAATTCAAGACTGGAATTAATGCCAGAGACTTGGTTAAAAACAAAGGATTGAAACAAACAAGAGATGTCCAATCATAAGAGGTGTCCTTGGTCAAGTAGTTTAAGTCACTGATAAAATCCTCAGTTGTGAGTTCAAGTACTGCTAGGGGCATGCAATTTCTGGAGGGGAGGTCTTGCAGGTACATGTGGTGCTTAGTAACCAGACATGTCTCTGGGTCTACCTCCACCAATTATTGCTTCACATAGTCAGTATTACTATAATTGTGCATGTGTGCAATGAGTCATATATCAAACCAAAATCGTGGATAACATTTACACATTATATAATATTTATGGCCAATTGTTTGAATTGCTTCTGTATCCACATTTGTTACTCCTGTTATAACTTGATATTAACTATTAGAAATACAGAATACAACTGTCAGGAATGAATCTCAGACGTAGCAGGAAGCTGGCGGATCTGGATCTATACTCTTTGCCTAAGACCTATTAAAATTGTTGGTGGGACTATAAACCCAGACAAACAAACTGGAAAGCTAAATGTAATTCATGCCATTTCAATCAAGTTACAGCTTAAAAAATGAAGAAAAAGAAAAAGTTGGCCTCCTTTTTTTCGACTGTGACAAGATTCTATCTTTGAATCAAGCCAATTCTCTCATCAGGTCATAAAATATTAAGTCCATTAGATGGTAACACCATGAAATGGAGAAACTCCTAATGGATCAACCCATCACAGGGATTAAAGTTTCCTGAAGATATTAACCCAATAACAGAAGGGATTGGGGGTATGTTCCATACTAATTTGTCTATTTCCCCTGCGAACACAATGTATCTGGTACCCATTATTGGTGACGCGCTGGAGCGCGCAGCCTATATATGGAATGCTGAAAAAATTTGCACATGCGAGCAGATGTCCTTGGACATTCTTGTTCTAGCTAGAGAATGATCGAGGGAAAATGGACAAGGCGTGAATTCGGAAGTTTCGCGATTTACACATTCCCAACATACGGGTCCTATTTCGATAAATGACGTTCTTTTTATTTAAAATATAACTGTAGTGAGTATGCAGCATTATTATATTATATGTAAAGTGATTCTTTGGATTAATATGTTCATAAATCTTATGAAAACTTATGGTTATTCGTTTTAAATTTACTATTTTCTCCATTTCTAAAAATAGATCAATAGCGTCTGTCGTGGCACGTTATACAAAATATCAATTTTACTCACACTCAGATGGCAATCGTGGAATAGCGCAGTGGTTATGGACTTGTTATAATGTTAAGAGATCGAATCCCATTTCTGAGACTTATTTCTTTTTGTTTTTACAATAAAAATAACAAACAAAACATTTAAACAGACAAAAAATATTGATCAATAACAAATGTTAATTATTTTTTATTATTGATTAGGATCATTGATCAGTCATTGGCGACGCTAAAAAAATGCACTTGCGAGCGGATCACCTCGGCCATTCTTGTTCTCGCTAGAAAATAGGCGGATGAAAATGGGCAAGGTGTTCCGAGTTTCGGAAGTTCTGCGATTTACACATATGGGTCCTAATTCGGTAAATGGTGTTCTTTTTATATTTGTTTGTATTTTTTCTTTGTTTGTAACTTCCATGCAAACGAGGTATTTTTACTTATAAATTTCTAAACATTAATGTATATCTGAAGGTTATACTTGTTAAGGAAGACATATGTGTCCCTTTTTTAGCATTGTACATATAAGTAGCCTTATATACCAGAATTAAGTTATTATACCAATGATTTAAATGTTTACTTAATAATTTAAATCAGTCATCTCTAAATTTCTAATAAATATTAATTTTCACTGTTGGGTCGCCCCTTGATGCTTCGCATCAATGATTTTTTTCAATGTGGGTGCGTTGAGTTGGGGGGCACCCTTGGCACCTTGCAACTCCTTCGACTGCTAAGCCTCCCACGGTGTCAGTTCCAGTCCCACTTGGGGACTTAAATGTGGGGAGAATGTCTTCCAGCTGACCTGCTGTGCTAGGGTGATTCGATTCTACCAAGACAATTGTCTGGAGTCTGCCTCCACTAATCTGATAATTTTAACAAGTACCAACAATAAAAGATAAGGTTGAGAATTAAAGTTTCTATATCTCAACAAACTCTACAAAGCTGGTTTCATAAGATGTTTTTGTTTTTGAAATACATTGCAGCGGCCATTTATGATCATTAAAGCAAAGCCCAGCACCACAGATCAGCTGGAAGACCTTTTCACATTAATTCTTTGGCCCCGAACGGGACTCAAATCAATGCGGTGAGATGCTAAGCAGTCAGAGGAGTTAAAAATCGGCGACTATATACCACTATGCCACGGGCACCCCACTGGTCTTATAAGAATCTTTAAAATAGAATTAAAACACGCATGATTGATTTAAGATATAAGGCTTGATTAAGAACAATGAGAAATAGTGTTTAATACAATTAAGTTTTAATCTATGATCTGGAACTTTGGATTAAATAATCATCTAGATGCCTATCACAGTACCATTTGGCTTCAAATAAAGTTAAGGAGGAAAACTTGCACAGCAGCCTGCTTGATTCTACAGATTCCTAAATGTAAGTAAATGAAAGTACAATTTGTATATTTAAAAAAAGGAGGGGGGGGGGGGGGAAAGAAAGAAGTGTGCTGATCTAGGTCTACCTAAATGTCAGCAGGATTTCATGTCACATAAAGACATTGGGGAGAATAACGTGGTGTGCCAATTTGACCGATGACCAGCTTAGCAATGCTGATGTGTTCAATATCAGTTGTTGGATATATACTGAGAAGAAATGACACTTATCAGTAATAAGGTTACGAATATAAATAGATCTATGTGGGTTGCAGAATGTGTAGCTAAGAAATGCAGAGAGTAAATAAGGAACCAGCCAGTTGGTGATAAAGGTTTTGGTGTTAAATAATGCTGCATCCTTTTAGCATCATTAAGATTGCCAGAATGGCCATGCATCTGGCGGCAATTTTTTCTGAAGGATGAACATTCTTTGAACAATCTTTATAGAGGGCTACGTAATGAACATGTATTCCGAATACCAAAGCTCTAGCTCTTGTAGGTTCTGACAAGAAGTGTGTTACTATATAGCTATATATGGCCTATATAGCCATATAGGAAAATGGCCACGACCCTGGCAGTGATGCTTTTTGATGGATCAATTTTTTTAACAACTTTTTGTTCAACTTGCCTCCTGAATAAGTTCAATTGAGTTTGGGCCAATGATTTCAGAGGAGATGCTGTTTAAAGAATGTTGACGGATGCGGGATGCTGGATGCATGACACTGTACAGTGAGTGATTACAATAGCTCACCCTAAGCATGTGCCCAGAGTAACTTAAAAATGTCAGTGAATTCCAGCCGGAGGTTGCTGAGGAATAGTCAAGAGAAAAATTGTCATGTATTTTGTTATTAGAAAAAATTATTCTGTGAAAAATGAGCTGATAACATGAACATCTGCACTTGTTAGTGAAGCTTCCCATAATGTGTCACTGAATTCCAACTGGTGCTTTGTGAGATATAGCCTAGATCCTATATCATATTATACAGATAGTAAAACCGGCTGCAATAGCACAATTGGTAGAGCATCAGTTTGCAGATCAAGAGGTCTCGGTTTCTGCACAGTATTGGCAATCCCACAGATATTAAGAGCAATAACTAAGTGAAAAATCAGCAAAATGGAATGTGTTGATAATATGCACGTTTTCTTTCTTTTTCTTCTTCTTTTTTTTTTCTTTCTTTTTTTTGGAACAGCTTCCCATAGTTTCAATGAATTCAAACCTGTAGTTCCTGAGATATACCCTGGACAAAAGCAGGCAAGACTGATGGACAAAGCAGTAACTATATGCTAAATATGCTATTTTGGTGGAGGAAGACCATAGACAAATGTCTGGGTAGAACTGCCAGTGAATGGCAGGTCAGCGGGAAGACCTCACATTAAATCACAAACCAACACTGTGTGAAACTTAGCAGTTGGCAACTCTAAAACCACACCACCGCTATCTACTTGTGCTTGAACATACAAATTATAATATGTGGGTGTATAAAAAAGTAACTTTATAATCATTCACACAGAGCAAATGTGATGACAGAAATGGCACATAATTATTATTACATTCTGAGGATGCTTCAAATATAATGGTTATACAGCTGTATAAACACAGGTCCAAGGCCATGACAAACATTTATACAGGAACCAGATTACAGCAACTTCCAGGAAAGCAAGATGATATGAGAACTTAATTGTCTTTGCCTACAATAACCCTTCTCCTGCCTGTTTTGGACATAACTCTTTCATTTCTTTATAAGCCATACAAAGTGTAAAAAAAACATGCAAACACAGCATACATCTGCTGATTTGGATGTTTATTGTTTGCCATGGCCTGAGTATAATTCATCCTTTGGCAGGTTAAGTTATAGTAAACCTGTTGTATTCAATATTACAACTTACATTAAGTTTTTAAGGCATTCTCCATAACAAAATGAAGGGAACTAAACATAAAATAAAGACTGGTCTGCAAAAAGTGCAGGTTCTGATTAAGCAGCTCCACACCAATCCTGGCTGATCTGGATCTAAACTATTTACCCTGTTCTGACCAGTGTGTGCGAAGCAGGTAGCTTAGAAATAAACCTGCTACATTTCATTATAATCTTTGCCATTTGTTTATTTAATACATTGTACAGCCACAACAATTATGATCATTTTGTTTTGTTTTTGAAATATATCACAGCAACTAATTATGATCATTAAAGCGATGTCTAGCTATTTTAGTAGAGACAGACCCAAAACAAATGTCCTCTGATCCAAACCGGGTCAGCCAAGACTATCCAACATTAAGTTCTTCTCTATGAAAAGGACATGAGCCTACGCAGTGAAAGGCCTAGAGCAATTATGATCATATTTGAATTTTAGCTAATTATTTCTGGAGTACGACACCATACATATATTTGGGTTGAAACATCGGCAAACTGCAGGCCAGCTGAAAAACCTCCCCACATGAAAGCTCTTGCGCCAACCGAGACTCGAACCCACAATGTGAATGGCTTAGGACTTTGAAGTCAGCGATTCTGATTGCTCGACCAAGGGGGCCCTTGAACTGTATTAAATGGTGGGTATACAATGACATGCAAAGGCAATAAGCCACACAGCTACATGCACTATACGAAAAAAGCAACAGAGAGTCAAGATCCTGATGTGGAACTAAATGTACCTAGTTGTGTTCCGATGGTGCTAACCAAGCTGAGAGGTACTGAATCTTGGTTTTCTCTTGAAATCAATAATATACACAAAGATTTTTATCAGGTTGGCCAATAGTTTACAGAGGAGTTAGTCTGAAAAACAATTTCCAGCAGTTAATTAAATCTTGCAGCGAGTCAACATTTCTCTCAGTCTTTACTAACATGATTAAAGCAGTTGCCCGTGTGAAATTGAGAATGCCATGATGATTATGGTGTTCAATTTGGGTTTAATGTCCCGGCTGACAATTTTTAATTTCTCTGGAGATGATGTTTACTTGAAGGAGATATAGTGCTGCCTTCACTGTGATAGCATGACATCTAATGATACCACAGTTCTAACCTCTGTGTAAAAAAGGTGAATAAGCCAATCATTAAAGCTACTTGGACTCGGTCATTTTTTTTTTGTTTTTTTTTTTTTGTTATTTTGGCAAAAGTACAACAAAAACAAAGCTAAACCATATTAAAAGATTAAAATTAACTATGATCACTTAATGATATGCTGTCTTTAAAAAAAAAAAAGGTGCCTGTGTAACAATCATTGTGATAGTATTCAAAAATTTTAGAGCCTATTTTTAGCTCCAGTATCCAGTACATGTACATCTCTACAATTCACATGCGGAACTATACAGTAGGATACATCAGTGGTAGAAAAGAATGGTGTGATCCTTTCAGTAATTATTAAGTGCCAACACCTCTGGATGGTTCCATGCAACATTTTTTTATATGCTAATCTGTTAGAAAGTTGCCTTAAAAGTTTCTTTATAATTACAATCCATACAACTTTTAAAAAGTGAATGCATCATTGTTTGCATAAAACATAAAGTTTCTTCATTTCACAATCTTCTAACATTGAAGTACATTTCCCATGCAAGTTAATGGTAACATAAGGAAATGAAGGATAAAATAGAGAAAGATTGTAGTAAACAAATGATGATGGAAATATGGTATTGATCCTTCCAAAAAGCAGGAGACGAGTCCAGAAAAAAGGGAAGGTTGTAATTTGCTTAAAATAAATAGAGCAAATTATTGGTTGAAGGCCCTGAATGTTGAATGGGCTTGGAGATAAAAAGTGTTTCATATACGCCCTTACCCCCAGAGCTGCTTAGGGTAATCACATACCATGTTTTAATAATGGCCAGCATACAGCGTGCACTTACATATGGCAGTAAAGTTTTGTATGGTTTGTTTTTAAGATACATCGCAGTGACCAATTATGATCATTATAGCGATGTCCAGCTGTTTTGGTGGAGGAAGACCCCATATAAATATCAGGGTAGAACCACTGGTGCACTGAAGATCAGGTGGATGACCCACATTAGGTAATTCGCCCCGAATGGGACTCGAACCCACACAGGGGGAGGCCAAGTAATCAGAGGAGTTACAAATAGGTGACTCTACCACTACACCACGGATGCCCCCTAGGTATTAAATGTATCTTATTTCATATATATATTAACAACTTATATATCTTTTTATGTTAGAAGAGCACTTGCCAAATTTCATTGTTTGTGTCACAACTTATTCATTGAGACTGGTCATCATCTTGGTACGTTTTTGTAATTATTGTTAATCAACCGTCAATATACTGTGTATAAAAAATGAGTACCATGTACTTTTAAATGTGATCAATATATACAAGAGAGACAACAACCTGGTATAATGGCAGATGTGAATCTTGAGACTTTTGTTCCCTGATGAATTGTTCATACGATGATAATAGCTATAATCTATAGCTTTTTATGTTCATGGCATACTGGAACATAATTGAAATATGAGAAAAAAATGTATCATGTGATTTGTTATTCACACGAGAAACTAAATACTGAAAATTAGAAACAGCAGCATAAATATACCTACAAATTTGTATTTTATATGTACTTTACGCTGATTTTGTACTTCTTTTAATACACAATTATTGTTATAAATGAAAAGCAACTTTGTAGCCCTGATCGTACAATATTTATTGTGACACTAGTAAATCATGATCTAACTTATGCTGAAATGACTATGTTGTCATGATTGTTTATTTTTCACTTTGTATTTTGGGGCTGGCGGCCTTTATTTGCAATAAAAATGTTATTATTATTATTATTATTATTATTATTATTATTATATTGATTTAACACTGTGAGCTGTCTGATCAGGATCTGCACTTTTTCTGCTGGGTCTAGCTAGAATTTTATGTATTTTTTGTAATTCTTACTAATCACTGCAGCATGCCAATTATGGCTAAAAGAAAATAGAACAAATCCACAAGGGAAATGGATAGCTCTGTGATGTATAATGCCAGAAATATATTTTGTCAGTTGACAACAATGATGTGACCCTTCTGACACACCTTACATACATAATACTGACACCGTGTCACTAGAAATCAATGGCATTCATACTGTAATGATGCCATTTCTGTGTATTCACATTATCATAAATCAGAAAATTAAGTGACAGAAGATAAAAGTGGAACCAGTAAACCCGAATTATACTCCTCCCAAGAGATATTACAAACAGAAATATAGCCAGTCAAAAACATAGTAATTGTTCTTGTGTACTGCACAACTAAAAGAAAATAAACTAAGGGAGATAAATCAACAAACTCCCTGGTAGAGTTATGGTTATTGTGCAATGCTCTTCTGTTAGCTACTAAAGTGATATAAGAAACAGGAATATGTAGCCAGTTAAAAATTGATTAATTCTTCTTGTGCATAGCATATAGAAAAAGAAAATAAACTAAGGGAGATAAATCAATAAACTACCATAGGTAGAGTTATGGTTCTTCTGCACTGCTCTCCTACTTGTCACAAAATACCAACATACCTGACGTAAATCCATCATATTTTTCATGTTATTTTCTGAGATAAGAAAAATAAACTAATGGAGATAATTAAAATACTAATGTAGGTAGAGTTATTGTTCTTGTATATTGAACTTTTTGCATCAAGATCTATCTAACCTCTTAAGTTTAAAGTCAAGATATGCAAGTCTTAGAGTTTTTTATTTTTTTTGATCCAAAAAATATGATAATGCATGGGCAGCCAGAAGGACAAATGGACAAAGTAGAGTCTACAATCATGCTCTCTAATTCTGGCAACTTAATAAAAGACACATGCATTGATACATGTCTAGGACGATGTATAATAATACAGACCGTACGTCCTAGAATCAATGGTGCTGACATTTTTATAATGCCACTTCATGTAGTCACAAATATCTCACCAACTGATTTATGCTTTGATTTCAGTCAATGTTGATTATCTAACTGGAATCCACTGTATTTTTAGACACCACCTGCATCTTTTAATTGAGTAATCATATAGCAGAAAAAGAGTTTTTTTGTGTTTTTTTTAGTAGTTTTACCTTCTGATGTTTCTGCTTATTGCAAGTTGTCTTACTTTGGTGGGATATTATTATTTACACTGTAAGTGCAAGGTTGAAGTGCTCCACAAACCAGGTTTAAGCACCAGGGTCAGTCCTTTTTCCAACTGACTACTGCAAGGTGGTAACTGTGTTATCTTTTTGTGTTTTTGTTTGTTTGTCTAGAGGTATTTAATAATTCAATATCTGTGGTAAGACCTTTTCCTATTTTCATTTATACCTCACATTATTACAATTATCTTAATTATAGTGACATGCAGCTCAAATTGGTGTTCCTAAGGAAACCACAGGCAGTCCACAGAAACCATAGGAGGCAGTCCCCGTGGTCATTGTTGCATTAGTCAACCATTTGTCAAGCCACATTCTAATTGATTAACCAGCCCAACACTAATGATCATATAACTGTGTAGAAACAACTTATACATCAAGGCAAACAATTCAACAAATAACATTATTTGGAAATTACAAAAGTTTATGCCCTCTCCATGTGGAATTTACAGTTCTAAGGTCAGTTTAAATAAATCTGTCAGTGTAAGCGCAACACCCATGGCGAAATGCTGACCTGTAATTGAACAGAACATGTGTGCTGTTTTGTGTTTTTATGCAATACTGTTTGTTTGTTTGTTTGTTTGGTTTATAATCCCACCAACAGTAGTTCAGTTATCTGGAGACAGTGTCCACTTGAAGCAGATACAGTGCTGCCTTCACTGTGTTTTGCATGCCATGAAAACCTGGCATGATACCACACCCAGTTACATTATCCTAACACTGAGCCAACCAGTTGTGGAACTACCCTCATATTTGCCTAAGCGTTAGCAAGGGAGCTATACAACTACCATTTTTAACGACTCTGGTATGTCCCAGCCCGGGATCGAACCCGGGGCCTCCTGTACCTGAAGCAGACGCTCTACCGATTGTGCTACCAGGTCCAGTCAATAATGTTTATGAGGTCCTGAGGAAGGCAACAATCAAAGTAATAATAGTGGGAGAAAGTATATACAACTCTGGAAATGGTGCAGTCCTAACGCTTGCAATGAAGTTTTTCTATTATCCTACTATACAAAGTATAGCTTGAAATATTTCTAGTCTGCCTACTTGGACTGTCCAGAAATAAATGCTCATGTTTTACATTTTTTTAGATTTACCCATTTATCATCCCATCTGAATCAATTCAAGGAAACTAAAGATAGTCATTATTTTGGCAAAAGTCCAGATAACTCGCTGCAACTTTCTAAGCATAGATTACAATTTATCTTAAGTGGGTTGGGGGGAGGATTCTCTGGATATGTTTGGCTTGTCAACTTAGGAAAGAAAAGTTCTAAAGTACCAAGGGTATCAAAGTTTTGCAGGAGAAGCTAACAAATCTAAATGCATCAATATAGGGACTTTTGAGAATGTATGGCTGATAACTATTGGTGGAGTCCTTTTACAAGTCAGCTTATCCCATCAGTGTTGAGTTGAATTTTGTTGCTGTTTTTTTATGATCGTTGTGGTGATGTCCGCTATTTTGGTGGAAGATTAATGTCTAAATGCAGGTAGTCTTAGTGTAAACAACATGGTGAGCAGTTGGTCTACTTTGCACAAAACAACATGCGCTTTTTGCTTTTGATACTGTTTGTGAGCTCTTACATGGTCTGGTATGAAAGAGTGTCCATCAATAAGGGAAGGAGTTACATACAATGGGTAGAAAGGTTCATTACAACATATATTTTACTGCATTTATTCGTTACACAGCACCTACACAATTATGGTCATATAGGCTATTTCCAGCTAATAATTGGTGGATGCAGAGCCCCTGTGCATTTGTCTGGGTAGAACAACCGGCACCAACATATATCAAACTTTCAACTACCACAAGACACAGTTTGAAGTAAAGTAAACAAGCTTAAAGTGACAAAACACTTAAACAAAGTATCACACATAGAGGAAAATCAATATTTATCGCCTTGGAATGATCAGCAGTAAAAAAAAAAAAAATCTAAATGTTTTCTGATGCAATGAAAAGAAGTTTTTCCAAGATTCTACAGGAAGCACAAAACTATTTTTGGACACCGGCGAGGAAGTGAGAGGTTAATGTCTGTTTACAGTGCCACTGTGCTGTTCCAATATGATGGCACTCCATGAACATCTGACAATAGTACACCAAGACAGACTGTAGACGTTGGAATTCCTTTTTGTATAATAATTTAAATTCAAGATAACATCACCCTACCTGTTGTTGCAACAACAGATTTCTCATTTAATATTGCCTTACTATGAGTCACACATAGCTGATTACGAGCTGCTGGTATAAATGAGACTTGAAATTAATCACCACAATTAATAATAAAGGAAACTTGGAATCCATGTTTCAACAATCTGGTGTCAATAAATGCCCAGGTTTAGTAATTATCTTTCAGCATGCTGAACATGTACTTTGGATTCATTTCCTTTTGATTTGTCTGTTTCTCAGATACATGTAACATAATAATGGTCATACTAGTTTTCGTTTTGTTTTGGAGATACAGGACAGTAACTAGTTAGGATCATTACAGTGACATCCATCTGTTTTGGTGGAGGTAGACCACCCCCCATCCCCTAAATGTCTGGGTAGAACCACTGGTGCATGGCAGGTCAGCTGGAAGACCTTCCCACATTAAGTCCTTCGACTGCATGGGTCTTAATGGTGATGTTCAGCTACAGATATTGTTAGAGGAAGGAATGCCGCAAGACAAATATCTGGCTAGATCCACCAGTAATCTGCAGGACAGACCAGCAAGTACGCCGCTCGTTCTACCCAGACATTTGTCTGGGGTCTTCCTCCACCAAAACAGCTGAACGTTGTTATAATGATCATAACTGGTCGCTGCGATGTATTTCAAAAACAAAACAAAAGCAGGACAACTGGAAAGCTTTCCGACATGTTCTTACCCCGATCAACACTCAAACACACATAGCGTGGGGATAGGAATGTTAAGTCTTTAACCCAGTTGCCAAATTTTGACATTCAAATTTACTGTACAACCATGTACACAGACCTAAATACATGTACCACACAATTTTTATCTCAGCTCGAACAATACATGCGGAAGTATTGTCATGACCTCTCACCAGTGTTGGTGTAGATTAATCTGTTTGTTAAGCTCCATTTTATTTCCATCCATTCACTGGCGCTGCTCTGGAGAGTGGTGCATCTAATGGAATGCATTTTTTCATGGGGAAGATAGTGTAGAAGGCAATAACAGAAAATTGTAGCTGTTTTTTGAGACATTTTTTTAAAGAAAAAAAACGAGTATTCTTTTTTTTAACAGAGTAGCTGGCAACAATAAAGTGCAGTTATAAAAAAAGGTAGCAGGCTTTCTGAGGAATTAGCAGCTGTTCAACAAGGACTGAGTATGCCAATGATAAAAATGCAGCTTCTTGCAGATAACTCATTAATATTTATTTCATGCATCAACAGCGTAAGAGCGTGTTTAGTTCCCACAATACTCATCTTCTTGTTTAAAGTGCATGCTTTATGTGGCGCCTTGCATGTCTCACCTCCATGCTCTTTCTTGTATCACTTGGAATAAGTGCTCACTATTAAAAGAAGAACACCAACAAGGGAAGATTGACCCTAAAGTTCAGTTTGACAGAGTTAAGCCCCTTTTAGTTTACAATGTTTATAATATTACTTATTTTCAGTCCTGAGAACAGTGGAGTGCTTTAAAAACAGCTTTTATTGCTATGTTTAATTAGCCTGACCAACTTTAAACAACAATGAGTAATACATGAGGTTAAGAAAAAATGGACATAAGCCTGGAAAATATCAATGGTACTTGGGGTCTCCTGATCCAATTAACAGTTGAAATTTACCAGATAATCCTGTCTTGCAAAAAAGCAAAACTGCAATTGCCAAACAAAAAAACAACATCCAATTACTCTAACCAAACAGAAAAGCAAGTAGAATAACACTTACAGAAGAACATCAATGGCATTGTTTTTTTTAACATTCTTTGACAGAATTTGGTATCTGACAGTTTAGAGCATTAATATTTTCATTAAACATATTGATAAACTATTGTTACCTGAACAGATCTCCCAAAATGCTGTTTATTGATGTCCTATTATGTCTGAAACGTGTACCATAATGCCACAATCATCATAACAAACATGTATTTCCGATCTGAGTCACACTTCACAGTTAGCTATTTTTAAACTAAGAAACCACGTGACCACTTCCTTTAGCTCACACACATCATCCACTCTGAAATCCATGTCTATTATTAGCAGAAATCCTAATCATTCTTACTTATTGATTTGAAAAGACTGAAAATTTAAGTGTTAATTAACAAGTTTTACTGCCCCAAAACATTTAAAAACTGTTGAAAATTTTCAAAACTAAGACTAATGTATGATGATTTTTTGCAGAAATTATGTACAAATACCCTTAACAGATATTGTTACATAATTATATTAGATATAGGCAAACTGTCAGATATAACCTTTAATATTTCTTTCACAGAACCACCTTACCAAAGAGACTTTCTTTAATATATTTATGACAGAAGATGGCAATCAAATAATGCTTTTATTTTGTCTTATGCGTTATAAGCACTATATATCCCAGAAAATATTTACGACTGACAGTTTGACTATCTCGGAGAAAACTCACAACATTTTAAATACCATGTAGTTTTAATAGAGAATATAAATACATATTATACTGTCATATTCGTTGGGTAGATTTCTAATGACTATCCCCACAAAAAGATAATATTTCATGTTTCCCTCTGAAAGGATGACATTACAGACTTGGATGGACAGGTTATATATCATTTAGATATGGACTAGGATTAAAATTGAATCACTCTCTTGCAGTGTATTAGGCCTTTTAAGATCAATATACAAATATCATATCAATTCACAGCTGATGATGATGAAACTTATCACTTAGGAAGCTGAAACTTGTCTTTGTTGAATAGTTTTTTGTGTTCAAATACAAGGCAGACATGTTCTCCGTTTTCTGGAAAGGAGACTGTGGGTTAAAAATATATTATGTTATGAAAATCAGAGTTTAGAGATATTCATGTCTTGTTATTATGACTCACAGCAAGGCAATTTCTTTTGTAAGGCAATTTCATTTCATATTTAATTTGCTCAATTGCTGGCTTGCCAAGTACATCTGTAAAAGTTTAAACCAAGTAGTGTAAATCCAGATCAGCCAGCTCCACCTGTCTGATTAGGATCATCACTATTTCCTGTGTATGTTTATTCGGTTTATCATCCCACCAACAGTATTTCAGTTATTTGGAGACAGTGTCCACTTAAAGCAGATATAGTGCTGCCTTCACTGTGTATAGCATGCCGTGGACACCTGGCATGATACCACACCCAGTTACATTATCCTGACACTGGGCCAACCAGTCGTGGAACTACCCTTATATTTGCTTGAGCATTAGCAAGGGAGCTATACTACTACCATTTTTGATGACTCTGGTATGACTCATCCCAGGACTGAATCCGGGGCCTCATGTACCTGGAGCCGATGTTCTACCAACTGCGCTACCAGGTCCATCCATTTCCTGTTTAGTCTTTATTTAAAGGTATTTCAAACTTTATATGTAATATTTATAAGCAAAAACTAAAATTTAAGCATGAGTTTTTACAAAATTTGCGTCTGGTAAAATGTGGCTTCATCCAACATAAAGGAAGTAAATAGTTGTGTGATATTTCAACCTGTTCATTTACATCTGTAATGTAACCCTTTTAGAGGCATGTACGTGCTCTACTTTTGCCATTGTATCATAAAATGATATTTTGCCATACTATCATTAATATTAGTATCGTTTATATTGTTGATATATCATTTTTATTACTGCTATTGATATTTTACTATTATTATTATCATTATTATTTATTTTTTTATTGAAACATTAATTGATCAGACAATGTTGAACACCTTGCTAATTTGGCATTATAATGAAAACTGTTTGCAGCATTATGGTAACAGTGTGATATTAAAATCTCCCTGACAGCAATAATGTAATTTTTGAGTACACAAAAAAAAAACTTAAGAATTAAACTATTACAAAATAGTTACTGGACCATTTTGGCGAATAAGACAGTTACAGGCATATGAACATAACGAAGGGTGCATAGAAAATGACATGTGTTCACATGACAAGTACTAACCAATCAGGAAGCCTTATTTTTTCCAAACGATATATATATAATACTATCTTCTTAAGGATGATATCATCATAAATCCCCTAAGCTTGCTTTGGAAACAAATGATACATCAACATACACTAATATTGTTTCATTTATATATTGTCAAACTGGTTACAAGGTGTCCAAAGATAATAGATAATAAGATAATAACAATTGACTCACGTCCCAGTAGACCATTCCAGTGGTATTCAAAGATCAATATGTTCACATAATATCTGATCTCTTGAAGATCAATAAACAGAAAATGTAAATGCGAACTAGAAAACTTTTAAACTTTCCGTATTTAGGAAATAAAGTGTATAACCTATTGTGAATTATAGGCTTAAAACATTATATAACCATATCACCAGTAGAGCCAATATAAGAAGCAAATAATGAAGATCTTGATCAGATAGCTCCCTGAAGGAGCTGGTAAATCTGGGGTTACTCTGTTTATTGGGTTTTTCTTTGTTTATTGGGTTTATCATCCCACCAACAGCATTTCAGTTATCTGGAGACAATGTCCACTTGAGGCAGATATAGTGCTGCCTTCACTGTGTATAGCATGCCATGAATACCTGGCATTATACCACACCCAGTCACATTATCCTGAAACTGGGCCAACCAGTCATGGAACTACCCTTATAATTGCTTTAGCATTAGTAGAGGAAGCTATACCACTACCATTTTTAACATCTTTGGTGCGTTGCGGCCCGGGATCAAACCTGTGGCCTCCAGCACCTGAAGCCGACGCTCTACTGACTGCGACACTATTTGTCTAATTCAGATCAAGTCATGCTTAGTAAGCTCAGAGCAAATAACAGCATGACAGATGCTGTATTTCCAAGTTGTTTTGTCCTGAAAGGAAAGTTGTAGTTTTTTTTTGTTTACTGCTACATCGCACAGACACAATTATGGTCATGTTGCCAATGTCCAGCTAATTATTGGTGGAGGAAGAGCCTAGACCGGCACACCGCAGGTTATCTGGAAAACCTCCCCACATGAAAGTTCTTGTCACAGCCAGGACTCAAACCCATGTGGTGAGCGGCAGAGGAGTTTCAAGTCAGCGACTCTAAACGCTCGGCTACAGGCACCCATCGCACATTGTAGCTGTAGGTCCATGGCAGGAAAGTAATAGTGTTTTCAGGTCAAAATTCCTAACACCAGAGCAATCCTAATATATATCTAGGAATAAGGTTATTACAATTTTACTTAAAGTTTGCCATAAATTCTCAAGAATATTATTGGTCTGATTTTAGATCTGATCCAAAATTCAACCAATCAGATGCTTGACAAATAGTCTTAAATTGACGAGGTCACATTTGTCAAATTTGCAAAATACATTAATTTTGGTTCAAATTAACAGAAACTATGTTGAACCACAATAAAAAATGAAATAAACTATTACCTCTTTATATAAACAAATAGTACTGATGAGAGAATCAAAAGAGATCAATGATTTCTGAGCTGTTGATTATCGCAGATGATTATCTGCAGATGCGGTAGTGTATACCTCGGGCATAAACAAAAGGCTGACTGGGGCAGTAGTAGGGCAATAATGTATATACATAGGAAGTGTCCATCATGCAGTTCTATATGTTATACACAGGTATCGATCTACATACAACCGTGCAGATCTATCTGCCTATGAAGTTTCATGTTGACATCTCTTACAGTTTTTGTGTTATGGTCCAGACAAAATTATGACAGAAGGACAAACGAACAAATGGATGAACAGGTTGGTCAGACGGACAAAGCAGTGACTATATATTGACCTTCTGGAGCAGAAACACATCATGCCCCTAATAAGTGATAATATGAGACTGAGCTTGAGTTTGAAACCATTCTCGGTCATGTCACTGGTTGGATCAGTATTCAAATTAATATATGGCTAATAAACTATTTGAAAATAACCCAAAATAATAACTGAATAACCCTTGAATCATTCAAAGTATTGCACTTTCACAACAGCGGAGTAAATGTGAATTATAAAAGCAATATATACATGTTGTGGGAGACGCCCATGGCACAGTGATAGAGTCACAGATTTTTGACTCCCCTGACTGCTTAGCCTCTCACAGTCCTATTTGGGGCAAAGGAATTAATGTGGGAAGGTCTTCCAGCTGACTTGCCGTGCGCTGGTGGTTCTACCCAGACATCTGTCTGGGGTCTTCCTCCACCAAAAAGCTGGGCGTTGCTGTAATGAACATAACTGGTCATTGCAATTTACTTCAAAAACATAAACAAACAAAAACTATATCCATGTTGTGCTCAGGTGAGCTAAAATACAGGGCTAGGATCAGAAACATTTTCTTAAAACTGTACCTATGCTTAAAGTGCATTTTCACTTATCCCCTTAATTGAAGACAGGTGAGGACAATTACATGATATGTGTAGAATACAACCCGTACTAATTCAAAATAAATGCGCCAAGAAACTCAACTCACTAAGATCTCTATTGTTGATTGATAGAGTCATGAGCAGCATATAGTGTTAGACCCTGATCAGACAATTCCCAACTTAATTTGATTTATGCTTGCTAATGACCAGGAAGGAAAGAGTGCATATTATGATAGCACAGGCCCAATCAATTGTGTGCCAATTAAGAGCTTGACTTCACTTTACTTGTATGCAATGTTTAACTCATTTGCAAGATACCTTTATCAGTAAGCAGTACATAATGTACAACACGCAAAGGTTACTTTTACATACGTGTATTGCTAGAAACTCATCGGCAAATAGTGCTGATCTTGCTGAACCACTATCAGTGATAGCTGACAGATCTGGATCTACAGCAATCCCTGGAGCCTTAACTCATACGCGCTTAGCAGGCTTATAGTTACCTTCAGATGCTAGTATCAAAGCAAGGGTTTGAGGACCCAGCCCAATGGAAGACTCACCGTTGCTGAATAAAAGCCATGCATAAAATACAAGCTTTTTTTAATACCAGCAAAACAAATGCCAGTGGTACCAGCAAGTCACAAGCTTAAACAATCAAGAAATCAACCGAAGGCAAAGCATAGTCTTGTTTGTTTTGCTTTTTGTTACATTGCACCGATACAATTATGGTAATATTGGCAACGTCCAGCTAATTGTTGGTGGAGGAAGACCCCAGACTTATGCCTGGGAAGAACCACTGGCCCACTGCAGGTTAGCTGGAAAACCTCCCCAGATGAAAGATCTCACACGGAACAGGACTCGAACACATGTGGTGAGGGGCTGAGGAGTTATAAGTCAGTGACTCTAACGCAAAACATGAATTTCTGCCAGGGTATAGGAAGTATGGCAGATAGTAGAGGTCAAACCAAGGTAACCTCAGTATGGAATAGGAAGGGGGATGTATGAGGCAGCTGAACAGACTGACCAGCAGTTAGAAGTATTACAGATCATATTACACAGTGTTCTGAAAGTGTGATGCAGTTAGATAGGTATTTCAAGTGTTGTTGTGTTCACTTTAACCCTTTACTTGCTGGAAATACCATTCACCACTTCAGACAAAAACAAACAACACCAGAATGGTGTTTTTAGCACACACCAAAAAGGGAGATAAAAATTCCAATGTTCTCCGCCTCATCATAATCATTATCCCTATCATCATGTATAGATGAAACAGGTTAATGTTTTACCCCAGACTTGGAGAACATTGCTGGTCTAGGGATTTATAACAAGTTTATAATGATCAAGACTGATAGTATGATGTGATATGATATGAAATTATCTCCAGCTTCTCAAAGATGTAACTGAACCCTAGCTATCGCAGCCCCTAAACAGCTATTCTCTGGGACTGACCAATCGGAAGGTAGGAGTCTGGAGCACAGCGCCACTTGTGTACAGCTGACAACTCTGACAAATGAAAGAATTGTAAAAGAGTATTTGTGATCAGTCATTTTACATGATGTAAAGGTAAGTATGCCAAGAACAGTTAGCAGATACATGTACTGAATATGTTCTTCTTTAGGGTCTGATCTATGGTAAAGTGTAAAGTACATCAAGGTGAAGAAATGAGCAAACTATATTTCACTTTTCTTTTGCATTATAATCACAACAAAACAATACATTGACAAAAGATACTTTGACAAAACTGCACAATATTATGGATATTATTTAGTTGCATTATGTGGTTAAGCAGGCTCTATATATTGGTCAATTGATTGACTGTAAACAAGAGAGGTATAACATGACCAATTCTTTTTACGACTTTGGTATGACATCTAAAACAAGGACTGTACCTGATACCAACCTTAACTGAAACCCAATGCTGATATCATTCTAATGGCTAAATTGAAAGAAGCAAAGGAAAGTTTGTTTTGTTTTATGTAAAGAAATAAATCACAGCAACACAATTGGGATGGGATTAGCCGGCATTTTTACTGATACTGTGCAGCGACATTTCCATCATTATAGCACAGGTGCACTTATGAGGTGCCCAGGGACTGAACCCTGCCGGTCCATTATACTGACACCATCGAGTCAGGCGTAATGCTGTCCCCATTGCCCTGAGCGTTAGGAGGGAAGCCACTACTACCAACTTAAAAGTCTTTGGTTTGACTTGGTCTGGGTTTGAACCCACGACCTCTCGATCGGCAAGCCGATGCTCTACCACCTGAGCTATTGCGGCTGGTACACAATTATGGTCATTATATCAACATCCAGCTATTTTGGTGAAGGAAGACCCCAGAAAAATGTCTGGGTAGAACCACTGATGCACTGCAGATCAGCTGGAGCAGCTTCCCATATTAAGTCCTGTGCCCTGAATGGGACTTGATCCCACGTGGTGAAAGGCAAGTAGTCTGAAGAGTCCGCAACTCTACATTATATTTGCCATGGGCGCCCCCACGCAAAGAAAAGTACAAGTATCCAAAAGAGTTCTATACTTTACCTGTCTAGCGGGTTCATCCAATGACTGTGTTGCTCGCATCCGAGCAAAATGCTTTCGTCTGATCTTAAACAATCCACGCTTTTTCTTGACGTCATCCATAGTTAATAATGATTGAAGTCAATATCAGATATAGATCCAATAATACGGAAAAAATGACACTTTTGAAATCAATTAATATCCAATTAACAAATCAATTTGCATTAAAGAATTATCCACATAACCTTATTATAATCCAATTATCTAATTCACATACTTGAAAGAATTGTCCACTTAACCCAATTATTATCCAATTATCTTATCCAGGTATGTGAATGAATTTCCCACTTATCCTAAATAAAATCCAATTTTATCTATTTCTTAAACATTTACTTGGTCTTTATATTACTTAAACACTGATATACTTTCAAAGTGTTGACATATATACCATTTCTCTCATTTCAGGTATTTAGATGCAGGCAGATATACACCTATGTACATATACCCTTCTTGTATAAGTAGTACATGTAGATATCCAATACTGACACAACAAACAAGAATACCTCCAATATGTATAAACTTGCAGAACAATCTAACCATGCAGATGGTGTATTATCACAACAAAGCGTTATGGCTGCTATTGACAAATCCAAAAAATACCGCTGAATTACAAACTGAATAATTTCAAAAAATTATTTGGGATAAGTAAAATCTCAAATCTTCCCTAGAATAATTAACATAATCATACAGTCCGAGATGCAGGTAAATAATCTGGCCATGTTATATATACCTCCAATCCTTTGCTATATTCCCAATTAACCCGTTCTCTCATACATATGCCAATTTATGCTAGTGCAACGCATAAACAATATATCACTTATCTTGGAATCTACACGGCGTAAAGTTATTTCATAACCTGGTTAAATCTTGGATCTAATACTATATATTGAACATGCTTTCAAAATTACTTAAAACTGTTATTTCAACAAAAAAAATTGACAGAATTAGGTGAAATTTCAAAATCATATACTTTACTATGAATGAAAGGGTTAAGAAAAAGGCAAGTAGATTATATTTCCAAAACAGCAAACTCATTAGAGTTCTTTTCTAAAAGGGAATTTGATTATTCAAAAAAATAGTTATGGATTAAGTATAGTCAACTGATGATTTATTCCAATTATTCCTCAGTTTAACAATACTGTAGTAAACTACTGATTAAGGCCAGGAGTTGATTTATTCCAATTATTCTTCAGATAAACAACAGTAAACTGTTGCTTTCTACTCAGAGGTGATTTATTCAACATCCTTATTGCAAAAGTTCCATAGAAACAGGGAAGTCAACCAGCCTTTGGAACAAACATTTAATAAAGCACTGAAAAATTCCAAATGATCCAATTAAAACTCAGTTTATTCTAAAAAAAAACTTCTCACAAAAAAACATCTCCAGAGAATTATCATTACATCAATTACAACAAGAAGAGCACTTCTGTAAACAAACATACACTGCATATAGCACAACAACGCATGTGAGGCAGGCCGCCACAGTAACACTGTAAATGAGGATGTTCCTGAATTCACTCCACCTCGGATAACCTTGTCAGCTGACGAACATTGATTCCAATCTAAAAACACCACTGAATGCTTCTTCTATACAGCGGCTGTATAAAAACCCTCCTCTGTTTACCAATGCTAGAAGCCTTAGCTAAAAATTTGGTCTCTATGGCTGTATTGGCCCACTAGCTTGATATGAAATATTCTCCCCTACCTACTATTGCTAGTTGCAGTTCCTCAATTTCCTATGATCTGATCCATTAAAAAAAACAACTTTTTACAGCTGAATAGCTACCACACATCTCATTCTACTTGTATAAATTGCAGTTTATCTATTTCCTAAGATATATGGCATATTCATTCATAAGAGTCATATATTTTCCGCATTAATTAAATTTTGAAAACTTTCCTACAATAAAATATTTGTGTCTTTTTTTTTTCACACAGACCGTTTATGGTTACATTAGCAATGTCCAGCTAACTATTGATGATTAAAGACCTGAAGAAGATTTGTCTGGGTAGAACCACCGGCACGCCGCATCTTAGCTGGAAGACCTCCCAACATGAACGTTCTCACTCTGACTAGGACTCAAACCAGTGAGGGGCTGAGGAATTACAAGTCAGTCACTTTAACAGTACCACCTACCCTAAGATCAAAGGAAATCTGTTAGGTTGAATTGTTTTAATTATATAAAGACTAAAGGAGCATCTGTATATAAAGTAGCATTGATATTGCATGTCATTGCATAAAATTCCCTGACTAATTTAACAGTACTATATGAAGTTCCCATAAACAGTATTTTATTAGAACAGCTTTTGCTTCCACTTAAGTAAACCCCTACACCACCACCATGTATCAATATGATATACCAATAACGCAATAACAAGGTGTACTTATTTATGTTTTACCAAACATTAATTACTTCCTATAAAATTATCTCACCCACATACAGCCCCAATGCCACCGTGCACAAACACACTTCCAATACAATGATATGATGAAGAGAAATTGCAAGGTTTCCCCAGATCTATATTGCGCAACAACCATCATTTGCCAAGAAATTAACTCTGATCCTTCTTAGCAGGAAAAGATCTGTCAATGGTAAACAATGTTTTATCCAGATCAGCGTCTACCGCTGTCTAATCAGTTAACTCCTGCTGAGTGCTATCAGATAGGTATCTGCACTATCTGCTGTCCAAGTTTCTAACAATATGTCATGTCCCCTTTCCATGTGATTGTAAGCCAATAACTAAGAATTGATTTAAGGGTATTATTAAATGTTTATCGGGTTTATCGTCCCACCAACAGTATCTTAGCGACTTTGGTATGTTGGGGCCCTGAAGGATTGAACCCAGGGCCTCCCATACCTGGATCCGATGCTCTATTGATTGCGCTACCTGGTATCACAATAATATGACTGGGTGTGGTGTCAGGCCATGTGTTCATGGCATGCTACACACAGTTCGAACCCGGTCTGTGACATACCAAAATCGTTAAATCCACGACTGGTTGGCCCGGTGTCAATAATTTGACTGGGTGTGGTATCATGCCAGGTGTTCACAGCATGCTATACACAGTGAAGGCAGCACTATATCTGCTTCAAGTGGACACTGTCTCCAGATAACTGAAATACTGTTGGTGGGGTTATAAACCCAATAAATAAATATAACTTGACAAACTGCTTCTGTCTTCCCAGCCAATACTGCTGATCCAGTAAAAACTATCTGATCTGCATCTACACTATTAGCTTAGATCCGATTAAAACATTCTTAGCAAGTACATAGATAATGACATAAGAGTCTAATAATCAAGGATTTCGTAACCATGGAAATTTATCTCCCTGTCAAATCTCTGCCAGAATTATCTCTCAACCGTCATACAACCAGCCTTAAAGTACCTTACAGTACCTACGACCAGGTTTGAAGTACCTTGTAGCACCTACGGTCAGGCTTTGGCAGAGATCCAACTCCCGCTAGAAAACTGATTTCATTCATCATTTGTTCTTTTGCTGCATGACTTTGAGTACATTGTGCATCTATTTTTTTCAAAAGTTGCTATTGTTAAAAATATATAGTAACAATGAATTTGATTAAAGTAAATTTTATTAAATGAATTATAACAGCAGTTTTAGGTTTAAATGGCACCAACATCATTTTTACTGGCAAAGCACCTATGGTGCAACTCTATGGCAGTGAACTTGTAAATATTGACAGGAATGGCAGCTGCTGCTAGCAAAATCCCCACTGCAAACAATATCTGTCTAAATTTGTGCCAGGCTGACGTCTGTTCAATAATTACAGTTTATCCTGCTTATATTCAATATGTTAAGCTCTACATAAACAGCGTAGATCCAGATCAGCCAGCTCCTGTGAGCTCAGTGATATTTGTTGCCAAGATGCTGTATCAATACGCCATAAATTACATAAATTATGCATATAAATGTTACGAATTAAGATAATTGTCACATAATTTACTAGCTGGCTGAGGGATTAGCTAAAGTGAAAATTTTCTTCAGTTCAATATTGGCTATTTTACAGTTCGTTTGCTTTTGCTTTTCATCTGAGGTCTGATTCTGCGAACAAAATAAAGAATTTAGCACACCAGCCAGATTTTCATTATTCCATGAACACTAGGTTTCTAACAAGGTCAATCTGTTTATTAGTGGAAGAGATTTATGCCAATACTACAAGACCAGAAATAAATTTCAATTGTGGCCTGTGCTAATTCTAATCACTTCAGCACTCAAATGAAAAAGGAAGAAACCCTGTTTTAAGGTATATCTGAGTTTGGAAGTACATGTATACATATAACTTTGTGTTTTATTTCAAGACTAGGTGAGTGTTCATGAAATTCCACTCTTTAATCTTTTTAAACCTAGAAATCCCATAGGCAAACCCTTGTGTTTTTCAATTTTTCAAACCGAGTCCTTATCTTCAAATATGATTTTATATGACTTACACAAATGTATAATACATGCAACAACAAAGCATAAGCAAAAAACAATTTGACAACTGTTAGGTTCTTTGTTTACTAGGTTTATCGTCCCACCAATGATAATCTGGAGAAGGTGAAAAGTTAGGTGTTGTTTTTTTTAAAATTAAACCAGGCTTAATTGTGTCAACAAACCAAGTCAAAGGTGGTAACTGATAGTTTGCCAATATCCAATTCATGTAACAATATCTTACCACTGCTTTGGGAATTAGGGCATACTTTATGCATAAACTTATACACTAGTCTAAGTAAAGATGATTTTGAACACTACCTTTATTGTTAGACAGAACAAATTGCAAAAAAAACAACACAACATACACTCTTAAAATGCATTCTTACCAAATCTATAAATAAGCAAGTTAGTGATCTCTGCCAAATATAGATATTGACGCTAGAGCCGAAATGATGATTTAACCTTAACTCAAAAGTGAGTTGTCACATGGTTTCCTTCGTTTAGAAATCTCTGCAGTGTGGCTAAGATTGGAAATACCTGTTTGTAGTGACAAGTGGGGTTTTCTGCTTCACACGCTGTTCACGCTGATCTAGGGCATCAATTTACAGGATTTTGCAGGACCTTTTCAGGTAACAATGACTTACTTGGTTATATGAGAACTTTTTTTAGGTCCAAACTGTCAGATTCCATCTTTAGGTGTTATGGTATGATTACAAGTGAAGTCATTTGAATCCACCAGACTTGCAAATTATTACAAAAGATAATGTAAGTTCATTTATATTAAAACGACACAAAATAGTTTGTGATTTAAAATCATTTTTATTTTAAATTAGGTGCTTTTGAATGAAGAAAATAAATTCCACATCTGTCTTCATTGAAATATTAATATGTTTAAATGTAACAAAATTATATTGTTTAGAATCAAGTTTCATGTTGAAATTCTCTCTCTCTCTCTCTCTCTCTCACTCTCTCTCTCTCCTCTCCTCTCTTCTCCCTCTCTTTAGTTATTCATGCTTTAAGAATCAATCGAATCTGTTATCAACACAATAATGAATCTTTAAACTAGATTACTTTTCCAATCAGTATAGTCATGTGTATATAGATCTTGTATATAATGGTACATTTTTTTTTCGACAAGTATAGGAAATGTCTGCCAATATGTGTCTATGTAAACAGTAATATCCATCTAGACTTAGCAAATTTGATGCTGTATTTTTTTTTTTTTTTTTTTTTTTGTTACATCGCACGCACAGACACAATTATGATCAAACATCCAGCTAATTACTTGTGGAGGAAGACCCCAGACTTATGTCTGGGTAGAACCACAGGTTAGGTGGAAAACCTCCCTACATGAAAGTTTTCACCCTGACTGGGACTCGAACCCACTTAGGTGAGGGGATGAGGAGTTACAAGTCAGTGACTCTAACCCCTTGGTGATTCTAACTTTAACTACTCTGCCAAGCATTTCTAACAACAATGACCTTAACACAGGTGTAGCAATTAAAAAGCATAAAAGATCAGAAGACAACTAAGAAAATCAATAATGTACACATACATTATACAATGCAGGGCAATATATTGCCAGGGTAAAATCATTATGATCATGTTTAACATCGTGTATTGTTTGTTAGTTTATTGGCTTTATCGTCCCACCAACAATATTTCAGTTACCAGGAGACAGTCCTTATTTCTAGCAGATATAGTTCTGCCTTTACTGTGTATAGTGTGCCGGACACACAGTCAAATTATCCTGACACCAGTGGCCAACCAGTCGTGGAACTACTCTCATATTTGCTTGAATGTAAGCAAGGGAGCTATACCACTACCATTTTTAACGACTTTAGTTATGTCGTGGCCCTGGACCAAACTAGGGGCCTCCTGTACCTGGAGCCAACGCTCTACCAATTACGCTACCTGGACCTGTCATTATGTATTGCTTGTGAGCTATATGAAAACAACCAGAACTGCATTTATCTCACAAAAATGGCATTAATAAATTAACAGTCCACATAAATCAACAAAACCCTATGTACAATTCAATACAATGCATTTCCTAAGCTTAAATCATTATGGTCATATGTTTTATTCAGAAGAGACCTGAACAACATCAAACACAAAGTAAACAAGCTATACCACCCTTTGTCAAAGAAATGGAAAGCTATTCATATACAAAAGAAAAAAAAATGAAGAAATCAATTACGTAATATAATGATCAACCATTCATTTTTCCGGTTTTATCAATTTAATGCTCAACTTTACATTAAGTGTCCAAGTTTTACCAAATCAATGCTCAGCTCGATGTTTTTTTAAACCTTACCAGTTGAAGGCTCAGCAATTCAGCAATACAATTTCCAAGCTTTACCGGTTCAAAGCTCACTGGTACATTTTCCAAGCTTTACCAGTTCATAGCCGACTGGTACATTTTCCAAGCTTTACCTAGTTCAAAGGTCCCTGGTACATTTTCCAAGCTTTACCAGTTTGAAGTTCACTGGTACATTTTCCAAACTTTATCGTTTCAAAGCTTGCTGGTACGTTTTCTAAGCTTTACCGGTTAAGTGCCCAACTATACATTTTTCCACTTTTCCTGGTTCCATGGTCAACTATACTACTTTTAAGTTTTATTGATTCAATGCTCAACTACACAATTTTTAAGTTTTATCAGTTCAATGCTCAACTATACAATTTCCAAGCTGAACTCATTATATAGCAAGATAAGGGTAAACTCATTAGAACCATGTTACATGATGTCTTCTATTGTGAAAGAGCATATCACAAAAACCTCACTGATGACAAGAACACAACCTTTTGTCATGAAAATAGAAAAGAGACCATTCACAAAAGAAATAATGGGTGAAGAAAATCAATCGGGACTGTTATCCTTTTATAAGAAGGTTTAATTGGCTTGCATGCTGTCCAAGTCATGTTAAAGACATATTGCGGCAGTGTTCAAGCTTTTTAAAGACAGGTCACAGATGGTCGGCAAAAACAACATGAGGTCTTACCTTGCTAAATCCACCACTAACCTTGATCCACATGCTACATGTTTTAAAGGTGGTATCCGACAGATTGCCTCTATCAAATACACATAACAAAATCAAACCACCGCTTTGGGGAATTTCGGCATTATTTTAGACAGAAATTATTGCGGAAAAAAAAATTCCTTCACATTTGTAGCTTTCCAACTGTATAGAAAAGGTCAAGAGTGGTCTCCGCTAAAAATAGACAGGGAGTGGATTACCTGGATGACTATATAACGTGTTCTTAAAAGCAAGTGGTCACATGTAAAAAAAATTAATAAGTTTAAAAAAAACTATCTCTGCATTGTGGCTCTGATACGAAACATCTTTTTGCAACAATGAATAGTGATTTATCCTTGACTGTTCACACAGTTCAAGGATGTCAATGAACAGCATTTTGAAGGACTTTTTCAGGTAACAATGACTTAGATGGAGAGAAATGAAATTTGAGTTCAAGTCCTGGTAGGGATAAGAACATTTATATGAGGAAGCCGTCCAGCTGGCCTTAAGTGTGCCAGTGGTTCTACCCCGGCATTTGTCTGGGGACTTTTCTAGACCAAATTTTAGCTGGACATAACCAATATGACCATAACTGGGTCAGTGCAATGTAACAAAAACAAACAATACATATCAAATTATTAGTTTTCCTACTATAAATTACATGGAAAAGGACATTATTTATACTTATACATCTACAGAACTATAGGGGCGCCCATGGCTTAGTGGTAAAGTCGCCGACTTGTAACTTCGCTGACCGCTTAGCCTCCCACCGCGTGGGTTTGAGTCCAGTTCTGGAGGAAGAACTTAATGTTGGAAGGTCTTCCAGCTGCATGGTTGTGTGCTGATGGTTCTACCCAGACATTTGTTTGTGGTCTTCATCTGCCACAATAGCTGCTATGCAACACTTTACCTTCAAAACAAGCAAAAATGGCAACATGTATTTCAAGATCTTATTTGAGGCTAAGGATCTCCTCTATTACAGATGTAAAATACGCCCCTTCTTTAATACAAAATGTATCATTAAGCCTAAATTAAACAAACTAATCTGAATTTTTTTTATACAATAAGTTATACCACAAGCCCATTTTAGGCTGTTTTTTATATAATATGTAACTGCTGATAATAACAGGAACAGTTTAAAAGGTTATAAATAAAGATATAAAGCAACATTACAGATATTATAACCAGTTTACTTGTCAAACAGCTCATATTTTATAAAGCACATCTTAAAATCTACAAAGGTTGGTGCATAGAATTTATTTAAGGCCACTAGTCTTGTATGGTGTGCCAAATCTAAGCCATGTATTGAAGTTTTCTGTGCCATTATAGCTTCAGCTTCAACTATGTAAAAGACTGCAGTCTTTCTTACAATATTTCTGCAGAGATTTCTGAAGATTTCTCGAAGAAAGAGCAAAACATATTCATCTCAGAAAGAGCAATACATATTCATCTCTTGAGAAAAATATGAGTTTGATATAAAATGCTAGTGATTTCATTTAATGAGAGTCATGGGACATTGGAGAAGTCTGACTGGAGGAGAAATAAAAGACAAAAGTATCATCTATAAGGTAATTTGTCTTCTGCTATAAATATTCTACTCTCCATTTTTGAGATTTTATTCATGTGCTTGTGTTTTTCGTTATATCGCACTGACATTTTTGGTCATATTGGCGACATCCAGCTAACAATTCATTAACCACCGGCGTATCGCATTTAAGCTGGAAAACCTGCCCACATAAAAGATCTCCCCTCAATCGGGACTAGAACCAGTTCTCTGAGGGGCTGAGGAGTTTCAATTCAGCGACTCTAACTGCTCGGCCCCTTAGATTTTTTAAAAAATTTGCTTATTTAGCTTTTGTAAATAATTGGTGGGAAGAAAAGTGATGAAGCAACAAAAAGGCAATTTTTTAGTACTTATTTACTTGAAGATCTGGTTAAAATATGCAATACATAATGAACATAGCAAATTCTCCTGGCAGACAATTAAGTGTGATGGTAATATGCATTCTATTTTAAGGCAGAGACAGTTATCAACCAGCTAAGAACAATTCAAACAAGCCTTGATAAATGGTGTAGATCCAGATCGGAAAACTTAGGCCAATGTTTGGAGCTGTCTAAATAAAAATCTTTATTATTTAATGGGATCTCACACAAGGTTTTTTAAATTGCATGTTATTTTATTAAACCGTAAAGGTGGAGTAATCATTTTGGAACAGTTTATTGTTGTTTTTTCATGTCATGCAGTAATATAAATTAGTGTTGTCTGAGAAAGATTTCACAAAGTGCTATACATCAGTGCCCTATAACTCTATGAAAAGTATAAAGCATAAAAGCCCACATGCCATTGCAAAAAATGTAATTTCCTACCTGAGCCACTCTGTAGTTAGTTAGCTTTTTTTAACTAAGAAAATCACATTTCATGGTCATCTAGCTGACCAGCTTTGATGTTGATATCTATTTAAAATAGAAATCCTCATCACACTTTTATAGATTTGAAAATAATGGCCATTTAATGCGATAAAATTCATGTTTGGATTGTTTAACAATCAAGGTTATTTTTTAACAGCCTTTATTTAAACTAAAGTATAATTTTATTCAGTAAATATGCACAAATTCTCTAGAACCGGTGTAAGGTATTATTACGTTTAAGGCAAACTGTTGGATACCTCATTTATGTGTTATAAGGGGGCGCAAGTGACGTAGTGGTAGAGTCGCCGACTTGTTACTCCTCTGACTGCTAAGCTTCTCACCGTGTGGGTTTATAAAGTCCCATTAATGTGGGAAGGTCTTTCAGCTGACCTGCAGTGCACCGGTGGTTCTACCCAGACATCTGTATGGGGTCTTCCTCCATCAAAATAGTTGGACATCGCTATAATGACCCTAACTGGTCCCTGCGATGTATTTCCAAAACCAAAAAAAAAACAACAATAAATAACAAAGACAAATGTGCTGGCTAGTTAATGTATAAGCAACAATATTGTACTGACAGCATATAAGTTGCAAATAGTACAGATCCTGATATGGACACTGGTTGGTCTGGATCTACACTATTTGCCAAATCCTGTGACCTTTAACAGTGCAAGACTGACCAAATGTAACAAGTGAGGGGCTCAACCTCTCCGTGGCATAGGAAAGTAATTGGTTGGAAAGGTTGAAGAAGATGGAAAGAAGGCAGAACACTGTTAAAGATGGGAAGCAATTAATAAGGGATAATTAATCTTTTATAGGGCATCTCCTCATTTTTTCCATTGGTTTGTTAATGGCACTCTGAACCATGGATACAGCTGGCAACATTTTTTGGACACTTTTATAGTAGATTGCTTCTTTTTTCCTTCAATTGTATGGACAATGATTGCCATTCTTATTTGCTTCATCACACTGTGATCACTTTTACCAGTGTAGTAATGTACAAAGAAATAAGAATGCAATTACAATAGCAACACACTGATCACTTTTACCAGTGTAGTAATGTACAAAGGAATAAGAATGCAAATGCAATAGCAACACACTGATCACTTTTACCAGTGTAGTAATGTACAAAGAAAAAAGAATGCAATTACAATAGCAACACACTGATCACTTTTACCAGTGTAGTAATGTACAAAGGAATAAGAATGCAAATGCAATAGCAACACACTGATCACTTTTACCAGTGTAGTAATGTACAAAGAAATAAGAATGCAAATGCAATAGCAACACACTGATCACTTTTACCAGTGTAGTAATGTACAAAGAAATAAGAATGCAATTACAATAGCAACACACTGATCACTTTTACCAGTGTAGTAATGTACAAAGAAATAAGAATGCAAATGCAATAGCAACACACTGATCACTTTTACCAGTGTAGTAATGTACAAAGAAATAAGAATGCAATTACAATAGCAACATACTGATCACTTTTACCAGTGTAGTAATGTACAAAGAAATAAGAATGCAATTACAATAGCAACATACTGATCACTTTTACCAGTGTAGTAATGTACAAAGAAATAAGAATGCAATTACAATAGCAACACACTGATCACTTTTACCAGTGTAGTAATGTACAAAGAAACAAGAATACAATTGCAATAGCAACACACTGATCACTTTTACCAGTGTAGTAATGCACAAAGAAATAAGAATGCAATTGCAATAGCAACACACTGATCACTTTTACCAGTGTAGTAATGTACAAAGGGATAAGAATGCAATTACAATAGCAACACACTGATCACTTTTACCAGTGTAGTAATGTACAAAGGGATAAGAATGCAATTACAATAGCAACACACTGATCACTTTTACCAGTGTAGTAATGTACAAAGAAACAAGAATACAATTGCAATAGCAACACACTGATCACTTTTACCAGTGTAGTAATGCACAAAGGAATAAGAATGCAAATGCAATAGCAACACACTATGATAAGTTTTACCAGTGTAGTAATGTACAAAGAAATAAGAATGCAAAATTAAAATTAAATTAAAACTAATCATATGAGTAGTGCTCAAATGACATCATATACAATCAACTGAAACTCTTGAAATGAAAACTAAGTAATGTTTTATAAGAAATCTCCTCTGTCGTCATAACCTACAGGTATGTTTGTTGTGTTTATCATCCCACCAACAGTATTTCAGTTATCTAGAGACAGTGTCCACCTGATGCAGATATAGTGCTGCCTTTACTGTGAATAGTATGCCTTGAACACCTGGCATGATACCACACCTAGTCGCATTATTCTGACACTGGGCCAACCAATCCCAGTCAAGGAACTACCCTTATATTTGCTTAAGCATTAGGAAGAGAGCTAGGCCACACTACCCACTTTAACAGCTTTTGCATGTCATTTAAGTTGCCTGGGGCCTTCTGTACAATAAACCAAGGCTCTACCAGGTCCAGTACCTATATCTATTGCAGTGAGGTTACACTGCCTTCTTCTTCTTGGTCAGCATGGATCAATTGAGGTTATATTACAGAGCATATTGATCTTCAAGTGGGCAAAGTGATAAAATAATGTTCTTTCATTTGATACAGAAATTGCCTTAACACGTTTATGGTCATTTTAGTGATATTGAGTTACTACTGGCGGAAAAATAGCCGTGACAAGTCTCTAGGTAGAACCAGTGATGCATCTCAAGTCAGTTGAAACACTTCTTTGAAGTTTTTGACCCAACAGGACCATCAACCTTCCACGGGATATGGGTTTGAGATTGTTGTACAATTGTGATTTAAACCAAACAGTCACCTTCACAAGATCCGAAATATGTATGAAAAAAAAGAGGTCAAATTATACAACTCCATAGATGAAATACTTATTCTTATACTGGCCTAAGTCTATAAAAGGTCAGCTATATTTTCAATGATAGAAGTGAATAATTCTTGCAAATCTAGTCTACAAACTCAGAAAGCATGGCAGCTGGTGGCATCAAAATCGAAACACGATTCCAGCATAAATGATTATCTGGCACGCCAATAGGGAGGTGGCTGCATAATCAATACTGTTCTTAAATCTGACATCTCCCAATCATTATCACTACAGATTGAATAAAGAGCTCGTCTCTGTCAACACTGATGCTTACCTCCAGCAAGCAAAAAAAATTAAAATATCTTAAAATTCTTAATTTTTACTTTAAGCAAATTGAAAGAAAAGGAGAGTTCTCTAGATACACCAGCTTTTGGGTTTATAATATAACAAAGGACCATAACTCCACTTATATAAAGAGGATAATAACAAAAATAAAGCCTGACCTGTACTTTCATATCATATTTTTTTTAAAAATAAAATATAAATTAAATTTATTTAAATGAAAAATTAACAATAGAAATTACAAGAATGGGCACCGTGTGGGTTCGAGTCCCTGTTGGGGCAAGAACTTTCATGTGGGAAGATTTTCCAAGCTAACCTGCAGTGCGCCGGTGGTTCTACCCGGACACATGTCTGGGATCTTCCTCCATCAATAATTCACTGGAAGTCACTAATATTACCATTACTGTGTCAGTGCAATGTAACAAAAAACAAAACAAACAAAAATGGGCCACAACTAAAATTGAGCAGGTGGTTACTGAAAAGAACATGATTTGTATTTTGACATGAAACACTTAAAAAGCAAATCTCCTATGAAGCTATCTAGCCTTTTTTTGGAAGATATTACCACTATACCATCTGCAGATAACTGAAACATTCTAAGTTGCTTCAATTATAGTCAACATCACATATATGTTATTGCCACTAAGTAAAATTGTATAAAGCACTATCACAGAGACCAGACAGGTTCATTGCAATATTGCTTTCATCCCACAAAGAATTCCTACTTATTTTGTTTCCAGTCAATCAAGAGAACAAACACTAAGAACCTCAATACAAATATTGCCAACAGTCTGGCCTAACAATAACATAAGGTTCAAAGTCCCTCTTAGATAAAATTACAGAGCCATCAGCATAAAAGAAGCTTTTTATTCATGAGATATGCTTATAAAAGTACAATAACCCTCACACCATGGATTTTTTTTTTTCATATTTGTATAAGACCCACTGTCATCATTTTTTTACATCACACCGAAACAATTATGGTCATATTGGTGATGTCCACCTAATTATCGTTTGCGGAAGACACCCCAACTTATATCTTTGTAGAAACCACTTGTGCACCGCAGGCTAGCTGGAAAACCTCTCCAACCCACACAGTGAGGAGTTACAAATCCGCAACTCTAACCATTTGGCCAGGGGCGTCCCAATTGAACATTGTAGCTATATGTCCATATGGTGAATTCAAGCCATACATGTTAGAAGTTGATTTCCGAATCAAACCACCCCATGGTAAATTAAACTCTGTTCTACAGTGGTGAAATAAAAGTGACAGGAATTCCAAGTCAAGACTTCACTTTAAGACATAATATTAGAATTTATACTACAAACAAGGAATGTGTCCATGCCACAAAACCCTGTTTTCAGTGATTTAACAATTTAGTACGAATTATTAAGCAGAGACTATTTTTCTATTTCTAGTAACAGTGACCTTGATTCTACTGGCTTCAAATCCAATCCCAAGCTAGGTCTTCATGCAAGCTTGCTATATCCAGAGTTTCAGCAAGATTGGTTTATTTGGACTGAAGTTATTGACCGGAAACTGTTTTTTCTATTTTTAGTAACAGTGACCTTGATCTTGACCCAACTGGCCCCAAATCCAATTCCAAGCTAGGTCTTCATGCAAGCTTGCTATATCCAAAGTTTCAGCACGATTGGTTTATGCAAACTGTAGTTACTGATCAGAAACACTGCCCGCCCGGCCCACCTTGACAAAACCTGGTCAAAAGATGGCAAATATTTCTTCTGAGTTTGACTAAGATTTTTTACTGACATTAAAATGCCATATTTTAACTCTTACGTCACCTAACAAACAGAACAGTGACACTGGTTCTTAATGCTTGCACTTAAGATTAATTTTCATAATTATGTTACTAACAAATACAAAACTTTCATAGTAATCTGGCAAAAAATGGAGGAATATGTTCAAATGAAAATCACAGTTCATGGCGAATGGTGAGAACTACACTTAAACTTTTTGCAAAACAGTGAAAGAGCAACAAACTGATTTTTTCGAAAAGTTAACCCTCCATCCTTTAATTAAAATTTTGTTCAACAAATGTTCTCACAATTCCAGCTGCTATACGACTTTGATCAGATTATCATTTAATTCTCATCCTCAGGAATTATTCTGTGATTAAAACTGCTCCATAAATCATCACATAGTTGGGAGTTGTTTTTTTAAGGCAATTGTCCGATATTTTCCTGGATTTATTACTTAAATTGCAGCCTCGTTTACCACTATGCCTTTCATTTTGGCAAAACATCTTGAGAACATCTTGATAGCATTGACAGATTCTGTGGCATTTCGAACAGCGAAATTTTGGTCTATTGGAAAACTTTCTAAGATGGGGCTTCTTCACATTGTTTACCAGCTTTTACAGTCAGCTATATATAGGTTCAAAACACTTGTGAACAACTTCATGTAAATGTTACAAAACCGTTATGATAAACGATGAGCAGCAAATACACTGATTACAAAGCTCCCAAGGGAAACTGGTTAAACTGGATATCGATCCTATGCAAAGTATGCAAAATGACAGGATGTGGATTTCTTTTGACAGAGGATAATTATGTCACCACCACCATACAAGTACCACTGTCCCCACTACCACCATCACAACCTTTATCACCACCACCATACAAGTACCACTGTCACCACTATCACCATCACAACCATTATCACCACCACAATACAAGTACCACTGTCCCCACTATCACCATCACAACCATTATCACCACCACAATACAAGTACCACTGTCCCAACTATCACCATCACAACCATTATCACAACCACCATACAAGTACCACTGTCCCCACTATCACCATCACAACCATTATCACCACCATCACACATGTACCACTGTCATCACTATCATCATCACAACCATTACCACTACAACCACAACTTATAAATACCCATCAGCAAGTCTAAGGATAGCTGCAGGATTAACTTTGTTCTTAGCAGGCTTTGAATTAATTTATGTACCAGTATACCATTGTCTTGTTACTTGTTAAGAATATAATGATCTAAGAAAATAGTGAAGATCCAGATCAGCCGGTTTCTGCTGGACCTGCAGACTAGTGGCTGGGAAGACTGAATCAATATGTTGTAATTATATTTGTTGGTGTTGAAGCTGTTTATGACAAGACTTAAGTATAATTGTGTTATTGCAATGTATTGTTACACTATCAGAATGAGACCTTAGTATAACAGTGTTATTACACCTTACTGGTACACTTTCAGATTATAAGACCTAAGTATAACAGTGTTATTACACCCTATTGTTACCCTATCAGAATTAAACCTAAGTTATAACAGTGTTACTACATCTTATTGTTTTACTATCAGATTATGAGACCTAAGTATAACAGTATTATTACACCTTATTGTTACACCATCAAATGAGACCTAATATAACAGTGTTATTACACATTATTGTTACACTATCAGAATGAGACCTAGGTTATAACAGTGTTATTACACCTTAATGTCATACTATTGATAACTAAAAAAAAAATCTACGTATATATCTACTTATAACTTCATGGATAGGAAACAAGATGATAAAGACCCGGAAGCAAATAGTGCATACCCTGATCAGATGGAACCTACAGGGTTACATATTAAGACAGCAGCCTACATGCATTTAGTAGTATAATATTTTAAAAGTTATTGTAAAAGCTATTCTGCACTTTCTTCCTCTGAAAGCTAGATGTAAAAGTTTCAGTAAAATGCTTAATGCCAGAATATTAATTAAAAAACAACATATGAAGAAGATTTAAGAAACAATCTTAAAAGAGGACCAGTTAACCAATAACTAAACTATATCCATTTCTTGAGAATTAAGGTTTAAAAACTGAAACCATCTTAAACCTTAAGAAAATCCTCTTTAAAGGCCAAAGACCCCAGCCTGACCGGACATCCACCCTGCTTTATGCTTTATACACACAATCCTGTTGTAGTCCTATTTTTCACAACTGAAGTACAATGAAAACATAACCCCTGTTTCTTAGTGTTTACTCATCTTATAACTACTAACTGTTTTCTTAACAATCCAATCTGATCCAAATGTATAATGCATTGCCCCTAGTGCTAAGCTGTGCCAACAAACATGTACAATAATCAAATACCTGTATTTCTAAAGAGTCCATTTTATTAGTATAGCAAGAATACCTAATAATTCATCAACATTAAACAATTACATTGATTCAATATTTTCTAAGCAATTAGCTGTAAGCCTGTAAATCATTTAAGGCTCAAACAAATAGCGTACATCCATATGTGCCAACTCCCTGCTGGGACATATTTGATCAGGACCTATACTATTTGTTGCTTTGTTTCTAACAAAAAAATATATTACATATATAAATATAAAATGTAAAAGCAAAAGAACTTTAGTTTTGAAAATTTAGTTGTGGTTTTAACACACTACAGCATGATAAAGGTTAATTCTGAAGGTTTCAGTTCTCACAATAATTATTATGGGAGATTAACTACTACAGATGGTACCTGTAATCCAAAAGTGGGTACTCATAACAAGGTGACAGTTTAATTGAGAACTTAAATCAAATGGTTTGTTTGAGAATCATGGAATGTATTACCAAATCTTATTTACTTTTCTTATCAAGTTTTACCAAAGGACAGATAACTCCTCAAATATTTTGTGAAAGTGTTGATGAGAAGATTTATCTCCCTTACAAAGTCTAGAAACAAGCTAACATGAGTGCCCTCCCTTCTAATACAAATTGCAGCATGTCAGTAACAATAATTTTGGTACTGGCTCTTTTTTCAGATAAATGGCCATCACTTTTTTATTGCTTAGTTTCAAATCTGGTTGCATAAACTCAATGATTTCATATTTAATAATATATTATTATTAATTTAATAATAATAATTATATTTAATAAAAATATAAATTTTACTTAAAATGTATTTTATATTACCATGTGTTCTTTGACTAATTTCAATGTTTTGACATATTTGACCCCCCAAAAAAGAACTAATGATCAAGTCATGATAAGGAACATAAAGCAACATACTTTTTTAAAATTATATCTTTGCAGTTATTATGAAATAAAATTACCTTAATAATACAATTTAAGCAAACAGATTTGAAACTAAGTACACAAATGTAATGGCCGTTATTTTTTTTCCAGTTGACTATTGTTGAAAGACTTTTAAACATACATGTACAATTGTAACTTAAGTGTGCATATCATAAGTTTCTCTGCATATTTTAATTATAACAGAAATGCAAACTCATTTAAAAACCAAGCAGCCAACTTGTAATCCCTTAGCATCTCTTCACAGGGTTTGAGTCCCAGTTAGAGGAAACTTTTTCATATAAGGAGGTCTTCCAGCTAAAGGTGCAGCAGTGGTTCTACCCAGACATTTTGGGGTATCTTTTCCATTTTTGGCTTTGTTTGTTGAGTTCATCATCCCACCAGCAGTATTTCAGTTATCTGAGGACGGTGTCCATTTAAAGCAAATATAGTGCTGCCTTCACTGTGTATAGCATACCATATTTAATGACGCTGGTATGTTGTGGCCCAGAGATTGAACTTGGGGCCTCCTGTACCTAGAGCTGATGAACTACCGATTGCGCTACCAGGTCCGGTCATTTCCCGTTAAGTCAGGTTCACTTTTTAAATCTGTATTATTGATAACTAGTCACAAAAAGCAAAAAGGTCTAATTGAATTGTCTGCCTTGCGACATATTACATTGACACAATGATAATATTGGTGAAGTCCATCTAATTTTGGTAGAGGAAGACCTGGGGAGATGTCTACTTGAAGCCACCAGCACAACTGTAAATTAATTGGAAGACCTTCACACAAGTTTTTGGCCTGACAGGACGTGAGATATTTAACCTGTCAGACATCTCTACAGGTGATATATTTACTACACCAATTACAGACCCTAATTCAATCTTTTTCTCCTAATTGAACATCAACAAATAGCAATAAATAACTGCTTTATAGGTGCTAAAACATAAGATAAAAACCTGTTTAGTGAAATGTTGAGAACTTACACGAAGAAAAACAGAAACTACTTTTTGAGATAAGAACACAGTTGTGAATGCAATAATGAAGAACTTTAAAGCATGCTTAAATTGAAAAGTAAAACAAACAATAAAAACATTAAGTAAACAATCTACTGGTATGGAATCGACTTGTCAAAGAAAAGATTTATTTCTGGCTGGATGATGAAAATTCAGGAACAGTAGTTCTACTTATTTGTTTAGGTTTTCTTCTTACATTATAAATAGAAACAGAGTTTAAAATACCAGCATTTAAAGCTAATTGGTTACAGTGAGTTTTGTCTATTTGTTGTTTTTTTAAAAGCACAATTTTGAAGACCCACAATAAATAATGAAATGCTTATTGGTGAAATACTTATAAGTATAACTTCAGTGAAAAGTTTGAGGTGTTTCTCTGCAATGAAAATAACAAAAGTGAGGAACTACTTTTTCTTTCTAGTCCATTCTGTTTTATCAGTTAAAGTTACTTTCTTTGACTTGACCCTATTCCAAGTTATCAAATTACTACCCTTGTCATATTCTTGTGCTGGAGTAGATTTTTGGTGTTTATTGTTAGACATTTTTTATGTTTCAATATCAAATGATATGTTTGTAAAATACATCTATGTTTCCGGTTTAATATTGGCAAAGGATTAACAAATAAATTTATAAATGTATGAACTATTTTTTTTCTGCATTAAGTCATCACTGAAAATTCATTTGGGGTACTATGTGAGAACAAACAATGCAGAGGGGCTACTGGTGGGAGATTGATTTGTTTAGAATTGATAATAAAATAAAAAATAAATATAACCTAAAATAAAGATGAAAAAAAACAACAGAAAAAGTTTTGATTTAGGTGTAAGATTGCGTATTACTTCTCCGAGTTAGTCCAGAATTATTTTTTTTTTTAAGACACTTTTATTGACAGAGCAGTTCAATAACTGGACTCAAATGCAAAGCATTTATGTACCAAAGCAAAACTGTGACCAAGTTACTTTAATGAAAGAGCAGTTCTAAAACTGGAATCAAATGCAAACATAAATATACCAAAGCAAAACTGTGGCCAATCACTTAAAAAAAACAGAGCAGTTCTAAAACTGGAATTAACTACAAACATAAATATAACAAAGCAAAAATGGGGCCACGTCACTTTAAATAACAGAACAGTTCTATAACTGGACACAAATGCAAATCACAAATGTACCAAAGCAAAACTGGGGCCAAGTCACTTTAAATGACAGAACAGTTCTATAACTGGACACAAATGCAAATCACAAATGTACCACAGCAAAACTGGGGCCAAGTCACTTTAAATGACAGAAAAGTCCTGTTGTAGATTCCAATGCAATTGGCAAAAAACTTCTATTTGAAGAAAACTTCATACAGGCCAAAAAGTCATTACTCATTTCGAGATAACATTGTTTTTACGCACAGCTAATGTCTTCTTTCTACAGTACTTAAACATAAATAAAAATAGCCCAGAAATTTAAGGTGTGATATAAGGTGACATATAAATGACACATAAATAGGACATACATATAAAAATGAAAAAATGCATATGAGTTTATAGCAGAAATATGTACTATCCAAATTTGAGAACAATTGCCTCATAGTTTGTTGGCAAAAAGTTTATAACATAGTTACCTTGTAGCTTACCTTGGCACATTTCCTGTCTTATGTTAGTAATGATGTAAAACACACAGTTATTTTAACTTTGTATGTAATAAGTTGCGACTAATGTTGTGTATTATTGCATTTTTTTTTTATTATCCCACCATTGGTCTTTCAGTTATCTAAATACGATAACCACTTTAAGTAGGTGCTGCCTTAACTTAATGCTATGTACAAACATAACCACTTGAATCAGATATGAACATACATGAAAACTTTTTCGGAGGTGAAGGAAGGAGATTTTTACTTTCTAAGTGGGAGCTGTTTGTTTCCAAACCCCTAATTTTCAAATAATTTTGAACCTTTAAAGGGGGAGTCTCCCTCCCAAAGTGGGAGAGTTTATGTGTAAGTATATATGTATAGCATACCATGAACACCTGGCATGATACAACATCTTTGATATAAATAAAAAATAAAAAAAAAAATATATATATATATATATATATATATATATATATATATATATATATATATATATATATATATTCACAAATGTGACCACAGATATTTCAACACCTGCCCAAGCAAAGCAGATCCACGATTTTTTAATTTTTTTTGATCTGACACTGTTCTTTTAGTTCAAATGATGTAATCTGACCATCTCATTTTTATAGTTCAACCAAACTTAACCCGATATCACTGTTATTCTTCATGCAATTCGTAGAGCATTGCTGCAGGTACAGAAGCCGCAGGTTTAAACATAGGACGTGACATACAGGATAATGTGACTGGGTGTGGTATCATGCCAGGTGTTCAGGGCATGTTATAGACAGTTAGGGCAGCACTATATCTGCTTCAAGTGGACACCGTCTCTAGATAACTGAAATACTGCTAATGCTCATGCAAATAGTTCCATGACATGTCGGCCTGATGTCAGGAAAATGCAACTGGGGGTGCTGTTTGAAGCAATGGCAGCAGTATATCTCTTTCAAGGGGACACCAACTCACAAAAAGTATATCGGTAATTTGCTAGGCGGTTGAATCCAACACAGAAACATACCTCTTTCCCGTCCTATTACTAAGACAGACAAAAATGCAAGGAAGAAAGAGAAACTGTCAGACTTTGGAATGGCAAAAAGGTTAAAACAACAGTCATAACACTTGATCTTAACCTGTGAAGTCGAAATGAATCATTGCTCAGGTAAATAGTGTAGATCTTGATCAGCCATCTTCTACTGGACCTAAACATTTTAATCATTTTTTTCTAAGTTATTTTTATACAGTTGTCAGCCAACAAGTAAGAAGTAAAAGTATTGCTGTGATATTCACCCTTCGCTTGCTACATTTGTTAAATACCCATACAAATTATGAGACAACGTCTTACACTGACATGCAAAGGTTCCAAACATATTGCAAGGGTTGCAGCACTACTAATTAGTGCAGATCCTGATCAGACAACTCCCATACCAGCAGGAAGCTGGTTTATCTACATCTACACTATTTGCCAAAAATGTTGTTTGTTTTTTAAGTTTAAAAAGAGCCAGAGAAAGGACTTAAGTAAAACACTTACCTGTTGGTTTTCCTTGAAAGATGTTGTGGCTGGATTATGATAGCAGAAACACAAAATTTCCGGTCGAGGCATTTTTTTGTCTTATTTCTTCTCCTTAAAAATGGCTCACACTTGAACGTCTTTTTATTCCACTCTTACAAAACATACTACCTTTATATGTTGCTTGAAAATGGAACACTCGTTGTTGTCCATTTATCAGCTTAAATATGGTTCACAATCTTTGTTTTCCACACAGAAGTCACTGCTCAGTATTCCTTTATAAACAGAAGATTTTTTTTTTCTTAAAAAAAAAATTTAAAAAAAATTAAAAAAAAATATAAGACACTCAGAGTTATCTATTTTACGTGCTTAGATAAAAAAAACATTGCTCATCAATGGTTCCTACACATATTTTGTTCCTTCACATTAAAATATGCAGACACTCCTTTTTATTCCTCCATCAGAATGTTTGGCTCCACAAGAAAACAAGCCACCATTTATATTGGCAAAAATACATACAATCCTCCATATCGTATGACAAAGAAACATAAACTCGAAATTAAACTTACTAGTACATGTATTTCCTTATTTATTATGCCTAAATATTTTTTTTACATATCAAATCTTGATCAATTCCATTAAAATGTTGCTGACATTTAGGTACTAGATACAATATCCTTTAGAAATTATAAACAAACACAACAAGGACTAGATACAATATCCTTTAGAAATAAACAATAATCATTCATATATTCCAACAAGATAAGTCACATTATTGTTGCTTTCAATATATACTTCATAGTCCCAATGCTGGTCAAATTAGTTATGTCCAGCTAATTTTGGTGTATCTGAGTAGAACCACTGATGCTCCACTGGTCAGCTGAAAGACATCTCCCATCAAGTCCTTTGCCAAGGACCGGGACTCAAACCAACGTGGTGAGCGGCTGATGAGTCTAAAAAGTTACAAGTGTGTTCTCTCATCCACGGGTGCCTCTGACATGTATCAATCCAAATCAAACTGGTGCTGTTTTTTCTTCATTCTCAATGTACAAAACTGTTTTCAAATTTTTTACAGTCTCTGAAACCAATAGCTTTCAGTTCCCTTTCTTCCAACCAACAGCAGACAGTACTCACACCTTTATAGAATAGAATGATTCCCAAGACATGAAATCCGCATATCCTGAAGATTCTAATCCTAGATTAACCTCAGATCAGATGGCTGTCTTGGCTGTAGACTCTCAGGCAAATAGGTTTTGTCATCGTTACATGATGTCATTAGCAATAAAACATAAAAGGGTCATAAAGAAATGCAGCCATTTGATTTTAACAAACTTTAAAGCATGATGGTTTTTGGAAACCGACGCGGTTAAATTAAATGCTTTTTTCGACAATTGGTGTCTGAAAGGTTACTGCAAATTAGACAATTTTTCTAATGTAAAAAAACTTAAACTGTTTAAAGTAAAAAAAACTTAAACTGTTTCTAGTAAAAAAAATAATTTAAACTTAAACTTTAAACTTATTTTCTTGCTGCTGTTAACGATTAATCTGCTAACCCAAACCTTGAACAGGTGTCTAGCAATGAGCAACATTTTCAGCTGCTCCTGCCTAATTGCATCCGACCAACAATGGCAGTTCCTGACTATTAATGACCACTCCTATGCTGGATTTACTTCTAAGCCATATACTTAAGTCTTATACTTAAGTCTTACTTACTGGCTTACAACTTCCTGCATATGTCACAATATGATTATTTTGTTTTTAATATACATTGCAGCGACCAATTATGACCATTACAGTGATGTCCAGCTATTTGGTGGTGGAAGACTCCAGACAAATGTCTGGGTAGAACCATCGGCGCACAGTAAGTCAGCTGGAAAACTGTCACACATTAAGTCCTTCGCCCGAACTGGGATGTCACAACATGCCACACTGATAGACTATAAGAAGCAAATAGGGAACATGGATTCCCATAAAGGAGTTTCCAACAGCAGCTTGCTGATCCTGCATTATTTGCCTAACCTTGATCCAATCTGGCTTAGTAAGGGTTTATTTGGATATTCCCTGGGACTAATAATGACAGTATTAATTTGAGAATTTAAATACAAAATGTTATGTTTGAGAGTTATGATAAACTGTGCTACATCAAAACAAAATTGTCTCAATTTTAGGATCAAAAAATTTATGTTAATTATAATCAAATTGTTTGCTTTAGAAAAAAAATCCTAATTGTATCGCAGAATCATGCAGATTTTCTTTCTTTTCTGAAACCAAATTTCCTTCGGAAAATTTTTAAGAAATTATTGAGAACGGGCTATTTTTCATGAGAAAACTATGCTCTGAAGTCAGATTCTCTTCAGACAATTCAACAATTTGAAATAATAAAACATGATGCATTCAGTCATGATGAAATCAATTTGGAAGCAACTTGACAGATAAGGTTACATGTGAACATGCTGCTGAAATCATTAACTAGGGACATCACTCAATACAACACGATGCAACATTCAGGATTTCATTTTAAGTTTAATAATTTTCGTGCAACAACAAGTAAACAAGTTGATAGTGTAATTTAACCCTTAGCTTGCTACATTTTGTCAAAAATTCTTGCTAAATTCTCAGTTTTTTCTATCTAATATTTTATATATATATTACATGTCAGGGTTGATATACTTATAAACAGAGACTGAGCAGGAAATAGTACAGATCCTGATTAAAGAGCTCCCAGCAGGGAGCTAGTTGATTTAGAACTAAACTATTTACCTAAGCCTTATAAATACACGAATAACAGGCTTAGATAGGGCTCGATTTTAAGCATTTTTTCAACTTGCATTCTTTAACAAGTGTTGATAATTTTCAACTGCAAATTCTTGAAGTTACTAACTTTCTTTTATAAATACTGAGTTACATTACTTGCTAATGAGAGACAAGTTATAAAATAATTGAAGTCAGTGTACAGTTATTTTATGTAAACCCTTTAATATACAAAAAACAACAACATTAGTATTAATGTTATAATCAAATAGGCCCTTGATAAGCTGTAGTTTTATAAAAAAAAAAAATCCTGAATGGCATACAGATCTATACAGAAAACAAGTCCATGAACAGGTTTGTTTTGAATGTTTAAAGGATTCCAATTTTAGATTAAACAAGTTGTGGAAGAAATATGTTAAAATATTTACATATGACCACATATCAGATGTTGCATACTGTTTGCTTGTGTTGACGGAGTATTCCAGGTCAATTGTAAGTCCTTCATCCATTTTTTACAGCTTTGAGGGATGCAGTGACTGTGTTTTTGACAGCTTTTGATGTTTTAGGGTCTTTTGGGGGTTTGCTTGTTTTGCCATCGGTATCTTTACCGGTTATGGTGCATTTAAGAAATTTGTCCATTTTGACATTTTTGATGAGCAGACAATATACTGCGATGTGCATGTTAAAAACAAAGGTTATCTATTAGCATGTGTATTATGAGACAGCAAAGACGATAGTTACCTACAATCCGAATCAAGAAAGCGCTTACCGTTGATTTAGTTGTTAAGTGTCCAAGCAACATGAGAAAAATGAATGCAGACTTAAAAAAGTTTGTCCTAAGATCTTTCAGAGCTTGCAATATTTAGCAAGTTGATTTATTTTGAAGTCACTGTCAGCAAAATTACCTTGCATCAAGCGAGCATGCAAGCTTTAATTCAAGCGGTATTAAGAGCTCTCACAATCACAACATCATACTGAAATTTTGATATCTTAATTATAGAAAAGTAAATGTTTAATGGTTCCAAATAAAAATTATCTTCATAATTGAGGTACAATGGGTTTGGGGGTACAAATTTGGTTTGCTGTATGGGTTTTTAATAAATCACAGTGACACAATTATAGTGAAGGTCAGCTATTCTGGTGGCAGTGACCACAGACTGAGACTTGGGTGAAATTAGTTTGTATATGATTGTATCTACATAATTTTTCTAATCCACATTGTCTCCAAAGATCTGACCACTGGTTTACGGAAAGATTTACCCCAAATATTAGTTAGTAATAAAAACATTTGTTGCTTGCATCACATTCCTTGCAAAATTATAGGGTTCACAATAAAAGTAATTATTATTATGTAATATCTAAAATTATTTATAATGGCAAATTATGGTCACTTTATTCGTCTACAAAAAACAGTTTTTGTAAAACATTTCAAGATAACTTTTTGAGAATTTTAAGAGGATAAAAGATTAATTAAAAATAAACTGCTAACAGTATGCAAAATAATAACAGCATTAAATATTTTTACATTTTAACACATACAAAAAATGTACATACTAATTCTTACTATTGCATCAAGCTGTCAAGCTGTTTTTTCTAATAACACAGTTCATGCAGTGCACATTGTGTGTTTTTTGTTTCCTGATGGCATTATATTCCTTTTGTCTTGTACTAACATGTAGTAATACTGAAAAATCAAGTTTGACAGTTGACCTAAAAATCACCTCTATCATAGATTGCTAAAGCTAAGACAAATAGTGTAGATCTTGGTAACCAGCACCTGCTGGAAACTGTCTTATCAGGATCTGCACTATTTACTACTGTGTATCTAGCAGTTCTATGCACCTTTGCAGGTAGATGTGAATGGATGGGATTTGTCAGCATTTTGCCAATACTGTGCAGCAACATTTCTATCATTAAAGCACTTATGAGGTGCCCAGGGACTGAACCTGGCTGGTCCATTATACTGACACCGCCGAGTCAAGGGTAATGCTGTCGCCTTAGCTCCGAGCATTAGGAGGGAAGCCACTACTACAAAATTTAAAGACTTTGGTTTGACCGGCCCTCCCGATCAGCAAGCCGAAGCTCTACCACTTGAGATATTGTGGCCGGTTGCAGACAGATGTATTAAGAAGATGACCAATTAGAATGGCTTATGAACAAAATGTTGCAAGAAAAGGGTTGATATTGATTTATGCAGATTGTTGTTTCAGACTTAGATGAATCAAGTTATTGCAGGCCCTTATGGTTTCAAATATTTTTTTCCATCCATCATCTGGAGAACATGATACTTAATCAAGTTGATTCCGCTTATTTGCATACATAATTTCCCAGACAAATTTGTGCAAATAATCAGAATATGCATTAAAGTGAAAATCGTTATGTGAGTACCATTTCAATGAGCACATTTTGTTTTCAGTGGTCGCGAATTTGATTTTTTAAGTGTATATATTTTAATTCTCAGTTACTGTGTTTTCTTAAAGAAACAGTCAGTCATATATCTTTTTAATTTTTTATTATTTTCAGTCTAAAATAATTACTGAGGTTGTAATAAATTACCTTCAAATCAGTAAATCCTCTTTTTCCAAAGTGATACCATTTAGTTTTTGTCACAGCAACAAACCACATTTTAAATATGTGCATGGTGCTCATTACAGATGTTAATTTTTCATCTCAAAAGTGAAATTTAGCTGCAGTTAGTATGACGCAAATATTTCTTTGGCCTTTTTGATGTCATTAATCAATGCAATAACGTTTAAATAATTCATGTTTTTGAAAAGAATTATCCTGCCAGGGGAGAGTAATGCGCTATGAAAATGATTGAAACAAGTGTAATCGGCAATTTCATGCATTAAGCCATTCACTATTAACACTTGTTTACCACCATGAAAACTTGTAAAATTAATCTGGAAGTTGCGACAGTGACATGGTAAGTCGAACAGGCTGGTGATCAAGCAGTTGACACAGATTAGAGACAGTGTTTGCTAATCCAATTGAAAAGAAGTGAAAGTTGCCCCCAGAGATAAACTAATTAGCAAGCTTCAGCAGACAGGTGGGCAGCAGATCATGCTTAAAACAGAAAACAGGCTTAAATAGCTTACGCAAACAGCCATCAATTTATAACAAAGGTTTCGAAGAAAAGATTTGGTATGTATATATTTTATTCAATCAAACAGAATATGCATATAACAGTTATTTCATTAATTGGGACAGCTTACTACAAAACAATAATCAACTTGGCACAAAATGATCTGGCCAAAGGGTAAATAGTGTACATCCCAATCTGATAGTTTCCTTCAAGTCTATATATTGCAATAATACAGGGATTTTCCTTCCAGAAAATTGGGAAGATAACTCATACCAAAGGCATTAAGCGTTTTTTCAAAAACAATAAACAATAAAAAAAAATTATATTTTTTTTACAAACATTTCTATATTAAAAATATATAATATTTTTGTATAATTGTTGGTGCATAACAATAACTACAAGCTAGAACAAGAGCATGTTGTTCTTAGCAAATAACAACAATTGAAGAGGGGTTATTAACAAATTTAGTGGGTTATTTGAGTGAGTTGCTATTTGTATTTTTTGTTTATTGGCACACTGACATTTGATAGGTCATACAGCACCAAATACGAAAAGGTTTAACGTACCGGTAAATAAAATAAATAATCAGGTTAGAAATAAAACATAAAAGTAAAAACAAAATTAAAATCCAAGGGACTAAAATAATGTTAAAATAATAATTAACTGAAAACTAGTTAGGATAATAAATAGTTAAAATGTGTTTAAAGCCTATTCTTAACAAACTGAAATTAAAATTAAGCAAAACACAACTATCCTACTATTCGGCTGGACTTAACCTACACATTTTGCCGAAGCATAATTCATCAATTCGTTTCTAGCTAGCTAGGAGCTAAAGACAGATAGAAGAAGATCAATGTATATACACGTACGTTTTGCTGACAATATTGAATTTCTAAACAACAATATACTGAAATCCTGTTATTTTATGCCCTGCATGCATAGCATGCACATATTGAGCGACTATAAAACCTCCCAGATCTTTCTGTCAGTCTGCACTAAACATTTTATATCAGCTAGACTCAATTACATTTCTCCAGAATAAAACTGGTTCAGAACAAATTCAAAAAAAAAAAAATGAAAAAAAACACACACAAAAACCCCCAAAAACTAGAACCTAATCTACACCATTATTTTATAATCAAAGGATAAGACCAACATCCATGAAAACAAGCATGCCAGACAGGTAAGTCATTTAAACCCAGATGAGCATGTAATACCCACACCTCCGCCATGTAATATATGTTCAAGCATGTGTTTTCTCAATTTAATTAAAAAAATTGAATACATATAAAATATATTACCAAAGTAAAACTACAATTTTATGATATACAAAACAATTTTTTTTTTTAATTAAACACAATTAAAGATAAATCAGAAGGTGACACATTCATTTTTTTAAAAATGTGTTCCAAAAACTGCACGTTTTCTAATGCTGCACACAAAATAAACTATTATGTCCTAATATAACACAATTAAAAAGAAATAAATGAGAAAGTGGCATACTCTCAATAGAGATATCTACAGACAAGTTGTAATTAACTTGCACTGCACAACAACTTTTTTTCCTACGAATGCACTTGACAAAAGATAAATTTTAAAATGACAAGTTCATTAATGTTACAGTCTACATCACCTGAATTATTCAAAAGCCTAAAATAGACACTTTATTTTACATTTAAATTGATTTTATTCTTTAAAACAATTTTTTTAATTTTAGGTTTTACAGCACAGAAACAATTCATCATTATGTTGAAGTAAAGATAAAATAAAAATATTATGTATGGAACATTTTAAATACAGACTGAATAAAATACATATTTGGAACATTTAATACAGACTGTTACTGAATTGAGCATAAGGATTTAGAATAATACAAACTAATGTCAAGCAGGGGCAGATCCAGAAAAATTTAGTGGGGGGTATGAATCAAGATCCATTCGCAGTAAATATTAGATATATATACAAAATAAAGAACCCTGACTTCGACATAAGCAGTCAACAGACAAAATTTAAAAGCTTAGTATTTTTTTAAGCTTTCATGTATGTGTTTTCACAATTCATACGCTTTTAGCTGGTTGGTAGGAGGGGGATGCGTCTTTCCCATCCACCCCCCTCCCCCCCACTGGATCCATCCCTGAAGTCAAAGGAAGGAAGTTAAATTATAGGCACAAGATCCATTCTTATACATTCTCAAAAAGTAAAGTCTGTCAGCAAATCTCATATTTTGTATTACTTGTTATTTAATTGCATTTGGTAACTTTTGCAAAACTCCTCCAACCCTCTTTTCCCACTATATGTAACATGAGATATAAAGCTGTAATTATGATAAATGTGAACAATGTAATTTGCCATCCTTTTTTTTTTTTCTGGTGGTGGTGGGTGGGTGGGGGGTGGGGATTCGATTCAATTTAAAAGATCCTTACAATTTCTCCCTTGTTTAGAATCATTACAATACAATGGATTATCTTTAGTACCTTAATCAACATTGTCATTTGCAAAATCACTTTGTAGTAATAAGATTTTAGTTTTTTAAGGAAAAATGGCTTCGGAAGATGTATTTTTGTTGACATTTGAATCGTGCAACCTAGCATTCAGTATGTACCATTCTGCTCCTAATGCAGTAAAGCACATAGTCTCACATTTACACTAGATTTGATTGGAGAAGGTATGAATTGTTGTTATCAACAGAAAGTTTGCCCTTCAGATCAACCTTTTACCATGAGATACGGGTGTTAAAGATAGTAATCGATACCGACAGCTTGGACCAAAATTAGTTTTGTTAAACATCTTCATAAACTATTGTTACCTTAACAGATCTCGCAAAATGTTGTTTATTGTTGTCCCAAACTTGTCTGAAACATGTGCCATTATGCCACAATTGTCATTACAAACATGTATTTTCTATATCATTATGATTATTATCCTCATTATTATTTCTATTTTTAATTTCTTTTTCTTTTTGTATGTCGCATTTAGTCAATTCCAAAAGGTATCAGTACCAGCAGATTACAGATAATAGGGTTATAATAATTACATGTAGAGGAGTGTCCCGAGGGCCAGTGCCATTTAGCCCTGATGATTTTTGATGGATCAAAGTTCTTTAAATAATCTTGATACAGGGCAATCTCATTAAAATCAGCTCCAGTATTACGCGTAATAGGATCTGATGACTTCCCATTACGGTTCACCTCAAATTGACCTTTTCAGTAGCCAATGAAATTCTCGGCAACAAAATCTTGTGGTATACTGCGAGCAACATTCTACACGCTATAAAATTTTAATGGTAAAGGGTCGCGTTTAACTCGTGATTGCATGCAATCTACACACATTCTTAAACTTAACTTTACATATTTCAAAAGAGACATATATAACCTCTACAAATATGTATAAACCATCCAACAAAAAGAAGTTTTGAACTAGAAATCCTTATTTTAGTAACACTGGTAAATACATTCACAACTCGCTCGCTGGATAACGAAAGCGTTTTCGCAGTGGGTTGCGTTGAAAATCCTTTCGTATTCTACTTAAAAATTATGAAATGTTATGGTAGATACCGATAAATAAATTGTTGATTGAACAAAATGTGTAAAAATTAATGCATGCCAATAGAAAGGATGGCTGATTCAGCGGTTTAAAAAGTGGTATGTGTTGACTGCTGTATCGGGAAGGATTCTATAGTAGTTATGAAAGGAGCGATTGCATTGGTCGAAATACGGGCACTTGTCTATGCATATTCAATTACACAAAGGTCATTTTGACACGACCTCTTATGCGATGTAGTCAGATCCTAATCACGGACAGTAGATGATGGAAATTAGGATATGATTTTAATGAGATTGGATACAGGGCTACCAAAGGAATACGAAAATCAAATATCAAAGCTTAAGCTTTTGGAGTGACATGAAGATTTTTAAAGTTTTCTTGTACAGCCATACATGGTAAAGCCCCTGGCTGTCATGGTGTTTGATAGATCAAAATTCTTTGAACAAATTTTCATTTCATTCCCCCTTCAAGCTTTATTCCCCTTCCCTGTTTAAGCTTCTGAAAAACTTCGGCTGAATTTTGCCTGGTAGTTTGTAAAGAGATGAGAGTTTGAAAATGTTGATGGAAACGTTATGGACTCTGGATGATTTTTTAAATTGTGTTTTACAACATTTAAAATAATCCCATTTAAATAAACCTACAACTTCAAAATAAAATCAAACATACATGCATTTTATTTTCCTTTACAAAATGAGTACAATACTAACTAAGTCCTCCTGTTTGTGAATATAAATAACTTACTTATGTTAATGTTACATAGTTATTTTAAACTAGATCAAACATTCTTTTTTTTCCTTAAAATTCTGCACCACATTCAGAATCCTTGATCAAACATCGGCAATTTAATTGTCTAATTGGACAAGTTCAAGAATTTAGGCTAATTCTTTCAACACAAAATTACACTATTTACGGAACATGTTTTATCTAATAAAAGATGAGCGTTTTAATCATATTAACTTTTCCACATCACAGATCGTTATTGTATCTTTGAATTAGCATAACTTCTAAGTAACTGTAAAGTAATAATAAAGAAAACATCTGATTCAGCTTAACTTTTGCAACCCACTTTGGGTGATATCCAACACTTTGCCTATATCAAAATCACTTAACTAAACCATGCCCCTACTTTAGGGATTTTGGTCTACAGAAGTTGGTGCTTTAGTTTCAAGAAAAGATAATTTTGTACACTACCTCTACGGTTATAAAGCAATTATCCCTCTTAATGTTTCTTCTTTCTAAATCTATAAATAAGCTCAACGGTGATTTCTCCAATAAAATACATAAAGACGTCAGCGCAGATTACCTGGATGATGACATGAAAGAAAGTGGTCATATGGCTTGTGCAGAGTGGCTCAGAGAGGATATACTTATTTGCATAACAAGTGGGGAGTTATGCTCCCCTTTTTTCATAGATGGAACATGAAGAAACAGCATTCCAGTAGCTGGAACCTTTCAGGTAACAATAATATTATTTGACTGCTGGAGAACAAAAAGATCCATTCCAAACTTTCAGAGACAACCTTTAACACAAAACATAATTTATGCAGTAATCTGCAAACTAGCTACTCTACAGTAACAATTGTACTCTAAGAAACTGATTTAAAGGCACATTATGACCCAAAACAAAGACAGCACAAAATCCATGGCATGTCATAGCACAGAAATTGGTACATCCATTACAGCACAAAATCCATAGCATGCCATTATAGCACAAAATTTGCAGCATCCATTACAGTACAAAATCTACCACACCTATTATTGCACAAAATCTGCCACATCCATTACAGTGCAAAATCCATAGTGTGCTAATATAGTACAAAATCTATAGGATGACATTATAGCACAAAATCTGCAGCATCCATTATAGTAGAAAATATGTCAGGCCTATTATAGCACTAAATCTGCCACATCTATTACAGCACAAAATCTGCAGTATCCATGTAATATGTCACTAAATACTTTGCAAAAGCTGTGTAATTATTGTTCACAGGTAAATAGTGCACATCTGTTGTTGTTTTTTAACTTCCTTTTAGAATTGTCCCCACATACATTATTATTAGTTCTATCCTAAACTAAGAAAAACACACACACACACAAACTGTCCTAATCACTTCCAAATATCTTGTACAAAAATGAATAGTATAAATCTATATTATAAATTTACACTCACTTCTCAACCCTGAAGGTAGTTACTCCCCAATGAGGAAAACAACACATTGGTGTGATACAATCAGCTGGTTGTCATATAAAACACTATAACATGTCATGCTTGTGCAAATAGTGTCAACCAACTATGTGACAATGATGCAGTAGCACTGAACAACATCATTATTCTGTGTCTCAAAGCTCCCAAAAAAAAAAAAAAAAACAATTTTGTTTGAAATTATGACACAGTGTATATAACTCTCATCTATCATAAATTAATCCCTATATTATGGGTACACATAGAAATTTTCACACTGAGATGACTCTAAAGGGTACCTGGTAATATGGGTAAAGGAATAAATGTGATATCCTATAATTCTCAACCAAATCCTAAAATAAAGGTGCTTATAGATCTTGTCACATTGATGCAATTCAAATAAGTACCAGGTTTATAGGGTTTAATGAAGAGATAAGGGAGTTATCCCATAATTCTCAACCAAACCCTACAATTCAAATAAGTACCAGGTTTATAGGGTTTTATGATGAGGTAAGAAAGTTATCCCATAATTCTCAACCAAACCCTATAATTCAAATAAGTTCCAGGTTTATAGGGTTTTATGATGAGGTAAGGAAGTTATTCCATAATTCTCAACCAAACCCTAGAATTTAAATAAGTACCAGGTTTATAGGGTTTTATGATGAGGTTAGGAAGTTATTTTATAATTCTCAACCAAACCCTATAATAAAGGATCTACACTATTAGCAAGGGCCTGGTCAGTTCATGCTCAGCAGGCTAAGAGTTGTGCTTTGATTGGATCATTATTAACGAGAACATGAAAGCTTCCTCATGATCAGGATCAATTACAGCTGACCAAGATCAAATGCAGCGTGTAGTTGACAAGACCTCCTGCTATTTGGCTTGCTAATCAGCCTTAAACAGAAAATTCCCAGATTTGTTGGGGGGGGGGGGGGGGGGGGGGGGGGTTCAGCTCTAAACAAGCAGGAAATCATAGCACTTATTGGGATTGGTTTATTGGCAAAGTGTTGTCATAGTGATCACTGCAATTTTTATAATAAGTCCTAACATCCTAAAAACGTTTTCTTTTCCTTTGATTAAAGAACATGAGCAGTATTATTTAAACTTTGTTGGGAGAACTTACAACATTACTTAGGATGCTTGTGACTAAAACCTCCTTTTTACTATTAATACATTTATTACAACTTCTATTAATATTATTATTAATATTGTTATTATGACCCACATTATTATTAATAATTATGATATTCTTAAAAGCCAAGCCATTATATGCATGTCTCGACCCAAGTTTGAACTAAGCTCCTCTATTACCCAAAGTTGATACTCTACTGATCTTTTGCCACAACTTGGGACTTCATCCGACCCAGAGCAGGATAGAAGAGTTAGTTAGTTTTGCTTGTTGTTTTTTTTTAAATAAATTGCAGTCACCAATTATGATCATTATAGCAGTGTCCAGCTTTTTGGTGGAGGAAGACCTCAGACAAATGTCTAGGTAGAACCACCGGCGCTCCACAAGTCAGCTGGAAGACCTTCCCACATTATGTCCTCTGCCCTGAACAAGACTCAAACCTACTTGGTGAGACACTAAGCAGTCAGAGAAGTTACAAATTGATGACTCTACCACCAAGCTACGGGCACCTCTCTAATAGAAGAGTTAGTAATATATCAGAGAATAACCTTTTTGCCTTAGAGCAACCTTCTGTAAATATTGTACACATTGATTATAAAGTAGCTAATTAGGCTGCCATGTACAGTGAATAGATGTTAAAAATAAGTGACTAATCAAGCAGTTTATATGCCCCATTGACATCAAGATCCTACAGATATTTAGATAAAAACAATCATAGTGTTGCTAAGTAAGCCAATATGTATGTAAGCTGGGTAGCTAGTATTGACATTGATGAAGAGAAGAAGTCAATTCTGACATATTGTAGCACACATTCCATGAATCGTAATAAAACTATACTCTTACATGGCTTAGAAATTTAAACTGACCAACTGCTTCTGTGCTTCCCTTTCCAGCTGCATGTATATAATTTGATTTAGTAGCCCATCCCACCAATTAACACCCAGACATTGACATTCTACTGCCCTCTCCTATAATATGTATTTAATTGGATTTAGTAGCCCATCCTACCAATAATTGCCCAAACATTGACATTCTGATACCCTCTCCACCTACATGAATTTGATTGGATTTAGTAGAACCTTCCACTTATAAACCCTCAGACATTTACATTCTGCTGCCCTCTCAAATACATGTTTTTAATTGGATGTAGTAGCCCCTCCCATCAATAATCACCCAGACACTAACATTCTGCTATCCACTCAAATACATGTATTTAATTGGATTTAGTAGCCCCTCCCACAAACAAACACCCAGACATTGACATTCTGCTACCCTCTCAAATACATGTATTTAATTGGATTTTGTAGCCCCTCCCACCAATAATCACCCTGACATTTATATTCTGCTACCCACTCAAATACATGTTTTTAATTGGATTTTATAGCCCCTCCCACAAACAAACACCCAGACATTGACATTCTGCTGCCCTCTCAACTACATGTATTTAATTGGATTTTGTAGCCCCTTCCACCAATAAACACCCTGACACTAACATTCTGCTGCCCTCTCAACTACATGTATTTAATTGGATTTAGTAGCCCCTCCCGCCAATAATCACCCAGGGAATTACATACTGCTACCCTCTCAAAAACATGTATTTAATTGGATTTAGTAGCCCCTCCCACCAACAAACACCCAGACATTGACATTCTGCTGCCCTCTCAACTACATGTATTTAATTGGATTTAGTAGCCCCTCCCACCAACAAACACCCAGACATTGACATTCTGCTGCCCTCTCAACTACATGTATTTAATTGGATTTAGTAGCCCCTCCCGCCAATAAACACCCAGACATTGACATTCTGCTGCCCTCTCAACTACATGTATTTAATTGGATTTAGTAGCCCCTCCCACCAACAAACACCCAGACAATGACATTCTGCTGCCCTCTCAACTACATGTATTTAATTGGATTTTGTAGCCCCTTCCACCAATAAACACCCTGACACTAACATTCTGCTGCCCTCTCAACTACATGTATTTAATTGGATTTAGTAGCCCCTCCCGCCAATAATCACCCAGACATTGACATTCTGCTGCCCTCTCAACTACATGTATTTAATTGGATTTAGTAGCCCCTCCCGCCAATAAACACCCAGACATTGACATTCTGCTGCCCTCTGAACTACATGTATTTAATTGGATTTAGTAGCCCCTCCCACCAACAAACACCCAGACATTGACATTCTGCTGCCCTCTCAACTACATGTATTTAATTGGATTTTGTAGCCCCTTCCACCAATAAACACCCTGACACTAACATTCTGCTGCCCTCTCAACTACATGTATTTAATTGGATTTTGTAGCCCCTTCCACCAATAAACACCCAGACACTAACATTCTGCTGCCCTCTCAACTACATGTATTTAATTGGATTTTGTAGCCCCTTCCACCAATAAACACCCTGACACTAACATTCTGCTGCCCTCTCAACTACATGTATTTAATTGGATTTAGTAGCCCCTCCCGCCAATAATCACCCAGGGAATTACATACTGCTACCCTCTCAAAAACATGCATTTAATTGGATTTAGTAGCCCCTCCCACCAACAAACACCCAGACACTAACATTCTGCTGCCCTCTCAACTACATGTATTTAATTGGATTTAGTAGCCCCTCCCACCAACAAACACCCAGACATTGACATTCTGCTAACCTCTCAACAACATATATTTAATCGGATTTAGTAGCCCCTCCCACCAACAAACACGCACACATTGACATTCTGCTAACCTCTCAACAACATATATTTAATCGGATTTAGTAGCTATTCCCACCAACACCGAGTTACATAAATCGGATCAAGTCATCTTGTTTAAGACTTAGCAGCAAAAACGGCAGATCTTAATCAGACAGCTGCCAGCTTGCCAACTTTTAGCTTTAGTCTGATAAATTTTTGCTTAGTTGACTTAGAACCAAGAAAGTAAATTGACTTAGAACCAAGAAAGTAAATTACAGTTGAAGTATGATAAGCAGATGCTGCTTAACTTGTTGAAATACAAATATTTGCTTTTAAAAGAAAAAACGAAAGGAATAATGGTGAAGGAAGTAAAAAGATGAAAATAATGTCACTAAATAAAATGAATAAGTTAATAAAAACCATCTTTCTCTAACAACAACAACAAAATAACACAATAAAAAACAGACACACAGTGTCACACCAAAAGACACAAAAATGCAACATTAAAAAAAATGATAAAATGATGGAAATATGTGGACCTACATCCAACCATAGAAATAGTTGAAATTTATCAGGTAGGCTGCATTTGCATGAAGCAGTACCAGTACAATTTTCTTTAGAAGTTGTCATCATCAAGATGAGACATAATATAGTCATATTCACCACTTTCTCTAACAAAAGCTTAAACTTTACAAGGTCAAGTTGACACATCTATCATCCACAAGCGATTCACACATAAAACAGTCATTATTCACCTTTTTGCCTGCTTAGCATGATGTGATCAGGCTGAAGGAAACAATATAGATCCAGATCAGCCAGGTCCCTCTAGAAGCCATCTGAACGGGATCTACACTAAGTCTTTAAATACACAAAGAACAATTTGTTACCTAGGCTAAGTTGAGGGTAAATAACAATGAATTTAAAAAAAAAACTGTTATTAAAAATTTAGCATGATAAGGGTGAATAATGTGTTCCCAGGACAAGAATCAGTGAAACACACAAGCAACATCATGCAATCAGACTATCAGTTCTCCTGCAGGTAAATTGTGTACCTGGTACATTCCAAACAATACAGGTGTGAAGAATCAGCAGCTGCAAGTACATTGTACATAGGTGCCACTATTCAGAAAATACAGCTTTACTTAAGTGTGTGATCAGTCTCTCCCACTGCACAGTCTCCCACTGGGCAGGTTTGAGCCCAGTCTTGGTAAAAACCCTCAAATGTGGGATGGTCTTTTAGCTGACTTGCAGCGAGCCTGTGGTTCTACCCAGACATTTATTTAGGGACTTATGTTATTAATTTTAGCAGGATGTCACCATAAAAACATATTTGTGTATTGTAACGCCTTTCTTAATCCAGTCAGAATGGATTCTGATTATTTACAAGTGATAAATGTTTCCGAATTTTTATCCACACCAGACAACCTTAAGTACACAGTATTCTATGTGCAATATGGTCAGTATATGACTTAAGTCAACACCCCATCTTGTTTGTTGGTTTTTTTTCCTACCAACAATCTGTCATTTATCTGGAAATGGTGCCAAGATACAGTGCTGCCAACACTGTGTAAGCATGCTGAGAACACCTGACATGCTACCAAACCCAGTTCCATCCTGACACTAGGCAAATGACTGAAATACTGATGCTGAAAGCTTAAACTAAACCACTGCCTGCATGTATCATGTAATCACAGTGAAGGCAGCACTCTATCTACTTAAAGAGAGGGGTGTGATATATAGAAATATCGCTGGCAGTACACACAATTAATGAAGCAGAATTGTACTGACCATCATCAGACATTGACTGAAGTACCAGAATACAAAAGTTATGTTTTGATTGTTTAGTTGTAGGTTAGACACTTCAAAGGTGGTATCTAACAGTTTTCCGAAATCATTTGCATGTAACAAGATTTTTCCATGGTTTCTGAGAATTTGGGCATAATTTCTGCATGAACGCATACTTCAGTTTAAGTAAAGACAATTTTGAACCCTATCTATATCGTTTGGTACATATTACGAAAAAATCACTCCAAATGTTCATTTTTTTCAAATGTTTTAACAAGCATGACAATGTTTTCTGCTAAAAATAGATACTGATGTCAAAGCAGACAACAAGATGACTATTTAAACCATAGCTACCGCCCACTGGCCAATCAGTGGCCAGTATTACTGTTGACTAAATCCCGTAGACAACTCTTTGGCTTTGTGCAAGAGCATTTCGGGGTTTTGCACTCGTGTGGTCTAAGTCGGATAGACACCTTGTGGAGTGACCTATGAAAAATAGATCACTCCACTCATTGTCTATCCTTTACGTAACTCGATCTTAAAAGTAGTCACATGGTTTTCATAGTTTAAAAATAGCTATCTCTTCAGAGTGTCTCAGATAGGAAATATCTGTTGCAATGATGAGTGGGGATTTATGCTTCACTGTTCATACAGATTTATGGCATCAATGATCCCCAAAATGCCTGGGTAGAACCACTGACACACCACAAGTCAACTGGAAATTCCTATTTCCTTAACGGGATCTGAACCCAACTCTGAATGTTCAATCTTGCCAATTGATCTGGGCTAAAAATAGATATCGATTTTCAGAGCAGATTACCTGGATTATGATATAACATGTTCTCAAAAGTTAGTAGTCACATGATTTTCTTAGTTTAAAAATAGCTCATCTCTGCACTGTAGCGCGGATAGGAAATACCTGTTTGCAGTGACGAGTGGGGAATTTTATGTTTCACGGTTCATACAGATCTAAGGCATCGACGAACAGCATTTTTCCAGGTGAAAATGACTTATTTGGTTATTTAAGAAAGTGTTGTGTGCTTTTTTTTTTCAAAACTATCAGATACCACCATTGAACATTAACAAAACATCATAAACATGTTATTTCATGACAGCATTGTTTCAACTTTGAATGATGTGCTATTTATATTAACAGAATAGAGAAAGGATAGTACCTTATTTTGACTGTGCCATAAGTTTATGCAAATAAATTAAAATTTGGCAAAAATGACAGACATATGGAAAAATTGTCAGAGCCATGGAACCTTTAATTAAAATATTCAAACAATATGTGAAACTCAAACACAGACTTGGAAGGTGTCAAAGAATATTGTAATAAAGCTTGACATGGTTCTTATTGTTTACATATGAGAATAGTCCAGCAAATATGGCCAGCTGCAGTCCAAACATTTGTATCCTTATTATGCTACATTTATTAATAAACAATACAAACTATTCGCTGAGATTTCACGCAAAGGCCACACAACATTGCCTTGCGTGCACACAACATTGCTACAGATTTAGCAGCAAATAGTTCAGATCTTGATCAGACGGCTTCCAGCAGAAGTTAACTGATTTAGATCTACTCTGCTGTCAGCAGGCTTAGTTTGAAAAGTTGATGAAGTTTATGTTTGTGATAAGATACCCAAGAAGTAATGTTGTTTTTGCCATGTTTAAACACAGCTTCAACACAATGAAGGTCAATATGTTGCTATCAAGATAAGGGGTTGAAGATCCCAGACAATCAAATTTGTTAATAACGTGTACTTATTCTTATTTGCTAAAGTTACAAGTTGATTTGAGAAGTTACTTGTATTTTGAGAAGTTTACGTTTGGGTTTATCATTCCACCAACAGTTTTTCAGTTATCTGGAGATGGTGTCCACTTGAAACAGATATAGTGCTGCCTTCACTGTGTATAGCATGCTGTGAACACCTGGTATGATACCACACCCAGTCAAATTAGCCTGACACTGGGCCAACCAGTCGTGGATTTAACGATTTTGGTATGTCACAGACCGGGATCGAACCCGGGGCCTCCCATACCTGGAGTTGATGCTCTACTGATTGTGCTACCAGGTCTGGTTTTTGATCAGTTACAAGTTGGTGACCATAGAAATGGGAAAATATTTTTTACATTCAAAAAAGTTAAAATTATTGTTGTTAAGAGTAAAAGAAAAACTATTACCTTGTGGTTATATATCAGCTCATATATAATGCTTTTTACAACATACATATGTCCAAGCATTATGTTAAAATATTCTGTACATTCTATCTTACACGGGAATCAATATAATGAAATATTTTTGTTTAAAATCATTTGTTTATAAAAAAAAATATTAAGTGCGAGAAATCTATCACTCATAAAACCTGTTAATGAGTTCACACAACATATAAATAGTGCCTCAAATGTGTGAAGCAATTGTGGTGGCTTTTAGTCTGTTAATGACATATTTGCACAAAGCACAAATATGGTTGCCATAGCAACAATTGATGCTTTAAAATACATTGCAACTTTTTCCTAATATTAAATGTGCCGATACCCAAGAAAGTGTATGATTGGATATATATTGACAATGTTGTTTTTTTTTTAACATGGTTGACTATAACATAACCATACTTAAACCATCTTGTTTTATTGTAATGAAAAATAAATCTTTAAAGTGTACAAATTCAAAGGCAAACAGCAATAAACATAAAAAATTATTGGATACAAAGTTAGAAACAGGCACTAGTCATAAATTGAACTGTTTATTAACTAATGTGGTGAAAGCTAGATAGACAATGTTTCATGGTCTAGAAAACACGTCTTTTTAACAAAGTCAGACCATTATAGTCAAATCATTGCCAACAATATATAGTGTAATAGACCAGAGTCATGGTCGGGGTTTGAATCCGCGACCTCTCGATCCACAAGTCGATGCTCTATCACTTGAGCTATTGCAACTGGTACATAAGTCTGATCAATTCGAATTCAGCAGTCTAGGCGTTAACAACCAGCGTAGCAGCCTACAAAGAATATGTGTTACAGACAACTATACAAACAGCACAATCTGTGATTGTAGAGACCCCCTACATACTTTACCTCTTCAGCTTTAATTTAGAATTTGCAGGATAATGAAGTTAGTAAGAAAGATTCCTCTGGAATAGTAATTGTTTAGATAACCAACACAAACTATACTTGTATAAACAAAACCCATCATCCTTGCTCATTTGTAAGACAAATAAGATTATTTGAAACACTAATTAATTAGAGGTAAATGTGTTTCTTTTGGGACACTAATCAGTATAAATGTGTTTATAATCTTCTTTGTTATCTATCTCAATTCATACACAATTTAAACTGTTGTTTTTTTTCTATCTTTGTTATAAGGATGGGTTTGGGATTTCGCATTTGCCGACAATTTGCCAATACTGTGCAGCAATATTTCTATCATTATAACACTGGGGCACTTATGAGGTGCCCAGGGACTGAACGCGGCCAGTCCATTATACTGACATCGACAAGTCAGGCGTAATGCTGTCTCCTTAGCCCCAAGCATTAGGAGGGAAGCCCCTACTACCAACTTCAAAATCTTTGGTTTGTCCCAGCCGGGGTTTGAACCCGCGACCTCCAGATCTGCAAGCAGACGCTCTACTTCCTTAGCTATTGCAGCCGGTCTCTTTGTTACAGTTTTCGCCCACGCGAGCAAGGACGCCCACGCCAGCAGTGAAGCCCATGCGAGCAAGGACGCCCAGGCCATTAGTGAAGCCCACGCCAACAAGGACGCCCATGCCAGCAGTGAAGCCCACACCAACAAGGACGCCCACGCCAGCAAGGACGCCCACGCCAGCAGTGAAGCCCACGCCAGCAAGGACGCCCATGCAAATTAAATAAATATGGATCTGTCAGCTCTGAGTCTGAGTATCACGGTCAGGATCTGCACTTACTGCAGCTTAGTCTGTATACATCACTCAAGTTGTTTTACTTAAACTACAGACACTCCTTGACAAATAGTGTATGCCTTCGAAGTACTTAGGTTTAAAGTAAAGGAATACATTACAATGACTTTGGTAAAATTCAATGTGCACAAGCAAAATGGCACATCAAAGTTATTTGCATACACCTGCATTTACTGGGTTTGTCTAAATCTATATATACTGAGCAGCAAAAATTGGTGTTTCATTCAATATGAATGTAGCAAAATGTTTTTTTTAAAATTAATTCACAATTTTAAGGAGAAATGTTTTTAATCGGTTGTTCAATAAAAAAAAAAAAGAAGAAGAGAGAAATCTATGAAAGATTTTTTTTTAAGTTTAAAATCTTTATCGACACAACTCCATAATTATGCTGATTTTAAATTACAAAAATAAACAACATATTTTTTATATGCATTTATATACATACATACATGCATATCTTAATTCATTTGACTGAATTGTGTCCTTTGTACGTTTGGTACCTCTAGAGCAGTGGCAAATTTCCTAAATATTGCCAATGAAAAAATCATAGCGCTGACGACACTGCGCCACTGCCATTGTGAAATATTAGACTTACACTACTGGATGTATGGCATTGAATATGTTATGCAAATTTTTTGTGAGCGTCAATCAGGTAGGGAATGCGCACATGAATTTTCACCTTTGATTAAGTAGCTAAGATAAAACACATTGATCTTATATTTGGTGGGAGCTGTCTAGTCAGGATCTACAATTCTTTGCTGTCTACTAGATATCAGTTTAACAAATGCACAATCACATGTTGCCCAATCATAAACAAATGACAATCCTACATTCATTATGCAACAACAGTGATGACACATTTTTATTGTATTGTTTAAAGATACACCCCAGCCACCAATTACGACCATTAAAGCGCTGTCCAACTGTTTCGGTGGAGAAAGACCCGAGAAAAATGTCTGGGTAGAACCACCGGAAAACCACATGTCAGCTGGAAGACTTTCCCACATTAAGTCCTTCACCCCGAATATGACATGAACCCACACTGTGGGAGGCTAAGAAGTCAGAGAACTTACAAATCGTCAACTCTACCACTTTCCAATAGGCATCTCACCCACATTTATACCTAAACCTTTACTTGTTGGAATCACCTTAAGGTTAAATAAATAAAGTTAAATACAGAAATCCAAATCTACATATGTTTACAGTACATAAAAATAGGTTTATCCCAGTTTAACCTGTTTACCAATAGAGTAAAATCTTTATATTGAAATTGTATTTTACACAATACACATACTTATGGCTCTACCATCTAACAATACAAATTACTTTCTATTCAAAACATTTTATTGTATTTATTATGTTTACCCCATGTGAGATAAACTTCATCACTTTTGATACAAGTTTCGTATATTAAATTTAGTATGAATGTACATCAATTTCAATATTGCTCCAGGAACTTATGAAGACCATTTTTGTCAATTTATTCCTTATTGCTTTAGAAGATTGTTTGCACAAATCTTCAGCCAAGAGGAAATGAGAACAAATATAAATCAATATCATTAAAGTAACTAAGAAAATTCTTACACCAGAACATTTCTGAACAAGTAACAAAGGCATTTGAAACATGGTATTTGCTAGAAGGTGTTCAGTATACTTTGAATTGTGACAAAAAGTATGTATGACTTATATTCCTGAGACCACAGAATGATTTAATACAAAATAAAAAGGAAAGTAAGTATTGTCCAGATAGTATTTTTCTCAATTAATGTAGTTTGTTTTTTCTCAGTATCTTATTACTTATTTTCAAAGTTATTTTGAATGTTACAGACACACAAAAATTAATATAAAAATATATAAAATAGAACATTTACCAAATAAGGACCCGTATTTTTTCAGGTTTAGAAAGTCTGCATAAAAAACTTTCCCCATGGGCAATTTTCAGTAAGCATTCCATATATAGGCATCACGCTGCAGCTAAATTTCTGATTTCTGTTAATAATAAATAGATTTTAGCGTCAGAGTTGATTACCCAGATGTTCATGTGTAAGTTGCTTTGTAAGTCACATGGTTTTCTTAGTTTATAAATAGCTAACTGTGTAGCGTAGCTTGGATGGGAAATACCTTTTGTAACGACAACTGTGTTGTTATGCTTTACTTTTTACATGTATGTAGGACATCACTAAACAGCATTTTACTGGATCCTTTCAGGTAACAATAGTGTGTTTGGTTGCATGAGAGAAACAAAATGGTCCAAATTGTCAAATACCACCTTTAACACCTACATGCTAAGACTACAGATTAGACAGTCACTGTACTAGCAGGAGCTGGCTGATCTAGATCTACACTGTAGGAAAAAAGTGCAGATCCTGGACAGATAAAAATCACAGTTGTCGGCTGAAGATGGCTAATTCGGATCTACACTGTAGGAAAAAATTGGAGATCCTGGTCAGACAATCACAGTTCCCAGCTAAAGGTGGCTGATCCGGATCTACACTGATAGCAACTAGGGCAGATGCCAATCAGACTGCTGCCAGAGAAAGATTAACAATCTGGAACTACACTATTTGCCTATGTTTGATCAAACAGACACTGTATAAGCAAGTAAGGAGTAATCGTTTTGACAAATGATGTTTTCATGCAAATTAGTACAACACAGAATCTTGTGTTAGAAGTTAAGGAAATTGAATATATTTAAGACGGCCCAAGAGGCAAAACATCCACATTATGACAGATGAGTAAAAGCTCAGACGAATTTCCGATTTTAACTCATTTATCAACCGGCTAAGGAATCATGATCATTAAGGTGGGGTCCAACAGTTTGGACCATTTTTTTTTTCCTGCAAATATCTAAACAAGTCTGTGTTACCTGAAACAGTAATACAAAATGTTGATCACTAATGTCCTAGGTCTGTGTGAACACTCTAGCATAAATACTTACTTGTTATTGCACAAGCGGCTTTTTCCTATCCTAGCTACAGTGCACAGTTGGAATATATTTAGGACAGCCTGAGAGGCAAATATGTACATATTGACAGATGAGTGCAAGTTTAGACGAATTTCCAATTTTAACTCTGTTACCAATCTTCTAAGGAATCATGGTTACTTATCTGAATAACACAAATAAGTCTAAATACTACAGCGACTTGGTTTTTCGACACAATCCTTATAAAGAAACCTTTCAAAAAGAGAAATGTAAGAACTACTGTTTTGATAATAAAATTACAATATATAATAATGATGCTTGTATGAGTACTGTGAATCAGGAGAGGTTTGGGAGGTCAAGAAATTTAAAAGAAATTATATGAGAAGAATTCACAGAAAGTTAATAATTTGTTTATTAATTCAGTATATACAATTATAACTTAGTAGATTTTATTTATAGTATTTATCAAGTGTGGTCACCTTTATTGGTATACACAGCAGCCTTGAAGGAACACATAGTACATGTATAACAAGACTCCCTCACCTTGGAATGGTGCATTACAACTTATGTTTTTGTACCTCTGGCACTCTCAGATATATTTCAATATGTAGCACTTTCACTCAGAAATAATAGAGCTCAACCTTTATATATATTAATTATAAATGACAACATAGATTACATGCACGAGGTCTGTACAACTACATTAGTTCATTTACCAATAGATAAAAAGGCAGCACCAGAACATAAAACAACGATGAAGTAAAAAAGAAATAAAAATAAAACATATATACTTTACTTTATAACAAAATTGTCCAATCAGGAAATTTCATCCTACCTGTAGTGTTTAATTAAACTTTATAATTACATTGAGTAATTCCTAATTAAGTAATTAAATCCTACTACGTTTTAATCACTGAATTGTACCTACAGTGACACTTTACACATATTGTCATTTGTTATGCCTGATAAGTCATAAAAAAGGAAGACAATTTTTATCTAAAAGAGGAATTAATATTGCACAAAATTATTAAAAAGACAAACATGCACAAAAAATGTGACATTTTTGTCACACTCTATAATTCACAACTTGTTGATAATACAATCCAATTAAAGTCACTAAGTCACACTATAAGCCCTATATTTATAAATCACTGTTTGGAGAAAATATAGAAAATCCATCAGATAAAAAGGCACACCATCTAACTACTTGCAGAGCCTTAATCATGACTTAAAAATAATTTCAACCCAATTCATAGGAAAGGTTTCTAAAATTATGCAATTACCACTTAATATTTAAAAGCAAAATTCAATTTAGAAAATTAAATCAGAAAACCCAACAACAAAAAAACACAACTGGTATTTAAGTATTCTTCTGAACATTTAAAACAGTAAATCATAATTTAAAACAGTTCATACTTAAACTATACATATATTAAAACTATACAATATCCAATCTAATTTGTGCTGTAACATCTATTTTCCAAGCACACACATCCAAACTTGTTGATAATTCAATCCACAGAAAGCACACAACACCAGTCTAATGGTAAATGATGATGTACTAAACCATACTGAAGCAACCAGTCTGAGTGAGAAAAGGGGGGATAACCTCATTTTGTAACTAGGGTCATACCATCAAGTCTTTGGCGGCATCTTGTGAGCTCTTGTCATTTACATAATTTTGTTACCATTCATAATAATTCTCTGTCATTTTTAACATTTATAATAACACACACACTCACACAATCAACGTGACATTGAGAGAGGTTACTCTGAGAGGTAACTAGTTTTGCCAGAATCAGCCACCTGAAGAAGACAATTGGATTTAATAGCAAATAGTGTAATCTGATTGGGATCTACACTATTTGCTTCAGACTGATACATGTAAATCTGTGCATTCAGACAAGACTTGATCATCCACAACAGGCTAACTAGGCCACTAGAATATGTATAACTAAGAAATTAATAAAATTATTTTTATTATGCGTATTTCTTTATTTCTTGGTCAAAACCTGTAAGGATGGTACAGATTATAAATGAGAAATGACACAACTATAGCTATTATATCCAGTAACTGGTATGGCAGAAGGAGAAACACCTCCGACACAAGTCAGCTAGAAGGCAAACATCGCATGACTCAACCACACATGTGAACTTTTTCTAAGGCCAAAATTGGAGATTTTCACTTGCAAAGTGGGAGATTTGTTATTTTCATATAAACAAAGAAGGAAAATTATCTGTTTCCAAGTTGGGAGATTTCTAAAAAAATTGTATAAAACACCCTTCATTTAAAAAAAAATTAAACCATAAAAGTGGGTGTCTCCCTCCATAAGTTGGGTAGTTCAAATGTGTGCTCAACAGCAGCAATGGGGAGCACAAGAGTTACTAAATACATAACTAGATTTTGATTTGTGAACTGAAACAAAAGTGTAGCTCAGGACAAGTTGATGTTATAACTGTGATTGAAAATGATCTAAAGATTTCAAACCATACAAAATTATATTATTACCTGATTTGTTACATGTGTCTAAGTTACAACCGAATCTCCTTACTATTTAAAATTAAGAAAGCACTTTGTACCACTAAATGACCTGTTAAATTTGTAAACAAAATCCAAACTTTACATGCCATAGGCATCCTTTAATATCATGTTTAGAAATTTATATAACCATCTTTGCCAATGTGTGACTTTTTTATATCTTTTTTCACAGTGGAACTGTGTGACAGGACTTTTAAAAATGTAAAGTTCGAGATTGACCACAGAATAACCTACAAACTAGTATCAGTAAAATGCTATCACATTAAAAAAAAACACAAGAAAATTGAAAATGTTTCATCAAATACTATAGAAACCTATATAATTATATATAGATATATCATACATAAACACTTGAACTAAAAAAAAAAAGAAGATAAAATTACTAACAAATTGAAGAAAAATCCTCAACAGTGACTCGCACCTTACCGCAAGGTTACAGTGTTACCATTTCTTGCTTGTGGTGACTAAGTTATTCAGGACACCTAAAAATCATCATATTTTTACAATGTTTACAGCATGAACAATTTATAATAGATTTATGTTGACTTAAATTCATAAACTAAGGTTGTTTCTCAATTCGTAAGCTGTGTCATATATAATGAAAGAAGACCCATTACTATAACCAACTTGTACACCCCATGGTTAAAAGTCAAAACATAAAGCATACAAAGAAACACAACTCATATTAATGAAACCCCAAAACATGCCAGGTTGCTTCCCTTGTCAGTTGGACAATTAGTAATTAAAAATCAAAGTGTGCATACTAAGACACATAACTCATGGGCAAATAAATAATATAATAAAGACATGGTTGCTTCCCTTTATATCTGTGTCTACCAAGTTAATTTTATAAGTGCAGTTATTGAAAACACACACACAAAAAAAACACATGAATCCTAAGAATAATATACTTTCATTGCAGGCTTGCAACGCATATTGAGAAATCTTATCTTTAAATCCTTGAACATTAAAGTCCATAAAAAAGTTCTGATTTTATATGATTTTACTATGATAAAGTAGAAAATGCATTCTTGGCAAGTTATGACCGATTTCACATTAAAACTAGTTTCTGTTTACACTCATCTGACATAAACTTCTCATATTGATGACAATATTACGACCCTAATAAATCTAAACAAGTTACCTTGATCTAACTCGGTTGTACTTTTAGAACTAAGATTGTGATTCAGTAAAACACTTTTAATAGCTATTAATTCTTACAGCATTAACAGGGTATCTTTATAAAATCATTAAGTACATCTTTAAGTAGCGAAAGTAATTGAAGTAATTACATGTACCTTATTCTATGTTTATCTCACACACAAAAAAAACTTTATATTTTCAGCATTAAGTTGGTATTTACTAACTTTGTACTTTAATTAAGTGAACAGTTTTTCATATGGAGGTCATGATAAAATATATCTTGATATACCATTATAATTATCCCTTTCTTTCATGCTTACGCCATTTTACAGCTCTGCAAAACATACACAATGACAGCTTATGTTCAGCAGAATTTGCCCAGGTAAGTGGGGTTGGGTTGGGTTGGGTTTTATTTGTTTGTTGTTTGTTTGTTGTTGTTTTTGTTGTTTTTGTGGGGGGGGGGGGGTGTTTATTTATTTTGGTTTTAGTTTTACGGCACACCGTCACTTAACAGGTGATACGGTGCCGAATACAAAGTTAAATGTGAATAGAGCATTATCAGGTTAAAACTAAAATAAGTAAAATAAGTAAAATATAGAAAACTATAAAAACTATCAGGTTGTGTGCGTGTGTGTGGGGAGGGGGAAGGTGTTGTTGTTGACTTGTTTAGCCGAGGAACTATGCAACAAGACCAGGAATTTAAAATAAATTTGAAAGTGTTTCCTTGAAAATTATTTTAATAATCATACATATGTCTTAAATGAATAATGACACCTTATAATTCATCAATAAATTTAGTCATGCTATACTACATACACAAATAAACAAAACACAAATAGAAAAACATTTGTCAGCTACAAACAATATAAAATATACAGTTATCTTTCACATAATCATATAATTAATTAATTAATACCAGATGCTCATGTGATTCCACCAGATACACAAGGCATAAAACAAAAATGAACCTGATGGTTAACATTCATGTTCTAGCAATTAAACAAAAATGATGAAATCTGTAATTTGGGCAAAATATGTTTGTTATATGAAGTAATTACATTGCTTCATCTCTGGCGCAAGAAGAATGTTTTATAACTTTGAGCACACACTAGTAAAATAGAATTTAAATACTGTGTTTACAAATTTACATACATACAAACAACAAAAAAATGAAAATAGAAATGGAAATGATATATGCAAATCATTTTGTGAATGTCATTTTGTGAAAGCAACATACTGAGGTATTGAAATTAATTGTTACAGCCAAAGATTGCTTAATTAAATGACAAATACAAAAAAGTATGTCCATCTATGATAATGGGTACCTCCAAATACCCTCTTTGCCACAGTTACTGTAACTATCAATTAAACAAAAGGCCATAACTTATGTCAAATCAAGCTGGTCATGATGTTTCAATGACTTGGTACTTATCAGTAATGAGAAGTTTCATCAATATCAGACCAATGGTAATATTGGAATAATGTAAACAAATGTTGTCTACAAATGGACCAAGAGACAGACTGACATCACTTAAACACTGCTTTAAGATAATACATAACAAATTCATTTGCAACAGCACCATATTTTTTTTTTAAGTTCATTATCAATTTGTTAATATGATTACTCAACATTTTATAATCCCACTAAATGTTCAATAAAGGTTAATAATGATATGTAATAATTTTAAAATAATGTTTTTTTATAGGTCAACATTAGGTTGTTTTTTAATGCTGACTGTTCAAGAAATGATTTAGAGTCCTTTTTTATTTATTTTTTTATTTTTCCTAAGGTTGTGTAATTTATAAGCAAACCTGATGGCTAATGAAACTCATAAAGAGATATCTAAGGCATTATAAGCTGGGAGTTTTGATGTTCATTTTATCCCTTAGTGATGCTGAAGGGTTCCACTTTGGGATATAAATATCAGAAATAGTTCCTGTCAGCTTGTGCATTTGATAGCTCTGAAGTTATTTCTGGAGACGAGACTTTCAGCATCTTATGAAGGTTGTCTTGGAAACTTTAAACCAATATCTCAGCTTTTGTAACTATCGCAACCACTTAGATTTTATATATTTATATTGCCAGATGAACTTTTTATGTTGCCGACTGAAAAATCTTGTTTCAAAAATAAAGTAAGACGTAAATTTCCAGTTAATCTGCTGTCTGTCAGTAGTTTTTCTTGAGATTCCAGGCTTACGCCCGGGAAGAACCACTGGCGCACCACAGGTTAGCAAGAAAACCTCTCCACAAGAAAGTTCTTGCCCCGCATTGGACTTAGGCGGTCAGAAGCTGCTGAGTTAAGAGTATGTAGTACTAGATTAATATTTATACCAATAGATAAAAATGCAGCACCAGAACATAAAACAACTATAAATATAAAATATAAATATAAAATTATCACTGGTTCTACATGAGACTTGCTCTGGAGAATTCCTTCTGTAATTTTTATCATGTTTAACATTGGAAGGAATCAGAAACAAACAGTGCATATCCCGCCCCGACATCTCATCTGGATCTACACAATTTCCCTATGCCTGATCAATTTATGCTTAGCACAACAGGAGTTTATAATAAATGTCACTCTAACCCAGTTTGTGATGGTGACCCTTTTTTTATATATCAGCAATTAACTTTTTTATTTTGCCATCTGAAAACGTTATTTGGGATGGGATTTGGGATTTGCCAGCATTTTTGCAGTGCAGCAACATTTCTATCATTACAGCACAGGGGCACTTATGAGGTGCCCAGTGACGGAACCCTGCCGGCCCATTATACTGACACCGACAAGTCAGGTGTAATGTTGTCTGTCCCCTTAGCCCTGAGCGTTAGAATGGAAGCCACTACTACCAACTTCCTGCAACCTCCCGATCTGCAAGCTGACACTCTACCGATTGAGCTTTTGTGGCCAGTGAAAAACAGTGTTTCAAAATGTCTCAAAATAAAGTAAAAGGAAATCTTCCAGTTAACCTACTGTCAATCATTGGTTCTACTCGACATTTTTCTGGAGAACTCCTTCAGTAACACTTTATTATGTTTAACATTGGAAGCTACAGGTGTGATTATAGTTAGAGAATCAGAAACAAATAGTGCAGATTCCAATCAGGTATCTGACACCATTTCCCTATGCCTGATCAATTTATAATCAAATATAAAAAAATGTCACAGTGTGACTTTTTTTGAAATATCAACGATTATTGATAAGTCTTTTGGAAAATTTATGAAACTCTGGTAACAATAGATGCCTGTTTTTCATTCTTTCTTGCATTCTGTCCGGGTAGAACCACCACCGCACGCTGGTCAGCTGAAAAGCATTTCCACATTAAGTCCCTCGTTTTGCCTCGACCAGGACTTCATGCAGTCAGAGGGTAAGCAATCATAGGAGTTGTTGGAGATGCTACCAAGCACCCCCAGGTTTAGTATATATTTGTTTAAGTAAATCAGCTTAATATGTAGAAAAACTACTTATTCTGTTTGTTGGTAGGGTTTATCCTCCCACCAACAGTATCTCATTTAGCTGGGGCTGGTATCTACTTGAAGCAGATATAGTGCTACCTTCACTGTGTATAGCATACCATGAACACCTGGCATGATGCCACACCTAGTCACATTATCCTGGCACCAGACCAACCACTCATTTTCATACCCGTATATCTGCTTGAGCATTAGCAAGGGAACTATACCACCCCAATTTTAATGACTTTGGTGTGTGGCAGCCCAGGACCCAACCCACAACCTCCAATACCTAGAGCCATCGTTCTACCGACTGCACAACTAGGTCAGGTCTAGACTGATATAGGTGCATGTGTCAATAATGTTTTTGTTTTGTTTTTTTAAATTACCTAACAGTTGAAGGTTGATGCTTTTATTATGTATGGAGAACATGTCAGTGCTGGCACTTGATCCCACTAATGGACTGGACACAACATCTACATTAAAGCAATCAACATTTCAACCTTTATCTTAAAGACATCATTTATTACTTAGGTAACATGACAACTGTTTATGAAAGTTATGTTCTGCAAGATTAAACAGTAAAGGTAGCATCTTCAGCTAAAAGATTTTACAGATTAAACCTGAAGATTTCAACTTATCAGAAATTTGTATTTTTTTAAGGAATTGTGAAGGGGGAAAATTGCTTTCTTCCAAGGGAATCATCAGAAAATGTAGACATAGTACTCTTCATCTTTTTTATTTCTGTATTTCCTGTCTAATGCACTTAAGATTAATTTTTTTTTTTAATTTCTTTTTTTTTTTTAAATTTATTGTGAGAACAACAACACTAAATTTATTAAAACTTTGTTTTTTATTTTTCTAAATATTTGGTGGGATTTTTATTTCAGCTGGGAAAGGGGTCCAAATTTCGGCCGATATATTAAGACTTAAAAAAACACAGGAAATTGTCAAATTATGTCACTTGTTAGACATAAGTGGGTCAACAGTACATACAGCCAACGGGTTGGTACATTGGACTGCTCTTAAGCATGTCATTTTAACCAATCCATATTTAACCAATCAGAAAACTTCATATTATTTACCTTGTTAGGCACAGCAACAATAACTTAGGTAAAATAAATTGTACTTGGAACAGCTGGAAGGCATGTTTTTATTCAACCAATCAGAAAGCTGCGAATCAATTACCTCATGAGGCATAGCAACAGTAACTAAAAGTAACAAAATAAAAAAGCATTAGTTAAATAGCAATGTCAGCAGTATTACTAAGATTCAAGATCAAAATTAGCAACCTTGTTCTTGTTTTGTTTTTTGATTGAGATATATCTCAGGGGCCATTAACGATCATTATAGGGACTTCCAGCTGTTTCCGTGGGGGAAGACCGAAGACAAATGTCTGGGTAGAACCACCGACTCACCACAGGTTAGCTAGAAGACCTTCTCACATGAAGCCCACTACCCCAAAAAGAACTCAAACCCATGCATAGGGAGGTTTAGCAGTCAGAGGAGTTACAAATTGGAAATTCTGTCACTAATGCCAAGGGCACCCCAAAAAAGGAATGTGAGCTAATAAGGTTAAAAATAAACAAGTAATTAGAAATCAATTATTGGTGTATTGAATGAAAATCCATTGCTGTAAATTAAACTGATATTTGACACAAAAGACCATCCTAGAGACTGATCAATTTTGAGTTGACCGTATTAGAAGTTTACAGTATCTAGTGAAAATCTTCACCCTAATCAATGTGTTTTACCAGATTTACATAAATCACAATACAACCAAAATTCCAATGTTCCCAAAATAGCACTTCATTAAATTAAAGTTGCTGATATTATATATTTGCATATTGTCAAGATAAAAACTTAAATTGTCCATTTAAGTTGGACCAAGATCTAATTAAAAAAGTAACTGCTTTATAATACAGTTAATTTATAAGCAGAAAAAATAACTGATAATTACATTATTTTATATAGCTGCAATTTAATCGATATTACTTGTATATAAATAGCTATTCATATAAAAGCTATTTGTTGATTATTTAATTATATACAAATTAATATGCTGAATTATTAAGATATACACTGAATAGAAATGGCACTTAATGAAATATCATAATTAACAATAGAGTATTATTAAAAATTGAATGGGAAATTATATGCAATACTTATTATTTAAATTGACCGACTTTTTAGGATACTTTTCTGATGATTTCATGAAGATAAAAATAATTACTTATAAATTAAACTTCTCTGCAAGAGATTGCAAGAGATTGCACAATCATCTCTTTATCAAATATAATTCCCACAATCAAAGCTAAATATTTTTTTATCAAATGTGTATTGTGTGTGTTCAATTTTATTTTTAAAAATACAATGACACATTTAGTGGCCTTATAGCGATATTCAGTTATAAATGGTAGATTTGGACCACTGACAGTTTGGGTAGAACCACTGGCAATCTGCAGATCAGCTTAAATCCCTATCTTCTGTAGATTTTCATCCCCAACTAAGACTCCACATTGTTTAAATATCTTACTGCTTGGTCACAGTCCAACTGCAGTTGTACATTTGACTTTCCTTTAATTACGAAAACTATATCATTATTCTGCTTAGACAATATGGCACCTCTTTATTGTGCATAATAGAGGTTTATCTACCAGACAAGTATAATTATGCTGATATTAAAACCCACCTGGCCGAAGAAAATCGACTATTCCTGCCTGATATAATGCTATCACTTGCTTTAACCTTGTAAGCGATATTAGTATCCAATTAAATCAATTGAATAATCATTTGGGTATCATTTATCTATCATTATATGGATATGCTACATTAAAAGACACTAAAAGCCTTTATTCTAATTCACTTACAAACAACCCATACTACTTGTTAATTAAATGCACATTTACATCCAAGGCACTAAAACATGTACTGTTATATTTTCTAGAGAGATCTGACAGCAAATTGTGCAGACCCTGATCATTCAGGTCCCTGGAGAAGTTGGCTAATCTGTTTCTTAACTATCTGATAGGTTTGTTGTTGGGAGGAAATGGGTAAACAAGACGTAATGGCATCATACTTATTGTGTTTTGCTTTTACTGTCCCACCAACATTATTCCAGTTATCTGAAGATGAGGTCCACTTGAAGCAGATATAGTGCTGTCTTCAGTGTGTATAGCATGGTATGATAACACACCCAGTTTCATTATCCGGAAACTAGGCCAACCAGTCATGAAACTACCCTTTTATTTGCTTGAGCCTTAGCAAGGGAGCTATACCACTATTATTTTGAAATGTCACAGCCCGGAATCGAACCCGGGGCCACCCGTACCTAGAGCCAATGCTCTACCTATTGGGCTACCAGGTCCAGTAGACATAATAGTATCAGACGTAATACACTTTGTCATCAAAATATATTAAACAAGCATACAGCCTATATTTGAACAATGGAGCAGCAGTATTACAGCATCTGCTAAACCAGGAGGAAATTTCAATTCACATTTCTCAATAATTTATAGCAAACGACCTTCAAACACACTGAACATAAAATAACACATCATCAAATGTGACTGACCTAAAACATATTTGTAAAACAAGTATATATTTAAATAATTGACACTATTTAAGTAAGTGGAAGGACAGGGTCTTATTACGACAGGCTTCGCCAAAACCGTTTCACCACACATTCTTTAATGACCTTGAGGCAAATGACCTTTAAACAGAATAAAGGTGAAGGTCAAGTAATACGCCTGACCAATGTTTACAAACTCTATTGTCATTATTACTGACAGAACCTCACAGGAAATTTCAGATAAGATAGGAAATGTCAACTTTACGTATAAATGAAATATTATCTTTAAATAAAAGGTTTTCTTCATATTCATGATCTCTTATTTAACATTTACGCTTACATTTCTTAGCAACTTCTAATTTATTACTAAATAAAACTTAAGGAAATCTTGTAAAAAGCAATCTGACAATTCGTTCAATATGATTTCCAACTATTTTTATATTCACATTTACATTCAAAAACTTGGATTCTTCAAATCTTTTCAGAAACAAAGAATAAAGGTGACACATTTTTTCTATTTTATGTATATAAACTGGAAGTGTTTTTTAAATGCAAAGCTTAATCCACAGATACAAACATGTCTTTTATAACATTGGGTAATAAGCTAAAAAATGAGTAGATATTTTTTGTAAAAAATGACCATTAACTAACGACAGATTTTTTTTTTTCACCTGAAGTACTTAATATCAGTCCACTTTTGTAGATTTATGGCTGTTATCTAATCCACAAAAACAAACATTTTTTTTTTTTTTTTTTTTTTTTTTTTTTCTTTAAGGATGGCTTGAGGCGCTACTTCAAATTAATAAAAGAAATCTACATGACTGACATGGCCTGCTAACAAGGACCAAATATACATACAGCCAATTAAAATGTTCCATAAATAACATTTTTAAGACCTGCTTGTAGAAATTGGGTATCAAGAGATTTAGTGGGTGAATGAGATGCTGCAATAAAACTAGTAATAACAGTTACTGAGTGATACGGATTCACACACCTACCACAGGCACGTCTACTTATAATAGAGAGGTCCTTTAAAGAAACATATTTACTCAACTAGTAATAATAATAATGATTATAAACATTATAATTATAAATATAAATAAATAATAATATATATTATAAATTAATTAAATTATATATTATCATTATTATTAATATATATAATATATATAAGAATATAAAATAACAAAATAATAATAATAATCATTATTATTATAAACAAGAAGAAGAAGATGATTATTATTACATTATTATTACAATTATTGAAAATATCAAAAGAGCACGCAGGTTTAAAAATATTTAATATTTTTAAAGACTTACCTGATTTTCATTCTACGTTTTTGATAAATCTGTAACAAATGTCTTTAAGCTCCACTTACCTGAAAATAGAAAAAGAAAAAACTGTAACTACAGTGGCAATCTTATAATTTATCAACTATTACTATACATTCTTCAAATATAAATATTTTTATCTTATTTCTGAAAGGAAAGAATTGACCGTTTCTTTTATACCCACATGACACCGGTAATTTTGGAATATTCAACTATATTAGTGCAGATTTGAAGTTTACACAGTATTCCTTTTAAGAAATGACCTTTGAAAACAGCAAAAACATTCAGCCTTATTTGATGTCGTACTTACAATTTATATAATAAAACAGTTAGGTTTAGAATATATTTCATAGAAACAAATGTCTTCCTCACAAATGTTTAAGTAGAGAATTGGCTTGTGTGGGTTTTTCTGGTCATATTGGCAATGTCCAGCTTATTAATGGTAGACGAAGTACCCAGACTTATGTCTAGGTAGAACCACCGGCGCACTGCAGGTTATCTGGAAAACCTCCACACATGAAAGTTCTTGCCCAAAACTGGACTGGAAACCAGTCGGTGAGAAAGTAGAACATTTGACACCATTGGCTAGATAGTGTGTCATACAGAAGCATGCAGCTGTTGAAAGAAACAGAATTTCCCTGCACATTGGCAATTATTTCGACATAAAGAACTCTTACCTTAAAACCATAGTAGCATATTATGTTTGAAAACGATAAAGAAAATGTTAGTATAAGGATTAAATCTCATTTAGGTCATATTCATGCTTTATTAAAGCCGATTGCTATGCAAGCAAATTAACCATGAAGCACTTGCATGTATCATGCATTTACAAGCATATGACCACATGAACAACATAATTATGAAACATGGTATCTGATAGTTTGTCTAACAAATAACAATATCGAACTTTGGAGAACTTATGATATAACTTATGAATAAATAAGATATTGATTTTTAACTGCAAATGGGGTGTAACATTTTACTGTTTATATGGATGTAGGACACCAATAAAAAAAATTTGCATGATCTTTTCAAATAACAATTAATTTATTTGGTTGCATGAGAGAAAAAAAATGCTCCAAACTGTTGGATACCACCTTTAAAAGGGTGTTTATTGGACTTTACAAAATAAATAAATAAAACAAAGAATAGAAAGTTGAACAAATAGTTGCCAGAGGGTGAGAATTAAAATATACCCTATATATCTTTCTACAGTTACAGCCTAAATAACAGTGTTTAATTTAATGTCAATATGATGTGAAGACAACAATAGAGTGAAGAAAGGGTAAACAATGCGATACAAATACATCAAAAGATTGGTTGAAATTGAAAGTTTGCTGATCAATACAGTAATCTTGAGAATGGATTAAATAAATTAGCCCTAATGATCTATTCATGACATTAATGACATTCTTTAGCATCACAAAAGCTCAGCTAAGCAACAGTATTAGAGTGTCTTTGTTGTTTGTGAGTATCTATAGATTTCGGAACTTCTTTTGAATGTGTTAATGAGAACTTGCAAATCCTTTAACAATGTTAAACTAAGTAATTATGACTGTACACATTGCATTTAGGCCTGCTGATTCTAATAATTATTGTTATTTATAAGGTTTGGTTTAAAATTACTAAACAAATTTATTTTAATGCAACAAAGAAAATGTTGTTTTTTTAAATACAGCACACTGACGCAGTTTTGCATGGCCCCATTTTGCAGTTTAGATTGAACGGATTGAACTCATTTTCAAATCTTTTTTTTCAACAACTTGCAGTGAAATAATTACGGGCATTTTAGTAAGATCCAGCCATTTTGTTTATTGGGTTTATTGTCCACCAAAAGTATTAGAGTTATTTGGAGGCAGTCGAGCTACTTTGGTGGAGATATACCCCTGATGATGGATGGGATGGGATGGCCGGCATTTTTGCCGATACTGCGCAGCGACATTTCTATCATTATAGCACAGGGGCACTTATGAGGTGCCCAAGGACTGAACCCGGCCGGTCCATTATACTGACACCGACGAGTCAGGCGTAATGCTGTCCCCTTAGCCCCGAGCGTTAGGAGGGAAGCCACTACTACCAACTTTAAAGTCTTTGGTCTGACCCGGCCGGGGTTCGAACCCACGACCTCCCGATCCGCAAGCCGACGCTCTACCACCTGAGCTATTGCGGCCGGTTTACCCCTGATGAATAACTGAGTATGAGACAAATGTCTTGAGTGGAACCCGTGGCACACCACAGGTTTGCTGAAGGATCTTGCTATATTAAGTCTTTAGATTCGGTTTTGACTTAACACCAAGTGGTGAAGGGCTATCTTTCAGGAATTACAAGATTGGGACATCGATTACACTCAGCCTCTGGTGCCCTCTCTCAAACCAATTATTTTAGATGAATTATAAATCTAACAGAGACATGTAACAATCTCTACTGTTTGTTTGCTTGTTTGTATAAGCAGAAAATATTGAGCTTGAATCCAAGATTATCTTTAAAAATATGACTGGATGGAATTTGAATTTCATTTACAATTTATCCGACCAAATCTTTGAGAATGGTCTTAGACTCAAGCTTAATTAAGTTTTATAACATCAGGCCCATGGTCAGTTGGAAGACCCTGCCACATGAAAGTATGTTTGTTAATTGAGTTTATCATCCCACCAGCTGTATTTCAGTTATCTGGAAGTGATGTCCACTTGAACCAGTTATAGTGCTGCCTTCACTATTTATAGCATGGCATGATACCACACCCACTATTATTATCCTGACACCTGGCCTACCAGTTGTGCAACTACCCTTATATTTGCTTGAGCGTTAGCAAGGGAGCTATACCACTACCATTTTTTAACGACTTTGGTATGTTGTGGCTTGGGATCAAACCCGGGGCCTCCCATACCTGAAGCCAATGCTCTACCTATTGCGCTACCAGGTCTGGTCCATGAACGTATGAGATCAGTCTTGTGTTCAAACCCACAGTGTGAGGTTGTCAACAGGACAAATAAAGCAAACTTACAACTGCACTAACTCAAGAACCATTCCAACTCACAAAAAAACAAGGATTGATACATTCTTCTCTTACAGTGAAGTTGCTTCTTTACTTTATAAGCTAGCTTGCTGTCATCTTATTGATATCTTGCCAATCTAGGATCTAAACAAAGAGACCAAGTATGACATTATATAAAAAGCTACAGCAATCAAGCACTTAAAGGCTATCATGACTCTCACAAAGGCTGATGACAAAGATTGAGCATCTCTGTGAAAAAACATGTTGATCTCCCAGTCTGCAGTTGAGCCATTGATTTTATACAATCATAATTTTACAGAGATGTTCAGCCTTATTCTGCATCATTAATTAATAACCCATTATAATTCTCAGTTTTGTCATAGCAACTGCACGCACAGGAAGGGACAATATGATAAACACTGCGGGGAAACAATGAATGGCGATTCCCAATAGGCTTAATCTAGCAGATTTATACAATTTGGCTAGAAATCATCTAGTGGTGTTGAATTAAAATCCTACTTTGACATCGAAAGGCCAATTCCAAATAACCAGTAGTTATTATTTAACATTTAAATTTGTTTTAAAATACATGTACTTATGGTTATTCTACTTTTTTGGTAGTGAAAGACCCCCATTAAATGTGTAGGAAGGATGGGGAGGACCACTAGTACACTTTCAACTAGAAGACTCAACATGAAGGTTCTTCGTCAAACTGGGACTCGAACCCAAGAACTGAGTCCAAGGAGATTCAACCCAATATCTTTACTGACTGTTCCAAGGCGGGAATTGCTGGTTTTGTTTTTTTTTGGTGTGTGTTATGTCTCATTTGTGTTTTTTGTCACATTTACATTTACCCAGTTTGCCTTAGTCTAGAGGTAGTTAAAATTTAAATATCAGTTGTTATTTTTATAGGACTTTTTCTTTTTTACCTATTCAATATCCTTAATAAACCAAAAACAGAGCAGTCAAAATTTGAAATTCAGCAAAATCTTAGCTGTGCAATGTTTCTGCAAGTAAGGTCTTGTCTTTAAGGTGATACCCAGCTTCTTTTACTTTGTACAAGTTTGTGTATTATAAAATAATTTGGAGCATGACTCATCTGTTTTCTGTTTGTTGTGTTCATGCTTTTAAATTAGTCATATGCATCATTACCTAAAAATAAATCTTGTGCATTGAAGGTATCACTATTTTTTGACCCCACACAATTTGCTTTCAAGACAGATAACTAACTCAAAGCACAAGTATTCTATAACTATCTTAAAGTGCTGGTATTCTATAACAAACAAGTTTCATTGTTTGATTTTATCGTCCCACCAACAGTAATTCAGTTATCTGGAGACAGTGTCGATCACTTGAAGCAGATATAGTGCTGAGATCATTGTGTATATTGCATGCCATGAACACCTGGCATGATTATACCACACCCAGTCACATTATCCTGACACCAGGCCAACAAGGCATGGAACTACCCTTATAATTGCTTGAGCATTAGCAAGAGAGCTATACCATTACCATTTTTACCAGCTCTGGTGTGTCGTGGCCCTGAATCGAACCAGGGGCCTCCAATACTTTGAGCAGTCACTCATCCGACAGCGCTACGAAGTCAGTTCAAATTTAATTGTTTATGCCCTATTGAACACAACTGGAGTAGTAGTAGCAATCTCAACAAAACTCCTGAGCATGCACAACTTCAAATGTACTTTTGCATTGTACAAATATTGACCTAAAACTCAGCAAGTTCCAAAACACTTGCACAGTTATAAAATACACGTTGAAGCTCACACTTTATTTGAATGTACAAAATCAATTTGTAAAACTTATTGTTCCGTCTGATCTATAAACAGACTAGAAGCAAACAAATATAAGTGCTTTTGTTACAAGATATTGACACAAAGTTGTAGCATTGCATTATTGCTGTATAGACCCAATATCTGTCAATGATACTTTGACCATATTTTCAGATACAGTATTGTTTCTTTGAACAATTTTAGCACAATAAACGTTCAATACTTGACAAAATACTTGAAAAACATGTGCGGCAAGCTTTGAAAAGGTGTTTTATAAATCCATTTTCTTTCAAAGTAAGCTCTATCCCGAGGCTCAACAAATCAATGCAAAAAATCCAGTGCAGTCCAATAATGTACAAAATTTAAACAGGCCTGAGAACACAACATCGATATCCTTTTTCATTTGTTTTATCCATTCAAAAAAATAAACTCAGGCGATACTTAATCTATATCATTGAGGAGGTCTTCCAGCTGACATGCAGTGCACTGCTTGTTCTACCCAGTCACATGATTGGCCTCTTCCTCCACAAAAATTTCTTGATGTCATAAAATATGAAAATAATTTAGTCCATGCAATGCAATAAATAAATTTTGAATAAAAACTTAATATCTTACAAACATGGGTCATTCATACAATTATCTAACTAAAATCCAAGTTAGTACAATTTCATGCAAAGGTAACTAGACATATTTCTTGAGACTTGTCAGTAAGTAATGCAGAACAAGCAATAAGCTGGGTGTTTTGGCTCCTCATTATTTGGCAGGAAGTAGTGCAAATTCTGCAAGAAGTCAGTTAGAACTCCTCGGGTAATTCCATCCTCGGGACAATCACCCCTCAAATCTAGATCTGGTGCAATGATACTAACAGCATCACAATCGTTTTGTTTACCGGAACAAGGAAAAGCCATTAAAATGTTCTTAAAAAAGTGTTAGATGTAATGTATAAGATTATTTCAAACTATAAACTTCCATTTATCAATTTAACTGTGCACATCTTGTTAAATATATATACAATTTTTGCTGCATTTTCAGTCAAGATAACAAAATATTTATCTTTGTTGTTTTGCTGATGCCATAGGCACCATGTTTATCCCTGTGGAGTTTTCTTGTCATACATCCGAGAGATGATTCGTTAATTATCAGGGGCGTTCTGATTAGCATAGAGCTATGCTGATTTGGATCATTTTCACTTTTAGCAGATTTATATTTAAACAAAAAACAGAAATCAAAATGGCGATTGCTTATTCCTTTATTCATAACCAAAACATCTGTATGCTTGTGTAATTAGAATTGTTAATACGCGACAATTTAAAGGAGTACCAAAATAGTCCAATTTACTACTCTCATCTGAATGTGTTTTTTTCTACATACATTGCCATTACACATGCTTTGTTTTTATCGGAATTTTCAGCAAGACTGCTGAATGGAAGACCTCCTCAAAATAAATTTTGCCCCAACAGGTACCCGAACCCATGCAGTGAGAAGTTAACTACACTTCTACTCTGCCAAGGTTGCCCTAACTTAAGGTCTAAATTGTTTAAAGACTGAGAAACCCAACATTGATCAATACTTCGAGAGGGAAAAACCTTATTTTCTTTTAAACATTTTCAACTTAAGGATGAGATCTTCCTTAACCATTTAACATATCTGTTCAAAGTATCATTAAAGAATGTGAAGACCAATTTACTCAAAACTTCTAAACAAACGTACTCAATCTTTTATACATGTACCACTGTACAGACCTAGATATTTTTTTTCTTTCATTTTAGCAGGTCCACAGTGGCAGTTAGAAACCCATTTGCTCAATATCTAAAGAAGAATGAACCAAATTTTATAATACGTTCAATTTTCGTAAATTATGTTTCAGATCAATATATTTCATATATATTTTTTTCCTTTCATAACTTCATCTCACATAAAGAGCAGGTCACATGTATTGTCTATTCTAATCAACAGAGCGAGCTATTGTGTGACCGGATATATATAAGATACTTGTCCCAAAACAATCTATTGATTCGGCACAAAGGTGGAAATAAAGTGTGCTTGCCAAGGTTTGAAATCAATGGAGAAAATGCTTGACACCATTCAAACTATATAATTGTAAAACTGTGCAAGAAAAAAAATATGTCAGAACTGAATTTGTTTTTGTTTTTTTAAAAGAACAAAAAAAAAACATTTTGGAATGATGACTTACTTTTAAAGAACAGAAACATATTTAGGAATATTGACCTAAAATTTTGTATACGTTTAGAAATTCTTTCAATTACATACATGTAAAGATCTATATTTGCTCGTGTTTGTTTGCCTACAGGATTAAAATTAGATGGCCCACAAACCAATTATTCAGTTAAAGAAAACGGTTTTATTTGGGCTGTTTGGAGGCAGAACACTATATAAAAGATAACAGAAAAAGGTAGAATGGAATAAATGTAAATGGGTCTTAGGAGAAAAATGAATAGGGTCATGCATTGCTGGCTAATGACAATTGTAACCCAATTATTGATCAAACAAATAAGCTGGGTATTAATTGCTGGTGGGTGTCTAAATAAATACATAATAGAACATTAAGTAAGCATAGAGCTTTAATACAAATAATTGGTTGATATACTTAATTTGGGGCAAGGATACAGTAGTTCATTTATTCAGATGTGGGATTGGGATTGGGATTAGCCGGCATTTTGCCGATACTGCGCAGCAACATTTCTATCATTACAGCACAGGGGCACTTATGAGGTGCCCAGGGACTGAACCCGGCCGGTCCATTATACTGACACCGACGAGTCAGGCGTAATGCTGTCCCCGTAGCCCCGAGCGTTAGGAGGGAAGCCACTACTACCAACTTTAAAGTCTTTGGTATGACCCGGCCGGGGTTCGAACCCACGACCTCCCGATCCGCAAGCCGACGCTCTACCATCTGAGCTATTGCGGCCGGTTTATTCAGATGTAGTATGGTCAATACAATAAATTTTAGTAATCAACAAAAGAAAACAAATGTTATCTGTTGTGTAAAAATACAAATTTCACTTTATTCTAATACCTGTAAGTTGATTTTATTTGTAGACCCATGTATTGTATGCATTTTAAGGAGCCATATTACCAGTTTGCATTATATATTAAAGAAAATATGTCAATTGTGTGGCTGTTCATTTTCTATCACACTTATGTCACACATATTTGTTTATTTATTGGTTTTATCATCCCACCATCAGTATTTCAGTTACCTGGAGACAGTGTTTAGACATTATCCTGACACCGAGCCAACCAGTCATGAAACTACACGTATATTTGCTTGATGTTAGCAAGGGAGATATGCCACCACCACTCTAGTATGTCGCAGCCCGGTATCAAACCCAGTTGCCTCTCGTACCTGGAGCCAATGCTCTACCGATTGTGCTACCAGGTCCACACATATTTACATGTATATATTTGTATTAATATTTTGGTCTTTTCAGGGACTTTTTTCATATAATTGGTAAGATAATGTAGTTCTTGTCTCAACAGGGAATGTTTTGTGAGAACTGGATAAAAAATTGTACACGTTCTCCCATTATGCATAACAGCTATAAAATTGACCAATAAAAATCCCTGGCTGCTATCTCAGAAATTAAGTTCTGATAAACTACCTTGTTCTTTTTCTAGGGATAAAAAACTACACATAAAAGTGTCAAATGTGAACAGTGTGCACAAAATGATTGAAATTGTTTTTATTTAAATTGTTTTTTAAATATATCACAGCAACCAATTATGAACATTATAGCAACATCCAGCTGTTTTGGTGGAGGAAGACCCCAGGTAGAACCATGAACAGGACTTGAACCCAGACAATTGAAGGCTAAGCTAAGCAGTCAGCAGAGTTACAAATCGGCGACTTTACCACTACGCCAAGTTTTAGAACTACCAATATATTTGCTTTGACTTTAGCATGTTAGCTTTCCCACTACCATTTTTAGTGACTTTGATATGTCTCAGCCCGGGATCAGAACAAGTGACCCATACTGAGCGCCGAAGCTCCACCAAATGGGCTACCAGGTATGGCTAGTTTGTCACAACCATAGCTTAAGCCTGGTATCATCCTGTACCTGGAGAAGATGCTCTACTGAATGTGCTATGCAGTTCTGTAGAGTTACAATAACTTTGATGAAAATTTGTCCCTATATAGACAGTGTTGATTGGTGAAAGTTATCTTGAAGCTGATGTCAATATTGCTGACTGATAACAATAAGAATAAATTTGTTCCACATACATAGTACACCATGTTTTCCTGAAAAATGGTTTCCATTGCTTGTTTCATGTTAAATACATAAATTTATCTTGTTCATTGTCCTTTTCTCTTCCATTTGTCCAAATCGATCTGCCACTGACAGTTGGTGGAAGCCATCTACAAGGCCCCCATTTATTCTTACAGCGCTGGTAAAGTTGGACACAACATGTCACTTGGCCTTTTACATAACTGCTATCCAAGTCAAACAGCAAAGTCAATTCTTCTATTTGTTTGCTGGACTTTACATCCCACTGATACTTTTTTCAGTCATCCTGAGATGGTGTCCAGCAGATGTAGTGCTGTCTGGAGACAATGTCCTTATAAAGCAGATATAGTTCTGTCTCTACTGTGTAAGCATGTCAAAAAAACCTGGAAGTATAACATCCTGACACTGGACCAGTCAGTCTCAAATCTAATTCTTATAATTTATTTGCTTGTTCAAATCCAATGGATCTATACCACTATCTTTTAATAAGACTTTGCTTTGCTGCTGCTAAATATCAGCTGCAATATGACAGATGAAAAAATGCTTTTGCCCTTAGTGGGCATCAAACTTATGTGGTGAATAGCCATAAGATTTAAGGTCGCTAACTCTATAAATAACCACCATAACAAAAGTGTGACAAATACATCTTATTCTAAAGACATTGCAGTTTATAATAATAATCTTCAATATAACAACTTACCAACTAATAAACTACCAAGAAAATATTGTAACTTGTCATAATATAGCACCAAATCCCTTTACTTATTGGAAGAGTTTAAATATCTGAGCCTAAAGCTAGTGAAGTCATCATGGACAACCTAATGATTTAAGAAACCAGGAAACAACATTATTATCATATTATCAGTCATTTTATTTCACTAACAGTCCCCAAGCATGGGTTGTTTTTTTAGCAAATGCCAAGAGCTAATTTCGTTTTGGATGAGCATGACAAGACAGGAAATGACAATAAAACAGACACAAGGATCAATTTTCAAATCATCATGGTCAAGGGAAGACACAATTTTCACAAAATTTAGCATAAAATATTTCATGATTACAAACATTCCATGTTTCGAAATTGATAACATCTTGACATCAAATAAAGGCAATAAGTCAGAACATTTTCAGAAGGAAATGGATTCTGACTGTATGGGAAATATAACATCACATTTTATTGTATTTTAAGGACATACCAGTTACAAAGTAGTGATCATTCTTGCAATTATAGACAGTCTCTGACCATAATTGGTGGAGAGAGGTAAGAGGAAAGACCAGGCCATTTATTTGAGTAGAGGCATAAATGCTTGGCATGGAGAAGCATGGATGCTTCACATGTCAGTGTAGAAGCATGGACGTTTCACATGTCAGCATAGAAGCATGGCTGCTTCACATGTCAACACAGAAGATGGTTGCTTCACATGTCAACACAGAAGATGGCTGCTTCACACGTCAACATAAAAGATGGTTGCTTCACATGTAACCATTCACACATGGATGTTGCACATATCAGCATAGAAGCATGGGTGCTTCAAATATCAGCACAGAAACATGAATGCTTCTCATATCAGCATAGAATGTTCACTCATCAGTATAGAAGCATGGATGCTTCACATATCAGCACAGAAACATGAATGCTTCTCATATCAGCATATAATGTTCACTCATCAGTATAGAAGCATGGATGCTTCACATATCAGCACAGAAGAACGAATGCTTCACATGTCAGCATAGAATGTTAACCTAATCAGCATAGAAACATGGATGCTTCACATATCAGCATAGAATGTTAACATATCAGCACAGAAGCATGGATGCTTCACATATCAGCACAGAAGCATAGATGCTTCACATATCAGCACAGAAGCATGGATGCTTCACATATCAGCACAGAAGCATAGATGCTTCACATATCAGCACAGAAGCATAGATGCTTCACATATCAGCACAGAAGCATAGATGCTTCACATGGAGAAGCATGGACAAGTGGAATGACAGCATTGTAGCCGGAACACCTGACAGTCAATTTTTGGCAATGATAGGGACTGAGTGAAGGGAGATAAGTTTGTGTTTCTTTCTGTTCAAATTACCCAGTCCCTATCATTATTGAAAAAAATCCAGAAAACAAGTAACAACATATTAAGATTATTAGAATAATTTTTTGTCTTTTCATGTGATCAGCGAGGAAATTACAATCAAATAAACAAGAGGATCAGACTACAAATCATCAGGCACTGAGAGGAAGGAAGATTTCCTGACAGCAATTATATCATGATTACATAACATTTCCATATGTTGATAGTCTATCCTCACTATTAGCTAATAAATGCAGACAATTTCTTTAAAATACTAGGATTTTGAATAGATTTATACAAATACAAACAACAACTATGACAATTGTGGCGTTGTCGAGCAGCATAAACAAACTGGCACAAAAGGACCATTTTGCAATTTTTAAGTAACTTCTCCCCTGATTTGAATTCTGACAATTTTGATTGATACCTACCTAAAAGTGCTCACAAACAGTATAACAAACAAAAATTGCACATTTTTTTTTGTGTAAAATAGACCAACCATTTACCTTTTGCTTTAAACCTTGTCTGAGTTGCTGACAGGTTTGGAAAACAGACTTCATCGGCCATTTTGGAACTGTACATAACTACGCAGAGCAAACAATGTCAATGGATGTGACATATGCCTCAAGAGATACAATGACCTTAAACATTACCTTGAGCATGACCTTGACCTTAATGGTTGTACATGTTAATGTCATGTGCAACACTATGCAAGATGGTGAAGCTCAATAGAACAACTGTTAGTAATAATGAAGTTACGCTCTACAGTGCAACTGCTATGGGTCACACTTCAGGAGCACTAGTTCAATATGAAAAGTTGCTATATTATGATTATTTCTGCAGATCAGTTTCTGCCTAAAACTCAAAGCACTGATTTGTCATTCAAATTTGAACCAATCACAAGTCAGTGGTTTATTTATTAGGCCTGCACAACTGCTGACACATGAGAAATAACTACATATTTTCAACAGGTTAGTTACAGGATTATTTCAAAGCAAGATTTGGGGATAAATGTTTGAACATTATCACAGCTTATAGATTTTTTAACTTGATACTCACAGAAACCATAATCCTTATAAGTCATTAGCATATCCTTCAAGTCTTAATCTTATTAGAGTTTAATTCATAAGTATTATTAATTAACAGATTAACCATTAAGCATAATTAGTTAAGAGATAATACCTTTAGCATCATTATCAGATAATTCCTTTAGCATTAATTAATACTAGATAATCTCTTTATATAAATTTTAACAACAGTTTCTGACTTGTTATTATTAGATAAAATTAACCTTTAATATCTAATACAAATTTACTATTTATGAAATAACAATACCACATGTTCTTTATTGTTTCATTATTTGTCCTTTTTTGTCCCAGCATACAATGATATTGATGGTAACAGTAATATATCTATAAATCATTACAATAATTTATACAATAAAGTTTAAACAGAAAATTATCTTATATAAACTTTAAAAAATCTGCTTTTAAGTCAATGGCAACATTTGAAAAAAAATCCAGCAACAATGATTGACAAATCTGCTAGATATAGAATAAATGATTAAGACTAAACCAGACCAGGGTATGGTCTCTCCAGACAATCCGACAAAATAAAGTCTAAGATCATGTAATCCTCCTTTGGAGTTTATTCGTTGTGAACTTTTACTCGGTAAAATATTTGGTCTTGTTGAAGGTTTGTTTGTTTGTTTGTTTATTGGGTTTATCGTCCCACCAACAGTATTTCAGTTATCTGGAGACGGTGTCCACTTGAAGCAGATATAGTGCTGCCTTCACTGTGTATAGCATGCCGTGAACACCTGGCATGATACCATACCCAGTCACATTATCCTGACACCGGGCCAACCAGTCTTGGAACTACCCTTATATTTGCTTGAGCGTTAGTTAGCAAGGGAGCTATACCACTACCATTTTTAACGACTTTGGTATGTCGCGGCCCGGGATCGAACCCGGGGCCTCCCGTACCTGGAGCCGACGCTCTACCGATTGCGCTACCAGGTCCGGTTTGAAGGTTAGGATACATAAAATGAACCAAAACAACATTTATAATTGTCATGATATTTGTACCAAACAATTATTGTGGACAGGTTGTATTTTGTTTACAGACCCATGAAACAATATTTAAGCCATCTGAAGATGCGGCTCAATTTTACTGTTTACAATGTTGTCATCTCAGTGATAGCAGTGGTAGTCATATTTTCTTGCTAAACCTCTAGTCATAAAATGTACACACACCATGTCTTTTTCACTGTCATTGTATTATAATCAATCAATCAATCAATCAATCAATCAATCAACACCTTGGGAACAACCATATTAACTAATTGTAAGCAAGAGGTGATACTACTGCTGGTGGCAAAGGTTTTGGTATATTTCTACCAAGATTAGAACCCAAGGCCTACCAGAGCAGGTGGCTAGTGATGCTCCACCTACCAACAGCAGACTAAACATTTGTATTATCACAGTTAAGGAAGCACTGTATCTAATTATAGAACACATCACCTCTGGATGGTCCCATCAACAATCCTTTTGTTATCTGGAGGAAGTTTTAGATTGCTGGTGAAACGTTTAACACTGAACTAACACAACAGAAGCTCTTGGCTCCCATACAAATTCTATTGTCACCTGTCCAAGATGGTATGTAATACATCACAATAGATCAGCCCCTGTCTAATACCTTCACCAGTTGTTTTCTTGATCTTCTCTAGAAAACACTTGATTTACTTAGACACACGTTTGTATATATTACAGGTAATTTTGTTTATTTATTTCTATTTTCATGTTCTGGTGTAACTACTAATCTTTAAGGTGGTATCTGACAGTTTGCACCAAAATTTCTTTTCTAAAATAACCAAAAGTAATTGTAACCTGAAAAATTCCTGCAAAATGCTGTTCATTGATGTCCTAGATTTTTGTCAACAGTCAAGCATATATCAACACTTGTCACTGCAAATAGGTATTTCCTACCCAAAACATACTGAAAAGAAAGCTATTTTCAAACTCGAAAAACCACGTGACCACTTACTTTTAAAATTCCGATATATTGTAATCCGGAAAGTCAGCTCTGTGGTCGATATCTATTTTTAGCAAAGACTACTATCTAGCTTTTTATACACATGGAAAGAACAGTCATAGTGATGTTTTCATGATTAGTTTTTGTTTATCAATTCAGTTAAAGTTAAAAAAAATATGCCTACAAAGCAGTGGTTGGATATTGTTACATGTATTTGAAATTGGCAAACTGTTGGTTACCACCTTTAAGGTCATATGAATTTAGGAAGAGTACACAATCGAAGCAGATAATTAGACAGCTGCTTGTTTGTTGGGGTCATTGTCCCATCAAAATAATATAATAATAATTATAATAAAATAGTGCTGCCTAGTTCAGCATCTTCTTAGGGCCTCTATATGACGTCAAGCTATCAGATCACCTTGACTTAGGATGTTGAGCATGAGTCAAGTGATGAATGTGCATGGGTTTTTGGCATCAATGAAGTTATTTGTTGAACAAGGAAATACAATATTGACTGCACATGTTAAGCTTCACAGAGACAAAGACTTCAATTTGATGAGAAAAAAGATTAATCAAGAAGAAATTCAAAATTACGACATTATAGGAACATTCCTAAGACACTGGAAACAGAGACAACCAAAAAACAACACATCATTGAATTTTTTCAAAGAACAGGAAAACAATTATTTGCATGGGAAAGCATTGTAATGATCATACTTTATATTGATATATGAGTCTAGTACACATGATACTATATAGTTTTAATGGAAATATACAAAGAAAATAATATACCATAGATTCTAAGCTTACTAAAAAGTTTTTAATGCAACACAAACCGAAATAAGGGCAAGCATATGACAATTATAATGTTCTAAGATATTCAATGTCAGATCTAACAAAGAAAATGTGCATAATCACTGTAATCCATCTACTGGTAAAGGAAGACCCCACACAAATGTCTACGAACAACCACCAGTGCACCGCTGGTAAGCAGGGGGTAAAGGAAGACCCCACACAAATGTCTAGGAAGGACCACCAGTGCACCGCAGGTAAGCAGGGGGTAAAGGAAGACCCCACACAAATGTCTAGGAAGAACCACCAGTGCAAAGCAAGTTAGCAAGGGGTAAAGGAAGACCCCACACAAATGTCTAGGAAGAACCACCAGTGCACCGCAGGTAAGCAAAGGGGTAAAGGAAGACCCACACAAATGTCTAGTAAGGATCATCGGTGCACCGCAGGTAAGCAGGGGGTAAAGGAAGACCCCACACAAATGTCTAGGAAGAACCACCAGTGCAAAGCAAGTTAGCAAGGGGTAAAGGAAGACCCCCCACAAATGTCTAGGAAGAACCACCAGTGGACAGCAAGTTAGCAAGGGGTAAAGGCTGACCCCCCACAAATGTCTGGGAACAACCACCAGTGCACAGCAAGTTAGCAAGGGGTAAAGGATGACCCCCCACAAATGTCTGGGAACAACCACCAGTGCACAGCAAGTTAGCAAGGGGTAAAGGAAGACCCCCCACAAATGTCTAGGAAGAACCACCAGTGGACAGCAAGTTAGCAAGGGGTAAAGGAAGACACCACACAAATGTCTAGGAAGGACCACCAGTGGACCGCAGGTAAGCCGGAGGTAAAGGAAGACCCCACACAAATATCTGAGAAGGACCAGCTGTGCACCGCAGGTAAGCCGGAGGAAAAGGAAGACCCCACACAAATGTCTAGGAAGGACCACCAGTGCAATGCAAGTTAGCAGGGGGTAAAGGAAGACCCACACAAATGTCTAGGAAGGACCAGCTGTGCACCGCAAGTAAGCCGGAGGTAAAGGTAGACCCCACACAAATGTCTGAGAAGAACCAGCTGTGCACCGCAGGTAAGCCGGGGGTAAAGGTAGACGCCACACAAATGTCTAGGAACAACCACCAGTGCACCGCTGGTAAGCCGGGGGTAAAGGAAGACCCCACACAAATGTCTGGGTAGAACCACCCGTGCACCGCAGGTAAGCCGGGGGTAAAGGAAGACCCCACACAAATGCCTGGGTAGAACCACCCGTGCACCGCAGGTAAGCTGGGGGTAAAGGAAGACCCCACACAAATGCCTGGGTAGAACCACCCGTGCACCGCAGGTAAGCTGGGGGTAAAGGAAGACCCCACACAAATGCCTGGGTAGAACCACCAGTGCACCGCTGGTAAGCCGGGGGTAAAGGAAGACCCCACACAAATGCCTGGGTAGAACCACCGGTGCACCGCAGGTAAGCTGGGGGTAAAGGAAGACCCCACACAAATGCCTGGGTAGAACCACCAGTGCACCGCTGGTAAGCCGGGGGTAAAGGAAGACCCCACACAAATGTCTGGGTAGAACCACCCGTGCACCATAGGTAAGCCAGGGGTAAAGGAAGACCCCACACAAATGCCTGGGTAGAACCACCCGTGCACCGCAGGTAAGCTGGGGGTAAAGGAAGACCCCACACAAATGCCTGGGTAGAACCACCCGTGCACCGCAGGTAAGCTGGGGGTAAAGGAAGACCCCACACAAATGCCTGGGTAGAACCACCCGTGCACCGCAGGTAAGCTGGGGGTAAAGGTAGACCCCACACAAATGCCTGGGTAGAACCACCGGTGTACCATAGGTAAGCCAGGGGTAAAGGAAGACCCCACACAAATGCCTGGGTAGAACCACCGGTGCACCATAGCTAAGCCAGGGGTAAAGGAAGACCCCACACAAATGCCTGGGTAGAACCACCGGTGCACCATAGGTAAGCCAGGGGTAAAGGTAGACCCCACACAAATGCCTGGGTAGAACCACCGGTGCACCATAGGTAAGCCAGGGGTAAAGGAAGACCCCACACAAATGTCTGGGTAGAACCACCGGTGCACCATAGGTAAGCTGGGGGTAAAGGAAGACCCCACACAAATGCCTGGGTAGAACCACCAGTGCACCGCTGGTTAGCCGGGGGTAAAGGAAGACCCCACACAAATGTCTGGGTAGAACCACCAGTGTACCGCAGGTAAGCAGGAGGTAAAGGAAGACCCCACACAAATGCCTGGGTAGAACCACCAGTGTACCGCAGGTAAGCAGGAGGTAAAGGAAGACCCCACACAAATGCCTGGGTAGAACCACCAGTGTACCGCAGGTAAGCAGGAGGTAAAGGAAGACCTCACACAAATGTCTGGGTAGAACCACCAGTGTACCGCAGGTAAGCAGGAGGTAAAGGAAGACCCCACACAAATGTCTGGGTAGAACCACCCGTGCACCGCAGGTAAGCCGGGGTAAAAGAAGACCCCACACGAATGCCTGGGTAGAACCACCAGTGCACCGCAGGTAAGCTGGGGGTAAAGGAAGACCCCACACAAATGCCTGGGTAGAACCACCCGTGCACCGCAGGTAAGCTGGGGGTAAAGGATGACCCCCCACAAATGTCTGGGTAGAACCACCGGTGCACCACAGGTTAGCAAAGGGTAAAGGAAGACCCCACACAAATGTCTGGGTAGAACCACCGGTGCACCACAGGTTAGCAAAGGGTAAAGGAAGACCCCACACAAATGTCTGGGAACAACCACCAGTGCACCACAGGTTAGCAAAGGGTAAAGGAAGACCCCACACAAATGTCTGGGTAGAACCACCCGTGCACCATAGGTAAGCCAGGGGTAAAGGAAGACCCCACACAAATGCCTGGGTAGAACCACCCGTGCACCGCAGGTAAGCTGGGGGTAAAGGAAGACCCCACACAAATGCCTGGGTAGAACCACCCGTGCACCGCAGGTAAGCTGGGGGTAAAGGAAGACCCCACACAAATGCCTGGGTAGAACCACCGTGCACCGCAGGTAAGCTGGGGGTAAAGGTAGACCCCACACAAATGCCTGGGTAGAACCACCGGTGTACCATAGGTAAGCCAGGGGTAAAGGAAGACCCCACACAAATGCCTGGGTAGAACCACCGGTGCACCATAGCTAAGCCAGGGGTAAAGGAAGACCCCACACAAATGCCTGGGTAGAACCACCGGTGCACCATAGGTAAGCCAGGGGTAAAGGTAGACCCCACACAAATGCCTGGGTAGAACCACCGGTGCACCATAGGTAAGCCAGGGGTAAAGGAAGACCCCACACAAATGTCTGGGTAGAACCACCGGTGCACCATAGGTAAGCTGGGGGTAAAGGAAGACCCCACACAAATGCCTGGGTAGAACCACCAGTGCACCGCTGGTTAGCCGGGGGTAAAGGAAGACCCCACACAAATGTCTGGGTAGAACCACCAGTGTACCGCAGGTAAGCAGGAGGTAAAGGAAGACCCCACACAAATGCCTGGGTAGAACCACCAGTGTACCGCAGGTAAGCAGGAGGTAAAGGAAGACCCCACACAAATGCCTGGGTAGAACCACCAGTGTACCGCAGGTAAGCAGGAGGTAAAGGAAGACCTCACACAAATGTCTGGGTAGAACCACCAGTGTACCGCAGGTAAGCAGGAGGTAAAGGAAGACCCAACACAAATGTCTGGGTAGAACCACCCGTGCACCGCAGGTAAGCCGGGGTAAAAGAAGACCCCACACGAATGCCTGGGTAGAACCACCAGTGCACCGCAGGTAAGCTGGGGGTAAAGGAAGACCCCACACAAATGCCTGGGTAGAACCACCCGTGCACCGCAGGTAAGCTGGGGGTAAAGGATGACCCCCCACAAATGTCTGGGTAGAACCACCGGTGCACCACAGGTTAGCAAAGGGTAAAGGAAGACCCCACACAAATGTCTGGGTAGAACCACCGGTGCACCACAGGTTAGCAAAGGGTAAAGGAAGACCCCACACAAATGTCTGGGAACAACCACCAGTGCACCACAGGTTAGCAAAGGGTAAAGGAAGACCCCACACAAATGCCTGGGTAGAACCACCCGTGCACCGCAGGTTAGCAGGGGGTAAAGGTAGACCCCACACAAATGTCTGGGAAGAACCAGCAGTGCACCGCAGGTAAGCCGGAGGTAAAATTAGACCCCACACAAATGTCTGGGTAGAACCACCAGTGCACCGCAGTAAAGCCATTGATATTCATATTATATATTCAAGAGACAGAAAGAATGACAAGAACAGTAAGAAAAATACAACAAACTTACTAAGAAACAGAAAACAACACATAGTTATTGTTTGTTACTTCTTGCAAAATATATTTAAATGAATCACAGTGTGTAAAGGAGTAAAGTAAATACAACAAACAGGCATAGCTCAGCAGGAAATCAAATGCACATTTACTTAAAAGTGCAAGCAGGAGACCCACTTTAAATATTTCACTTCACACCGAGAAGAAACTAGCTGCCATTAATTACCTGGTGGATTTTAATTGATTTTTTTTTTAAGAATTTGTAATCCTGGAGTTCATTCTACAAATCTGTTAATAATTAAGATGCCATTCAATTCAGTATTGCTAGCTAATAAGTGAATGGAATTTTAAAAACAACGTGGCAGATACTGTCTTTAAATATTTTCACTCCAAAACAATTAAAAAACGTCTGCCATGTTAATCATCTTAAACCAAGTTTTACCTGTTCTCTAGACAACACATACAAATGTCGGTGAGCATCATTGACTGCCAAGAGAAAATATTGCAAGCTAATCTAAATTATTACCTTCAAAATTAGATATTTTATTATATAACAAAGACGATTATATATATATATATATATATATATATATATATATATATATATATATATATATATATATATATATTTATTTTTTATACTTAAGTAAAGCTTCAGAGTCGCTGAGCAATACATAATCAACTCATAATTTATATTTAGTTTTTATATTCACCAACTTCATGCAAAGGCAATAAGTATTTTACTTACAGAGGAGCAATAAGTATCGGTAATGGTCAGGCAACTTAACATTTGTTAAGGATTATTTTATGCCTTTATTAAATGGATGAGAAAACTGGATGCACAACAAGTTTGAATATACCTCATATTCAAAGAATATCATAGTCAAAGAAGAATATGTTAGTACCGACTAAATAGTGATTTATATTTTTAGTCAGTATAAATATATACATATTAATGAAAGTAACAAATACATTTTCTTGCCAGTTTAGCCTATGAACTTTATCTTTAATATAAAAAAATCCTTTAACGTTATGCATACTTCAGATCAGGTCATGTACCTCTGTGCCATTTTCATTATTATTTATTTAAACTATAGCGACATTTTGTGCTTTAAAAGTATTGCTACAAGGAGAAAATATTCCTACATCATCATCATCATCATCAAATGCTCAGGCCGGGTGGCCCTTGGCACCTTTCACAGTAGCAGACCATTTCTTGCGGTTTTGTGCCTGTCTTATTGCAGTAGCTATAGGAATACCAGTGTCTTTCCTAACTTGATCTTGCCATCTCAGTGGTGGTCTCCCTCTACCGCGATTGCCTTGGAAGTCTTGTATTAGGACAGTTTTGACAAAGCTGTCGTCTGGTCTTCTCGAAATGTATTCCTACATCAATATTTTATTTTCCATTTTTTGACATACTCACAGAAAGTTCCCTAAGGAAGTACTTTAAGTACCTTGCTAATGAGAAATAACCCATGTAAGATAAAATGTTTCCATCAAGGCTATTTATTTGGCAATATTTTGAGACTGATCTATTTACTAGGTGTGGTTCTACCTTTAACAATTTTTTTTACCTTACAATATACATAGCAGGCTGACATTTTATTAAAACCTCTAAGCTTATAGCAATATGGTACTATTTTACAAATTGGCCAGATTTTCTTTCCATTAAAATACAACTTCATTAACTTTAACATCCTAAAAACTTCCAAAGAATCTAAACCTCAACAGAACTTCAAAACCATTTATCTGCCTTCAAGTATCCTTTCAGTAAAAGCAAATTCCTCAAGCAAGTAAAAATTTGTGTTCAAGATGTTCATTTTACACATTTTGTTTGCCAGAACTTGAATTCAATGCTCTTGTAGTAATCATTTTCAATGCAACAATTTTGTAATTAAGGATGTCATTTCATTAAGTGTTTCCTTCTGAAATCTCTGCGAACTAATTAGTGCCTGCATTTCTAGTGTCAGGTAAAGCGTTGAACCTCATTACCTGGTGTAATCACATCAAACATTATCTCTTGAGCTCCAGGTAAAAGCAGAATATCTTGTTTGGCAAATATATCCCACAATTCTCAACCAAATCATATAATGTTGGTACTAATTGAAATTGTCTTGTCAAGACGATTCTAATGAGTACCAGGTATATAAGGTTTGGTGGCAGATGGAATGAATTAGCCTAAAATTATACCTACAGAATATGCTAATTTTGTGATTTGTTATCTCCCTGTGCCAGCCAAGGTAATGCAATAACTAGCTGGACAGTGTCTTTGATCTTGATTGCTGCATCATTAACAAACCAATCTCCCTCTACTTTAGGGCTGCAATTTTTTGTTTGGTAATCATCCTTCATCTAGTCTGTGCTGTTATTGAAACAGGTAAAATAGGTAATTAATTCACTATTTTTTATATTTTGTTTGTACAATGTAACACCAAAGCATTTATACAACAATTTGATTATGAAGTCATCCAGTGAAACAGTAATGCTCCAACATGGTCAATGATGATCATGAATGCATCTTACAGTTATTTAAGTAGAGAACAAGTCCAAACAACTACATAATCAACATACTGCTCAGCTAAAAGGCCTTCATACCTGTTATAGAGGTGTCCAACAGTTTTCAACCCTAACATCTGCTACAGTTTCTAAGCAGCTATATAAAATCTTAAGTCATTTGAAGCAAACAAATAGATGAAAAGGCAAGAAAGACATTGCTTGTGACTCTCTGCTAGTGCAGATCCTGATCACACAGTTCACATCAGCTGCAGCTGGTGAATCTGGATCTATACTCTGTATCTTAGCCATATAAATATGTTTTTACTGAAGGAGTTAAAACTGTAAATATTCTGTAGAGAACCAAATTAAATGCTCCAAGGGTAACATGTGGCTGGAAGACCACAATATCTGAATGAGGCCAAAGATGTTCCATGGGTCACATGTAGATGGGATGGGATTTGCCGACATTTTGCCGATACTGTGCAGCGACATTCATATCATTATAGCACAGGGGCACTTATGAGGTGCCCAGGCACTGAACCCGGCCGGTCCATTAAACTGACACCAACAAGTCAAGTGTAATGCAGTCCCCTTAGCCCCGAGCATTACTACTACTACCAACTTTAAAGTTTTTAGTTTGACACAACTGGGGTTTGAACCTGCGACCTGCCGATCCGCAAGCCAACGCTCAACCACTTGTGCCATTGCGGCCAGTACATGTAGATTGAAGACCTCAATATCTGAATTAGACCAAATAAGTTCCATGGGTCACATGTAGATGAAAGACATGTAGATGAAAGACATGTAGATAGAAGACATGTAGATGGAAGACCTCAATATCTGAATTAGACCAAATAAGCTCCATGGGTCACATGTAGATGGAAGACATGTAGATGAAAGACATGTAGATAGAAGACATGTAGATGGAAGACCTCAATATCTGAATTAGACCAAAATAAGCTCCATGGGTCACATGTAGATGGAAGACATGTAGATGAAAGGCATGTAGCTGGAAGACATGTAGATGGAAGACCTTAAAACAAGAAGAGGTATACTTCCTGAATTAGCATTTGAACCAATGTACAATTTAGCAAGGGGAGCTGAAGGGCTACTCTTAATTGCTCTGCCACAGTTATTTTTTTAAATATAAACAGTATCAATATGTTATACCTTTAGATATGTATTGTGTCTGTCAAAAGCTATTTGTAGCTTACAATACTTGTGTGTACATCTGACAATAAAGAAACATGGACTTGACTTGACAATGTAGGCCTGCTAGGTGTACTAAAGCAAGTAAATGGGTTATACTTTACCAAAGTAATTGGGGCATACTCAAGTTAAGCCAAAACATTAATCTTAGCCTGCACAAATTGGTCAGGCTTAGGCAAACAGAGAAGACCAAGCTCCATATGAGTCAAAAAGATCTTTTCAGATAACATCTTTATGCTGTGCAGGCTAAATCAAAACTACAACGATAAAACCCATAAACTCGTCGGTAAAGGTGAAAACAGACCTCATAAATAAATGTATTTAAATTTGGCCAGATTGATAAGCTAAAACTGCTGTTTTGTGTAAAGGTGGGAAAAACTCTTATGGACACAATTATTTTATAGAGACTTGAATAATCACAAAATAACTGTTTCTGTGTAAACATGAAATCAACCACCATAAATAAATATATTTTTCTTTCTCTAAAATATTTTTATTTTTTCTAAATGTTTATTACTAAGGCCAATCCTTAATTTAGCACAAAAACAGCTTTCACCAATACAGGTATCAGCCATGCGCAATAGTGAATCAAAGCATGAACTTGTGTGCATCCTTTGAAATATATTCCAAGTTATCTATATAATGTTCCTGTAGTTTATGCTGTTCACATCTGTTTTGTGGCTTGCTGGCTCAATGCTATTATTAACCAGCTAAGCATAAACATGTTGAGACATAGGTAAAATAATGTGGATCTAAATCAGTCAGCTTCCACTTAGAGTTGTCTGGTCAGGATCTGCACTGTTTGCTGCTTAAGTTGATAGACAAAAAAATTATTGTATGTGTAATTACCAAATGTAGTAAATGTGTTGAGCGTTCGTGGTTTAGTGGTTAAGACGTTGGACTCCAGATGAAGGGTCCCGGGTTCGAACCCCGAAACTGACCACGTGATGTTAGTCCTTGAGCAAGACTATTTACTGCACATTGCTCCAGGTATTCAGTACCTGAGTACTGGTTCTACCCAGGAAGTGGACAGTCCAGAGGGATTAATATAAGTTAAAAGAACTTGTTTCCCAATCGACTATAAATAAATAGGTTTAAACTATTACCAAATGTAGCTGGCTAAGAGACAACAGACAAAAGACTGGTAGATGCCAGAAACCACTATTCATATCTCCAGACAATAAGTACTTTGAAAGGAGCAGGTCTGCATGCTAATCTAGCTGCTGCAGTTTCTGAATAAATGATAAATGTGTTTTGAATAGTTTCAATAGGGTTTTGTTATTCATTCAAATGGTAATGGTACAGGTATAGAAAATATCTTTGAATGATAAATAAGGAATTTTAACATCATTTTTGCTTTGTTTTTGAAATTATTCATACATCAAAGTGACACAATTATGGGCAATAGTTTCCATGTGATGTCATAGGCACTGAAAAGACAGTTTACAGCAGCCATCTTTGAGGGCAGAAGCTAATGCATGCCAAAAGTCTTTTTTTTCTGAATTTTATATCAAATTCAACAGCTTTTATGAAGTATTTTAAATATCAAAACTATATTTTGATAGTTTAAAAGTTAACAAAAATACAACCAAAAAAGATATACGGTTCATTTTGTTTAAGGAAGAGCTAATAATTTTATCTATTTTTATGTATTAATTCTTTGTGCATTTATCAATTTTAAAAACATAACATTTTAAAAAGATGACTTTCAAGAGCTTTCCAATGGTGTATAGCTTTTAATTATTTGACCACAAATGAAGAAATTACAAGAAAACTTATGCTTCCATACAATTCATCTGAAAACCCCCTGAAGTTGCCATCAAAGATGGCCACCAAGATAAGGGATCTTCACCGATGTGGAAACTATCTATATAGGAATGTCAAGCTGAAGTAAGACCCGAGATAAATTTCTGGGTAAAACCAGCTTCACACCACATGTATAGCTTAAAGATTTTTGCAACATTAAGTCCTTCCCACAGGACCCAGGACTCGAACATGCAGTGTATGTGGAGCAATCACAAATTGTGACTCTACCTTTCTGCCATGTGCTTCCCCTTAAATATATGCTACATGCATGTTCACATATACACAAACATAGTAGTGTTTGTAGTGGAGTGTTATATAAATAATTTGGACTTGATTTAGAAGGGACCTGGGTTCCAGCTAAAACATGAAGAGATATTAATTCTTGAGCAAGACTGTTTACTACTTTCCCAAATTAAGGCAGTTACTACATGAGTATTGGTTCTACCTAGGATGGGAACAGTCCTGAGGGATTATAATATGTTAATAAAAGGAAAAAAGTAATAAAGTGAATATAAAAACTAACTTGTCCCAAATTGACTTATAAGAGGAGCAAGTCCATGAAGAGGTCTGCTTCCAAAAAAGGAGCATGTCCAGAAAGAGGTCTGCTTCCCAGAAGAGGTGCAGGTTAGTTTCCAAGAAAGCCAGGAAAGCCTGTGGTAAGAGGCATATCAGGAGCAGGACTTGGCGGAAATGGTGTGATGAGGAAAGTAATGCATCACATCTTTCAAAGCAAGGGCTCAAAGGGATGTTTCACCCAAGCTATCAGTATGTTGCTAACCATAGTAAAATATATATTCACAGAAAGCTAACAATGGATACATAGCTGCACTTTATACTAGACAAAGTGAAAGAATCTATTTTTCTAATTTTGAAGTATATGCTTCAGACCTTAGGAGATCCAATTTATGAAAATTACAAAAATGTGATCTATTTTTTTAATTAACAGAATATATATAGATATTTCTCAAAATAAGTTAGCATAATAATGATATAGTTATGAAAAATTTGAAGCTGTTTTTGTTTGTTTTTTAATCCATTGTTATGACCAATTATGATCATTATAGCAATATCCAGTTACTTTGGTGCAAGAATTTACACCCTAACAAAGTACTTCACCAGGAACAGAACTCAAACCCAGATGGTGGGAGTGAAAGCAGTCAAGAGTGTAATTTGTATACATAAAAACACTAAATAAAACATTAAATCCTACACATTTTGTTATAAATCTCCGTAGGCTGCTTTAATTCATAAGGTAACATAATTTAATCCCAATTTCAGGAGAATTTTGAAGGTCAAATCAGGAAAGCAGAGATCATCAGGGAGAACTCATAATACAGGGTCAAGGTCAAGTTGATATTTACTACAAAATTGGAATTTTATGTAAATGTATCACATTATTCTACCAAAGCTGTCAATTGTAATATGCAATTTTTGATGATGACTGATTTAAAAAAAGAAAGAGTCAATGGTTCTTAAAATGTTTTGGCTCGTTATGTATCTTAGATAAGTTCAAGTTTTATTTTGTATGGTTCATCAAGCAAAAGAACAGGGTAACATAAAAAAGAGAAATATTTAAATGGACTATGAAGAAGTGAGAGATTACTGAAAACTATTTTTAACCCCAGCTAAAAAATGCAGATCCTGATCAGAGATTGCCAAGCAGAAAGCTAAAAAGTGCATATCCTGATCAGAGAGTGCCAAGCAGAAAACTAAAAAATGCAGATCCTGATCAGAGAGTGCCAAGAAGGAAGTTTAAAAGTGCAGATCCTGATTAGAGAGTGCCAAGAAGGAAGTTTAAAAGTGCAGATCCTGATCAGAGAGTGCCAAGAAGGAAGTTTAAAAGTGCAGATCCTGATTAGAGAGTGCCAAGAAGGAAGTTTAAAAGTGCAGATCCTGATTAGAGAGTGCCAAGAAGGAAGTTTAAAAGTGCAGATCCTGATCAGAGAGTGCCAAGAAGGAAGTTTAAAAGTGCAGATCCTGATTAGAGAGTGCCAAGAAGGAAGTTTAAAAGTGCAGATCCTGATCAGAGAGTGCCAAGAAGGAAGTTTAAAAGTGCAGATCCTGATTAGAGAGTGCCAAGAAGGAAGTTTAAAAGTGCAGATCCTGATCAGAGAGTGCCAAGAAGGAAGTTTAAAAGTGCAGATCCTGATTAGAGAGTGCCAAGAAGGAAGTTTAAAAGTGCAGATCCTGATTAGAGAGTGCCAAGAAGGAAGTTTAAAAGTGCAGATCCTGATCAGAGAGTGCCAAGAAGGAAGTAAAAAATGCAGATCCTGATCAGAGAATGCCAAGAAGGAAGCTAAAAAATGCAGATCCTGATCAGAGAATGCCAAGAAGGAAGCTAAAAAATGCAGATCCTGATCAGAGAGTGCCAAGAAGGAAGCTAAGAAATGCAGATCCTGATCAGAGATTGCCAAGCAGAAAGCTAAAAAGTGCAGATCCTGATCAGAAAGTGCCAAGAAGGAAGCTAAAAAATGCAGATCCTGATCAGAGAGTGCCAAGAAGGAAGCTAAAAAATGCAGATCCTGATCAGAGAGTGCCAAGAAGGAAGCTAAAAAATGCAGATCCTGATCAGAGAGTGCCAAGAAGGAAGCTAAAAAATGCAGATCCTGATCAGAGAGTGCCAAGAAGGAAGCTAAAAAATGCAGATCCTGATCAGAGAGTGCCAAGAAGGAGCTAAAAAATGCAGATCCTGATCAGAGATTGCCAAGCAGAAAGCTAAAAAGTGCAGATCCTGATCAGAAAGTGCCAAGAAGGAAGCTAAAAAATGCAGATCCTGATCAGAGAGTGCCAAGAAGGAAGCTAAAAAATGCAGATCCTGATCAGAGAGTGCCAAGAAGGAAGCTAAAAAATGCAGATCCTGATCAGAGAGTGCCAAGAAGGAAACTGTCTGATCTGGAGCTACACAATTGCCCAAGGTTCGGATCCTCAACACAGATGAGAACAACAATAATTCTTAATTTATATTAGTATCATACTAACAGCAAATTCTGCCAAAAAGCAATTATTAAGACTGTGTACCAATTTCAATAAGATCCTGGTAGATACGGCAGATAAAGTGAATAGAAAATAAGGCTAAGGTTTTGTTAAATGCATCATTCTTCATTATACTGTCATAAAAATCTATAGGGCATCAAACATCAGATTAAACATGTTTGTTTAAGTTAAACATTCTTTCAGAACAGAGCTGTCATAAAGCCGTAAAAACAAGATTCAATCGAAAGAGAGGCAATGGGGTTGATGAGTATTTCAGAAAATGGGGTAGAATATAGAAATGAAACTTGTGCAGCAGCATTGACATGAATGTTCAATTTCTGCCACCTGCTTGTTTTTACTTATTCTAAATGTGCAGTGAAGAGTCTTGCCAATGGACTATGGTAATATCTCACGTTATTTAAACATAACATGGGTCTGTTAGCGGTGCAGACCCATGTTGAACATCTGAAACATTAGACCATGGAGCTCAATCAATATTAATGGACAGTGTCAATACATGTTTGTTTGTTTGCTTAATGGGCTTATCAACAGTATTTCAGTTGTCTGGAGACAGTGTCCACTTGAAGCAGATATAGTGCTGCCTTCACTGTGTACTGCATGCCATGAACACCTGGCATGATAGCACACCCAGTAACATTATCCTGACACTGTGCAAACCAGTCGTGGAACTACCCTTATAGTTGCTTAAGCATTTGCAAGGGAGCTATACGACTACCATTTTTAATGGCTTTGGTTATGTCGCGGCCTGGGATCGAACCCGGGGTCTCCCGTACCTGGAGCCAACGGTCTACAGATTGCGCTACCAGTCGGTTTCAATGTATGTAATCACTAGGATGAAAAATAAGAAAACTGATCAGGGAACCTTTTTAAATTATGATAACTTTATATAATACATGGCAATTCATCATCTAGTTAAGTGTAAGATATATTGGCATTTGAAATTTCAAAAGATGCTGTCCCTAGATAGTGCACTTCACTTCCTTCCAATGTAGCATAGCATATTGAAAATTCCAAAAGGGAGAAAAAACTCTGCCAAACTTAATTTAAGGTTATCTGCCCTTTTAAAATTGGTTTCATAGTTTACTGTGAGTATTCTGAGTTCAAAATAAAATTTTGCCTGTTTATGAGAAATGGAGTTTAAAACAAAGGATAAATGACATCGAAGCCAGTGCCAATGAGAGAGGCATGACATGGCTCCACTCAAGTTCCTCAAAAAGTGGAACTAACCAATAGCACCTGATCTTTAATTCTCAGAAAAACAAACTCTAGCATAAACTTAGTTTAGACCTATTTATTTATAGTCGATTTTGAAACAAGTTCTTTTAACTTATATTAATCCCTCTCGACTGTCAACTTCCTGGGAAGAACCAGTACTAAGGTACTGAATACCTGGAGCAATGTGCAGTAAATAGTCTTGCTCAAGGACTAACATCATGTGGTGAGTTTCGGGGTTCGAACCCGTGACCCTCCGATCCGGAGTCCAATGTCTTAACCACAAAACCATGAACGCTCAGCATAAACTTGACATTTTAAATCTAGCTACCCTAATAAATGCATGAGTGTGAGCAAGAGAAATAAACCTGTATTTTTTGGGACCCCCAGTACCAAGTATTTACCAACTGATTTACTAGTTAAGTACTCAGATCCTCTGCCCCTACATCTAGTATTATTAAATTGCTCTTTGACTGCTTAGCCTCTCACTGCATGGGTTTGAGTCCCGTTCATGGTGAAGGACTTAATATGGGAAGGTCTTCCAGCTGACTTCTGGTTTGCCGGTGGTTCTTCCCAGACATTTGTCTTGGGTCTTCCTAACCCCAAAAGCTGGACATTGCTATAATGATAATAATTGGTTTCTGCAATGAATTTTTAAAAAAATAATTAAAAAATTAAAACTTAAAAATTGACATGATTATCTGCTTGAGGCCCAGTTCTAAGCGCAATATAAGTAGTTCCTGAGTCCCATTTGTTATGACCCCGTCCCCGCACTCCATTATATTAACTATCTAGAAGTTATCCCCAGGGAGAAATAACTGTCTTACATTACTTCAAGAATAAAACCACTTATGGCAATATATAACCAACTAAGTAGCTTTTAACCAATCAGTATCATTGGTCTTTGCAAGACTGCCAAATCAAGACCACAATTTGGGACCATAAAACTTTGGTTTGGCTGAAATACAGTGCTTGCTGCTGACATATAATTATGGCCTAGCACTATTTACAGTGTTTCCATTACAGCTGTGATTAGCTTTGAATAAAATTAGCGATGTTTGTGAGGATTTTGATTTTGGTTGCGAGAGCCACAAACACATAGGGTTATACAACTTCTATGCATCATTCTGATGTTATTTATAGGTGAAAAACAATTTAGATTTCAGGAATAGATTCCAAGTCAAAAGTCTAGGTAAAAAGACAATTCAAACTTCAGGAATATATTCCCAGTAAAAAACAATTCAGACTTCAGGAATATATTTCCAATAAAGAAAAACACTTCAGATTTCAGGATTAGATTCAGGTGAAAAACTATTCATAATTCAGGAATAAATTCTAGCTAATAAGCCTAATTTCAGGAATAGAATCCAGTTGACAAACAATTCAGTCTTCAGGAATAGATTCCAGGTGAAGAACAATTAAGATTTCATGAATCTATTGTCAAAGACCAAGAGGGAAAACCAATAGAATAACTCTTAAGTACACATAACATCAGACCATGGGATTGGGATTGGGATTTGCCGGCATTTTTGCCGGTACTGTGCAGCGACATTTCTATCATTATATCAAAGGGGCACCTATGAGATGCCCAGGGACTGAACCCGGCCGGTCCATTATACTGACATCGACGAGTCAGGTGTAATGCTGTCCCCTTAGCCCCGAGCGTTAGGAGGGAAGCCACTACTAGCAACTTTAAAGTCTTTGGTTTGACCCGGCCGGGGTTTGAACCCATGACCTCCCGATCTGCAAGCTGAGGCTCTACCACCTGAGCTATTGCGTCCGATACATCAGACCATGCCTCCAGCTTAACAAACTAAACTTCTGATCTTGGATCATACATTGAGACAATATTGTGTACCTTCTTATCTACCGGTTAAGTACTCAATACCTCTGTCCTGACATGCATTTCTGCTTCAGGCCCATTTTTTAGCATAATTAACCAATTTCTTGAGTCACAATTTGTCATGAAACACCTCACATGTTTTTCCTCTTATGTTTGGCTTCAAGAGGTATTCAGCAAGGAGGAATCAAGGTCTTACATTACGTCAAGGAAAAAGCCAATACTATGGCAATATAACATACCAAGAAGCTTTTAGTTGATCAATAAAAATGGCCTTTACAAGATTTGTTAATCAAGACTGTGTTACCATAAAACTTTATTTGGGCAGAAATAAACTGCCTGCTACTGACATGTTTAGCCTTTATCTATTTACAGGAATTCCGACGTAATGTGTGGTTTGCCAGTTTGTTTTGAAGGTTATGGAAGTCCCAAATTTTGTACGTATTTTTAGTCCTCCAGACATGACAATGACTTGATGATGATTGTAGTCACACCTTCACTTTGGAAATCTGCCAGGATATCTAAGACTCTGCTGATAACATGATTTTTTTGTTATTATTTTGTTTATGTGTGTTCATCCATACAACACAATATCATTTAGGCGACATCTAGCTATCGTTGGTTGATGAAGTCCTCAGAAATGTTCTAGGAATCAATGGAAGACTTGAGGTCAGCTGGAAGACCTCCCCACATAATTGTTTACACCCATTACCGGGTCTCGTACAGTGAGGGGATGACAATTTACATTTCTGAGTCTCAAATGGCATCCAATAATTTTAATAATATCTGGCTATATATAAACTGATAGCTTAAAATTCATACAGCAGCCAGTTCTAAATGAAGATAGTTCCTATTATCACTTACCACCATTACTGAGGATTATTTTATTTCAAGATATTCCCATAATTCTCATATATGAACTATGTTTAGCATAAAATGTACAGCGTTCACTAAATGTGTCCACAAAATAAAAATGTTCAATTGGTCTCTTCCAACGGTAACATTGGTTCTCTTTTCATTTTTCTAGCATAAGCCATATCTTTGTCATAAAAGTGGATGTTGTCTTTATAAATTTTATTACCTGCTTTTAAATTTCCTGACAAGACACGAGATATATTTGCCAAAAGAATTCTTTACAGAGATTTAAACACATAATGACTAGGTCTATTAAATAGTGTAAATCCAAATCAACCAGTTCCTAGAAAAATGTCCAACTCCCACTTTTCTTGCAGGTACTGATGATAAAAACTGATGACAATGAGCTGTCTGATTAAATTACAGCACAATTAACTTTTCTAAGTGCTGGATAGCTTAATGAAGTTCTATGTGCTGGATAGCTTAATGAAGTTCTAAGTAAAACTGGGGTCTTAATTCTGCTAAAGTAAACTGTAGGTGTTACCTTCTCTTTCAAAAATTGGGTTTCTCGTTTGTTGTTTCTTACATCGCATCGACACAATTATGGTCATATTGGCGACGTCCAGCTAATTATTGGTGGAGGAAGACCCCAGACTTATGTCTGGGTAGAACCAACAGTGGAAAGTGGGTTTCTGCTTATGATAGTGAACAAGCATTTAATGTTTGAAGTAAAATCTTTAACCATTTTTTCGAGAAATGGTCCTTAGCATAAAAGATTGCCATCACCAATGCCAATGAGAGGGTCCATTTTTTTTTTTCTTCAAAAATTACAGCAAAAGACAAAATGTGGTCCTTAAAAAAGAGAAAGAAATGCTAATAAGACAAATACAGCAGGGCAAGGTTATTCTTATTTCTCATTGGGGGTGTGGTTCACTGACTATAAAACATGTTAAAGTATCAATTAATACTTCTAGCAAGGGTTTAAATTCATTAAGGTTAGTCATTAAAGTTCATTTAAGTGTCACTTCGCATCAATAAACCGCAATAATTATATCAGTATTGGGTCTAAACCATCTACACCATTCTCTATTTAAACCAACTATCAACAAGTTCTGTTTTGCTGCTGTTGGTTTGTTGGTTCTGTTATTACATGTTTATTTTCAATTGCTGATGTTGTTGTTTATATCATTACTCCCATTCACAAAAATTATGGCATTTTATGAGAGATATTTTTGTATTTGTGAAAAGAAGAAATAATTAAATTAAAATACATTGCATCATCATAGGTATGGCCATTATAGCCATGAAAAAATACCAGATAGTAAAGGCTGTTTGCAGATGTCACTTAATTAATAAGACCACATCTGACTTTACCATTTTTTATGTTAGAACAGATTTTCAACATCATACACATGTTGTTTCCAACAATAAATATATTTGTATTTTCTATTTTGGAGTTTAATCGTACACCCACACTTGCAAGCTCACACGAAGCCAAATACACATACAGCACCTACACTATAACAATCAAGCTCACATCTGAGAAATACATGTACAGCACCTACACTATAACAATCAAGCCAACATCTAAGAAATACATGTACAGCACCTACACTATAACAATCAAGCCAACATCTAAGAAATACACGTACAGCACCTACACTATAACAATCAAGCCAACGTCTAAGAAATACATGTACAGCACCTACACTATAACAATCAAGCCAACATCTAAGAAATACACGTACAGCACCTACTCTATAACAATCAAGCCAACATCTAAGAAATACATGTACAGCACCTACACTATAACAATCAAGCCAACATCTAAGAAATACACGTACAGCACCTACACTATAACAATCAAGCCAACGTCTAAGAAATACATGTACAGCACCTACACTATAACAATTAAGCCAACATCTAAGAAATACACGTACAGCACCTACACTATAACAATCAAGCCAACATCTAAGAAATACACCTACAGCACCTACACTATAACAATCAAGCCAACATCTAAGAAATACACGTACAGCACCTACACTATAACAATCAAGCCAACATCTAAGAAATACACGTACAGCACCTACTCCATAACAATCAAGCCAACATCTAAGAAATTCCTATCTAATGCTGACTTTTCTTTCTACCAAAGATATCATAAATATCACTGACATTATCACACAGATTGTTTTTTGTAATAAATTGCTTTTTCTTATAACCAAAGAGCAAAAATATGATGCTGAAAAATCGTTTTTAGAAACAAAGTAGATTGTAAAGGTCATATAAATCCAGAAATAGTTGATCAGTTTATATTTCAAACGATCACATGTGGGGGTTTTTTTGTAGAAGAAGTCCTCAGGCGCAACCTTTAGGAACATGGGATGGAATTCTGATAACAACAATTATTATTAAATGTTTAAACATGAAACCTTCAGAGATTTCAGTATGACATGACATATGTGTAATCGATAAAGGTACACGGAAATACAGTATTGGAACAGTTAGTCGTTATACATGTAACAACAACAGCAAATGTTGGTAGAGGATTTCGTCTGACATTTGTCTTGGTAGAAGCAAATTTCAATTTTTGGTCCTCACCTGGATTCAAACCCACATCCTGCAGCGCTTAATAGTAAGAAGTGTTGTAAAACTTGCAGTGTGCTTTAAAGTTTTAAAGGACAGTTTGCCTTTATCAAATACATGTAACAACACCTTACCATTGCTTTGGGGAATTTAGTCATAATTTCCGTATAAACTTACACTTTAGTATATGTCAAGACAGTTTTGAACACTGCTTTCATTGTTAGACAGTACAAATCACGATAAAAACACCCTAAAAGTTCAATCATTCCAAATCTGTAAATAAGTACGATAGTGATCTCTTCTAAAAATAGTCAGACGTCAGAGAGGATTACCCGGATGATGATATAACATAATCTCAAAATTGAGTTGTCACATTGTTTTCCTAGTTAAAAATAGCTATCTCTGCAGTGTGGCTCAGATAGGAAATACCTGTTTGCAATGATGATAAGGGACGAGTAGGGATTTATGCATCACTGTTCACACAAATCTAGGGTATCAATGAGCAGCATTTCACAAGATCTTTTCAAGTAACAATGACTTACTTGATTATTTGTGCAAAATAGTTTGATACAAACAGTCAGACACCACATTTAAGTACAGAGGATACAAAGAGACTTCCAGAGTAATGTTGCAGACATGCATCATTTGTTTTGTTTGTTGGGTTTATTGTCCCAATAACAGTATTTCAATTATTTGCAGACATGGACAGTATCCACTTAAAACAGATATAGTGCTGCCTTCACTGTGTATAAATACCTGGCATACTACAATCAGTCACATTATCCTGACACTGGGCTAACACTTTTATAAATGTTTGAGCGTTAGAAAGTGAGTTATACCACTACCATATAACGACTTTGTCCGGCCCGGGATCAAACAAAGAGCTTCATATATCTGGCGCCAACACAATACCAATTGCTCTAACATGACAATTTGAGCAACATGTTTAAGTGACAAATAGTGAAAATGTTCTATTTTAGATTGAAGGCATTAATTTCAGAGTTGATAAAATATTCGATATTGATCACTCTAATAAGACAGTTTTAAGGTTTGTTATAAAAAGTTTTCTAGAAATGGGATGACATATATGCAATGAATGTTTTTTTATATATCACACCATATATATATATATGCAATGAATGCTTTTTATATATCACACCACATATATATATGCAATGAATGCTTTTTATATATCCCACCACATATATATATGCAATGAATGCTTTTTATATATCACACCACATATATATATGCAATGAATGCTTTTTATATATCCCACCACATATATATATGCAATGAATGCTTTTTATATATCACACCACATATATATATGCAATGAATGCTTTTTATATATCACACCACATATATATGCAATGAATGCTTTTTATATGTCACACCATATATATATGCAATGAATGCTTTTTTATATATCACACCACATATATATGCAATAAATACCTTTTTATATATAACACCACATAACGCTGGACATGATAGCTGGGTATGGCCTTCCAGGCAATATAGATTAGCAGACAGATCTCCACACATTAAAATTTTTGTCCTGGTTGGGCCATGAACCCAAGCTCTACCATGTCTGGTCATGATCAACATTAAAATGGCCTAACAATGTAAGCTGACTGCCCAGGATCTATACATTGTTTTAAACATAATAAGAGTGAGGACAATTGTCTACATTTTCTTTCCTTTTTTCTGGTCAACTTTAAAGGCATCATAAAATATTGACAACAATGTGGCACCAAAATGATGGGCTTGGCTGATTTACATGAAAATGATGGAACGTTCATCACCATAGGGTTCCAATTATAATTGTTAGCTGGGCATTATCATTTCAGTCAGTTCACAGCCAGCCATGATTTATCAAGTATCATAAACATCAATCTAGAAACCAAACATTGCTGTCTTTTTTTAGCTTTAAGTTTTGGACAAAAAATTTCCCTCCTCAAACCATCAAATAAATTTTAGGTTACCTGGAAAGGTTCCCAAGATGGTGTTTATTGATATCAAACATTTATGTGACAAGTGAAAAAAACCCACTTAATTTGCTATTACAGACATGTATTTCTTTTCTGAGTCACGATGCACATTAAGCTATTTCTAAACTAAGAAAACCAAGCACCTACTATCTAAATATTATGCTTTATCAAAATCAGGGTCATGTGCTTATTTATAGATTTACATAGAATATACATTTCGAGTGACTTATTTCACAATTTGTACTATCAATTATGTTTGTGTCCAAAATCAGCTTTACTTGGACTAAAGAATTAGTTAATGCCGCACTTACACCTTTATGTCCCAAACAGTAGCTCAGTATTCTAACATATGTTTGATAAAAGGAAAATGTCAAATACCACCTTTATCTCACTACTTTAACTTTGAAATAAACGGTTAAACACAAATAGACAAGAACCTAGCAAAAAGTGTTGATCCTCAAATAAGCTAGATACAAATAATTCTACTAATCTTCGAGATTCAATTGATCACTAACATATCTTTGTCGTGGGTCTTATCAAGAGGAACAATGTTAATCAAGAATTTTATAGAGCCACTAAATTATCATTTTTTCCACATTTAAATACTGGAATATCAAGATATGCACACTTAATTTCCCAATGTAAAGAAAGACATTGATTTTTACCCATTATATTGGCCATTGTCGTTAATAGCTAATATGTTGGTCAATTTGGACCCTGTTCCTGGAATGTTTCCGGATTTCTCTACATAATTACATCTACAGAAGGACTAATTGTTAATCCCATTAGTGCACAGCATGGTCTCGTATGAGTTTCTTATTATCTAATAACTGTAATATTGTCTCGACAGTTACTATAATGGGTAGCATCGTAAGGAAACAGAGCCAGATATTTTACTGAATGGTTAAATGTGTTCATTGTTTCCAGGGCTCACTATAACACCATGGCATCAACATTCTGTCAGTAAACAAGATACCATAAAGTTATTGATGAAAGTTGTTCACTCAAGCAGGTAAGTGCTGCCTTCACTGAAAAGTAACAACTAGAGCATGACATGAACGGGGTTTAAACCCAGTACCTGGATGCTCGATTCTCTTCATATTGGGATGGGATGGGATTTGCCGGCATTTTGTTGATACTGTGCAGCGACATTTCTATCATTATAGCACAGAGGCACTTATAAGGTGCCCAGAGGCTGAACCTGGCCAGTCCATTATACTGACACCTACGAGTCAGGAAAAATGCTGTCCCCATAGCCCTGAGTGTTAGGAGGGCAGCCACTACTACCAACTTTTGACCCGGCCTGGGATTGAACCCGCAACCTCCTGATCCGCAAGCCGACGATCTACCACTTGAGCTATTGTGGCCGGTCTCTTCATATTGTGCTACTAGGATCAGCCTTTATTGTGTCTATCAAACGGAAATTTTATTTCCACTTTCAAGCCTGACATGAAAAAAAAAATGTCTATAAATAATACATGAGAAATGTCATATATTTCTGGCAGTTATCACAATAAGAAAATCTGAAAAAATGTATTCAAGTTAATAAATTGGCAAGTTTTTTAGCTAATATTTTATTTAATATTTTAGGAATGGATAAATGATTTACAAATGTCTCTTCTGTGAACATAATTAAATGAATGAGCAAAATTATGGGCTGTAGTGTTTGTTATATCATATTGTTAAGTGACAGCCATATGTAACTGCCTGTTGTTGCAGAACAAGAGTCACATTTGCTTTAATTTATTAATACTTAAACAGAAATTCATTGAGTTGAATATAGCCATTGCAAAATAATTTTCCATTCATTTCAAAACATATATAAGTTTATATGCAGTAAGCCTAGTCTAGTTTTCAATGGAAGTAGCCTGTTGTGGATCAACAATATTTACCTATCTTAGCATTTAGAGAGCTTCACAATAATCTGCAGTTATGTTTCCAAGTATGATATAAAGGTATTTAAAATTTAAAGGTGTTATCTGCGATAGATGTGACCTTGGCCATCATTGTAAGATGCATCATTCCTAGCTATGTATCATGTTGTTTTTTTGTGTAATGTAATGAATCATTACAGCTTTAGTTCAGTTTATTGTTGTCAATGAAAGTGTTGTTGTGGCTTACAGGTGGTGTTCGACTTTATGAGCCAAAATTAACAACCAGACAGCCTGCCTATATCTAATACATGTAACAACATCTTACCCCTGTTCGGGGGGAATGTGTTCATTACTGCTGCATAAACTCGTACTTTAGTTAAAGTAAAGTCTGTTTATAACACTACCTCAACTGTTATTGACAGTAATGACCATAAATTAAATCAATTTAAATCTTCAGTTTTTCAGAATCTTTACATAAACACAATCAGGATTGCACCTAACATTAGATATCGACATCAGAGCTGACTACTTAAAATGATGTAATGAGAACTCAAAAGTTGTCACATTGTTTTCTCTGTTTAAAAATAACTTACTCTGCAGCGTCACTCATATAGGAAATATATTTTTGTAATGACAATGGTGATGTTATGCTTTGTTTTTCACATGGATGAGAGACATCATTAAACAGCATTTTGAGAGAACTTTTTTCATGAAACAATCATTTATTTTGTTACATGAGAGTAAAGTATTGGTCAAAATTGTCAAATAGGACCTCCAATTAAACCAAGAACAAATAAAAGAGAAGGATATGATAATGCCTATGGGGATTAAAGCAACAAGAAATGTAAAGTCGATCATAATGTCTGAGTCATTCAAAAGAACATATCTACTGACAGTTAACTTTATTATTTAATTCTTGGCCCACACAAATCATTAGCTTTATAATACTATGGCTGTTCAATGCATATTGACATATGCCTTTGCAATATTGAATAATATGTTGTTGTTTTTCTACTAGTTTCATAATAATTTTTTTTTTGTCTTATATAAAGACATAAAGACATAAAAATAAGGCCAAATTAAGGCAAATTAAGATAAAAAAAAAAGGGGGGGGGGGGGGGTTCAGAAACGTCAAAATAAGGTAAAAAAAAATCAAATAATACCAAAACAGGTCAAAATAAGGTATAAGATGGCAACAGTTTAGTAACAAAACTACAATGTATTGCACTTAAGCCCAGATTCACCTTCCTTTATTTTCCAAGTCATGACTTGAACACAAGTCACCATTTTCACACCTACAAAATTAAATCATGCTCTGTTAAAATAGGTTTCCATATCAAAGTAGCTCAACTGAACCACACAAAAAGTTTCAGACTATCTTTACTGTGTCTTAAAACCCATGACTTGTGCTATTCTTACTTCAAATGATTTGCAAAAAGTTTAAATGTGAATGGCCAAATGCAGTATAGGCTTTATCACCAAATTGCCTGCATAAACTATTCTTTACATACAATAACTACATGAATAAAAGCTGTTTAAATGCATGGTAAAATATGCTGCACATTTATTATCCATACATAAAAAGTTTAAACTTGCTAAGCTGCATAATAAGGCAAACTCTATATCACCAGTATTGGATTATCTTGTTGATAATACATACTGTACATACCGTAAAGTTTTATTGATAGGACACAGTTTTTTGCCCCATATTATGATGAAAAAGTGTGTGTGTGTGTGTGCATCTTATCCACACGAAGTAAAGTTTCCCCCTTTTTTCCCAGACCAAAACTGACCCTTAGTCTTAACCCACCAGAGACTTTTGCCATCAGTATCGGCCATGACATGCATAAAACAGGATGTTCTCATCTCTCAATTGTGTAGGGCTGGGATAGCCGCGAGAACATCCTGTCTGGCGTGTAAACGATATACTAGGGCAGAGTGTCATAACGTAACACAATACATACAATCTTATTAGGCAAACATACGTGACGTATTATCCAAGCCACTTAGAGAATAATAAGCACTCGGCACAAAAAACAATTTCCGAAACAATTTGAACATGTACCTTCGAGTCAAATCACGCGATTCGGAGACGCAGGCATTGCTTCAATGGCGGCTGGGTGGATTAGTAAATAAGGGATGCGTCTTGTCTTTCATAATTTGCTTTTTTCCTTGACTCTAGAGCTTGAAGTGGGGGTGCATCTTATCTTTGTGTGCATCCTATTAACAAGACTTTACGGTAATAAAGGGAGCATAAATAACCAGATGTTAATCTATTTAAAGTTATATTCTTCCCTTTTTCTATATATGTGCAATACATGTATGTTGTTTTTTGTTTTTTCTTACATTGAAAAAGCATATAGACATGTGTGTATCAGTGACATCCAGTTAATTAGTTTAGAAAGACTCCAGATGTTATGTTTGGGTAGAACCACCGGTGCACCGCAGCTCAGAAAACTTCCCCACATGAAAATATTTTTGTGACCGAGACTAGAACCGACTGACTCCAATCGCTCAGCCAATGGCACCCTGTATGTGTAATACGTTACATATATTATCTGAAAAGGAGGTGAACAAATGTTGGCAGTTGAAACAGCCAGGACGCAGTTATATATATATGTACAGCACTTCATACACATTCACTTGGGTTTGAGTCTTTTAATGGCATTTTCTTGTGGCAAGGTCAACCAGCTGATCTTAGATGTGACACACGTCCTACCTAGACCTTCATCTCCCAATACCTGGCTGGACATTGCCAATGACTTATAAGTGAGTTGGTGCAAATAGCTAAAGACAAACAAAACGCAAACAACAGCTGCTGTTTATTTGCACATCATTGTATGTGTTTTATGTCAGGTCATTTTGTATGCAGTCAATATAAATAATGGGTTACTAAAACTTTGAATTAATTCAGGTTAATGGGTTCCAGTGAAATATTGACTGAACCTTAAGTTGTATTCATTAAGAATCTTTATCTCTAATATTTGTATTTTTTCTAACATAAACTAAGAAATTATTTTAAATTTGGAGGAATCTAAAAGATTTCTTTCATTTAACCATTTTAAGAATGAAATTTGTGTACATTTTTCTTATATCTAAGAAAATATTTCAAAATTCATGAAAATTTCTTAGTATAAATCAGAAAAAATAACTAAGATATTTGACGAATACGACTACAGGTCAAGTTACTGAGTGGTTTTGGGATTTTTGATACAAACTGCAGAAAGCTGTCTGATCAGGATCTACACTTTTTTGCAGCTAAGTATCTAGAAACTATGCAAATTTGCATATTGATGTTAGAAGAGGACAAAGAATCATAATGGACTGTTACCACAATTAATGTAGTAACTATTGGTATGTCTTTAAACAGAAAAAAATAATTTCTAGTAGGACGTGTGGGTTAAGATTTTAAATGTAGGTAATGTAAGTGCATGTCTAGATAGCAATAAATTGAACATGCAATGAAATCTGAGAGACACCTATACACTTGACTTTAATTGTAAAAAAAATATATACTTTTAATCAGAAATATGTCTTCTCTGTCAAGAATCCTCGATTTTACAAATTAGCCTAATTTTTTACAGCCAAGGTTAAAAGGATAAATTGAGCATACAATGAGGTTAAAAAGCATACTCTTTTAAAGCATGCATCATTAACTTTACAATCGAAGTGTCAGACTTGACTGCGTTAGAAAAAAAAAAGAAATAAAAAAATTAAAGACACAAGTTTTATAGAAATATATATATATGCCATGAATGCTTTTTTATCTATCACACCACATATATATGCCATGAATGCTTTTTTTTTTTATATATCACACCACATATGTATATATTCAATGAATGCATATATTTTTATAAATCACACCAACAAAACGTAAGGTCATATTGGTGTGGCAGAGAAAAACCACGGACATGATGTCTTCTATAGTGCCTTCAAGGCACCATAGATTAGCAGGTAGACCTTCACACAAATTCTTGTCCTGAGTGGGACTTGAACCTATGCAGTCAGAGGCTGACAAGTCGTAACATTTGTTAATTGTTTATTGGGGTTATCGTCCCGCCAACAGTATTTCAGTTACCTGGAGACGCTGTCTACTTGAAGCAGATATAGTGCTGCCTTCACTATGTATAGCATGCCATGAACACCTAGCATGATAGCAAACCCAGTCACATTATCCGGACACATGGACAACCAGTCATGGAACTACTCTTATATTTGCTTGAGCATTAGCAAGGGACCTATACCAGTACCATTTTTTATGACTTTGGTATGTCATGGCCTGGATTCGAACCCGGCGCCTCACATACCTGAAGCCGAAACTCTAACGATTGCGCTACGAGGTTCGGTATGAAGATGTAATGATTCCTTAACAGCAATAACAAGCCATGAGCACATGACACGATACCATTCACATTGTCCTTACCCCTCCTTACAACCGGCCATTCGGCTCCTGAAAAGGCCCTATATTTTTACTTATTGATGTCATGGTCTTGGCTTGAATTCCGAACCTTTCCTATCAGCTGCTCTGGACCCTATCAATGGCTCTGAACCTTGCCTATCAGCTGCCAGCACTCTTACCTACATCACTGCCAATGCTGGCGTAGTTAAAAGTAGATGCATGTATTACCTGCATGTAGCTTTCTATATAGCAAGTGCGTGCTATTTAAACAGTTTAAAATTAGCAAATAAGTCAATGCATGTGCATGTTGATCCATACATAAGTATTAAAAGAACCTGGTTTTGGCCAGTTGAATCCACTTGGAATAGCCTCGCAAGATGTTTGATCACAAACAAAATAAATACAACCAATTTAAAATGTAACGGACTAATTAGTGCTATGTACTGATTTAACTATTTATAGGCTTGATTTTGAAACAAGCAACACATGATCTTAGTTATTAAGAACTCTATGCAAAGTTACTAGACATATTCCTAGAGATATACCAGAAAACATTTCAGATGCTTATTAGACAGCTCCCTGCTACTCAATTAGCCAAACTTTGATCGAATTTTGTTTCAACGGGCATCAATTAAAGGTAAAGTTCTCTAGAAAATATTTTTTTTACAAATTTTATCTATGGTGTGATTCAATACATGAATTTTCAACTTATTGGTGACCTTAGATTTAGCTAAGACATGGGCAAATGAATAACACATAATTTTTGTTTGGTTTGGTTTGATTGCACTTTTATAAAAATAGTCAAATATTGGTGCCATCCAGCATCCAGAAGACCTTAGATATATTTCACCTATACACCATGTGATGTTCATATAATTGGTGGAGGTGACCCCAAGACAAATGTCTCGATAGAACCACCGACCACCGGTCAGCTTCCCACAGTAAGGCCTTCGCCCCAAAAAGAACTCGAACTCATGGGGTGTAAGGATCAGCTGTTAGTGTTTCAAGTCAGAGACTCTACCACCTGCCACGGGTGTATCATGTGGAGAGCTCACAACATGCTTAATTCAGAGTGAAGGTAGCACTATATCTACTTAAAATGAACACAGTCTCCTGATAATTAACAATTGTTTCTGCTGATAACCCAAACAAACAATTATATAAATTAAGGCCAAAGATAAATCCCAAATGCATTGCATCATTAATTATTCAACATTCATCATTCTTCACCTGTCCAGTTAAATTAATCACTTTTTTGTCATGTATATTTTCATTATACAATAGAAAATGATGCTATTGTTCTGAAATAAAATCAATAAGGTGCACTTTTTGTAGCTGAGTCATTAGTAAAATACCTGCAGATTGGCATAGAAAACAATTAAAATTTGCAATGGACAATTAAGTTTAAAAAATCAACAGAATTAAGACATTTACTGATCACTATTATACATTTTAATTAAAGGAAACTCGATTAGGATGGGGTATGTTTAATGTTAATAGTGTAAAGTGTTTCCAGCAACTAAAAGATTTTTTATATTTTTTTGCTATAAAAGTCACAGAAACAAATTGCGGTCATTATTGTTACTTCCAGCTATTTAGTGAAGGTAGATCCCAGACAAATGTATGGGAAAAATTATGGGCACAGCAAAAATCAACTAGAATACCATCCAACATTAAGACCTTTACTCAGAACAGGACTCGATCACACAGAGAAAGGCTAAACAGTGACAGGAGTAACTTGGCCACAACATCCAAGGTGCCCCTAAGGTGATCTTAACCTTGATGAATAATTGCAGTGCCTGAGCAATATATTGATTAATCCATTAGACATCAAATGGGAAGACTCAAAGATTTCTCAAGATATCAAACAATATTATTAAAAGATTTCTCTTAGAGATCAAACGATATTATTCAATGATTTTTTTCTAGATACCAAACAATAATACTTGATGATTTCTCTAGATGATTTCTCTAGATATTAAACAATAATACTCAATGACTTCTCTAAATATCAAACAGTAAGATTCAATGATTTCTCTAAATATCAAACATTAAGAGTCAATGATGCTCCTAGATATCAAACAACAAGATTCAATGATATCTTTAGATATCAAACAATAAGATTCATTAATTTTTCTAGATATCAAACAATAATACTCAATGATTCCTCTAGATATCAGATGGAAAAAAGTGGTCTACCTACTGAGTGACATCGGCAAACCAATATATCCCCTTGTCTTCTTCAAAAAAGGATTATATCAGTCATATAAATTGTGACAATAGTGGAATTTCCTTTAATTCTATGAATATGTAAATGAAGGAGAGATTTAAAATTATTACAAATGAAGCAAAATGCTTGACAAAACATCAGGGCAGAATCAGCGAGGTCAGCCAATATGTCAGGTTTCTCCAGAGACAAATACAACAAACTTGTTGAACAAAAGGCTATTTAGTTTCCTCATGTTTAATGCAGAGGCATATATCTACAATACTTAGGTAAAAAAGAATCATACTTTTGAATGAGCATCACTGATAAGACTTCATTTACATGAAAGACATTAACGTATGATGTTTGATGCAACTGATTATGCCTGGTCATAAACTTGCATGGTCAGTTTGTTTCTTTGTTGAGTTAATTGTCAAATAAATCTTTTTTGTCATCTAACTATGGTGTCCACTTGAATCAGATATAGTGCAGCCCTTACTGTGATAGCATACAGTGAAGACCTGACATAATATTAGGCCCAGTTACATTTCCCTGACATTTTGGCCAGCCTGGTACCTTTAATAATAGCATACTGACCATATTATTGATAAAGCGAGCTTTTTCCCTCTTCCAATTAATATGACTTTGATATGTTGTGTGGATGATACATAATTTGGAGCTGATCATTTCAAAATGTAATAGACTGAAGGAAAATTGTGCCAACATGTCTGGTCCTTCAAAGCAACGAATCAAGCACTCTTCTTGACTCTGTGTTCATGTTTACAAAGTAATTAATTATAACAAAATTGTCAAGGACAAAAAAACATCAAAACCGTAGCATCCATTAAACTCGTAAGTGGTATGACGTAAGAGCACCTGCGCAGCATCCACTTATAAAATAAAAGTGCTGCCTAGTTATGTCAATCCATATGGCTTGGCAGATCACCAATACCACATTTGTTAATATTATTTTACTTATATAGTACAAGTTTTAAATTTTTCTTGTTGTTTCAATCTGTAATACTGCATATAACTGCCTTATATAAACTAATACCATCATCCAAACATTCAGTTACAGTAAGCATATATACCTCTCCATCAATAACCTTATACAATGATATAATCTAACAGCTCTAATTTAAAATATAGATTGAATAGATACCTGCATAAAATAGCTTCGGCAGTCAAAAACATAGCTTCGGCAGAAAAAAACAAACAAAAAAGAGCTGGCAATTATAAATGTATGAGTGATTGCCTCACACTTAAACTCAATACAAAATGGGACCTTTTGTTAGGATGTAATTTCCCCTATAGCTTTGCTTGTCTGGGATGCAGTTAACTTTTGGACAGAAGCAAAAACTGAGGATAATTATAGCAATGAAAACAACAATGAGTACCAGGGTCAAAGGTAATTATATGTACCAGGGTGGAAGGTTATCATATGTACCAGGGTCAAAGGTTATCACACATACCAGGGTCAAAGGTTATCATATGTACCGGGGTCAAAGATTATCATTATCGAGGGTCAAAGGGTTTCATATGTACCATGGTCAAAGGTTATCATATGTACCACAGTCAAAGGTTATCATATGTACCAGGGTCAAAGGTTATCATATGTACCAGGGTGGAGGTTATCATATGTACCAGGGTCAAAGGTTTTCATGCATACCAGGGTCAAAGGTTATCATATGTACCAGGGTCAAAGATTATCATATGTACCAGGGTCAAAGGTTATCATATGTACCAGGGTCAAAGGTCATCAAACTTTAAGCTGGAGTATGAGATCATCCTTATGATCTAATCAGACTCAAAACCAAAGTTTTATAACCTCAGGCCCTGATGAAACAATTCTTGTTATTTATTCAACCTGATGAATGCTGATGATTCATTCAGCATCATGTTCTCAGATGTATATCATATGTCAATCTCATGTGGATATCATATTTAATTACACCATGTAAAATGTGTCATGACATATTTACAGAAAATATAGTGTATATAATTAGCCATAAATTAATAGTTTCTATACATAAGGGGAGGTCACATTACTAGAAGCATAATGGGTAAATTTTAGATCTAAAACAATGTTTTAAAAATATCTTTGGATTATGACAAACTACATTGGAGGTAAAAAGAGAATTAATAACTCATGCTGGTGTATTGGAAGGCATTTTGTTCTTTTTAATTAACATAGTCGATAATTGTAACCCATGTTTGGAAGCAGGTTTTTATCAATTTTTCCGATTTTGATTTGTTTGTACATGTATATTTTTATATCACATACCAATTAAGAAGGTTGATCAATTGTTTATTTATACAAAACAGAAAAAAATACTCATTTTTCTTTGTTAAAAAAACAACAACGATGTCACATCATAACTAATTATGACCATACTGGTGACATCAAGCCATTTCTGGTGGAGAAAGACTCAAGACCGATGTCTTGGTAGAACCAGTGGAACACCCAATGTCAAATAGAAGACCCGCCTACCGAAAAAATCATGCAGAAAGGGACTCAAACCCTCAAATTAAGGGGCTGAGGATTAACAAGTTGGCAACTCTACCTGCTTGGCTAAGGGTGTACCAATACAGATTTGATCAAGGGAAGATATGCTTTACAAGGTGAGTTCATGTACGCTAATAGAATGAGATCAAGAAATTGGCACACCAACCTAAAATAAAACATAGTGCCAAGATTAGACTGATTTACCTGTATAGATAGGATTCCAAATATATACATTTACTATCGTCTACAAAATGGAGTATTGGAGTCTGTTGGAACTTATGTTCTGTTCTGTTATGATGAGATACATCGCAGTGACTAATTAAGATCATTAAGGTGACATTCAGTCATTCCTTAAATGGCCATGTCAAAGTATCAATAGCTAATTACAAACAACAGAAAACTAGAAAGGAAATTATCATATATCTTCAGATAATCTATGTATATGTAGTAAAAATGTTTTGTTTTTTTAGCTTATCATCCCACCAACAATATTCTAGTTATTTGGAGAGCGTGTCCACTTGAAGCAGATATAGTGCTGCCTCAACTGTGAACAGCATGCCGTGAACACCTGTCATGATACCACACCAAGTCGCATTATCCTGACCTCGGGCCTACTACCCTTATATTTGCTTAAGCTTTAGCAAGGCAGTTATACCACTACCATTTTTATAACTTTGGTATGTCGCAGCCCAGGATTAAACCTGGGGCCTCATATACCTGGAGCCGATGCTCTACTGATTGCACCACCATCAGGCCCTGTCAAGATGTCGAGAACATATAATCTGCCGACTATTTTTTATGAACGTACAGTAATTTTTTATGATACAACAAGTGACAAACAAGGACTTTAGATTTTCATTTTCTTACTGTACATAAGATCATGACGGTTATGTGACAAACTATATGATCAAATGCAAATGCATAAAATATAAATATAAATAAATAAGACTTTTGAAAAGAGATGTGTGCATATTGTAATGTATTGTCTTTAGTTCATTCATGACCAACACTACTATTTATGAAAAACCAAATGGATTTTTGAGGAAAAAGAAATCATTTGACTTTTAAGTCCATGTTTACTTCTTTTTTTTTCCGGCGTAGCTGTTTAACCAAACTTTTGATCTACTTAACAAATGCTGTTGCAATGTCTGACTCAGAGAGACTGCTATTAGTAGAAATTCTAGGCATCGCCAAATAGCGCATATTCCTATTAAACGTACAGTTTTACTAAAGTTGGAAAAAATAATGTCATTAACAATCCAATACAAATTTCCAAGCTGTGACTGCAGTGTCTCAACATTCTAAAAGCTTATTTACTAAATAATGTATCTACACATTGTTTTACCTAAAGCCTCACCAATGACACATATCTTTTTTAAAATATATTTCTTGTCTATGATTTACATGATTCCATGTAATAAACACTATTTATAGAGTAGCAATCAGTATATTTTACCTTAGGAACAATATAGGTGCCTTGGAGTTCTGACTATACTAAAGAATGACAGAACTGTAAGAATATTCAAGAAATATTCACTATTTGAGATAAAACAACAACAGAATTTTCCTCAGAGGCATACAAGGAATTCTGCTAAAAAACTTAAGCATTCTATCATTATACATGCATATACTTATTGAGACAAAAAGACCTTATAATGAACATTTAACTTATTTATTTAAAAGTGAGTAAGATTACTGACTGTGTAGGTATATTTGAGTAGCAGGAAGTATTATTAAGCAAAGATGAATGGTATTATAATTTGTGAAATTGTTTCATATTTTATCTCTAATTTATGAACTTCACTATTGACTTTTTGAGGAAAAATGGACAATTCATATAAATCAGAATCATTAGTGATATTATGTCTTGTGATATAATGGTTTTAGGGCACACTGACAATTGACAGGTCATACAGCACCCTGATAGAGGGATATTAACCAAACACACTGACACCATGCATTTCTAGTAAAAGTGGGATAAACATATTTACTCTTTTATTAGTGGTAAAGAGATGTATGAAATAAATAATAAACCATGACAATGTAAACAGAGTGTGCAGTAAAAAAAAATGGAAACTAATCACATGGCCAGTATTGACCAATCACATTTTAGCCATAGGCAATAAATAGATATTTACCCTTTGTGTAGCTGGCAGGGAGCCTCGACGTTTGCTCTGTTTGCGGATCATCTGCAAACGAACATCGTCAGAGTCATCAAAGCTGACCGGCGTTCCATGTTCAGGGATCACCTGAAATTGTGGGAGGACCCCGATCGACTTGCGACGCGGGCGCACCTTGTTTAAAGTGCTGCCGAGTAAATCCATTTTTGTTGATGCTTTGATGAACTATAGCCAACTGTGATTGACAACTAGCAATTTATTCCTTTATTCCGCTTTGGTTTACCTGAATATTCCACTTACTTGCTAGATTTTGACTTTATTCCACTTTATTAAACTTTTATGCAACAACTTTATTCCACTCTGGCTATAAACTTGCAAACTAAAGGTTTATTCCACTTTGGCAACACATACTTGCTAGATTCTTATTTTAATTCACATTACTTAACAATCTCTAATAACCTTTTATGTAATAAACTTTATTTCACTCTAAATAAACTTCACTTTGAATCAACTTTTATCTTCCACTAAAGAAAACAATCTTAAAACTATTCTTTTTATATATTTTTATTATTAATTCCAATTTTGTTAACTGACTAAATCCACTTTTCTTTCCAAAAATGTTGTTTCTACTAAAATCCACTTTTGACTGTTTTGGATCCAACTCACTTCGGTTTTTAGTAACACCGACCTTCACCTTTCTTATTTATTCATTCTTCAGGTAAATCGACTTTCATTATCCACAGGATTCTTGTTTCAAGTGAGATCCATTTCTGCGTGCAGTATATAAATAACTGAGGCATCTACATGTATAGAGTAACCTTCATTTTATCTTTAAGGTCAGTTTTCTAGTACTATTCACTCTATCGTTTTATAATGCTTTTTTTTTTACACCCAGTTGGTTAAATGACTCATATGTCAATAGTTTATACTTTAAATCCAATTTGATTCACACTTTTTACATCTACATATGTGCTTTATTCACTCTAGCTATAAATATTTAAAGCACAAAACGGGTCTATTTATACCAATAGTACAACCTTTTGATGTTTATAACAACACACATTCTTCTATGTTTCTCTACCTGTCTACACAAGCCAATGAATTGGCAAATCCAACTAATTAATTTCCTTGCTTCCTTATGGTATAAATCAGTGGCCTTTTATTAATTTCCCATTACAGGGGAGTCGTTGGAGGAAGGTTTCTGCATTGACAAAATGAGAAATGATTCACCAGCGTATGAAGCTATTTGAAGTATTAACATAAGGAACAAATCACTGTGCAGCCTGTACGTCCGAACACAACCCGATAAAGTTTAAATTTTGTCCCAAGTTGTGTTCACGTTTGTTTTGGTTGTATGTTCACACTACAAAGCCATCATTATTCACAAGTAAAGTTCAGGTATTTCCAACTATGGCCCTATTGATGACAACAAACAAAATGATTAAACAGACATCGATCAATAATTTAAACTATTCTCCAACTATCCTCTCATTGTGGACATGAATATTGGCTATTTAAATACCTTAACTGCCTTTTTTAATAATAATGTAAAAAAAATCTCTGTTTTTTGGCTAACATCTAATTTACGCACATATAACAAATCACATTGCTAGACACTCAACAACAAATAGTGCAGATCCTGATCAGAAATGTCACAAAAAAGAGATCCACACCCTTTGTATAAACCTCATCAATATGTGATTATAGCAGGGTTAGAGTATATACATTGTACCGGTATGTGCCAAGGATTCAATGCATGCACTGTCCCCAGCTTAACTTAGATTCTCTCTCTGACAACAGAACCTTCTTTCATCTTCATGATGGAAATTATCTCCCTGTCTTGTCCAATTGACAAAATCTATAATGCAGCCAGAATCAAACACGCCAAACAATAACTCAATAACTGTATAGATGTAGTATTGTTCACTTCAAGTTACTCATTCAATCTGATCTATGCTCCTGTTCTTTTGAATTTATTAAGTCTAAAAATTAGCCCTTATACAACCTGTCTTTGACTATGTTGAGAGGTACAGCGATGTTCTTTCAAATTTATTTTAAATTTACAAATCAGCGGAAGCACACATTTAGACCAGGAATTAAATGTTAGTGCCAAACAAACATTAGAACTAAAAAGGCAGAATTTAAACTATAAGCATTCTGTACAGCTTTGAATATTGTTTTTCTACAAAATCCCTACAGCTATATAACCTATTGTAAGACAAGACAACAGAATCTACATGTGTATAATCTAGACAAATTAAATCCCACTGAACAGGAATTAACCCATCAATATGTTAATCATTACAAGCATTGATCCAATCAATTACATACAAAAACATCTATACTGCTCTAACATAGGAAAAAGTTTAATGACTTGTTACAAAACTTTATCATTATGATAAAATTGTCTAAATTACAAACAGATGTCCTAATCTAAAATAATATTTACAAAAAAAAATATTATACAACACTTATGACTGTTTTTTAATCCTTCAAAAGCAACATTATACAAAAATCTAGACATAACAAGTCCTATATACTCATTCACCAGGCCTCAACCCTTTTAAATATAGATAATACAGGTATATGCAGATCTGTCAAATCAATTAAGTAAGCGTTCACCATGTACTACTATCATGCCACACTCTACCATAGTTAATAGCTGACAAATTGAGTTAAGTAGAAAAGAATTAAAGGCCCTATGGCCTGCAATAAGAGCAGAAAATCTTTTTATTAATGACAGCTTACATGTGTCAATGTCTAACATTTTAATATAAATGCCATGTACAATTAATAAATCTGTTTAGGTAATATTTCAAGAAAGATACCTATGAAATTTGAACATGAAGATTACATAAAGATCAATAATCCAGTTACAATAAAACACATACACGTCCAGACCAGGACTCAACCCATCAATACGCCAATCATTAAGCATAGATCCAATCAATCACAAACATACACACTGCAATAGTGGACCAAATTCACACTACCTTTTAATTCCAAACTGGTTATATATTAAGCTGAGGAAAATATATGCCAATATTTAACCTGGTTAAGGGTCAAAGTCCACAAATTACTTAATTAGTTAGCTGTTTAGTTTGTCTGAGTTTATAAAATACTATACATGTCATCTTTTATCATTAAGTTTTCAGAAAAGACCAGACAGTTGCTATGTAAAGTAAAAGAATCAAATAGTTCACTACAATAAGGTAACTTTTAAAGCCATATATAGGCAAGGCATCCAAGCAGATACACGCATATCATAGAGGCATTGATCGACTCAATGATGAATATACTCCTAGCACATCTACAAATAGACTCAGGTACAGTTATAACTTATTTATGACACAAAAGACAACCATTAAACTAATGACCTGTTACCAAAGCAGTTTTCTCATATCATTTACTCTTACCCTGCAAGCACAAATTAATGAGGTTTAAGCAAAAATAGTATAGATCCAGATAGACCAGGTACCTTTGGGATCCATTTTATCAGTATCTGCACTATTTGCTGCCAGGTCCTTATCAATTCAGACGGTTGCCATTCGGTATGCACAATGTTGTCAGTAGGTAACCACAAATGATCACTATTATTCTTTTATTGTTACATAACACTGACAGGGTTATGGTCATATTCAGCTATTTATTGATGGAGAAAGAGCCCAGACCTATGTCTAGGTAGAACCACCAGCATGGAAGGTCAGCTAGAAGAATAGCTCTACACATGAAAGGTATTGCCCCGACTGGGACTCAAACGGACACAGTCAAGGGCTGAGAAGTTAGTTCAATGACTAACCACTTGGACACAGCCTGCTCCATAATTTATAAAAAAAATAGAGGTACCAACTAAATAGTTAACAGTTTCTGTTCCACACAGTTTACACATTCACCAATGTTATTAATAGGTAAATAAGAAAAGATCCTTTCACAATTTCCACAGGTATTTTAATCTAAACTACCTATCGACAAAGGCAAACAGGGTAAATGTAAATATGACAAAAACACAGAGACAAGATATAACACACAAAAAGAGAAACCAGCAGTTACAGCCTTTGAACGGTCAGTTGGCAAAAGGACTGGGGTGCTTAAACCTGGTTTGTGGAGCGCTCCAACCTCGCACTTCCTGAAGGTTTTTCTATCAAATAAACAGTGTAAATAAAAATAGCCCGTCAAATTAAGACAACAAACAGTAAGCACCTGCATCTAGAGTTAAAACAGATACAATGAACTATTATACAGACTAAATAACTAGTAATAAAATAAACTAGCAACATAAGTACAATATGTGCAGTAGGTAAAAGCCTCAGCAACCTAAAATTTTGAAATGGATTACATTACAGATTATTTACTGTGCAAAGTCTCTCTACATGTACAGCTTTAGACAGGTAACATTATAATAATAACAATTATGTGCCATTTTCTAACCTGTTGTCATAGATGAAATTTAAAATAAGTTAAAGAGGTTACTGAATCACTGAGAAAGTAAACAAAAATAATTAAACACTTAGCAATTCTTTCATTGTCATATAAATTATCATTATAAAAATGTCCTTATCGAGTTATAAAACTGTAATAACATTTTTAAGATATCACTCAAAGTTAAATATCACGCAAATCCTGCTTTAATGAACCAAATTTTTAGAGAGAGCTGATTGACTGACAAATAACCTCCATATATACCCCACTACCCAAAGTAGGGGCCCCACTAGCCATAGTGTTTAATAAATTAAACGAATATGCCCATTAAATCCAAATCAAATTAAATTAAAGACAAAGTCTTGAATCAGAACATTGCAGCTTATGGTGGGAGATAAAAATATTGACATCATGTCTATTTCAATAGACAGATTGCATTCTTGCATTGACAGTTCAAATACTGCATGAAGACATAAACCCACGCTTCAATTTAATAACCAATAAAGGTTTCTAGTTATCTGCATATAACTTCATGAACAAGCCATATAAATGTTCTGATAGAGATTAAGTAGCAATTAGTATAGATACTGATTTCCCAATTGGGCTGATCTAGATTTCCACTATTTGCATAAGACTGGTCAATCCATTGGCAGGTTAAAAGTTTAAACAATAAATTGTCCACAAATAATCCACACACTGACAAAAATAAACTGACATGTACGCCTATATTACCATACCTATCCAATGTGATGCCTATAATACCCATCCAACTTGACACCAATAATACCTATCCAACTTGATGCTTATAATACCTATCCAACGTGATGCCTATAATACCCATCCAACTTGACACCTATAATATCTATCCAACTTGACACCAATAAAACCTATCCAACGTGATGCTTATAATACCTATCCAACTTAACACCTATAATACCTATCCAACTTGACACCTATAATACATATCCAACTTGACACCTATAATACCCATCCAACTTGACAGCTATAATACCTATCCAACTTGACAGCTATAATACCCATCCAACTTGACACCTATAATACATATCCAACTTGACACCTATAATACCCATCCAACTTGACACCTATAATACCTATCCAACTTGACACCTATAATACCTATCCAACTTGACACCTATAATACCTATCCAACTTGACACCTATAATACCTATCCAACTTGACAGCTATAATACCTATCCAACTTGACACCTATAATACCTATCCAACTTGACAGCTATAATACCTATCCAACTTGACACCAATAATACCTATCCAACTTGACACCTATAATACCTATCCAACTTGACACCTATAATACCTATCCAACTTGACACCTATAATACCTATCCAACTTTACACCTATAATACCTATCCAACTTGACACCAATATTACCTATCCAACTGGACAGCTATAATACCCATCCAACTTGACACCTATAATACCCATCCAACTTGACACCTATAATACCTATCCAACTTGACACCTATAATACCCATCCAACTTGACACCTATAATACCTATCCAACTTTACACCTATAATACCTATCCAACTTGACAGCTATAATACCTATCCAACTTGACACCTATAATACCTATCCAACTTGACAGCTATAATACCTATCCAACTTGACACCTATAATACCTATCCAACTTGACACCTACAATACCTATCCAACTTGATGCTTAAAATACCTATCCAACTTAAGATTTCTTTCTCTCACTGCAATTATAATCAATTCTCATTACTTCCCACCTTTCTGTATGCTCTACCTCCTATTATAATACTACTAGAATCATTATTACCAACAAGGATCCGAATCACCAAATCATGAACCAATCATCAATGACAATAACATGTACACATAAAATTTAAAGTCATAAAGAAATAACCACTTTAGCAAAAAGTGCAGATCTTGATCAGATAGTTTCTAGCAGGAGGCTGGCTGATCTGAATCTACACTATGTGTCTAATCCTTTGCTAAGCAGGCTAAGAAATATAAATACACTACTCACACCACACACATAATCATCATCAGCAGCAACATCAACAATATTTCCTAGCCATACCATCCAACCGGAATCATCAATTAATTTTCATTATAATCCAATTATCATTAGTTCCAACTTATAATGAAACAACAACACCTATCACAACACCTTTACACCACTTCTACACTAGATCCATTCTCTCCAACTTTTCCCAGATGTTTAATTCATATGTAAATCATCTACACACATACATGTACCTTTCAGCTCATCTCCATTATAATCCATTCATCATTAATTTCTAATCATCAAGTACCCTCCAATCACCACTAGGACCACTTCTACCACAACAATATACTACAAGTATCACTATCACAACATAATTACTAAGCTGTAGCATCTATCAATAAAAAGAAAATCACCTTAACCAAATCAATTTTATCCAAATTATAATCCATTTTTATGTGTATCCACTGGTTATGTACTGTAAAAACCTCACATATGACAAAAACTCAACAATTGCCACCGCAAAGCAGCCTCACATCACCACAATCAAACAGTAAATAATACATTTCAACCACCTTCAAGCAACATAAGTTAATCTTCATCAATACCCACTTTTCAATTTACTTAAAACAACAATACAAGTATCCCTACTAGCCAAACACCATCCTTAACAACAACAAACTTTTCCCCAGTTTCAGTATCCAGCTGTAAACAACCAACAATAAACAACCTCCATACATTGTATACCCATCCATTCAAACACCCATCCACTGGTTCTGACGGTTCTAACGATTCCGACAATTACTTAATGAAGCAAGTTTGATGTCAGGTCCTATCGGTTGCTGGCTTTAAGACTGAGGGGAATGATGTTCCCGATAATTCCATCCACTGCACTGAGGTAGATAAAAGTGAGAAGAGAGGAGGTATTTCACAGCCAATCCAATCACTAGAGTAAAACCAACTGGTGTGCTGTACAATACAATAGGGACATAAACAAGTGGTTGATGGTGCTCTTCTGCTATATGTTGTTGTAGATGATACAGTGTGTCTTCTTGATTCTGATATATACATGTAGATACTACTTACTCTTAAGCCTGCTATACTTGTGAACAAGAGCTGTCTGGTAGACAGTGTGCTCAACTCAGTGCTGGAAGGTATCACGAAAAGTTTGCGTACATAACTCTGCGCTCTTGAAATGTGTTCACTTTTTGATAGTCAAAAATACTCCAAATTTGAAGTTAATATCTTTGAAGATTTTTCAGAAATGAACCTAACCAAAAATGTTTGTTTACTGGGTTTATCATCCCACCAACAGTATTTCAGTTATCTGGAGACGATGTCTACTTCAAGCAGATATAGCGCTGCCTTCACTGTATCGTGAACACCTGGCTTGCTACCACACCCAGTCACATTATACAGATACCAGGCTAACCAGTTGCGGAACTACCCTTATATTTGCTTCAGCATAAGCAAGGGAGCTATAAAAACATTTTTAACGGCTTCGGTATGTCGCACCTGGGATCGAACCCGAGGCCTCTTGTACCTGGAGGCCACATTCTTAGCTGATTGCGACACAAGGTCCGGTGCCAAAAAGGTTGAACAACTTTGATGCCAACCAGAAGATCATGATAAAAGCCAAACCTTTTTCCTTTGGAAAGCGATGTTTTTAACCCACATGATATTTAGTTAACAATTTCATGCAATAATAATAAGTCCTCATGCTGAACACTCAGCAGAAATAGTGCAGATCCTGATGTTTTATCACCTATCAGGAGCTGGGTGATGTTTACTATATGCTGAAGCCTGATCAATACATGCTTAGCTGGTTGCAAGTTTACAAGTGGTTTAATCTGTCCATGTTCTGTTTTGAACTTGTCACTGATACTGTGTATCTTCTTGGATCATGCTACATAAATACTACAGTGCCATATGGAAGGGGATATCTGCCAATATCATAATTACTATTGTTAACTTTCTATACGGGGATTGGTAACTTCAAATGTTATTTAACTTCAAATGTTATTTTGTAAATTGTAACACTGTGTGTGCTAATACTGCTATCTTATTACATCCTAACATTGATATAGGGATAGGATTAGCCGTCATTTTTGTCGATACTGTGCAGCGTTATTTCTATCATTATAGCACAGGGGCACTTATGAGGTGCCCAGAGACTGAACCCGGCTGGTCCATTTTACTGACACCGATGAGTCAGGCGTAATGCAGTCCCCTTAGCCCAGAGCATTAGGAGGGAAGCCACTACTACCAACTTTAAAGTCTTTGGTTTGACCCGGCCAGGGTTTGAACCCATGACCTCCTGATCCGCAAATAGACGCTCTACCACCTGAGCTATTGCAGCCGGTCAAACATTACAACATTACATTTGAACAATTTCATATTGACAGCATAATTTACAAGTTTCAAATCAAGGGACAAAAATCACAAATTAATTTCACATTTCCAGCATCTAATTTACAAGTTACAAACCTAGAAGTGCAAATGGCAAACGTAGAGTTCACACTGCACAACACCAGTTCAACATTAGGACATAAGCTGGTGCTTCTAACACAAGAATGCCCATTTATCAATTTTAAATGCAATGACTGAACACAGACCTACTTTATGTCAATGGCTTGAACGTAGTTAGAAAATGGTCAACTTTCATGTGTACTTTTCAGTTTTAAGTTTCTTACTGGAGAATCTGACACATGTATTATTTATTTGTGCTAAAGGAAGTTGTTATGTAATATGGCAGTTATGATATGATTGCATATATGTGATCATAGAAGATATTGTGATAATTCAGTTTTACAGGCACAGGTGCCCATGGACTGAACCCGGCCCCTTAGCCCTGAGCGTTAGGAGGGAAGCCACTACTACCAACTTTAAAGTCTTTGGTTTGACCCGGCCGGGGTTTGAACCCACGACCTCCCGATCTGCAAAGTGACACTCTACTACCTGAGCTATTGCGGCCGGTAAGTGTAGAAGTAAGCTGGATAAATCTCATTACCCAGGGTGAAGACCGAAAACATGACCTCCAGCTCCATAAACAAGTGTTCTAGCAACTGAGCTGCATGGGCACCTGACTCTGGGGAGAGCATATTTCTATTGTACCTCTTATGAAGAGTCATTTAGATTTTTGTTCTATTTTTAACTTAGTGACGTCAATTGCCACTTACCATCTGAATGTTGTCACTTTTTAACTTGTACATTAGTTTTTTGTGACTTGAGAACGGTGACTTGATATTTGTAACTTGCAAATTGTGAGCGAACATGCAATTTGTGACTTAAGAATTGCGACTTGAGATTTGTAATTTTCAATTTGTATACGAGGAAAGTGAATTAGATACGTGTAAAAACAAAACATGTTTGTGTAATCAAATCACAAATTTAAGCATATGCACTGCTGAAATTTGCAAATTGAATATTGACAGATATCCACTTCCATAGTGGCATCTCCTTGGATTTTGTTACAATGCTAAAGGTTGGAATCAAACTCATTGCACTACAGAATGGCTAAAATACTCTCCCACATTAAAGGTTTCACCCCCAACTGAGACTCATGCTAAGAAGGCCTGAGAGTTTTCAGCTGAAGAGCTCTAACCTATCTATTGTGAGGATAACAATATTAATCCATAGAACGACTTCACAGATCATCTGAAATACTAATCTCACAGGAAAGTCTGGGCCCAGACCGGGTATCAAACCCTCACAGTAAAAGGCTGGAGATGTTAGGGTGGTGAAGAGATTTTAACCACAAATACAAGGGCAGTGAAGCTGTGGGTGGTAAGTCCAAAACACAACCTGTTCTGCCATAATGCTACGAGAACAAACTAAATGGATTGTTTCCTTAATCATCTGGCTGGAATACTTTCCCGTATTAATGCCTTTATCCCGACTAGAATTCAATCCTATGTGGGTAGAGGCTGCGAGGTGATCTTAAGAAATAACATTGTTCATGGAGGCAATAATGCAGCAGGCAATAAGAGGAATTTGCAGTTCTTTGGCAAGATAATTTATTTCTAGGAAAACAAATGAGTATCTTGCAGCGGTTAACAGTGCAGTTTGCAATTATAAAAAGATGTCAATAATGTAGCAGGCATTAATAGAAATCTACAGAAAGAATCGAATATACTTAAATTAACATTGGACCTGTGATAACAGAAAGATATAACAGACAACAATGATTTGTTTGTTGTTGTTTTTTTAATTAATAACAGTGACCAATGATGATCAATATGGCAATGTCCAGCTGTTTGGTGGATGAAGACCCCAGACAAATGTCTGGGTAGAACCAATGGCGCACCGCAAGTCAGGTGGACAACCTTCCCCCATTAAGTCCTCCGCCTCGACCAGGACTCGAATCAATGTGGTGAGAAGCTAAGCAGTCAGAGGAGTTACAAATCGGAGACAACAATGAATAAAGCCAAGCAGCAGATAGTCTATTTTGCAGGCTGTTCATCTACTTGTTTAAAGCGTATGCTCTCTGCGACACTTTAGATGTCTCACATCTGTGATTGTTCTTGTTCACTAACTGAAACCCTTCTGCTGTGATAAGGACTATGAATCCAATGGCTTTCATCTCAGGTCAGTCAGAATACCTTGTCACACTTTTGCCAAAACCAGGATTCGAACCCAAGGTAGTGAGGGGCTGAGGGGTTGAGCAGTAGAGTCAACGACTCTATCAGCCACAGATGCCCACACCCACTTCATAGATGGAAGCGTGCTGGTGACTGTATCTATTCAATGGTAATGAGGATGTTCTGCTTATATTTTCACCCCTATCATGCTACATTTTGTTTTTGAAGCCCTTCATTATTTTAAGTCAATTTTTATCTACATACAAATTTGCCATGTTAGACACATTGCTACAAACTCAGCAGCAATTAGAGCAGACCCTGACCAAGAAGCTGGCTGATTGGCTGATACGAATCTACGCTATTTGTCTAAGCCCTGTCAAAACATGCTCAGAAGGCTAAGTATTTATTGTAATCCAATATTGTTCTGTTTGCACATAATTATATACAGGCACCAGTATAATTATGGCCATTATAGCAAATGGCAGCTATTGTTGATAGAGGAAGACCGCAGACAGATAATCTACCCGAGAAATATCAATTCATTTTATTTGCATAAACCTGACCAAATAAGATTTAAGGATAAATTTTATTCATGTATTTCTATTCAGTTGTTCTAGTAATTTATATGATAAAGAAAATCAAAGACAGCTTCCAAGTAAATGCAGTCATCTTGAGTACAATTACAAGTACAATTACAAGTCTAAAACAGCTTTCCATCTGATGGAAACATGAAATGAAACATTTTCTTTACATATTTCTGCCGCATTTTCTTTAGATATAGTGGATCTGATATAAGTGTTCAATAGGTACTAAAACTATTATACGAGTTGGAAATGATAAGAAATAAGGCTCTTCAGTATCTAATGAACAGGAATATTAGGTTCCTTTTATTACATAACCAAAACATCAGCTGTTTAAGTTTTTACTGATTTTCTAAACAGGAAATGGATGGTGAAGAAAGGTTACTATATGTTGCAAAAACATAACATGCTAATATACAATAAATAACTTAGTTCAATCTACTTGTTAGTGGCAGGAATGGGCATGCACCATAAAAAACACAGCCAACCACCTGGCTAAGCTAAACATTGATACTACAGGTACTTTTGATTTATTTTCAGGATATCTGTTCTACCCTGTTTACAGACACCAGAAATTAGATAGCACTATACTGTTTATGTACAGCAAGCCAAACACAGCAAGAAACCTGTCCGAGTTAAACTTAGTCTACAATTCTATTTTTCATAGGAATATTTCTGCTATTTTTGCACCTAACTTTTGACCAACATACACATTATGTATAAATGCTGATACTGGTGCAAGCAAGAGGAACATTAAACTTACTGTCATCTGGAAAAAAGTCCAAAGAGTATCAACCTACTAAAATTAAGTAACGCATCAATTAACCACCAACTGCATTAATCAACAGTGTGTGCAAAGGTCTGCTAAAAATGTAGGCCAGATTTTTCCCAAACATAATATAGTCAAATAGTAGTAGAAAGGGTTGGAAGAGGCACTAAACTAAAGGAAAATGAAACTACTCATGATATAAATATTTTACACAAGTCTTGTTTTCTTCCACTCTAAGTAAATGGCAGATATAAAGTGTCAAAAATTAAAGATTAAGTGTCAGAAAATTTGTTCTAAACAATTTTTTCCCATTTTAATATGAATAATCAATAAAGAACTATACCAACACTGTATATATTTTTTGAATATATTCCTAGACTTTTTGCCTTGGTCTGCATGTGTAAAACAATGACTGACACCGATAATTAATTTTTATGTCAACATCCAGACATTATTCCTGGAAGAATACCCTAGACTTATCTCCCCAGTAGAAACACGGATGCATTATTGGTCAAGTAAAAGATGTCGGACAGTAGGTTTTTAACCTGACTGGTTCTTGAACCTAGCACTTAGTTTGAGAAAGTTACAATTCAAACCATATGTGTAACTGCAAGAATCTATGTATGTGAATACCCTTGTTATGTGAAGCTGCTGTACTGGTTTCAACTGCTTTTGATGTATTTTCTTGGCTAAGTGCCTTTTCCTGTATCCTGCTCAATCGATAAAACACAAAATTTTACATATCAGCTAATAACTTACATCCCCCAGTTAAGGGGGACATATTGTCAGACACCCAGAAAAAAATGGGGCAGGTCCTGATCAGCCAATGAGCACGGCTCTTGGTAAAAATCACTTCTTAAACTGGAAACTGAAATTAAGTGGGTGTATGGATGGATATATTGATGGGTGAATGGTTTGATGTATAGATGAGTGGATGTTTGTGTGTGTTTGTTGCTTTTTTGTTCCATCAACAGTATTTTAGTATTGTAGATGTGTCCACTTGAAGTAGATAAAGTGCTGCATTCGTTGTGTATAGCATGCCGTGAACACCTGGGATGATACCACAGCCAGTCACATTATCCTGACACCGGACCATCAGGTCATGGAACTACCCTTATATTTGCTTGAGTGTTAACAAGAGACCTTTGGTATGTCACGGCCCGGGATCAAACCCAGGGCCTCCTGTACCTTGAGCCGATGCTCTAGTGACTGCGGTATATCTAAGTAAAAACACTGGCACACTGCAGATCAGCTGGAGGACCACTTAACATAAATACATAAACTGAAAGACAAGGAGGTACAATTTGTGAATCAAACTTTCGATTCTGAAACTTCCCTGCAACAGGTACTCCCTATCAACTTGCAGACTCAGCAGTTAACGCCATTAACTATCAATAACTGATTGATTTCAAGGTGAGCTAGAGCCAGGTATCACATGTTAAACAAACCATCCACACAACCAGGTAATAAATTCACTTCATGGCATAAAACAAAGGGAAAAAAACATCCTCAGAAACAATCAATGCACTAATGAGGTAAGTGGTTAAGTGATTTGAAACTATTGACCTATTACTTCCCTGGTATATCAGAGGCAAATATATATAATTTTTCTAACCCATTCACCACCCTTATCTTGAGTAGCGCTCTTGGTAAAAATCACTTCTGATGTGCCTTACCCAGAGTGTCATTCAAGATTAACTGCATAGCTGTTAAGTGTTTAAGAAATAACTCTTGTAATTATAAGCCATTCATTATGTTGTGCCATTGTGTTGGTTTACATTATTACATTAGAGGTAATAAATACACTTCATCAGAAAAAACAACAACAGAGGGACATAATAGCATGATCAGAAACAATCAATTCTCTTATGTGGTAAGTGGATAAGCAATTTGCAGCGATTGACCTCTAACCTTTGACCTCATGAAAGTTCCTTCCACTGTATCTAATGTTACATCTATAAAAATAAGTACATAGATACAGATTTACACAGGATGCTGCTGACCTAACATTTTTAGCCCATTCCCGTCAGTCTCCATGACAACACAATAAAGTTCTATGATGAGTTAATAAAAAATAAAAAGCACACAATTAACCATTTTAATACTTTTATTATATAGACAGACAGACAGACAGTCAGTCAGACCGACCGACCGACCGACCGACCGACCGACCGACAGACAGACAGACAGACAGACAGACAGACAGACAGACAGACAGACAGACAGACAGACAGACAGACAGACAGACAGACAGACAGACAGACAGACAGACAGACAGACAGACAGACAAAACAGACAGACAGACAAGACAGAGACAGACTGAAAATATTTTCATTTCAATCCAGGTACAAGAAAGAGCCAGGATGTGAGACATCCAAGCTGCCATAGGGAGCATGCGCTTTAAACAAGAAGATGACTATCCTGGGAACTAAACACTCCCTTACACTGTTGATTAATAACATAAACATTTGACAGTAACATATTTTGCTACTTTGTTTGTTTTCGCTGTTCTCTGCTACATCTGTATTTACAAGCTGCATTTCTAACATTGGTATACTCAGTTTCTTTTGTTAAACAAAACTTCGCCAAATGACTACTATTTTTATGCTACTTTTTATAATGGCAAGCTACACTTTATTGTTGTAAGCTACTCTGTTAAAAAATGGAACGCTTGGTTCTTTTCCCTGAAAAATGTCTCACAGAACAACTCCGACATCGTGTTAATGACTGCTACACTATTGTTCCCATAAAAAAAATGAATTTCACAAGAGGCACCGATCTCAAAATTGGCGCGAACAAGACAAGTACAGCATGGGGAACAGTACACTGCACAATATAGTATACAAAATGTCAATTCCAGTCAATTTTTAGGTTTGGAAGAAGAAGAGATGGTGTGAATATAAATATATATATACATTCAAATGTAATCAAATGTTTATATTCCTATGTTCAGTTGTTTAATTAAAATATCTATGGTATTTATATAAAAAAAGAATTTGTTTAAAATATGTCTACAGTTGTAATAATACTGTTGTAATATGTAACTAGAACTATCGCTGAATGCGATTCATACCCCCACCAATGTCTTTGACAAAGCTGGTACAAGGGTAAGATGGGTTCTGCACATTGCCCAGTTGGGGTGAACATTTGAGTCAAGTTTGAAGAAAATCCTTCCATTAGTATAGAATTTATAGAGCGCACCTGACATATTGTCTAGTATTGATTGTAAGTAAATTAAAAGACTTAAAAAGGGGCATAACTTTGTCAAAATGCAATACAGAGTTATGAAACTTGACCTGCATATCTTACTTGTGATACGTCATATATCTTTTAAGTTTCAAGCAAATACCTGTGCTAATTTCAGAAATATTCAAGTACATGTTAAAATTTAAGAACATTTTCTAAGTCAATTTTGACCTTCAAGTGTGACCTTGACCTTAAGTCGGCACAAAGGTAACATGGGTTCTGCACATAACCTTGTTGAGTTGAACATATGAGTAAAGTTTGAAGAAAATTCTTCCATTAGTATAGAATTTATAGAGCGGACATGACATATTGTCTAATACTTGATTGTATGTAAATCTGAAGACTTAAAAGGGGCATAACTTTGTCAAAATGCAATACAGAGTTATGAAACTTGACCTGCATATCCTAATTGTGACACTTCATATATATTTTAAGTTTCAAGCAAATACTTTTTCTAGTTTCAGAAATATTCAAATACATTTTAAAATTTAAGAATTTTTTCTAAGTCAATTTTTGACCTTCAAGTGTGACCTTGACCTTAAGCCGGCAAAAGAGTAACATGGGTTCTGCACATCCCCTTGTTGAGGTGAACATTTGAGCCAAGATTAAAGAAAATCTTTCAATTAGTGTAGGGCTTACAGAGCAGACACGACATATTGTCTAATACTTGATTGTATGTAAATTTGAAGACTTAAAAGGGGCATAACTTTGTCAAAATGCAATACAGAGTTATGAAACTTGACCTGCATATCCTAATAGTGACACTTCATATATATTTTAAGTTTCAAGCCAATACTTTTTCTAGTTTCAGAAATATTCAAATACATGTTAAAATTTAAGAATATTTTCTAAGTCAATTTTTGACCTTCAAGTGTGACCTTGACCTTAAGCCAGCAAAAGAGTAACATGGGTTCTGCACATCCCCTTGTTGAGGTGAACATTTGAGCCAAGATTAAAGAAAGTCTTTCAATTAGTGTAGGACTTACAGAGCGGACACAACATAATGTCTAATATTTGATTGTTTGATATTTGACCTTCAATTGTGACCTTGACCTTGAGCTGACACATGGGCAACATGGGTTCTGCACATCCCCTTGTTGAGGTGAACATTTCAGCCAAGTTTGAGGAAAATCCTTCAATTGGTATAGGATTTATAGAGCGGACACGATAATGGAGACGGACGGACGGATGGACGGACCGACCGACGGATGGACGGATGGACAAAAAGAATCCATTATAGCCCCCACACACACACACATTTTGTGGTGGGGGTATAATTATTTACATGTTCTTAGTTATAATGACGGTTTTGCAGCCAATACCAAACTTTCTGTGATGTTTATTAAACATCAACCTTACTTTCAAAAGACTTCTAAATACTTTAACAATCCTAAAGGAAATCGGCCAAACACAATGCATGTACAATTCAAATATAAAAAAATCCACAATACCAACAAGGCCAGTTGTAAACCAACCTTGTACAAAAATCAATAACTCACATTTTTTTCCCCTTCAGACTGATAAGTGACCTTCACAAATGCAATCAATTTCACACTTTAGAAAGGTTGTGATCAGTCAAAGATGTAACAATAGTGATAACAAGCAACAAACTTGGCAAAACATCAGGTATCTTTCCCAACAAACCCTGGGATAAGAACTAATTACTTTTGTTTTGCTTTGTTTTGGTTTGTCCTTTTGTTACATCACACCGACATAATTATGGTCATATTGGCGACGTTCAGCTAATTATTAATAGTGGAAGACCCCAGACTTAGACCTGGGAAGAGCCACCAGCAATAACTTTTGTACCAGTATACAAAAACTGACTTTTTCACTCGTCAGAGTTTGTTTGTTGGGTTTATCGTCCCACCAACAGTATTTCAGTTTTCTGCAGACGGTGTCCACATAAAGCAGATATAGTGCTGCCTTCACTGTTTACAGCATGCCATGAACACCCAGCATGATACCACACCCAGTCAGATTATCCTGACACCGGGCCAACTACCTGTCATGGAACTACCCTTATATTTGCTTGAACTTTAGCAAGGGAGCTATACCACTACCACTTTTAACGTCTTTGGTATGTCGTGGCCCAGGATTGAACCCGGGGCCTCCAGTACCTGGAGCCGACGCTCAACTGTTTGCGCTACCAGGTCCGGTTGCTATGTTTCATATAAATATACGGTCATTACTTAGTTAATACTTATGGTTTAAACAATTGACTAAGAAATTTTGTATCATTTATAAACAAATGTAGCAAGAGAAGGGCTATAGCCACATCCAGTGTACAGAAGGATTATCCAATGTTTGCCAACATGGTTTAAATGCCGTGATGGTTTTTCCTCCACCTAGAATAGATGGGCGATTTAATAATAGGCTAGTTAAATGAGTATTTACAATTAAATTAACAAGGTGTCTTAATCCTCTAAAATTGTATATATATTACAGATGCTAGAATCATACAAAACTATTTTTAAAGAGGGTACATCAAATCTTTTTACCAGGTTATTATATTAATGAAATGCTGAAATTAATGAAATATTGAAATTAACAATGTAAAACATGTGATGCAATACACTTAACACTGATAACATCTTATGACTCGTCTTTGTTTTTATAAGTGGCTTATATCTATTTTCTGAGATAACTTTCTGTATCATTAAGTGTTGTATCAAACAAAACAAACAATAAACTGATAATTTGAGAATACATGTAGTATATATGGCTATATATAAAAGAAAGAATGACCCCCTGGCAGATTCAAGGTAGATCCACAATGTGCATGAACATGTATAATGAAAATTCTTAATCATAAATGGGCATAACTCCACCAAAGTAATTATTAGGTAACCTGCCATTTTCAAATGGAACCCTATTTGATATCAAAATTATTCTAAGTTTTAACAAAAGCGAACATTGTTTTAATCGAGAAATGGAAATTAACCAAAAGATTAACCAATGCCAACACTGTGGAGAGGGTCATAGAAAAAGCTTAATTTTTTTCTTGGAAACTTAAGCTTAAAAACATTCGCAAAAATGATTAGACTTCCAATAAACCATTGGAATGTATTAAATACGCCCAAACAGAAAAAAAACATGTTAAATATTTGATAACCAGAAGAAGGAAACAAATGATTATAAAAGTTAGAATAAAGATAAACTCATCACCTATAAATAATAAATCAAACAGGTCTACAAAAATATCGCAGTCTCAGGTGGGAGCTGTCTAAACAGTATTTACACTTTCTGCTGCCATAATATGAAGTTAATTAAATATCAAGTATTAAATGTATGAAAATTTATGGTAAATGACAAATGATAAAGTTTGTGCTTGAGCTATCCCATGGCATGCATAGACAGATACCCCATAAAGCTAAAGTCAAAACTGTTGGACCGTTTTAACTGGCAGTCAAAGTCACCTTGATAGTAGCTTCATTGTTCTCCTCACATGGTCGTAATTGTCTAACAGCAACAAAAAATAGTGCAACCTTGTATCTGCTTCTCCTTCAAATGATATCAAGGTTACTTTGAGGACTTGCACTTTGTCCATGTCACAATTTAAAATGACAAAAATACTTTGCATTAATGGAAGGGGATAAGGCATGCCAGGCCAAGGGGAAGGGGATAAGGCATGCAAGGCCAAGAGGAAGGGGATAAGGCATGCCAGGCCAAGGGGAAGACAATAAGGCATGCCAGGCCAAGGGGAAGGGGATAAGGCATGCCAGGCCAAGGGGAAGGGGATAAGGCATGCCAGGCCAAGGGGAAGGGGATAAGGCATGCCAGGCCAAGGGGAAGACAATAAGGCATGCCAGGCCAAGAGGAAGGGGATAAGGCATGCCAGGCCAAGGGGAAGACAATAAGGCATGCCAGGCCAAGAGGAAGGGGATAAGGCATGCCAGGCCAAGGGGAAGACAATAAGGCATGCCAGGCCAAGAGGAAGGGGATAAGGCATGCCAGGCCAAGAGGAAGGGGATAAGGCATGCCAGGCCAAGGGGAAGACAATAAGGCATGCCAGGCCAAGGGGAAGACAATAAGGCATGCCAGGCCAAGGGGAAGGGGATAAGGCATGCCAGGCCAAGGGGAAGACAATAAGGCATGCCAGGCCAAGGGGAAGGGGATAAGGCATGCCAGGCCAAGGGGAAGACAATAAGGCATGCCAGGCCAAGAGGAAGGGGATAAGGCATGCCAGGCCAAGAGGAAGGGGATAAGGCATGCCAGGCCAAGGGGAAGACAATAAGGCATGCCAGGCCAAGAGGAAGGGGATAAGGCATGCCAGGCCAAGAGGAAGGGGATAAGGCATGCTAGGCCAAGAGGAAGGGGATAAGGCATGCCAGGCCAAGAGAAAGGGGATAAGGCATGCAAGGCCAAGGGGAAGACAATAAGGCATGCCAGGCCAAGAGGAAGGGGATAAGGCATGCCAGGCCAAGGGGAAGGGAATAAGGCATGCTAGGCCAAGGGGAAGGGAATAAGGCATGCTAGGCCACGGTGAAGGGAATAAGGCATGCCAGGCTAAGGGGAAGGGAATAAGGCATGCCAGGGCAAGGGGATATGAATAAGGCATGCCAGGCCAAGGGGAAGGGGATAAGGCATGCCAGGCCAAGGAGATAAGGCATGCTAGGCCCAGGGGAAGGGGATAAGACATGCCAGACAAAGGGGAAGGGGAAAAGACATGCCAGGCCAAGGGGAAGGGGATAAGACATGCCAGGCCAAGGGGATAAGGCATGCCAGGGAAGGGGATAAGGCATGCCAGGCCAAGGGGATGGGAATACGGCATGCCAGGCCAAGGGAAAAGTAGCCAACTTGTTAAAGCCACTACCCTCCACTGCATAGTTTCAAGTCCAAGCCTTGAAATGAACTTCATGTGGGAAGGTTTTATAGCAACCCTGCAGTGCGAAAGTGGTTCTACACAGACATCTGTCTAGGGTCTTCCTCTGCTTAAAAAGCTGTATGTGGCAATAAAACATAATCATATTGCGTCATTAACATTATACAGATTTGATGATGGTGAAGAAAGAGACAGTGAATGCAAAAAGCCATGACTTAACTCTTATTATACTAACAAATTGATCAGCCTTAAATACTAAATAATAAATAATGATTTATTGAGTAGTGTAGATTCTATGTACATCCAGATCAGCCAGCTCCTTCTTTACTATAACTGCTAAATATTAAAGGTGGTATCTGACAGTTTACCTTCATCAAATATATGTAACAATATCTGAAATCTGTTTTGGTCCATTTCAGCTTCATATCTGCATATAATTATACACCAATTAAGACAATTTTGAACATTAATTATCTGACTTGTTAAGGAGTAAAATCATGAAATAAATCACTCAAAACGATCATTTTCCTAATCTATAAATATTCACGATAGGATAGGATAACATTTCTTTTGAGATGGCAAGATTTCGAACAAGTAGCATAAGCTCAAATGAGTTTTTTCAAAATACTTTTTTAGGTATTATAAATGACAATACCCTGACAATTTTTAATCATATTCAACAAATCGAGAGGCCTAATTTTGCAGACAAATGGAACATATACAATCTTTGCCATCCCAAAAAGAAATCTGAGTTTTAAATGACTTCTGCTAAAAATAGATATCGACATCAGCGCAGATGATGATATAATGCTATCTCAAAAGTAAGTCGTCACATGGTTTACTTAGTTAAAGATAAGTGACTTTAATAGGACATGCATGTTTGTAGTGTCAGGTACAGTACTGAAAATCACAAAAATGACAAACGAAACTGAGTGGAAATAGAAATGAAACGTTTTTTATTTCCTGCTGAAATGGAAACAGAATGCTATCAAAATGGGAATGCAACGGAGCGCTAGAAACGCTGGAAACAGTATAACCGATATAAATGCTATAACCAGAGCACTTGATAGTCTAGAACGGTAGAAATGTAAAAATCGGAATTCTACAAATGGTAGAATTATTTTAACTACCACTTAAAACATTTCTAGGTCACCCGATTATTTATAATAAGATTCCAACCATTTCTTTCTACGGAATAATCTAAACGAACACAACAAATAAATCTTTATTATCAAACAATAGTATTTGTCAAACTCGTACATAACAGTTCAGAAACCGTATGAGTTGTCCAAGTCATTGTGTATTGTCAAAACAGAAACTGCACTAAAAATCACCCTGCATTGAGAAAACACACAATTTAACTATAAATTGCTTTTCTGTCGAAACTTATATTTTAATTAATTTTAATGAATATGAATTAATTTCAATGATCCCATACAACCTGTATAATAACTATTAATCATCATCATAATCATCATCAGCAGCATCAGCATCACCACCATCATGATCTACATTATAATCATCAACATTAGCATCAGCATCACCGTAACCGTTATCCCCATTTACATCAAAATCATAAACCAATGAATAGCATGACATCCGCCTTGAATCAACATTCTTAGTCTTCATCGTTTCGAATATGAAGATAGTGTGTACACAACTGACATTACACGTATGCATGCGCAATATCGCAGCATAACCTGATTTAGAATTTTCGCTAATTACATTGTAGCTGCATGGTCCAGGACCAACAACGCTTATCATTTTTTGTGAGAACACACTACAGGTATTTTTTGCATTGCATAATACAATGATGACACGAACTTAAAGCTACTTAATGAAAGGTAACACATCTCAAATAACAAAAAAACATAAAACAAATAACCATAAAAAAATCAAACAATGCTATGCAACATTGCAAGGTGTGACCCAATCAAGAATCCTTTCCTACACTCAGAGCCAACGACTGGTATCTACAGTTCTACATCTGAATAATCATAGAAAAATACAATATCTAAGTTAATATCTTCCATGAAACATGTTTCACAACAGCTATGTTTTTCCCTCCAGTCACTGAATATCCTCGTCGCAAACAATCTTTTGCCGATTCCTTTATATGTGATGGAAGGCCTTTGCCTCTCCCCAGAATGTTTACTTCTTTCGACATTTTGCAAACACATCAGAAGAACTTTACATTTAGAGATTTATTAAACAAAATATTTTAATCAAAATTGCAATGGACGAAACAGAACGCTTGAAACGATATAAACAGAAGAAACAATAGAAACGGAACAAATGCTAGAAACACTGGACGCAACTGAAATGCAGCGCTGGAAGAGAAATAATCAAAATGGAAACGCAAAGTAAGTGGAATGGAAATGGAGCGGTGAATGCTTCCAACTGAAATGGAAACAAAACAGATGGAAACAGGAAAAATTTTGTGATTTTCAGTACTGTAGGATGTAATTATTCACTTTTCAGAGGTAGGACATAAACAAACAACATCTCGCAGGAACATTTCAGGCAACTAAAATTCATTTGGTTGTTTGAGAGAGAAAAAAATAGATTCAAAGTGTAGGATACTACCATTTATGCATCCTGTTAGCTGTGTAAGAAGTTAGTTGCAAATAACAAAAAAGCTCAGTAATGTATTAAATCTTTGTCAGTCAATGAAGTATTTATTAGGCTGCGGCAAAAACTGTGTAGATCCAAATTTAGAAGCTCCTTGCCTCGACATGTTTGATCAGAATCTGCACTATATGATGCTTAGTCTTGGGCAAGGTCTTGTTTCATTTCCATTTAGTTTCAAGCCAAAAAAACGACAATTAATTACAGGATATTGACACCTGTAGCATGATAAGAGTAACCTAACAGCACCTAAACATGTACATGTAGGTCAAACCATTAAAAAAAAAGCAATGAAAACATTAAGTGTCTTGTATGTCTGACATTGACTTCAACAGCTACTTATGACTTTGAATCTCTAGCTGGTATTAAATCAGTGGTGCAGGAAGTGTTATGGACCCATTTACAAGATTTCAGAAGGAGAAACGGACCCGACAAAAACAGCTACTCATGACTTTGAATCTCTAGCTGGTATTAAACCAGTGGTGCAGTAAGCATTATGGGCACATTTACAAGATTTCAGAAGGAGAAACGGACCCGACAGACAGTCAAGTCAGACAAGACAGAAAAACAGACAAAGGATGGTGTTATAAGATTGTGGAAGAAGGAACATACCCAATAGACACAAACAGGCCTTATTATAGATTTCAAAGATTAAAAGAACCAACAGATAGGAAGTCATATAAAAACAGATGGTATTGAAAGATTTAGATGGGCAAACAAGACAGATAGACAGACGGCGGGCAGTAAAACAGACAGGCAGACAGGCTTTTGGCAGATGGGTTGGCAGGCAAGCAGACAGACAGACAGACAGTCATATACCCAGACCCCTAATCTTGTGCTATTCACAATTATTCTAGTGAAGTATGATGCTTCTTTAGAGTATAAATCTTTGAAAGTGGTCTCTCCACTGGACCTTGTAAACCACATTAAAAGGTGGCATCCGACAGTTTGTCTACATCTTACATATGTAACAATATCAGTAAATAAGAACAACTGGGATTACTGCTATAAATAGACAATGACATCACAGCGGATGACGTAGATGAACTAAAACATAAGTGGTCACTAGGTTTTCTTGATTTAAAAATAGTTAACTGTTTAGCGTGGCTCAGATAGGAAATACATGTTTGTAATGACAATTGTAGCGATATGGCTTTTCTGACAGGCAAAGGACATCAATATTCAGCATTGTACGAGATCTGTTTATATAACAATGGTTTACTTAGATGTATAATGAAACTATTTTTCGTCCAAACTGTCCGATACCACCTTTAACTTTAAATGCAATGAATCAACAAAGACAAGAGCAATACTTCATTTCTATGCAGAATAAAACGGAACACAATTTTGAGGCTAAAATCTAGAGGACACTATCAAGTTGTCTGATGATCGCAAAGTGGTACTGAGACAAGTTTTATTAATATAACTAAAATGATCATACACTGTTTCAAAATTAGGAAATGACTTTATGCTAGATCATCAATCAACAGTTACATTTGTATAAACACCTATGCCAATCTCCTAATTTGTACACAAACAAAGACTGAACATCAAATAGTGTAGATCCTGATCAAACAGATCCCTCTGGATCTAAACTATTTGCATAAGTCTTATAAATATGTAAGCAGCCAGTTAAGAGCAGACCATTGACATTTCAATGGAACGGGGAAGCAAAAAAAATGACAACCCTAGAACATTCAGCCAGTCTCATGGTGCTATGTGAAATACATCTATGCACGCATATTATATACAGGAAGGCCTGCATTACCTTTATTTCCTAATTTATTTACAACAATTTGGCTTGTATCCAACAGTTTGATTAACTCCAGCCAATAAATAAAACAATCTATGATTGTTATTATGGCAAATTCTACAAGCCAGAATCAGATCAGCTGTGAGAACCAAGACAATAAGGCGGTAACTCATTCTTATATTTCAAATACATACCACCTTTATGCATCAATGTCAGCGTAATTGGTTTGTTTCTCAATGGCTAACTAAGATGTCGCTGCTAATTACAAATTAATCACACCAGTGCATGATGAATAATATAGATCCTGATCAACCCTCTCCCATGAGACCTGTCTGATCAGAATCTGCACTATTCACTTCTGAGTCTTCAGAAATTATATTACAATCAGCTGTTGTAAATTGTGACTGCATGGTTGGAAATAAACTAAGAATAAGTTATACATAATCAACCAATTAAGCAGAATATAGGTTATATTAATTAACTCTTATGAATCTACTAAGCACAAATTGATCAGGCTAAAGCAAACCTTGAGTACTCAGATGAGTCAGGATTTGCATTATTTAAAGCTAAACTTCTGTCGATACAATACAATATTTGTATTGCATAAAACATTAACATGCTCATAACAATACAATATAATACATCTCAGCACAAATGACATTGACCATTCTCAGAGCAGTTACGGTAAAATAAATCAAGGTAATAATATGTAACAATACTGTCAGTATAAAATTATTATTAACAAGTTAGCATGATGAATATATGTACTTAAATTACTTATAATATTAACAGATGTATTCTATCAATACATATTGTTACCTAAACATGAAGATTTAGGCCAGTATTCACAAACTATTCTTAAGAATTGCTCAATTCATGAATTTTAATCCACAATACCTTCATTATATATTTACCTACATCTCTGTATTCTTGCATGACACTTTAACTTTGCTCCTTTAGCATAAAATCACATTGAAACTATTTTAGTAAGCTTATTTTTGTTGGTATGAAAATTGTGACTTGGGCGTAAGTCTTGACTTATGCATAAGAATGGTTGGTGAATACGGGGCCTAAACAGATAACTAAGAATTAAAGAATTGGTGTTAACAAGGATAACATGATAACAGTTAATATTAATAGACCCGCAGTGCCTTATTATACATACAATATGTCCATAGAAGATGTGTACAAGATAGCATACAACAATTGTTAAACACGGTCAGGCTGAAGGATTAGACTGTTCTACAACAGAAGCTATCTACAGATAAATCTAGACTGGTTGTTCAGACAATAAAAAGAAGATTAGGTCAGCTAGTAAATATGTTGTTTTGTATTGGTATTAGAGGGTATGTTTTCAGTCACAACAAAACCTTAAAGGTCATTCCTGAACTTTCAGCTATTGTTAGCAGATTGTTTATGTGTTATTTTTAGATACCTAGACTGAAACTTCTATTGTTTTGTGTTTTTTTGTGTGTTTTTTTAAATGCATCGCAGCTTTGTTCGCCTTCAGCTTTGTTCAGCTGTTAATTGTAGAGGAAGACATTCCCACATTACGGTCCATGGCTAGATCAGATTCAAACACATTACCTTAGAGGATGCTAGGGTGTAAAAAAAAGTCAAAACACTGTCATCAGCCACATATTAATGGCAGTTTGTTCTGGGTTTGTTTTGGTTTAATCTCACAATTGTTGGTTTGTTGGGTTTTTTTGTTGTTGTAACATAAGGTAATTATTGGTGGAGGAAGACTCCGACAAATAACTGGGAAGAACCACCGGCACACTGCAGGTCAGCTGGATGACCTTCCCAAATTAAGACCTTCACCCTGGACCAGACTCCAACCCAAAAGGTGGGAGGCTAAGCTGTCAGAGGAGTTACAAATCGGCGAATCTAACACTACCGCACGGGCGCCCCGGAAATAAAGACTGAACGATTTAGCAAATAAAACCATCAAGATATATGTACAATAAAAAATCCTGACAACTAAAATCAAAACACAAACTATCTACATTTGACAAATTACAATCTTAAATCACCATGACTTTAAATTTATTCTACCCATTTAACCTTAAGTGCAATAAATTTGCTAATAGCATATAATAATTCCTTTACATTCTGAAAAAATACACAGTGGCTCTATGGCTCTCATTTGACAAGAAAGGAATCTTTAAAGACAAAATATGCCCCAAGTACAAGCAGCAGGGGATTACAAGAGAATAATATCAGAACTATTGGAAGAAAGATTGAGACAGGAATATCTGACAGATGGCCGGCAAGCATGTTAGACAGCAAGTCATAAACTATTAACCTGCTTAGCAATGGATTATCAGGAGGAGGCAAAAAATATGCTGATCCAGACAAATCAGCTTCCGGAACAATCTGATCAGAATCAAGACTATTTGCTGTTATGTTTCTTGTTTGTTTATTTGTGTATTGGGTTTATTGTCCCACCAACAGTATTAAAGTTATCTGGAGACGGTTTGAACACCTGGCATAATACCACACCCAGTCACATTACCCTGTTATGGAAATACCCTTATATTTGCCTTAGCGTTAGCAAGGGAGCTATACCACTACCATTTTGAAAGACTTTGGTATGTCGCGGCCCAGAATCAAACCCGGGGCCTCCAGTATCTGGAGCCGATGCCCTACTGATTGCACTTCCAGGTCAGGTTGCTATGTTTCATATAAATATACGGCAATTACTTAGTTAATACTGGTGGTTTAAACAACTGACAAATCGTATCATTTATAAACAAATGTAGCAAGATATGGGCTAAGCCACATCTAGTGTCAGGAAGGATTATCCAATGTTTGCCAACATGGTTTAAATGACTTAATGCAAAAACTTGTTTTAAATGGATTGTTGAGATAATCTGGCTGTCAATGCTTGATGGGTCTGATTGGGTCTTGTCTCCTTCAAATATCAAGGTTATAGTTTATGGTGATTTTTTAGCAAAATAATTGCTCAGTCAGCTGAAGCAGATCTGAGGTGATTGTAGCTGAGCAATGTTTTAGATCCAATGTGACAAATGTGTACACACTAGAAGCATGTATAGTCAGCTGCATTTACTCTGTGAGTTTATCATCACTTTTTATTTATTTTTTTGTTGGGTTTATCATCCCACCAAGAGTATTTCAGTTATCTGAAGATCGTGTCCACTTGAAGCAGATACAGTGCTGCCTTCACTGTGTATAGTATGCTGTGAACACCTGGCATGATACCACACCCAGTCACATTATTCTGACACCGGGCCAACCAGTCTTGGAACTACCCTTATATTTGCTTGAGCGTTAGCAAGGGAGCTATACCACTACCATTTTTTACGACTTTAGTATGTCGCAACCCAGGTTCAAACCAGGGGCCTCCCATAACTGGAGCTGATGCTCTACCAATTGCGCTACCAGGTCTGGTCATCATCACTATTTAACTTCATAGCAAATCTAATAATATGATCCTCATACTGGGCTAACTATACTGGGTAGAACCACCGACACATGGCACACCACGACACATGGCACATCAGCTGGAGGACCTCCCTACATTACTACAGCTGGAGAAATTTAATATAGAACAAAAATATTTGTCTAACATTTCACGTAAACAGCTTTAGAACTGTAAACATAACAGAATAAACAGTTCTATCCAATATATCATGAAACAAAATGCTTAGAAATAGAAATGAAATATAAAGCAACAAACACTGTTGTATTTTTCATGTTACAAATCCGTAGAAGTGAAACATAATATAAAGCAAATACCTCTACAATTTATGTAATAAAATGCTATACACACAGTGAAAAGGACAACCAAATAACAGCTCCTGTGCTATGATAGTGTAAAAATGAAATATGATATTGTCAAACAAGATCTTACAGCCCTATCATAATGATGGCAATAACCAAAATGAATGCCACGTTCAATTCTTTACTAAAGTAAACAAACATCTAAATTTTCTTTTATGAGCATATTTTATATCTTCTATATTGTAAGGACCTCACACAAGAGAGAATAAACAAACACCAGCATCACTGTATTAAAGGTGGTATACGACAGTTTGGACCAAAAATATTTTAATCAAACATCTTTATTGTTACCTGAACAGATCTAACAAAATGCTGTTTATTGATGTCCTGCACCTGTCTGAAAAGTGTACCGTAATGCCACAATCGTCATTGCAAACATGTATTTCCTATTAGAGCCACACTTCATAGTTAGCTTTTTTTAAACAAGGAAAATCATGTGACCACTTATGTTTTAGGTTATCCACGTCATTCGCTGTGACGTCGATGTCTATTATTAAGCAGAAATCCCAATCAATCTTATTTATAAATTTGAAAAGAATGAACAGTTTAAGTGTTGATTACCGAGTTTTACTGACCCAAAATTGAAATACTATTGAAAATTCTCAAAGCTTAGACTAAAGTATGAAGTTTTTCTACAGAAATTAGGCGCAAATACCCCAAACAGAGGTCAGATATTGGTACATATGTTAGATGTAGGCAAACTGTCGGATACCACTTTTAACATTTTAATGGCTGGAAAAACCCTTTAGTGCTGCTGTGTTTAACATTTAAGGGGTAAATGGTGTTTCTATAGCAACCAAAAGGTTAAGTGACCAATAAAAAGAAAAGAAAAGAAATAAAATACAGAAAATAACTTCATCAAGTCAACATTGTATTTTTGAAATACAGAATAAATATTTATAATCATTACACTTCTCGGGGTCCGTTCCTAAAAATTATTTCTACATAATTCTAAAAAAGTCACAGAGACATGATATTATAACAACCCTGCCTTCTCAAAAGTCACAATGACAAAACAAATTAACAGAAAAAATTATTGCCAAGGATTTCTATTTAGAAGGATCATTTACCTGAAATGTGTTGACAAAATATTGAAATCACATTATAAGAATCAGATTATATTTGCCATTCCACAGTTACTGTGTACAAACCCAAAATGAAACAGATCATGATACTGTTTTGTACGATTTATCTTCCCACACAAATTTACAAAACATTTTAATAAAGCACCTGAAATAATTTATTTTTATGCCTTATCTGCCTACAATTTCCTGATGGATAAAAACAGATATGAATATTGTGTTCACTAAAACAAATCAATATTGTTCGGGTTTATAAGATGAAGACTTTTAATGATTTTGTATTTGGCTTCCTGCCAATGGAACACCTGAATTTTCATTAGGACAGATTCAAAAGTGCAGAAAGATAACAATATAAAAAGACAAAGAGATGCTAATATAGATTTCAGTCCCAGGAAAATTGAGGAAAGAAACTTATCTGGTTTTCCCATGTGGTAAATGAAAGAACAAACTGTTGGTGTTGTAAACTTTAGATTGATCAAAGAAGCTATGGAAAGAACATTTATGAAAAGGAATGTTACATCACTATGAAAAAAATACGTAAAGAAAATGCAAGACACACCCAGGGCAAGAATATTGAAGGAAATACCTGTGTCATCACTATGGAAAGATCAGTAAAGAAAATGCATGACACACCCATGGCAAGAATATTGAAGAAAATACCTGTGTCATCACTATAGAAAGATCAGTAAAGAAAATGTATGATATACCCATGACAAGAATACTGAAGAAAATGCCTGTGTCACAACTATGGAAAGATCAGTAAAAAAAAATGCATGACACACACAGGGCAAGAATATATCTATGGAAACATCAGAAAAGCAACTGTTTAATTCCAGACCTATGGAAAGATATTTGAAGACAATGCAGGTTTCATGCCTATAGAAAAATCAGTACATTATGAGCTACTTCTATAACAGATACAAGAAAATGCGTGTTTCAGATGTATAGAAAGAACAAGAAAATGCCCATATCACATCTATAACTATATCAGGTGTTCTTGTTTTTTTATAATCTTTAAAGGAAATGTATGTTTCACACCTATGAAAATTTTAGAAAGAAATGCATGTTTTACACCTAGGAAAAAAAAAGTAAAGAGATGCATGTTTCACAAGTATGAAACGTTCAGTAAAGGAAATGCATGGCACACCCATGATAAGAATATTAAAGAAAATGCCTGTCTTACACCTATGAAATATTCAGTAAAGGAAACGAAACAAATCCTTCACACCTCAGGAAAGATAAGAGAAGAAAATTTATGTTTTACAGCTATGGAACAGCATGCCTTACACCTATAGAATGATCACTGAAAGAAAATCTTGCTCCATGCCTATGAATATATCAGTGAAAAAGCCGCATGATAATTCTACCATTGGAAAATAAAAGAAACTGGAGCAAAAAAGCTTTATAAAATATGCTAGATAATATATATAACATGCTTTTAACATATTTACAAGAAAGGAGTTGTAACAAGATGCAAGATGAGAGTTGTATGCTAACCTATGTGTATTAATGAAGTTGGACACAAACATTACATATTATCATCAGAGACACCTACATGTATCAATGAAGTTCTGACACAAATATTACATATTATCATCAGAGACACCTACATGAATCAATGAAGTTCTGACACAAACATTATCATCAGAGACACCTACATGTATCAATTAAGTTCTGACACAAATACTACATGTTATCATCAGAGACACCTACATGTATCAATGAAATTCTGACACAAATATTACATGTTATCATCAGAGACATCTACATGTATCAATGAAATTCTGACACAAATACTACATGTTATCATCAGAGACACCTACATGTATCAATGAAGTTCTGACACAAATATTACATATTATCATCAGAGACATCTACATGTATCAATGAAATTCTGACACAAATACTACATGTTATCATCAGAGACACCTACATGTATCAATGTAGTTCTGACACAAATACTACATGTTATCATCAGAGACACCTACATGTATCAATGAAGTTCTGACACAAATATTACATGTTATCATCAGAGACACCTACATGTATCAATGAAGTTCTGACACAAGTACTACATGTTATCATCAGAGACACCTACATGTACCAATGAAATTCTGACACAAATATTACATGTTATCATCAGAGATACCTAAATGTATCAATGAAATTCTGACACAAATATTACATGTTATCATCAGAGACACCTACATGTATCAATGAAGTTCTGACACAAATACTACATGTTATCATCAGAGACACCTACATGTATCAATGAAGTTCTGACACAAGTACTACATGTTATCATCAGAGACACCTACATGTATCAATGAAGTTCTGACACAAATGCTACATGTTATCATCAGAGACACCTACATGTATCAATAAAGTTCTGACACAAATATTACAGGTTATCATCAGAGACACTTACATGTATCAATGTAATTCTGACACAAATATTTCATGTTATCATCAAAGACACCTACATGTATCTTATTAAGTTCTGACACAAATATTACATGTTATCATCAGAGACACCTACATGTATCAATAAAGTTCTGACACAATTATTACATGTTATCATCAGAGATACCTACATGTATCAATGAAGTTCTGACACAAATATTTCATGTTATCATCAAACACATCTACATGTATTAATGAAATTCTGACACAAATACTACATGTTATCATCAGAGACATTTACATGTATCAATGAAGTTCTGACACAAATATTACAGGTAATCATCAGACACCTACATGTATCAATGAAGTTCTGACACAAATATTTCATGTTATCATCAGAGACACCTACATGTATCAATAAAGTTCTGACACAAATACTACATGTTATTATCAGAGACACCTACATGTATCAAAAAATTTCTGACACAAATATTACATGTTATCATTAGAGACACCTTCATGTATCAATGAAGTTCTGACACAAATATTACATGTTATCATTAGAGACACCGACATGTGTCAATGAAATTCTGACACAAATATTACATGTTATCATCAGAGACACCTACATGTATCAATGAAGTTCTGACACAAATATTACATGTTATCATCAGAGACACCTTCACGTATCAATGAAGTTCTGACACAAATATTACATGTTATCATCAGAGACACCGACATGTGTCAATGAAATTCTGACACAAATATTATATGTTACCATCAGAGACACCTACATGTATCAATGAAATTCTGACACAAATACTACATGTTATCATCAGAGACCTCATTAACTATAAATATCCTTCAACTATTTAAACACAGAAGCCAGCAAAACATGCTCTTCCACAATGGTACAAATAAACACAATGTCTTACTTCCATTAAAAAATATTCCTTTTTGCCTTAACTTACATCACTGAACACGTCTGAATAATATTGTACATCTTCAACATCGCTTATGATACAGTCCCCATTTATCGCACAATACCTCCACAATTGAACCATATCAAACACAGTGCCTTAATAGCCTATAAAACCACACATACACATACACACTCTATTTAATATAGCAGAAAAAAAACAAATCCTGGAACAAATAAATAATTTTAGGCTGACATTAAGCTAATAATCCTCTTCTTATGGCAGTGACCACAGTCCAGTTTATCCGAATAAACAAACATATTGCTTTGAACTGGTCAAAGTAATTATAACATACGAAAAATACAATTAACATTTACTACCCTGCTGCGGTACAAAAAAAGTAATCAATTTTTCTGAACCGTAGAATTGAATTGTTCGATAGTTTATGTTTGTTTAGCTCACACATAGACTCAAACACGGAGTCCCATTCCCTTGGATGATATATGAATGTTGACTTATTCCATACAGGCCCCTATTATGTTACCTGTATGCATGTGTACCCTCACCATGCCACATCTACTAATAATCAATATAAAATCAAATTAATTTGCTTAAAACTTTGCGCAAAAAACAGCAACAAAACATATTGCATAATTGAGACGCTGTAGCAAATATTGCAGCATTTTTTTTTCTTGTTGGGAACTGGCTGATCTGGATCTACAAGATTTAAATAAAGCTTGATCCTTTTATGCATAGCAGGTTAAGAGATATGTATAAAAGGTCCGGTGATCTTACATCAATATTTATCTTGGGAAATCTTGACTAGGTGTTTTAATCACAACAAAGCTTTGTAAGTCCTATTCAATGAGACATGAAATGGCAATATACAGAATAACAAAGACTTAAGCTCGTATTGAAATAGCAATACATTTAATATCCTACCTCTTGCTTCATTTAATAATAACAACCTATAGTAATTTGAACTTTTTTCTTGGCACCATTTTGTTGCTTTGTGTATTTTATTGCTTGGATATTATTTTTTTTTCTTACCTCTTTAAAAAAGCACTTTTATATTTGCGAGGCCAACCAGAAAGATGATTTGTCCACCTACATGTATATAGCCTAAGAAACTAAGAACAATACAGTAATAACATTATTATTATTATTAGAAGAAGTAGTAGTAGTAGTAGTAGTAGTAGTAGTGGTATTACTATTATTATTTAAAATTATAATTTTATTATAGTTGTAATATTAATGATATAAAATTATTTTATTATAGTTGTTATATTCTTAATAATTATAATAATTATTATTATTATAATTATTATAATTACTAATTTTATTATCACATTATGATTATTTATTTCTTATCATTATTATTATTGTAAACTATTTTCTAACAACTACATCCCCATGTATTATTAAGAAATTCTGGTTTTGGCGATAGGCACCAAATAGTGCAGATTAGTATCTGACAACTCATAGCAGGAAATCAGCTCATCCGCATCTACATTATTTTTTGCTTAGCAGCCAAAAAATTTACCAAACATGTTCTAAGTGTTGGTGTTTTTAACAGAAAGTACAAACATAAATGTAATAAATTGTTAACATCATGATTCAATTAGTAATTTGACATTTGGGATGGTTTTATTATGTCATTTTATCCTATTAATTGCCCACTAATTGGTCTATTCACCTTCTTTTCTTGACTTTTACAAGGTTAAAGTGGAGAGCATGGTATGGTCTAGTCTGAACAATCACATTTTTTTTTTATTTCTTCCTCAACCGATATAAATATTTCAAGGATTACCCACTATGTATGGTTTTAGTTGAGAATTATGGGATATAATGCAATAAAAACTCTGATTCACTAAATTATACCAATTTTGCTAATTTGTCTATAAAACTTTAGATATGACCAAAAAAAGTCCAACTTACAGAAAGAGTAGTTTTCCATTTAGGAAGTTCCTGATATTTCATGCTGATCATTAAGGAAGACCCTCTTTTTTTGTGAAATATATTATATATCTTTATACTTTTAAAATGAGAGGCAAAATTTTAATATAAAAAAGCAATAATACATCTTTCTTATAATTTTAAATAACTTTTAATAAATAAACATTGTGTCATAGTGTCAGGCAGAAATTATATTACTCACTTCACTAATTTAAAACGTATGTGTATTAATTTACAGATCCAATATGTGCTAATTAAAACAACCACATAACCATCTGTTTGCCAGTTCATCTCTAATTATTGATTAACTTTAGACCTTGCAATTTATAATTATTTATAATAAATGCATATTTTTTCAATAGTACAATAATTATGAATAAAAAATTATAATTATTAGAGAAAATGTGCAACTGTAAGTTTAAAACTGTAAATCTAACCATTTATTTTTAAAATAATTTTTTAACAATCTTCCAACTTTGCAGCCATACATGTACAAGCATCACAACAAAATCTTAACAACTGTGGTGCGCCAGTGGCATAGTGGTAGTGTCATGGTAGAGCCCTCCGACTGCTTAGCCTCCAATTGTGTGGGCTCAAGTCCCGTTAGGGGTGAAGGACTTAATGTGGACTTTATGTGGACAGTGACCTGCGGTATGCCAGTGGTTCTATTTGTCTGGGGTCTTCCTGCTCCGAAACAGCTATTATTAAAGTTCTGACACAAATAGTACAGGTTATCATCACAGACATTTACATGAATTAATAAAGTTCTGACACAAATACTACATGTTATCATTAGAGACACCTACATGTATCAATGAAGTTCTGACACAAATACTACATGTTATCATCAGAGACATTTACATGTATCAATGAAGTTCTGACACAAATATTACAGGTTATCATCAGACACCTTCATGTATCAATGAAGTTCTGACACAAATATTACATGTTATCATCAGACACCTACATGTATTAATGAAGATCTGACACAAATATTACAGGTTATCATCAGACACCTTCATGTATCAATGAAGTTCTGACACAAATACTACATGTTATCATCAGACACCTACATGTATCAATGAAGATCTGACACAAATATTACATGTTATCATCAGACACCTTCATGTATCAATGAAGTTCCGACACAAATATTACAGGTTATCATCAGACACCTACATGTATCAATGAAGATCTGACACAAATATTACATGTTATCATCAGACACCTTCACGTATCAATGAAGTTCTGACACAAATATTACATGTTATCATCAGACACCTTCACGTATCAATGAAGTTCTGGCACAAATATTACATGTTATCATAAGACACCTACATGTATCAATTAAGTTCTGACACAAATATCTCATGTTATCATCAGACACCTTCACGTATCAATGAAGTTCTGGCACAAATACTTCATGTTATCATCAGACACCTACATGTATCAATGAAATTCTGACACAAATATTACATGTTATCATCAGACACCTACATGTATCAATGTAGTTCTGACACAAATATCTCATGTTATCATGAGAGACATTTACATGTATCAATGAAGTTCTGACACAAATATCTCATGTTATCATGAGAGACATCTACATGTATCAATGAAGTTCTGACACAAATATTACATATTATCATCAGAGACACCTACATGTATCAATTAAGTTCTGACACAAATATTACATGTTATCATCAGAGACACCTACATGTATCAATTAAGTTCTGACACAAATATTTCATGTTATCATGAGAGACATCAACATGTATCAATGAAATTCTGACACAAATATAACATGTTATCATCAGAGACACCTACATGTATCAATTAAGTTCTGACACAAATATTATCATAAGAGACACCTACATGTATCAATAAAGTTCTGTATCTCAAACTTAAGAACTGCTATGATACTTGACTATGTCCCTATACATCTAAACAAATATTGTCATATTGAACAAATACAGTTGCTGAAAAATGTTATCACTTCATATATGCCTGAGAGACTTATCAATCTGTTGTAACTTCATGCCTGAGAGATGCCCTGATTTATCAGTCTTTTTATGTATATTGCAGCGACACAATTGTTGTCAAGTTGTTAAAAATGCTAGTGGTATAGCTCCCTTGCTAATGCTCAAGCAAATATAAGGGAAGTTCCACAACTGGTTGGCCAGGTGTCAGGATAATGTGGCTGGGTGCTGTATCATGCCAGGTGTTTACGGCATGCTTTACGCAGTGAAGGCAGCACTATGATCTGCTTCAAGTGGACACCATCTCCAGATAACTGAAATACTGTTGGTGGGACAATAAACCCAACAAACACAATTATGGTCATACTGGCAACATCCAGCTATTTATTGGTAGAGGCATATCCCAGGTATATATTTGTAGAACTGCCAGTGCACTGTAGGACAGCCCTAACCTGAAGTCCTTGCCCTTCGTGGTAAGAAGCTGAGGAGTTACAAATCTGCGACTGATTTTATGTTGTTTTTTATGCTATAAATGTCCTACATTCCACATCCAATATCTGTCGGAAATCAGGAAAGGATGCTGTCGCTCCCAGAAATAAGATGGGAATACCAGACCAATCAATTTGTCCAACTTGTGTTGACAATTTTATGTATATTTCATGGTCTACTAACCATACATACCTAATGCATATCCAGTACGTAGTCAGGCTTCAGCAAAAATATGCTGATGTTCCCAGAAATAACAGACTGGCTTAGACGTCTACCAAACCAAAGAACTTGCCCAGTTGACGGTGACAATCCAATACAGTACATACTACATGCAAGTAATTCTCAATAAAAACAGTCAGCGGCTGTAAACTTAGGTAAATGATAGGAGCTGACTTTGCCATTTCTGGCACTAAGGTAAAAAAATTGTTTAATTCATTAATAGAATAATTATGTATGAATAGCTGCTATATTTATACTGAAATAACATTTAATTCAATATGGAATCTCCAATGTGGTCTCATTATGATTCATCATTTAAAATTGAATCTGGAAAATCAGCAACTGATGACAGATGTTTATGTTTTAATTGTAATCTGACACAGAAGTATATACAATAAAAATTAAATACATCACAGTGACCAATAATGATCATTATAGTGACTTCTAGCTTTTATGGTTGAGGAAAGAACCCAGACAAATGTCTGGGTAGAACCACTGCTGTACCACAGGTCAGCTGGAAAACCTTTGCACATTAAATCCTTCAGCACAAAAATGACTTGAATCCAGGCAGTTAGGCTTGGCAGTCAAAGGAGTTACATATCAGTGTGTTAAGTAATAGCATTAAGATTGAATCTTGATTTTTGGCAAAAATAACCTAAAACAGGATGAATTTAATGTTAATTAAAACTTTGCCAATTGCTTGGAACCCCCATGCTGCTACAATTGTAAACAAGATCTGTAATCTTATGGCTAACCTAAACCCTTGCCCGCTCTCTGTTCATAAATCATCATTGTCTGAAGTTAAAGATATATCAAAGCCTGAAATAAAAAAGGGGCAATAACTCTAATAATTTTTACCTGAATTTAACAAGAACAAAAAACAAAACGGTAGCACATATTTCTACATATACAGTTATCATATCACCACACCCACCCCCCAAATGTTATGGAGGGGTGTACAATGACTTAAATATTATTGATTTAAAACATTTAACAACTACACCCCAGAAAAAAAAGCCGACAAGTTTCAAGTGACTCTCAAGCGAATAGTTTAGATCTTGATCAGTCAGACATATGTTGTTTTTTTCTCAACTAATATTAAGCTGGATGTCACCAATAGGACTGTCGGTGCAATATGTAACAAACAACAAGGAAACACACACTGACATATCGGTGCAATATGCAACAAACAACAAGGAAACACACACTGACATGTCAATGTGCCTCGACCTAGTACGAAAACAGAAGATAAGAAGTAGATCCTGGTCAGCTTCTAATCGGAGTGTGGCAATCTGGTGAATTTATTCTAAGCAGAGTAAGAGATGACACATTTCTAGGATTTCACTGTGTTCCTTGAGTCCCAAGGGAAGGCAATGGTGTGACAATAACTTGTTCCTGTAAAGATTGGATGTGTCACGCAGAGACCATGCACCTTAAACAAGAAGATGAATATCCAGGGAACTAGACATTCTCTTAACACTGTCAGTTAATTATTATAAAATTGTGAGAGTAATGTATGACAACTTTGCTAGGAGAACTAGACTGTCTTCTACCTTGTTTTTTAATGTTATCTGCTACATCATCTTTTAATCAAAAGGTGCATTGTTATCATTGGCATATTATGACTATTGTTAAACAAGACCTTGCTAAGCAGCAACCAATTGCATGAAAGGCCTTAGACTTGATTGCAAGCTATCATTTAACTCGGCATGCTCGGTTGGTTCTTTTCTCAGAAATAGACCTCACCAAACTGATGCAATTTCTTGTTATGCTATGCTCCTACCCCCATTAAAAATTGCATTCCATAAGAGTAACCACTCCCCATAGTGGTGTTAATGAACAGGTCAGCACGACGGGCTCAAGGATGTACTTTATTAGCGTGTCGCACACACACGGTAACACATAATAAGGAATCTTTAGGACCTGGTCATGCAATTGTGGATACAGGATAATTAGCATTTCAAAAAACTAAAATATTCATTAATGCGATATTCATGGTCAAGTTTAGATTCTGGATCTTGCATGTTATTAAACTTGTGTATATATTGGTAAACATCAAAACGAATGCATATAGTTATGATTCTTGTGCGCACTGCATAAACAAAGATATTTTCTGGACATACAAGTCTGATAGAGGCCAAAGGATATTTTTATGTTTGATCGTTATGTACAGAACTTTTACTATGTAGTGATGGGCACATGCACATATCCATTGCCTTTTCTAAATATGTACAGGTAACATATTGGAAATTAATAATCAGTTTCTGGTTTTGCTTGCAGTTTGTGTTTTTGATTTTTCAACAGCCTGTTTCATTTTCAGCCATTGTTGATGCTTCCCATCATCAATGATTTCTTTTAAGATAATTGCTTGGCTCTTTACTTGCTGAAAACACAATTAGGGTGGTAAAAATAGCTTCACTTTCTGTCTATAAAATGGAGGCAAAAAGTGAATTAAATTGATAAATCCTCTCAATATTACAGTAACAGACTGACACCTAAACAGAAATCAAATGTATCCATCTTCATTATATTATAGTACAGATCAAATAAATGAACAAACTGACACAGCAATCAAATCATCTATCCTCTTTTTATTACAAAAGGGGTCTTTATATTAGGTTGTGTGACAGACCCAAACAGTAAATTCAAATGTTTTTCTCTTGGAATTAATATATGCAGAAATAACAACAGAAAACAGCTGATATTACGGCAAGTTTTCAATTATTATTATTTATTTATTAATATTTTTATTTTTTATTACACTGATACAATTATGGTCATGTTTGTGATGTCAAGCTAATTATAACAGTGTCACCTCATTTCGTGCCTTTCACCCATTTCTTGATGTAAACATAACGAGAATTTATAGTTTTCTCTGCCCCCAATGCAAGGAAAACTAAATAAATATAACAGACTACTAAGTTCTGAGATCAACATGTTTACACTTCGACAGTTCCTTTAAAGTTATAGTTCGTTGATAATTTCTTTATGTTTATTAATATGCTATCTAATGTTTGCAAAGACAATTACAAAATAAACCCATTTTAACTGCAATTGGAGCTCACGGCAGCTGTTGACCAAATTGACTGAATTTGCCTGTTAATATAATTATGTACACAACCGAAGACCTTCACCTTAAGCATCAGCAAATGCGTGTGAACTGAGTGAAAGCATTTATTGAGTCAGACTGACCTACTTATCTGTGTCAAAGGTAATAAAAATGATTTTACTTTTGGTTGGTTTTCTTTTGAAGTTTACAGTAATCAGTTCACACTCTTGTTAATATATATTCATTTCATAAACCTACTGCTTTGAGTGCGCACGTGCGGAAAAAGCACCTTCGGATCACACGAACTGAGGACACAAGAAGATACTAGTGGAAAGCAACACACATCAGGGTAGAACTGCCAGTGCACAGGTCAGCTGGAAGACCACCTCATATTTAAGTTCTCATCCTATTTTATAAATATTTATAATAATTAAAAAAAAGCTGAGAAAAGACATAATGTAGTTATAAAAAAACGACTCTAATATATTAACTTTCTATAGATGTTGATTAATTAATGTGCAACAAATATCAAAATATTCAATTACATTAATGGTTTACCTAACAAAATAGATCCAATAGATCAATCTTCTCCACACATCAGCAGAAATCCAATTTCTAATTAAACAAGAAGCAATATAAAATAATAAAATTTAATTAAAAAAAAATTACATTTATCTAGATCTATATACTGTGTTCTGTTCTGTTATTCTATATCCTGAATATAGTTAACAGAAATTACACATATCATATATTGTTTTTTGTTTTGTTGTTTTTTAATTTGCAAATTGATTATAATATACATAAATATGGATAAAGATTAGCACATATGTGAACTCTTCCACTTTCAAAGGGAGACTCCTACATTTAAGGTTCAAAATTATTTAAAAATGAGGGTTGTTTAACATTTATTCAGAAATCACCCTACTTGGAAACAAAAAACTTCCTTCTTTGTTTATATGAAAATAACAAATCTTTCACTTTGGAAGTGAAAGTCTCCCACTTTGGCCTCAAAAAAGTTTACATTTATGGCAAAATAAAATTATTTTATATAAATATCTGACAAAACATACTAATGAACGGATACATAAAATAATTAAGAAATTATGTTTATAACACCCTAGGTTCATGTTTATTGGGTTTATCATCTCAACAACAGTATTTCAGTTATCTGGAGACGGTGTCCACTTGAAATAGATATAGTGCTGCCTTCACTGTGTACAGAATGCCGTCAACACCTGGCATGATACCACACCCAGTCACATTATCCTGATACTGGGCATACCAGTCATGTAACTACCCTTATATTTGCTTGAGCATCTGCAAGGGAGCTACCATTTTTTACAACTTTGGTTTGTCGCGGCTCAGAATCAAACCCGAGACCTTCTGCATCTGGAGCTTAGACTTTACCAAATATGCCACCAGGTCCAGGTTATGACACATTAGACATTGGTATAATTTTAGTTTTACTGTACTAGATGGAAAAGAGAAAAATGTCCAAACAAGACACAGTTACAGACAGTATATCCCCCGTCGATTGGTGCTTGTTTGAAGAAAGGGTAAAGTAAGAATTGCATTAAAAGAAAATTGAGAAGAATCAGTAATAATGTTTTCAATAAATAACTTTGTGGTTATCATCTTGATGAAAGAAAAAAAAATGGTGCAAACATAAAAAGTGATGATATGTGCTGTAGTACATGTGGGTTGGTCAGTTCAATGGAAACAATAGTCAGCATCATATAAGGATAAATCCCAGACTATTGTGTTTCAACGTTGTATAAATTATATTTGTATGAATTCTTCCGAAGTTGCGGAGAAAACTGGGAAACTAAATACTATTCAGGGGCAATAACTTTGTGGTAAATGGTAAGACCAGAACATGCCAATGATATGTGTATCTCCTTTTGGTATTGATGGTTCCCATAAAGTTTCATTGAAATCTAGATAGCCATTGCCAAGAGAGCAGAAATGAATTTTACTCTGTATGTATGTATACTGCATAACTAATCAAGGGCCATAACTCTGTGTTGAAGGGTCCGAGGATGTGGGCATCTCCTTTTGGTATTGAAAGTTCCAACAAAGTTTCATTGAAGTCCAGTCAGTAGTTGCCGTGACATCAATTATGTACATAAAAACTAAATGATAATACATAATGCAAGGACATATTATGGGTCCTAATTCAGCAAACTGCAAACAGAAATTGTAGAACAAAAGTATAAAGCAGCAACAAAATAGGGTTAAACTTACCTGATGGTGTCTGACTAATAGCCCCATTTAGAAGTTCAAAGTTTGAAGGAATACACTTACCTGAAAAATAGGAAAGACAAAATATTAATTACAAAGAAATATAAATAAAGGTGACTATCATTAGTGATAAATAATAAGAAAAATACAATGTAGCTCAAAAGCAAGGCAATAAAACTACAAAATTTTACAAGGGAAATAACTTTCACAATACTAATATTAAGAACTGCATGAGTTGTTTCCCCTTAAAAAGTGCCAAAAAGCAAACATTGCTTTTACAATTGTGTACCTTACTAGCAAATTTATATCTGATAAAAAAAATCAATGTAAAAGAATAATAATTCAATTGCTAGTATGTGCTGTGCAATTACTTAGAAAAATATATAACTCTTTAAGAAATATCCAACTGATTCGATAAGAGGCATAATTTTTATGATACATAAGTTTATGGATGCATGATTTATATTCTTCTTGGATTTGGAGGGTAATATTTTTGTCAAACTGCCCTTAAATTTGCATGAGTGAGTAAAGGAGCAAAGCCACCTCCAATTTATAAAGACTAAAGTACTTTTTGTTGCTTAGATTTGAACCTGTGGCTTTCATACCAGAATCTACCAACTGTAATTACCAGGCTGTAGAAAATGACAATGAGGAAGTGTCACTGGTAGTTCATTCACAGAGCCTCTATAGCTTAATTGGTAGAGTAACCAGCTAGTATTTTAGAGAATTTGTGGTTCAAATCCCAGTGAATTCTCACTATTTCTGCTCCTATTACAATAAACTTACTTGTCATATAATTCCGACATATTGTCTTAAAGGTGGTATCCGACAGTTTACAAGAAAAAATATTTTCCATTGAGGATATTTTGGTCAAAGTAACTGCGACTTTGCAAACTTCCTCCTTTGTTAGACAAATATCGCTCTATAAATGCTTATCAAAATATATAAATAAGCCCAAAAGTGGTCTCTGCAAATAAAAGATATCGATGTCATGGCGGACTACCCAGATGACAATATAACGTGATCAGTAAGTTATCACATGGTTTCTTACTTTACAAATTGCCATCTCTGTAATGTGGCTCTGATAGGAAAATACCTGTTTGAAATGGCGCATGGGGATTTATGCCTCACTGTTCACATAGATCTAGGATATCAATGAACGGCATATTGCACGACCTTTTCAGATAAATTGACTTATTTCGTAATTTGGGCACTACACAGTTAGGGAGTTACCAACATCATTAAGTGCATACAGACTGATGACCAAAAACATGACTACCCTGTACTAGAGCCCAACACCCCACTCAATGTACAACTAGTGCTGTCCAAATATAGTGACACTTCCATGCCAATACTGTATTATTTATCAGCAGCTGAGTTCAAAGTAATATATAAGGGTATGGCAATAAAGAGTAAGCAACACATATCCTGATGTGTATAAATATCCCACTTTCATGACAACATAGTGCCAGAACCTAAGAATCTAATCACTATGCATCATAAAGAAGCATGTCCTTACTGTATAAGAGCCAAACACCCTACTTACTGTATCACCAGTGCTGGTATCTATCTCTTAATGACATTTCCATGCCAATATTGTTTACAAAAAGCAATGATGAAAAGATGAAAAGCAGGAAATGGTGTTAACTTAATTTATTTGTATATTTTTTTTTTTGGCACAGGCATAATCCTGATGAATAGAATGAGACACTACATGATTAGCTTTTTGACTTAAAGTGCGCTTAAAATAGGTTCAAACAATCAGCCTTCACATGTATTCAATGTACTGCACTAGAGAACAACACCCTACCAACTGTATCACCAGTGCTAGTCAAATAACGGTGCACATGCCATGACAGAGGATTGACATAACTGCACTAGAGCCCAACACTCCACTTACTGTACTTCCAGTGCATGTCAAAGAATGCTGCATATGCCATTACAGAGGCATGACATAACTGCAATAGAGACCAACACCCCACTTACTGTACCACAAGTGCTGGTCAAAGAACATTGCACACACCAAGAGGCATGACATAACTGCACTAGAGCCCAACACCCCACTAACTGTACTTACAGTGCATGTCAAAGAATGCTGCAAACACCAATACAGAGATATGACATATGTGCACTAGAGACCAACACCCCACTTACTGTACCACAAGTGCTGGTCAAAGAACATTGCACACACCAAGAGGCATGACATGTGTGCCTTAGAGACCAACATCCCACTAACTGTACTGCCAGTGCTTCAGAAGACAATTTCATCTAAAATTTGTATAAATTAGTAAATTAATTACCATAATAAAAAGAACTTATGTAAGAACTTATGTAAATGCAGTCTAAGCAAGCTATTTTAGTTGAGATAATCTTCAAGGTATGACCTCCATGTACTATAGTACAACACCCCACTAACCATACAACATAGGCAAGGAGGGTACCTGTAACTGAGCTGTTAAAGAGTCTCCGTCCTGTAAACCCTTCAGCCCCTCACCATTTGGGTTTGAGTTCCAATCGGACAAAAACTTTTATATGAGGAGTTTTTCCAGCTAAACGGTTGTGTGCCAGTGGTTCTACTCAGATAGAAGTCTGGGGTCTTCCACCACCAATAAGTACCCATAGCTGGACACCATAAATGTGTCAGTGTGAGATAACAAACAAAAAAAGAAAAACAAAGAAAACAACAACAAAAAAACAAAAAACAAAACAAAGGCAAGTATTTTCAGATGACACATTAATACCAATTTTCTATTAATAAGCACTTAAATTATCGTACTAAAAATAACTTTAGAGAATCAACACTCCTTACCAACATCTAATTGAGAAAAAACAAACCCAGTATAAACTTCCATGACTAAAATGTACCAGAATTCAAATTGTCATCTCATCTTTCCACATTATACTTTTTTGCCCATCTATTAAGTAGTATCTGACCAATCATAATAATATGGGCTTAAGTGTAATGGAAATTCAATCTAAGCAACTAACATCCTTTGTGCACTGAAATAACCCCACTTAAACCTTTTATGACAATATTGTGCTATCCAGAATTTGTACATCACTTTAAGGAATTAAGATCCAGCCTAGCAACAAATATCCACTTAAGGATGACCAACAACATTTGACTTCGATGAAGACATGAGAGAAACATAATAAAGAGTACATACACAAAAATATCATTGGTAACCCTTAACTTGCTATATTTACATATTATGCATTCTAACTAGTACTCTTTTGGTTAGAATCTTAATGCAAATGTAGTAACACATTTCATAAGGATTTATATCAGAAAGTGCAGATCATCATCTACCACTACATGGTACAAATCTTCACAATTTGCACAAAATTGAATCAATTCATGCTCAGCAGGATTAGAGTTAAACAACAAAGAGCTGATGTCATCCCCAGCATGCTGTGACCAATTTGGCACAATACTTCTCTACAAATTAGCTTTTTACGATAAATCCGATACACCAACAGAAGATCAGCCATTAGAAGACTTAACTCTTGGCCTGCTTCGCTTAAAGCTTAAAGCTTAAATTGATAAAGCTTCAGCAAAAAGTGTACACCTTGATCAGTCAGCTCCTTGCTGAAAGATGTCTGACCAGCAACTGCACTGTTTACTGCCGAGTTTATAGCTATATTACTTGTTAGCTCTGCACTTAGTTGTGAAAGAAAAATACTCATCTTTTTGTATTGCTTAAGAATATATCTAGCATAACAAGGGTAAGAAGACTGATAGGTTTTCTCGGAAAGAGATTGAGTGGTGGATATATGTAAAGGTACATCAACAAAACCATCTTAATGAAAAATCTATAGATAAAAGTAGGAAAACATCAGGTTCATTATTGCTCAGTTTCCCAAATTTGATCCGAGTCATTGTTTGTCTGATTGTTTATCTACAGCTAACAAAGAGGATTCCAGTCTCTGAAATGTCGGATACAAAAAGAATATACGAGGCTAAAATAAACGAAGGGTTAGTAAACAGGCATAAGCTTTTTCTGGATGCATTTGATTTTTTTCAACCTGAAAATGTTTTAAATGGTGCCATATCAATAAAAAAGGATAAATATTTGAAGATTTTTTGCATACAGTTCATTTTTTTTTTTTTTTTCAGGAAGAAGTATTTATTTGTGGAATCTTTTGACATGTATAAGCATTTTGTTTGATGATAACATTAATTAAGCAATTGCATAGTTTTTCATGACAGTATCTGATCTTTGGGATAATGACCTGGTAAACAAGATGTTTGTTTCGATAAACCAATTACCCACTGATTGTGACTCCTTGAAACAGACAAAATGTTGCCTTCACTGTGATAGCATGCCATAAACGCCTGCCATGATATCAACCACATCCAGTCACATTATCCTGACACTGTCCATCCAGTTAATGAACTTCCCTTTGATATTGCCTAAATAGACACATTCCAGATGAGTACAAGTGGAACAGGAGAAAAAAGAGAACTTTAGAAGCTAAAATATTTTCTTGACTTTAAAAATATGCCCTCATGCTTTCAAGGACAAAAAACAACAACCTGATACTGATGTCTCTGAAATATTAATGTGCAAAGAGCATAATTTAACAGAACACATGCAAAGAAATGAAATAAATCCATTCTTCATTCAAAGAATGAAAAAAATGCATTAATGGCATTCTACAAATGGAAAATGGGTAAAAATACAAAAAAAAGGCTTTATCTGTATGCAAGATCTTTGTAAACAAATAGAAACAGACAATAAAACAAAGGTTCTGAATTGCACTTCCTTTTGACAACATAAAAATCAATGTCTCCAATGCAGATATTTCAGATCTTTAAACAGATGTGAACCATTGTTTCTAAACATGTTTGATCCTTCATTTAAAATAAGCAAACACCATAGCATTTTAACAAGATTATGTTTGTTTCATTTTTCAGAGAGAAAATCCAGTATTTCAGAGTTAACTTGAAGTATGGTTTTACTTTGTATTCTGTAGTTGAATACATCATTGCCATTCTGGGAATAGCAGCCAACCTAACAGAGATTAACTATTCCTAGCATGACAAGAAAAAGTTTGACATAATTCAATTACAGGGTGTGTAACAAAAAAAGGAGTAACAAAGTTAAAATATTGTTTTTTATTTCATATTTTCTTTTTAAAACATAATGAGCGACCAAATATAATCATTATAGTGAGGCCCTGCTATTTTAGTAGAAGACCCAGTTAATAGTCTGGGCAGAACCACTGGCACACCACAGGTCAGATGGAAAACCTTCACACATTAAGTCCTTCAGCCCAAATGGGACTCGAACCCATGCATGGGAGCTTAACAGTCAGGACTCTACCACTATGCCATAAAATCCCGTAGCAGTAGAACATCTTCAAATGTTCAGAAGCGTATGTCCAGCCTATTTGAACAAGATTTATATGTTTGTTGGTTTATTTATTAGGTCCACCAACAGTATGGAGACAGTGTCCACTAGAAGCAGATAAAGTGCTGCCTTTACTGTGTAAAGCATGGCAGTATACCACATCCAGTCACATTATCCTGTCACCGGGTCAACCTTTCGTGGAACTACCCTTATATTTGCTTGATCATTAGCAAGGGAGTAACTACCAATTTAAAAGGTGGTACCCGACAGTTTGCCTAAATAAGATACATGTAATACTCTGATGCATGTTTGTGGGAATATGAGCATTACTTCTACATAAACCCATAGTATAATCTAAGCAAGGACGATATTGGATACAACATCGATTGTTAGACAGTACAAATCATGATCACATCGCTCTAAATCTCCATTCTTTACAAATCTATAAATAAGCACGATAGGGATTTCTGCTAAAAATAGATATTGACATCACAGAAAATTACCCAGATGGTCATATAACATGATCTCAAAAGTAAGTGGTCACATGGTTTTCTTAGTTTAAAAATAGCTAACTGTGCAGAGTGGCTCAGATAGAAAATACCTTTTTATGAATGGGGAGTCATGCTTCACATTTCACTTAGTTGTAGGCCATCAATAAACAGCATTCCCAGGGATCCATTCATGTAACAATAATTTAATGGGTGTTTTGAGAGAAAAAAATTAATCCAAACTATCGGATACCACCTTTAATTACTTTGGCATGTCTCGGCAAAGGATTTAATCTTTTGCTTATTATATATATGTCCACTACATTAAAAAGGGTGTTGTATAGTTTAAGGAGGGGTGGCTTATCTACCCTGTTTTTCACTGCCTCAAAATATGACAACTTTTTAGATGCCGTGAATACCTTAGGGCTTGCAGCCTTTTCATCCAAATTAATGCGACAACATATTTATGGTCTGACATATAAAGCTTTTTTTTGTAGAGAATGGAGACATCAAACAAAAGTCTTGGTAGAACCCCTAGAGCACCACAGGTCTGTTTAATGACCTTCTAATGTAAAGTTTTCACCCAGACAAGGACTTAAACCGAAAATGTGAGTGGCTGAGGAGTTAAAAGTTGCTGGTGCCCTGAATCATGATTTTATTTACAGAAAAAGCTCTTTTTCAGAAAAAAACTCCTTTTTTTGCTGTTTGCAATATTTTAAAAAGGTAAATTCAGTCCATCCTTCCCTTCAAAGTAAAGTGACAATTAAAAGTAAAACTTCTTATTTACAATGAAACTAAATGAAGTATAATATATATATTATTATTTAACAAAAAAATAGAGAATGTGGATGAATGTACAGATAAATGTAGAATTTGTCCCAATTAATGACTGCATAAGATTACATGTTGTGTTGTTCCTTGTTAATATTTGGACAAGTATTATGTAGTTTTGTCCCAGGGAAATGATGTGACAAGTTTACCTGTAGTTTTGTCCCCAGTAAACGACAAGACATGTTTACATGTAGTTTTGTCCCTGATATTATGTGAAGTTTGTTCCAGTAAATGACTGGACAATATTATATGAAGTTTGTCCCAGTAAATGAAAACTACAAAAGATGACATGTTGTTTTGTTCCAGTACAAAACTAAAAAAGGTTACATGTAGATTTGTGCAAGTAAAAGACTACACAAGATTACATGTAGTTTTGTTCCAGTACAAGACTAAACAAGGTTTCATGTAGATTTGTCCAAGTAAAAGACTACACAAGATTACATGTAGTTTTATTACAGTAAAAGACTGGACAATATTATATGAAGTTTGTCCCAGTAAATGAAAACTACAAAAGATGACAAGTTGTTTTGTTCCAGAAAGACTGGACAAGGTTACATGGCTGTATGTTCTCACAAATGACTGGACAAGATTACACTGTTTTACAGGTATAGTTTGTCCAAGTAAATGACATAACAATGTGAAAGAAAATGTATTTTCAACCTATAAATGCTACAACAACAGCTTTTAACATACAAGGTCTTGGACTCATTTTTCCTGAACTGCTACCTCTCTCCCTAGAGAGTATCAAATGCAGCGACCAATTTCTCAATTTCTCCTCTCGATGACAAGTGTTTCTAGTCACAATTATCCACCAATGAAGTGTGAATAGATGGACTTTCAATCTGAAAGCATTGTGGATACATTAATCCCTGAAGTAGTTTTTCATAAAAAAATAATTTTCTTAAATGACAATTACATTGATTTTTCAAACTGTAGGATACAGATAAAACCATGTTCAAGATAAAAGGTAGTGTACAATTGACAGAAGTGTAAAACTATTTATGTTTCTAAATACCCCTTTACCATTTAGTGTTAAGATAAATGCACACTAGCTAATATTATCTATGAAATCAGACTTGCAAGTTAGAACTCATATGACAGTTTATTGAACCTATAGTGAACTCATGTCATTACTTCATTTCCTGACGAATGAGGCAAACATTTTATTTTTTTCTGTGACCAGTGGTTCAAGTCATAATTACCCACAAATAAAGTGTGCATTGGTAGGCATTTCAATCTAAAAAGCAGCATGTTCACATAAATCCCCACTGTTTTACAATGAACTTTAATGAAATCCATACATGTGAACCTTTTCTGAGGCCAAAAGTGGGAGATATCCACTTGCAAAAATAATATAGATAGATTTTATTGTATCATAAGTCAATAAGCCCCAAAATACACAATTTTAACAATAGTATTTCGATATAATCAATTGCGATGTGCATGTCAATTAATTTGTGATAGTCAATACAAATCATAAATCATCATAATCAACAACATTATCATCATTGTAATTATCATTATTGTCATCATCATTGTTATCGACACTATCAACATTTTTGCCATTTTGTAATTTATGTCTATAAATGTTATGAATATCAGCATTGGAAGGAAGTTATCTGTTTCCAAGAAGGGAGATTTCTGCAAATGTGTAAAACATCCTCATTTTCAAATAACTTATGAACCTTAAAGAGGGAGAGTCCAAAAGTGGGTGAGTTCACATGAATGGAAATCTGAATCTGATGTCAATATGAATTAATTGATGTCAATTTTATCTTTCCTTGTTCATTTTTTTTTTAATTGTTGGAGCCACATTGGAGAGCCCTCCTTTTATGAAATAACTGTCTATGGGGACAATAAAGAAGCTTGCAATAACAGGAATTATAAGCTGTTTGACCAATTCTTTGTTAAAATAAGAAAAGAACAAAGTACAAAGTACTAAGAGGTAAAAAGTGAAAATATCAATAATGTAGCAAGCACTAACAGGAATTCACAACTGTTTGGCTAAATCTTTATCCATGAAAAAATAAACAGCGTTTGCTGAGGCTAACAGTGCAGCAAGCAATTACAAAAAAATGTAGAAGACAACAAGAAAGAAAGCAATGTAGCTGTTAGTCTGGGTTTAGCATATTCATCATCTTCTAGCTTTAAGCACATGTTTTTTTAAGTGCCTTGGTTGTTGCACATCAATAATCTTTTTTTGTTTGTTTTATTTGGTTTAAATTCCAACAAACAATCCTTAACAATCACAAACAATTTAATCAAGCCTTCAAATCCCGTAATCCTATACACAGTTTCTAATATTTTCCTGAACTGCTGATGTTTTCCCTAAGGTGACCACCAATTCCCAGAATATCTCATAACTTCTACGTGTTCAGTCCGATACCACAAACAAAGTCAACATTGTTCTTCCATCAATCTGAATTTAAAATTATATCATCCCAACAAATAACTTGTTTGTTTTTGCTTTTTTTTTTATTTCTTTGGTAAACATCAAACCATGGCAGTTTCAATACAAAAGCAAGCCTTTTAAACCTTAAATACTACATGGACAGTTCTTACTAACCTTGACTCAAACTTACATCTTCCTGACCTGCTGCAGTATCTTCTCTCACTGACAGCATAATTTCCTGCTTTGACAACAGTTTCCAGTCTCTTTTACCCACAAAAGATGTTTGCTTTGATGGAATTTATATCAGAACATGTGAACATGCATTCCCACTGGGGCCTATGTTATAAAATAATAACTGCAAGCGTTGATAAACTATGATTAAGAACCTGTGCACATGAGCACATACAGTTTTTCATAACTTAGATGACTTATCAAGCTGACCTGTAGTGCACCATTGGTTCTATCCGGACAGAGATCTGGGGCTTTCCTCCACCAATAATAAGCTGGACATTGGTAAATATACACACATGTATACTCTTCAGCTTTTAGAGGGAGACTCCCTCTTTTTAGGTTCAAAATTATTTAAAAATGAGGGGTGTTTTACACATTTTCAGAAATCTCCCTACTTGGAAACAGATAACTTTCTTCATTGTTTACATGAAAATAACAAATCTCCCACTTTGTAAGTGAAAATCTCCCACTTTTGTCAAAGAAAATGTTCACATGTATGAATATGACCATAATATGTCAGAGTGATGTAACTCAAAACAGACAAATAACATTATAGTATAGTTTGCTTTGTAATTCTATTCCATGTTACTCTTTCTTTTTAAATTAAACAGTTTCTGCATGTTGCACATATATGAACATAACTGTGCAGGTGTGGTTTAACAGATACAGAAGTAAATAGGGATGACAAAGGTTACATAAGTCAAGGGTTAACTTATTTTGTATTTTTCTTTGTTTATATTATGCTAATAGTGTAAATAAAGCAAAATGGCTCAAAATTATTGTTCTATGGTTGCATTCAAGTACAAATAACCAATGTACATTTATTTTTATATTTGACAACTGTTGGTATTAAGTTGCTTTTTCGAACATTTTGGTGTGACTATTACAACAAAGATGGTAAATATTGAGGGGCACATGGAGGTTGAGCAAAATATTGAGGGGCACATCGAGGTTTAGCAATATACTGAGGGGCACACCGAGATTGAGCAAAATATTGAAGGGCACACTGAGCTTGAGCAAAATATTGAGGGGCACATTGAGGTTTAGCAATATACTGAGGGGCACACCGAGATTGAGCAAAATATTGAAGGGCACACTGAGCTTGAGCAAAATATTGAGGGGCACATTGAGGTTTAGCAATATACTGAGGGGCACACCGAGATTGAGCAAAATATTGAAGGGCACACTGAGCTTGAGCAAAATATTGAGGGGCACACCGAGGCTTAGCAAATTATTGAGGGGCACACCAAGCTTGAGAAAAATATTGAAGGGCACACTGAGCTTGAGCAAATTATTGAGGGGCACACCGAGCTTGAGCAAAATATTGAAGGGCACGCTGAGCTTGAGCAAATTATTGAGGGGCACACCGAGCTTGAGCAAATTATTGAGGGGCACACCAAGCTTGAGAAAAATATTGAAGGGCACACTGAGCTTGAGCAAATTATTGAGGGGCACACCGAGCTTGAGCAAAATATTGAGGGGCACGCCAAGGTTTAGCAATATACTGAGGGGCACATGGAGGTTGAGCAAAATATTGAAGGGCACACTGAGCTTGAGCAAAATATTGAGGGGCACGCCAAGGTTTAGCAATATACTGAGGGGCACATGGAGGTTGAGCAAAATAATGAGGGGCACACCGAGGTTTAGCAAAATATTGAGGGGCACACCGAGCTTGAGCAAAATATTGAGGGGCATGCCAAGGTTTAGCAATATACTGAGGGGCACATGGAGGTTGAGCAAAATATTGAGGGGCACACCGAGGTTTAGCAATATACTGAGGGGCACATGGAGGTTGAGCGAAATATTGAGGGGCACACCGAGGTTTAGCAATATACTGAGGGGCACATGGAGGTTGAGCAAAATACTGAGGGGCACACCGAGCTTGAGCAAAATATTGAGGGGCACACCGAGCTTGAGCAAAATATTGAGGGGCATGCCAAAGTTTAGTAATATACTGAGGGGCACATGGAGGTTGAGCAAAATATTGAGGGGCACACCGAGGTTTAGCAATATACTGAGGGGCACATGGAGGTTGAGCAAAATATTGAAGGGCACACTGAGCTTAAGCAAAATATTGAGGGGCACCCCAAGGTTAAGCAAAATTAGTTCCTCTTAGCAAAACAACACAGGAAAAACAATGTAACATTTATCATTGTGTCTCATGTGTATTCCCCATGTATATGACATTCTGACATTGATGTTAAGTAGTTGTGAGACAAAACGTCTAAGCTCTGGGACAAAATTTGGAAAATTGAAATCTTAACACAATTATGTCACTTGAAGTACACAAGAGAATAGAACTCCATAACAGGCCTAAATGACATCAAATACAGTGTTCAGTTTAAGAAAAGAGGAACATAAAAATTACAAATCAATCTATACTATAATGTTGTTTGTTTGTTTTGAGTTACATCACACTGACCTATCTTTGAGTACATGTAGAACCACTGATGCACAGCAGGTTAGCTGGAAAACCCCGAACATGAAATTCCTTGCTCTGACATGGACTTGACCCCAAGCGCTGAGGAGTTGAGGAGTTACAAGTCGATAACCCTGTAAAACTGGCCCTGGTGGCTCAATATAAAGTAGAATGAAATGCCTAAGCTTCAATCCAGGCCAAAATATATCTTATATTCACCAGTATGACTGGTGGTGCGCTGGTGGTTCTACCCAGACATTTGTCTGTCTTCCTTTACTAAGTAGCTTGACGTCACTTTAATGATCATAACTGGTTGCTGTGATGTATTTCAAAAACAAAAACAAACAAAACCTTAATTCTCAGATCCACTTGGTCATTGATGTGTTTTAATTTTTACCAAGGTGTTCCACATTTTATGCCATATTAATGGAAATAAAGATTGTATAACAGAAGATTTTACTGTACAGACCAACAAAGTGCTTTTACTGTCTCAATAAATAATGTAGTTTTAATTTTCTTTGTACTGAATATAATTATGTCAGATACTTAAATCAAATGATTCTGTCCCAAATGAACCATCATTTTTATAACTGTTCTAACTGAATAAACAATTATACTTAATCCTTGTTTATCTACATTTGGTAATAACATAGCTTAATTGTTTATTACCGTATTTTCTGGAATGTACCCTGTGACTTTATTGTCTTTGAGGCATTTTTTTTTTTTTAATGAATTACAGTTTGGAAACGATCTTGACCAAAAATCTGCAGCAAAATGCATCATCCTGAGTAGATAGCTTCCAGCTGGGTGACCTGAATCTACACATTTTATTTAAAGGTAGTATCAAACAATTCAGACCCCTTTTTGTCTCTTGTGCAACTAAATAAATTATTTTACGAGCAATTCTCTTTATTGGTGCAATATATTGTATTTTATAGCCAAGCCACGCTGCATAGTAAGCTATTTTTAAACTTAGAATATCATATGACAACTTACGTTTGTAATCATGTTATGTGATAACATCAGAGTAATCAGCCCTTAGGTCGATAATTATAGTTAGCTAAAATACCCATCATGCTTATTTACAGATTTGGAAAAAATGAACATTAAAAAAAAAAAATTCACAATTTGTACTGTCTTACAATTAAATTAATGTTCAAAATTGATTTTTTAGACTAAAGTATGAGTTTATGACATTAAGCTTAAATTCCCCCAAAAGGGCCTGGTTTCACACCAGGGCTATGACATACCAATCATAAAAAATGGTAGTGGTATCACTCCCTTGCTTCCGCACAAGCAAAGATAAGGATATTACCGTATCTGGTCAGCCCAGTGTCAGGATAATGTGACTGGGTGTTTACGGCATGCTATACACAGTGATGGCAACACTATATCTGCTTCAAGTGGACACTGTCTCTAGATAACTAAGGTAAACCCAATACACAAATTTCCTAAAACAGGAGTAAAGATATTGTTACACATATTTGACAGGCAAAACTGTTGCATACCACCATTAAGAGCTAATTTAACGAGACACTGTATGTTTTGATAGATACAATGTACTTAACAGCAAACTTTGAAAGCAAAACCTCTTATCAGACAAGGGGGAAGCTGAGTGATCTGGATTTACAGTATTTGCTTAAACATAATCAGGTTTAGAGGACATTGAGCAAAATTTCAGATAAGAGGAACACTTCTAAGACTTACTCCTTAATTTCCCCTCCAAAACCTGTATTGCTGGTACACATTAGAATTGTCTCATTACTGGTATGAAAAAAACAACCTAACCAGAATACAAGATATGGATAGGAATTTTATCCAATTATTTGGAAACAGAAGCATTGAGGTACCAAATAAGGCTTTCATTGTACTAGACATGTACAAAGCACATGTTTTGCAAGGCAGACCTTTGTAGATTAAACTATAAGCAGTTTTTTAAATGCTAATAAAATATGGATTGATCATTTATGTTAAATGTTGGTGGCTATGATCATTAGAAATCCTAATAAAAAAAACCTATCTTTGGCAAATATTTATGTCTAGTACTGTGGACTAAAGCCAAGATTGTAAATATGTTATATTAACCTATATATTAATATGAAATCATGTGTCTTCTGAAATTACCCAATACTTGGACTATTTTTTATCCTCCAAGAGAACAGATCACAGAAAAACAAGTCCACCATTAGGTTCAACAGCCATGAACTACCAAACTATTGTTCCTGTGATCAGCAAAACACAACATATTACTATATAATCTTAAGAACAATAGTTGCCCTCATTATATGCATATGCCTGACCCTATCACATAGTGGACAGGGTAAGAAACTTCAGATTATTTTCTAATAAGTTAATTTATACTTGAAACAACAACAAAAAAAGAATTAAGGCATATGTTTGTGCCAGTCATTAAACATCTATGAGAGAAGTTCTAGAATTTGGACATTTTTCAAAATGGACATTTTTTCTTCCATGATCATGCCAAACAGACAATTCCCTAACTACTAATAATTCACCCATCCCATCCCAATAGATAGGATATATTCTGATATGCCAAGTTATATGAACTTTATAGAAAGGTTTTGCAGCATAGTAATCTGTATGCAAGCTTAGAACTGTAAACCAAAGGCAAAGAAATTCCCCCTCTTATTTCTAACAAATAACCCCCCTCTGTGCCCCCTGTTTATTCTCTTACAGCTTACAAGTACCCCCTCCTTGCGCCCTGTTTATTCTCTTACAGCTTACAAGTACCCCCCTCCTTGCGCCCTGTTTATTTTCTTACAGCTTACAAGCACCCCCCCCCTCTGTGCTCCCTGTTGATTCTCTTACAGCTAACAAGTACCCCCCTCCTTGCTCCCTGTTCATTCTCTTACAGCTAACAAGTACCCCCCACACACACACACCCACCCCCACCACCCCCCTCCTTGCTTCTGTTCGTTCTCTTATATCTAACAACTACCCCAGAAATTGTATCTGTCAATAAACTTTAGGAACTGTAACAAACAAACAAAAGTGAAAGAAGCTTTATGTGCCATATACACCTGACAAGATATACCTAGCCCAGTCACTAAAATCCAATCTTATCACATTTGATATTCAGCTTCTGAAAGATGGAAACAAGTTAATAAAATTCATCACCAAATACACAAGAAAAAGCACATCTAAATGCATAAATTATGTAAGACAAACAATAATGATAGAATGGATTCATAAAAAGTGGTTTACAAAAGTCCCATTTTTTATTTTGAAACCTGAGTATTAAAATAAATTTTTATTTGCATGGATTTAACATTCCTTAGTTTTCTGGAAATACACAAATAAAGTGTCAATCATTTAAATTCTACCCATAGTCTACACATGGAGAAAAAAAATCATGTGTGCAACTTTATTCAGGATTATGTCAGTGCAAAGATACATTTTTTTTTAAAATTTGAACTGGTTCTTTTTCTGCATCCTTTCTTAAAAGGAGTAATATAGCTATTGACAGTCATTGGATATCTGGCATAAACACATCAGCAGTAGCAGATAGAATATTAGTTCAATTGGTGTATTTTATTCATGTCCAATCATAATTATGGGCTATGTCAGCCTTTTTTATAATCTAATTCAGTGTATTTCATGTACATGCTTTTATTGTATCATGTGTACACCAAATGACACATACAGACATGGTATTGCATCATGGGGCGTAACATTTAAATCAAAGCATGTGTGGATTACATCAGTGTGTATACTGGCTTTTAGAGGTTATACATGTATGCTAAAATAGAAGATGAGTTCCTTGCTTGTCTGGTACATCTGTCAATACTAGCTGCATCGTTAACATGGGCATACTCAGTTTATTTTGTCAAACAATACCTCACCAAACAGCTGCAAGTTCATATTAATGTCTGCTACTTTTTTATAGTTGTAAGCTACTCTTTATTGTGGGAAGCTACACTCTTGAAGGTGGAATACATGGTTCTGTTCTCTTTAAAGGGTCTCACAGAACAACAATCTGTGCCATCAAGTTAAAGGGATCTCAAGAGCCTTATATAAGTGACCCCCCCCATTTATTGCCCCACCCAGCATGTGAGGGCATCTGTTTTCTGATAAGCCAGGCTGCCACAGTCTGTAACCATGTGTCTGTCACACAGGTATTGTTCAAGATCCAAGTGTATGTATGCTATATCTGGGGGTTGAACATAGTCATTCACAGTTTGTAAAGGAAACAGTTGTGAATATACCAATTACGCAATATATATATATATACATATATATATATATATATATATATATATATATATATATATATATATATATATATATATATATATATATATATATATATATGAACTAAAAGAATGAAAGAAATTACAAAATGTATAAGAAATAACAAAATCAACCAACAAAGTAAGAAAGAAAACAAATAAAGATTTATATATATATATAATCCAAGTGTATGTATGCTATATCTGGGGGTTGAACATAGTCATTCACAGTTTGTAAAGGAAACAGTTGTGAATATACCAATTACGCAATCCTATATATATATATATATATATATATATATATATATATATATATATATATATATATATATATATATATATATATATATATGAACTAAAAGAATGAAAGAAATTACAAAATGTATAAGAAATAACAAAATCAACCAACAAAGTAAGAAAGAAAACAAATAAAGATTTATATATATATATAATCCAAGTGTATGTATGCTATATCTGGGGGTTGAACATAGTCATTCACAGTTTGTAAAGGAAACAGTTGTGAATATACCAATTACGCAATCCTATATATATATATATATATATATATATATATATATATATATATATATATATATATATATATATATATATATATATATATATATATATATGAACTAAAAGAATGAAAGAAATTACAAAATGTATAAGAAATAACAAAATCAACCAACAAAGTAAGAAAGAAAACAAATAAAGATTTATATATATATATATATATATATATATATATATATATATATATATATATATATATATATATATATATATTTATATATATCAAAGTAAGAAAGAAAACAAATAAAGATTTATATATATATATATATATATATATATATATATATATATATATATATATATATATATATATATATATATATATATATATATATATATATAAATCTTTATTTGTTTTCTTTCTTACTTTGTTGGTTGATTTTGTTATTTCTTATACATTTTGTAATTTCTTTCATTCTTTTAGTTCTCATATATATTTTAAGTTATATTTTATTTGGATTTGTAAAATGTAACGAAACGTTTCTAACAAAAGCAATTTAAAAAGTCATTCATTGTCAGAATAATGTCCTTCAGACTCATTTTAAGTCATTTTGAATACTAAAACTTGTATCTCTCATGTATTTTCAAAATTAAATATTTAGCTATGAAATAAATACATAATCTTGCAGTTACAAAATTGACACCTAGTAATTAATGCAATAAAGAATTTGTAAGGGATCATATAGTAAACAACCCACATTATCACTAACAATAATGTTTGTGGCTTTGTGCAAAACTAGCCTACTGTCTCACATCCATACTAGCAGGTAATTTAGTTTTGCATTAACCCATCAGAGGTATTACTGTGACAGATTAGTACTATGTTGGCTAAAGACTCCCTGCAGTGATGACCAGCAATTAGCAGGTCTGGTCATAGCATGTGGGGGCCTGGCTCAGTGGGATACCACATTCCTTTCGAGATGCCTTTAAGCACCCCAGTCAGTCCTTTTTGCAGACTAACCGTTCCAAGGCGGTATCTGTTGGGTTTGCTTTTTTTCTTTAATGACTCATGACAGATTTGTTCTTACTTTTACATTTGGCTTGCATGTGAATACCTTTGTCCTGTGCCTTGTGAAATTTTGGTATATGTTGCAATGCTAATAAGACTTTTGTCATATTTCTCTATTGAAAATCTACACTGACAAACATTTGGCATCTTACTTATGTTTATTCATTCAATATCCTCAATGAATTTTTCAGGATTCAATATCTACAATGACAAGATATTATTGGCTATTCAAGCACCATTCAACTGATATCAAACGATCTCTGCTGGCTGTTTACAATCATTGAGAAGTGACTATCAGTAGCTACATATGTCTCTTAACAGTTAGTCTCAGGTAAGCCAGTTACTTGTAAGTGTTAGGCAAATAGTGTAGTCATGATCAGCCAGCTCCCTGCTGGGACCTGCAATAGTTTGTACTCGGTCTCAGGCAATATGTTCTATTTTGTTTGCACTTAGTTGCAAGCAAAAAATAAATATTGTGTTAAGTATAGGTTTCTATATGTGGTAACATAGCAAGCTCTGGGTTAACTGAAACCTTGCTACATTTATGTAGTAAAGTTACTTTTTTAATCAACTTTATGCAGAGAAAAGTTTTTGTTTTTCAACATACATTGTAGCGACCATTTATGATTATTATAGCAATGTCCAGCTTTCTGGTGGAGAAAGACCTCAGTCACATGTCTGGGTAGAACCACCGGTGCACCGCAAATCAGCTAAAAGACCTTCTCATACTAAGTCCTTCGCCATAAATGGGACTCCAACCCAAGCATTGAGAGGCTAAGCAGTCAGAGGAGCTACCAATCCGCGACTCTACAATATGCCATGGGCGCCCCTTCATGCATAGGTAACACTGGAAATGGCTGCTCTGGATCTATGTTTGTGTTATGGCCTTAGATTATTTTATGTTCAGCAGTGTAAGAGTGAAGCCTGCAGCAAGCAATTATGATCATTATAGCAACATCCAGCTACTTTGTGAAGGAAGACCACAGACAAAATGTCTGGGTAGAACCAAAGGTGCACCGCAGGTCATCTTAAAAACCCTTCCACAATAAGTCCTTTCCCTTAAACTGGACATGAACCCACGCAGTTACTGGCTGAGGATTTAATGTTTTTGAATTTAGCATAATTGATAAACCGTTCAGGCATTTGGAATGGTATACATTTGCAACAGACATAGTGCTGCCTTTACTATAACAATATGCTATAAACACCAGACATAAAACCTCATCTCATTAATAGCCTTTGACAACACCCTAAAGTGATATTAAATTAATCTGAGACCTTACTGAGTTTCCAGTCTTTGATAATCTATAGTGACAAGATGTTGGCAGCCATTCTACCATGTTCAGCCAATCACAGCAGGCAAATAATGTACAATCAGTAAGTATGTACCAAGTGTAAGAGGCTACCTTTTAAAGGTGGCATCAACTGGTTTGGACCTTTCTTTTCACCTCAAACAACATAATATTTTTTTTACTGAAAAGATCCCATTAAATAGTGCTTCTTAACATGCTACATCTACATGTATGTGAAAAGTGAAAAGCAACAACCATCTTATTATTATAAACATGTATTTGCTTAGCCACACTGCACAGTTAGCTTTTTAAACTAACAGACCCATGTGATCACTTTTGCAATCACGTTATATCAGCATACAGATATCATGTTCAGTAGAATTCCTCATCATGCTTATTTTTAGAGATATGAAAATATACAAATAACATCATGTTTATTTATAGATATATATAAATAGAAAACATACAAAAAATGAACATTTAGAGCAAATTAATATCATGATATGTACTAACAATTGAGTTTGCGTTAAAAAATGTCTGAGTAAAATACAAGTTTGGCATAAACTCCCCGAAACAGAGGAAAACTTTTGTAACATGTATTTGATATTAGCATATGTACGATACCACCTTTAATACTTTTGAGATTGTAATGCCAGATAAGACCATAGCACTTAGGAATGGTTCCAATCTTAAAGTACACACTAAGCATTTGTTATCAGATCATAGTCAAGAGATTTTGGGAAGCATCTCCAATGAGGATGGGATTGGGATTTACCAGCATTTTTGCCGATACTACGCAGCAACATTATAGCACTGGGGCACTTATAAGGTGCCCAGGGACTGAACCCGGCCGGTCCATTATACCGAGACCGACAAGTGTATGCTGTCCCCTTAACCCCGAGCGTTAGGAGGGAAGCCACTACTACCAATTTTAAAGATTTTGGTTCTCCCCATTCGCAAACCGACACTCTACCACTTAAGCTTTTGCGGCTGGTCATCTCCAATACTAACTCAATTAGAAATATTTTCCGATCCAAACACTATGCTACTTGAGTTCATTAGAATAAATAAATAAGGATGCACACAAGCATGTTCTCTCACCTCTATGAGTGACAACAGCTATATTCTACCCCACTTTTATGTTATTTCACACTTTAATTGTGACAAACAAAGTATGCACAGGTCACAGATGATTATTTTACAATATATGCAGATGACTAGCAGATTTGCAATGCAGATTAACAATCTAAAAAATCATTAAAAATATGTGTTTTGTATATTTAATTGACTCGAACTGATTAACAATTGTTTTATTGTTGCTTTTTTGGTTGTTTTTTCTGCAACGTTTATCTAATTACTGGTGGACGATTACCCCAGATTTATGTCTGGGTAGAACCACTGGCACATTGCAGGTTAGCTGAATAATTATAACATGGTTAAGACAAAACAATGTAAGAATCAAGACATTACAACAATGAAAAAATCATGTACAACACAACAATGGCCAAAACATGAATCGGGCAATACCTTTCATGTTAGTTACAATTTTACGAATTCAATAACTTTAGCAAATGATTTGGCTGGTCTGGTTGAGATATAGTACTGCAACTTGACAGTAATATATTTACCACTCCACGCTAAAACATAAGCAATCATGGACTGGTAAACATATTTTTTCCTGAAGCAATATTTGGGTATATTGCACTTGTATTGGCTGTTATGGACTTCCCTGAAATCTGGCATCAAACCATCTTTATTTCCTGCTAACGCCACAAAATGTATACATTCTTTAGTTTGTCAAGGCAATTTTTGCATTTTATGTACTTATTTCTTTGATTTACAATTAAATTTTAAACTATTCTTTAATATTAATGGTGGTAAATTAACTTACTGACAATAAAGTTTTAACAAATATCAGAATTTTCTTTAAATTTGTCAATTCTGCAGTGTCAGCCATTGTGCCCCCCATTAAAATGTTACCCTAGATATTGAAGCCTTGTAAGAGGCTTTCAATTAAGGGAATAGTTTTCAGATTTAAATCCATTTAAAGTGCATCAACACTTTACCTGCTAGTTTGTAAATAACACATTATATCTAAACACTTTATCTGCTAGTTTATAAATAACACATCTCTCAACACTTAACCTGCTATGTTATAAATAACACATTATATCTTAACACTTTACCTGCTAGTTTGTAAATAACACATTATCTTTCAACACTTCACCTGCTAGTTTATAAATAACACATTATCTCTTAACACTTTACCTGCTAAGATATAAATAACACATTATCTCTCAACACTTATCCTGCTAAGTTATAAATAACATATTATATCTTAACACTTTAGCTGCTAGTTTATAAAAAAAAATTATCTCTCAACACTTTACCTGCTAAGCTATAAATAACATATGATCAGCTCTTGGCCTGCAAAGCACATAATGATAAGGCTTAAGCAAATAGTGTTGATCCAGATGGCAGCACTGTCTGATCAGGACATAAGCATTTCGATGCAGTACATAGCAACAACCATAGGCACTTGCATGTCAAAAAAGACGTTAACGAGCAAATATGGGTTATTACTAAACTGTAGCTTGGAATGGGTTATTTCATTTATTCATTTTTTTTAATTATAATTTTTTATTTTATATTTTATAAATTTTTATTATTATTTTTTTTTTTTATTATTATTATTTCTATTATAATTTGTACTGTTTACAATTTCTTAATGTTATCTATATGGGTTACTATTTCCTAAAGTTATTAGTATGGGTAACAATTTCTTAAAAATTTATCTATATGGGTCATTTTCTGTTGACTAGATAAGGATAAGCAAGTAGACATTTCTCTACATAAGGATAGCCTCTGAAAGTCCAGATTCTGATCAGACCAGTTCCAAATGTGTTAGTACTGCCAGATCTGGATCTATGCTATTTGATCAATCTTAACATAATAGCTGATTACATATTTTTACTGCTATAAGCATCTATTTTTCACTAGCATCATTTTTCAATTCTGACAGCATCATTTTTTTCACAAAGTACATTTTCACTGCTGTCAGTACTTTATTTTCAAATATGGTAATATCTTCCTTCTGTAATCAGCATTCAACTGTTTGCACTTTAATCTAATTGACACATGTGCATGTTAAAATTCACTAGAAAATGGTTCAATTAAGCTGATTAAAATATTCAATTATGTGATATTTTTACTTTTTTTTTTGTTGTTTTAAGGTTTCAAGTCTATTTTAATTGAAAGTGTGTATAAATTGAAAATTGAAGTTAAGAAGTTCCTAATTTATATTAAGTGAAATGTACTATAAATCAGAATTTCTAGACAATATACTGCTATATATTATTATTAAATTGGTCATTTATTTATATATATAACTTAGTATAATGGTCTACGATCCTTAGCCAGCAGTTACTGCAAGATGTTGCTGTATTGAAGACCATTATGTCTGTGAAAAGATAAGCTAAATCTAAACCAAATAATAATAAGCATATCTTCTGAAGTGCTGCTGAAACGTTGCATTTCCTCAAATTTGTCAATTCGGCTAAGTGCTACCACTCCCCGATTGAATGTAAAGTTCTGAGACAAAAGCATTAACAAGGTAATCATGCATATCAAACATTTTAAGACATTGATTCCACCATTATCATTACCTAGAGTATCAAGTAAAATGTAAGAGATGTTCAATTAATGGCACGGGATCAAGGTTGAATCCTTAATCTCCCCTATTTGTCAATTACCAATATTTATTTTTAGTTTGTCTGCTATATTGCAAAGACGAGAGCTACGGATTAGAGGAGTTAGTACAATAGTTAGTTGCCATATATCCCATAATTCTTAATCAAATACTATTATGCTGGTATGCACAAGAATTGTCATAGCGAGACAATTCTAATGAGTACCCAGGGATTTAAACTACTTTTTTATTTCAGGGGTCCACTGGATGCAGGATTTATGACAACAGGGATCCAGCATGAAAATTTGGGGGGGGCCAAGTCATTTTAGTAGTAGAAATTGAACATTATTAAAACAACACATGAATGTACAATGAACAGTACAGCATTCCTAACAACAACAACATCCGCTGTAAGCCAAAGCGCTTAAACTGTTGGGTATTTTTTAATAAGCACACTGACTGGCTGGTAATTTTACATACATGATGACGTGGTAAGAAATTTATGACATCGGAAATGTCAGGGACAAATTGTGGATAATCAAAACCTGTCGAAATGGGTTATTCTGGGCACATTTTGTGCATCCACATGGACGCAGAATTTACTTTGTATGTGTCGCTGTGATTTATGCGTATATGGACGCAGGATCCTGCATCCGATAAATCCCTGAGTACCTGGTGTAAAAGGTTTGGAGGAGGAATGAAGGACTCAACAGGAGCTGCTCTCCTTTAATCTGGGGCTCTATCAGCTAAAAAAAGGACATTGCCTATAAATAGGATGGGATTGGGATTTACCGGCATTTTTACTGATACTGTGCAGCAACATTCTTATCATTATAGCCCAGGGGCACTTAGGAGATGCTCCAGGGACTGAACCCGGCCGGTCCATATACCGATACCACCGAGTCAGGCGTAATGCTGTCCCCTTAGACTGAGCTTTAGGAGGGAAGCCACTACTAGCAACTTTGAAGTCTTTGGTTTGACCTGGCCGAGGTCTGAACCCGCGACCTCCCGATCCCCAAGCCAATGCTATACCAATTGAGCTATTGCTGTCGGTTATTGCCTATAAATATTTATGGCCTCTGGTAGTACAGACACAGACATGAAAGCTCCCAGCCACCTTTCGCTGTTCTTGCGGATCTGGATATGCTCTTTTTGCTCAGACAAAAATCAATTTAAGTTATGCATTTTGGGGGAGATGAATTTTTATCGTTGTTATTAACAACTTTGTCACAGGCATTTTTTTAAAACTGCCATCTGCAATCAGCAGAATGCACTTTTAACTAATTGGTACATGTGCTTGCTTGAATTTGGTGGAAAATGATATAATTAAAATATTGAATTTCTGTGATGAAGTAGTTTAAGGTGCTTTTTAAATCCTGGAAAAGTTGTAACAGCTGTACAGAGACAGTTATGACTCAATTTACGATTCTGTGAGCAAGTACTATGGCCTCAAACTGAGAAGCAGAAACCTTATCAAAGTCTCAGGTTGAAGTCCATTTTTTTATCATAAAACTGGTCATTTTATTTTATTTAAACATTAAAATATAGTTTTATTGGCAGTTGTCTAGATATCAGTTGGAAACAAACATCATGTTCAATGCCACTGTGGCCTAGACCTCTGCAAGACTGACCCACAAACAAATTGGAGACATCTACTTATCATGACCAATGTCTCTTCCAACTTTGAGAAATGTTGTCTTTTACATACCAATCAGAAACAAAGTGGTATGAAGAACCATTACTGACCCAAATCTGCAAACAAACCCTTTCTTCATTGAAAGAAGGCAGAATTAGACACACACATCTGTCCATTTTTTACAGGTTTAATTAAATGACAAATACACAACACAGGCAAATCATTGAGTACAATTTTTTTTTAAAGCCTTTGCCGTACATAACAAAAAATCACAAATTATGGCAAGTCTAATGATGGCAACAGATAAACAAGAGGCCGTCAGAGACGGGTGATGCTCCCCGAATGGATACTTTGTCACAAAAAAAGGTTAGTTGTATGAATATTGAGGTTTATTTTGAAAATGTTGTAGGACCTTCAAGGTAGAGACTTAAATGTTGCGCGCGACACGTCGTCTCAACATGTTGGTCATTTCTGTGAAATAGTTTCGAAATCTGACTTCAAATAACAAAGTTATGGGCCGGACACGATTTTTCTGCAAGGTCGCGGTGTGACCTTGACCTTCAAGGTAGGGACCCAAATGTTGCGTGCGACACGTCGTCTCAACATGTTGGTCATTTCTGTGAAATAGTTTCGAAATCTGACTTCAAATAACAAAGTTATGGGCCGGACACGATTTTTCTGCAAGGTCGCGGTGTGACCTTGACCTTCAAGGTAGGGACCCAAATGTTGCGCGCGACACGTCGTCTCAACATGGTGGTCATTTCTGTAAAATAGATTCGAAAACCGACTTCAAATAACGAAGTTATGGGCCGGACACGATTTTTCTGCAAGGTCGCGGTGTGACCTTGACCTTCAAGGTAGGGACCCAAATTTTGCGCGCGACACGTCGTCTCAACATGGTGGTCATTTCTGTGAAATAGATTCGAAATCCGACTTCAAATAACGAAGTTATGGGCCGGACACGATTTTTCTGCAAGGTCACGGTGTGACCTTGACCTTCAAGGTAGGGACCCAAATGTTGCGCGTGACACGTCGTCTCAACATGTTGGTCATTGCTGTGAAATAGTTTCGAAATCCGACTTCAAATAACGAAGTTATGGGCCGGACACAATTCGGCTGCAAGGTCACGCTGTGACCTTGACCTTCAAGGTAGGGACCCAAATGTTGCGCGTGACACGTCGTCTCAACATGGTGGTCATTTCTGTGAAATAGTTTCGAAATCCGACTTCAAATAACGAAGTTATGGGCCGGACACGATTTTGCTGCAAGGTCACGCTGTGACCTTGACCTTTAAGGTAGGGACCCAAATGTTGCGCGCGACACGTCGTCTCAACATGGTGGTCATTTCTGTGAAATAGTTTCGAAATTCGACTTCAAATAACGAAGTTATGGGCCGGACACGAATGGGACGTACGGACGGACTGACGGACAGACGGACGGACAAGGCGGCGACTATATGCTCCCCCGAAAGCTTTCGGGGAGCATAATAAGAGCTGTCTGTAGACAGTGCACTTAAATGAACTCAGTGCAGAATAGTCAAATAAAAATTTGTTCTGTTCTGTTTTTGTTTGTTGGGTTTATCGACCCACCAAAAGTTTTTCAGTTATCTGGAGATGCTGTCCACTTGAAGCAGATATAGTGCTGCCTTCAATGTGTATAGCATGCCACGAACACCTGGCATGAAATCACACCCAGTCACATTATCCTGACACTGGGCCAACCAGTTGTGGAACTACCCTTATATATGCTTGAGCATTAGCAAGGGAGCTATACCACTACCATTTTTAACGACTTTGGTATGTCGCAGCCCAGGTTCAAACCCAGGGCCTCCCATACCTGAAGTCGACACGCTACAGATTGTGCTACCAGGCCTGGTGTTTTGTTTTTTTGTGTTTTGTTACATCGAACCAACACAATACTGGTCATATAGGTGACATCCAGCTAAATACTGGTAGAGGAAGAAACAGATTTTACAGCACGCTTAAATCTGATCACCATATGAAAGTTCTCTCCCTGACCCAGACTCGAACCTACATGTAACAAGTTGACAAATAACTCACAGACCACAGACACACAAAATGAATGTTCTAAGTCAAGAAAGCCATTTGCGGTCAAAGACATTTGGGCAGGATGATCTGATTTTAGCAGACGTGATTAATGATCTGTTAGCTGTTAAAGATTTAATTTGTTAAGTGAGATTATAATGACATATTCAACAAATCTAGCCGTCAATATGTGTTTTTGGCAAACAGTTAGCCATCAGGTTGACTTATGTGTAACATTAATCATGATAACTGTGCAATGTGTACATAGCATTGAAGTATTTAATCAAGTTTTTGTGTATGTACATGTGTGTGCTTTAAGACTTTCTTTTCCAAAGATAACACAAGAAAGAGGAGGTAAGCCCTTATGTAAATTGTGGTTTCTATATAGCTCACTTATGGTTTAACCTTTTCCTGCATATATACACCATTTTTCCAAACCTTTCACAATCATTAACACAATCAGCATGGGGTTTATGTATAGACTGGTTCAGCCTTAAATATATTATTACAAGTTGAATTTTCAAAATTATAGATGATCTTTGAATGAAAGGGTTAAGACCATATTGAGAAATGGAAAGTAAATTGTCTTGCTCAATTTTGGACAACAAGGATAACACAAGAAGGAGCATGTTAACCCTTATTTACATTGTGGCCTTATGCAATAGCCCATTTCATGGTTGTATAATATATTAACCACCTTGAGAAATGGATAGTAAATAGTCTAGTTCAAATTCTGATTAACATCTATTTACAGGGGGGGAGTTTGAGCCATGGACCCCTTACCTAAAATAGCAGAAAGACATTAAAAATAGTTGATAATCGAGATCGCTGATAATAGTAATTGTGTTTATTCTTTCATATTAATAATATTAAGGCATGGTATGGCTACAACAATTGCTGTTCTTTAAAGCTACTTAACTGACCATTCAATCTATCTAATTATTTCCTCGCTTATTAGCATTGAAGTTTAATATTATATTTTATACTATCATTCAAAAGACCAGAAAAAATTATATAATGAATGTTATTATCTGGCATCAATTATATCACTTTATAAACTGGACCTGGAAGCACAATCAGTAGAGCGTCAGCTTCAGATACTTGAGGCCCTGGGCTCGGACTACCAAATACCAAAGTCATTTAAAATGGTAGTTGAATAGCTCCCTTGGTAATGCTCAAGCAAATATGAGGGTAGTTCCACGACTTGTTGGCCCAGTGTCAGAATAATGTGACTGGGTGCGGTATCATGCTAGGTGTTCACGGCATGCTATACACAGTGAAGGCAGCACTATATCTGCTTCAAGTGGACACCATCTCCAGATAACTAAAATACTGTTGGTGGGATGATAAACCCCATAAACAAACAAACATCACTTTAAAGATATGTTGAGGGTATTAAGTATTTGAAAAAAATGTGCATGGGATTTATCATATATTTTAATGAAACTTCTTTGATAGAGAAAAAGCCAGTCTTTGAAATAGCACCACAATAGAAAATGTTTTATGTGAGATTTTATATGTGACAAGGCATCAAAGTTGAAAACAACTCTATTTTAAAACACATTATAAAATGAGATCTTTCAAACAACACAAGGAAGTATATGATTTTGTATAAATAATAAAGTTTGTAACAAGAAAACAGGAGCAGTTCTTATCTATTAATTGTATTCTCTTTTTAATATACAGTCTGCAAGCATTTACCTGTAACATTTGCCTCATTAGTGTATTTTATTGTAAAATACAAAATCATTATCAAAGCTACCATTTTTATGCAATAAGAGGATTTGAATTTGGTATTTTTTATTGTGTTGTTGAGATATTTTAAAAAATCAAACTGTTTTGAGTTCATGTTAAGGAGATCGTACAAATGATATATTTAAGAAAAAGTTCACACCAGTGAGGGCCCTATGGCATTATAGGGACTGACTAGTCAGCCAAGAGAGTAATATTGACCGAAGCGCACTGAGGTCCCTATCACTCTCTCGGCTGGCTATTCAGGCCATATAATGCCATTGGGCCCAACGTGCTGTGAACTATTTCTCATATTATACAGTCAATTTTTCATAATTTTATTGACAAGTTTCCATACATTGTACAGCATATCAATGATTTGCCTAATTTTGTCTTCTGTCAAAGTTGCGAACCGCTTATTGGCAGCCAACATCTCTAATTAAAATGCGAATTTTTTAATAATCGTGAAAGTCAATAGACCCGGTCCATAAAAAGTTTATGGACGGGTAATTGTGATGGGGTATGCAGAGTAGCGTTTCCTCATCAGTCTACATTGATAATAAAAGACCGTTGAGTGAGCAATGATAATTATAGAATCAAAATTATGTACATGTGTATAATATATCCATTTATTAGCCATAAATGTTTTACTTACAAAATACTTGAGAATGCTACTGTAAAGTCCCTGGGTCTGTCTGCCAATTGGTCTAAATTCAAGAAAACTGATAAAAAGCTTGTATCACCCAAATGGACAGATCTGCAATTTTTATTGAACTTCTACCCATGTTTTGGGGGGAAATTTCTATTGCCACCTTAAGTGCTTATAGGCAGTATTACAAAGGACCCGTGATTTGTATCAAATTATAGGACAACCATTCAACACAATCCTGCTTTATATTGATGTAATTAAGCATATTTGAACCATGTAGGAATCTTTTGGCACTTTCATTTGAACAATCATTTTTATGGCTTAACAAAACAAGAAACTTGACTACGCCACTAAACCAGGTTTTCAACGATTTAATAATTTTTTTTAGTAGTAAACTAAAAGGGCAGCAGTTACATGGTTGCGATATAAGTAATTGAAGAAAAACAGTACTTGCTACAAATCAAATTCAAAGCTTCGTTTGCTCATAAACCACATACAAATCATATTTCAGCAGGTTTTCATGCAAGCTTGCTATATCCAAAGTTTCAGCAAGATTGGTTTATTTGAACTAAAGTTATTGACCGGAAACTTTTTTTATTTTAAGTAACAGTGACTTTGACCTTGATCAGACTGGCCCCAGATCCAATCCCAAGCTAGGTCTTCATGCAAGCTTGCTATATCCAATATTTCAGCAAGATGAAATTATTGACCGAAAACCCTCTTTTCGACCCTGCACATCCACCTGAACGCCCACTTGCCCACCTGGTTAAAAACATTATCTTGTCAGTTTGTTAAATTCTGAAAACTGTTTTTAAAAAAAGGAGACAAACTAGTGGACAAGACATTAAACCAATAGATCACAGAAGCTAGCAATTACGCTTATTAGGTCTCCAAGAACAGTGCCACTTATATTTATAATTGGTTTTGGAAAAGTCTATGGGGTGACATAACAGCTTTGAGAAGCGATATCATTTTTTTAAGGGTTATGTTTTTGCTATTTCAGCAGTAAAATGACCATATTGTTATATATCTATTATGGTGTTTGGCTTGTTTTGTTTCTAAAACAAAACCACTTAAGCAAATAACAATAAACGTAATAACTGTGTCAGAAATAACAATCAAAACCTTCTTAATATCAATTGTTGATTCTTATTTTTATATTACATGACTTCACTAATTTTTATGCAAGAGCAGACTGCACTAATTATCATATTTATACAGAAACAATTTAATAGACAGATGTGTAAAATATCTTCCTCAATCAAGTTTTGTTAGATTTCAACTGTTTTGTTGTACCGTTTATGGTTACTACCGTAAAGTTTTATAGATAAGACGCAGTTTTTTGCCCAAAATTATGATAAAAAAGTGGGGGATGCATCTTATCCATGCAAATTTAAGTTTTCCTCTTTTTTCCCAGACCAAAATTGACCCTTAGACTAATCCGACTGCAGAGAATATCGCCGATAGTATCGGCCATAGACAACTGTATTGTGCTATTTTAAGGGAAAAGTTACATTGTTTTTACCTAAAATTTGACATTAAACATAAAAAGAGACATTTAAATTCGTTTGTGTATACATAAAACAACAATATGCAATAGATATTTGCATAAATATCAATTTATTCTAACAAAATCGGCGAAGTTTCATAATCCGGAAACGGTAATTGAGTTTTAGTGGAACGGGCATATTCATTGACAACACTGTTATTATCATCGTCGAAGTAATATGGTATTATTCAATTGATCAATTTTGATTTGAAATTTGTTTTATTTTAAATGTTAACTACCAACAAATTTTAAGTTGAAATTCAAAACCCACCTAACAACAACAATAAAATGTGCATCGGCTATTTGTGCAGACAAGTTTTCACACCTCTTTTGGATGGTAATAGATCGTCCATCATCCGTAAGTAATTACAAAGGTGCATAGAACTAATTTATTGGTACGCGGTCACTTAAATAGCATGGTGTGAAAATGAACATTTAAAAGCCTTTAGTTGTTATTTTAAATGTCATTTGTGTGTTTGTCCCATGTGTCGAGAACTTAATTATAAGCTGAGAGCTTAATTGTTTTTATGACATGCTGCCGCGTGAAACAGGATGTTCTCTCATGTGTAGGGCTGGGATAGCCGCGAGAATATCCTGTCTGGCATGTAAACGATATATTGGGGTAGAGTGTCATAATGTAACACAATACACATGGTCTCACTAGGCAAACAGTCGCGACGTATTATTCAAGACACTTAGAGAATAATAAGCACTCGGCGCAAACACCAATTTACGGAACAATTGGAACTTGTTCCCTCGAGTCAAATCGAGCGATGCGGCGATGCAGGAATTTCATAGGCGGCCAGATAGATTAGTGAATCGGGGATGCGTCTTGTCTTTGAGAATTTGCTTTTTTCCTTGATTCTAGACCTCGAAGAGGGGGTGCGTCTTATCTTTGTGTGCGTCTTATCTATAAAACTTTACGGTATGTATTTAGTGCCAGTGCACTTAATACAGAAAAGGTCTGACAATTCGAAATTGGTAACAAGCTAATTCCCACTTATATTGTACTGTAGTTGAGCTTTTTCCACCAGACACTCATGAGACCTCGGTCAAACAGTGCTAATGTAAAATATAGATAGATACCTAGTTGTTTTTGACTGAAATTGATGTGCTAGGAATAATAGAGATATGGTTTTACATATGTCATTTTAATGACCAGAAAAAAACAACTTATATGCACACTGAAGTACATACTTGGATCAATATATACAAAGTATGGGAGCATATACGAAACAATATCGGTACAAATTAACATTGCAATGACCGAAAATGACCAAGAAAGACAGGCATAGACCAACGGTTCGGGAAAATTTCTTGAGTAGTAAAGGGTTAAGTGTCGTGTATTAAGAATATTTTATGGATACTTGATTTGGATGATGATTTACTTATTAAAACAGGACCTGCATAAATATTGATATATTGACTGTTAATAAATAATAAAAATGTTGGTCTAAGGTATTAGATTGTCAAGGCTCATATGCAACTGTGTTGCGAAAACATTTTCTTTTGTTGAATGCTCCTTTTGCAACATTTTATTTTTACATTATTTTATTATTTTTGATTATACGGACCAAGGAGTCAGGTAATTTACTTACCCAAGCAACAAGTCAGATAATTTACTAACCCTAGCAAAGAGGGGCCAAGGAGTCAGATAATTTACTTACACAAGCAAAGAGGGGCCAAGAAGTCAGGTAATTTACAAACCCAAGCAACAAGTCAGATAATTTACCAACCCTAGCAAAGAGGGGCCAAAGAGTCAGATAATTGACTAACACAAGCTAAGAGAGGCCAAGGAGTCAGATAATTTACTAACCAGGCAAAGAGGGACCCAAGGAGCAAGTTAATTTACTAACGCTAGCAAAGAGGGTCCGAGGAGTCAGATAATTTACTTACCCAAGCAAGGAGAGGCCAAGGAGCCAGATAATTTATTAACCCTAGCAAAGAGGATCCAAGGAGTCAGATAATTTACTAACCCAAATAAGGAGTGGCCAAAGAGCCAGATAATTTACTAACCCTAGCGAAGAGGGACCGAGGAGTCAGATAATTTACTTACCCAAGCAAGGAGAGGCCAAAGAGCCAGATAATTTACTAACCCAAGCAAAGAGGGGCAAAGGAGTAATTTACAAGATGACAGCTCTAATATTTGGGCCACTGGCGTCCCAGTCCTGTCTTTAATCAGCAACTACTATTACAGCTAAGATAAGAAAACCTCTAGTGAAATTCTTACTAACCTTTTGATAATCCCTGTCATACACCGGGTGACTATGGTCAGTCACGATGCACGTGAACATTGGCGTACTCCTAGTATCCCTGTCTGTCTCTCTCCTCATATTGGTATCCATTCGTATAATACTGATGGGTAACTCCAACACAGACTTATGCTTAGATCCCATGTTTTTAACTAATGACACTACACTTAAATCACAGACTACAGTTTTGGTTCTAATCCACTCAAAATGGTTTAAATCATAGACTGAAGCTTTGGTTCTAATCCATTCACAAATGGTTAAATCTCAGACTGAAATTTAGTTTCTAATCCACTCACAAATGGTTAAATCTCAGATTTAAGTTCAGGTTCTAATCGACTCACAAATGGTTATATCCCAGATTGAAGTTAAGGTTCTAATCGACTCACAAATGATTTAATCTCTGATTGAAGATTAGGTTCTAATCCAGTCAAAAATGGTTTAATCTCAAACTAAAATGTTGGTTCTAATCCACTCACATGCAGTTATAACAGACAGAAGTTTCTGTCTCTGACACTATGGTTTAATCCCAGCGTGTAATATTTTCTAAACTAATTGCCGTGATTACCTCAGTTTCTCATCTGTTACTCTAACACACTTTCATTCCAAAAATGTGTTTCAAGCTTTTAACAGTTGCTTTATATCAATCTGATCAAACCTCTTTAATTCCAAAACTCTGTTCTCATTAGCTTGGTTTGTTTATTATCCAAATGAACATATAGCTAAATCAGATAATGATCTGTTTTAAGCAAAAGTCTCCTTTCAAATAATGATAGCAAGACTTTCAAACATTAACGGTTGATGCTCTCTCGTTTATTTCCAAACTGACTCACACTTTAGTTAAACCCATTCACTGAAGTGTTTCCAAACTCACTCCATTTATTTCCAACGGGAATCACACTTTGGTTAAAACTATCCACAGAAATATTTTCAAACTTTCAAATTATCCCTGCGATGAATCTCTGTGACACTTTCAGAGAAACAGACACTGGCTTCATTACATAAGAGTGCCAAACAACTCTAAACACGGGCACATTAATTCCACACAATTCATGAAATTTATGCGATTTCTCGACAGATAATGTCACTTGTGTCTGCTTGGTGTCTAATTACTTCTGACAATTTGATGACAGCAGTTCGGACGTTTTTTAATATTTCCAATCCAAAGTTTCACATATTAACATTAAAAACTGTGAAAGAAGAAGAGTCTAAATGATAAAAGTGGACAAGTTTACAGGATAATCAAAGCTTTTGGCAGAAAGGATAATAATGATGATTTAACAGCCAGGCTGTATAATATATTCTACTTAACTATTTTTTTATTGTCTGCAAACACCCATCAGAACACACTTCCAAAGAATAAATCTAGACAATTGCACAGCACTGTCAGCTTATGCTACAGTGTATACAATGATAGTCTTTAGATTCAACAACCTTGCTGACTATTGTAGTCTACATATTTTTATTGTCTAAGGTTTTAGGCACACGCTGATGTATTATGCTGCTATTTCCATTGTGTTTGGGCATTCACAATAGCACTTAAGTTCATCATCAATGATTTCATGATTTTAAGATAGTTAAATCTCAACTCTTACAGGTGGTATCTAACAGTTTGCCTATATCTAATACATGTACATGTAACATCAAACCCATTTTCTGGGGACTGTGTGTAGGACTGCTACATAAACTTATACTTTATTTAAAGCTGTTTATAACATAACCTCAATTGTTTGTTTGTTTATTGGGTTTATTGTCCCACCAACAGTATTTCAGTTATCTGGAGACAGTGTCCACTTGAAGCAGATATAGTGCTGCCTTCACTGTGTATAGCATGCACTGAACACCTGACATGATACCACACCCAGTCACATTATCCTGACACCTGGCCAATCAGTTGTGGAACTACCCTTGTATTTTCTTGAGCGTTAGAAAGAGAGCTGATACCACTACCATTTTTTACGACTTTGGTATGTTGCAGCCTGGGATTGAACCTGGAGCCTCCTATACTTTAAGCCAACGCTCTACCGACTGAGCTACCAGGTCTGGTCAATTGTCAAACAGTACAAATGGCAAAATATATCACTTTAAATGTCCATTAAAATTGTTCTGGTGGCTGAGATCAGAAAAACACTTTGTAATAGTAACAAGTGGGGTGTTATGTTTCACTTTCCACATGGATGTAGAGCACCAATATACAGCACTTCACTTCACTGGATTTTTGCATGTGAAAATCATTTATTTGGTTGCATGAAAGAGAAAAAATAGTCCAATTGTCAAATACCACACACTTTTAACCTGCTAAGCACAAAGTGATAAGGCTTATGCCAATAATGTAGATTCTAATCAGCCAGCTTTCTCCTTGTGAGCTGCACTATTTGCTGTTGAGACTCCAGCAATATGTCCAACAAAGGACGCTTGACCAAGAATATTTGGTAAGTTATTAACCAAACTTATATTTTCATAAGGGCTCATAGTCAGACAGAGCATAAATCAAAATTGTTATTCTTGTTAAAGGGTCTCGTTAACTGACATTTTGCATTGCTTTGTTATCTTACCACCACAACTACCACAATAACGGTCATTATAATATTGTTCAGAGATTATTGGTGAAGAAAGACCATTGATGAATAACTGGGTAGAAACAACAATATATTGCAGATCAGCTGGAGGACCTTCCCACATGAAAGCTCTCAGTCCTTGTAGGACTTAAAGGTGGTATCCAACAGTTTAGACCAAACATTTTTTCTCAAATAACTAAATCAGTCTTTGCTACCTTAAAATGTCCTACAAAAAGCTGTTCATTGATTCCCTAGATCTATGTGAACAGTGAAGCATACATTTCCCACTCGTCATTGCAAACAGGTATTTCCTATCTGAGCCAAGCTGCTGAGATAGCTATTTTTAAACTAAGAAAGCTCTGTGGCAACTTGAATTTGAGCTCAGGTTATATCATCATCTGGGTAGTCCACTCTGACGTTGATATTTATTTTTAGCAGAGATCACAATTGTGTGTTTTATAGAGTTGGAAAGAAAGAACATTTACAGCGATTCTTTCGTACTTTGTACTGTCTAACAAAATTACAGGTAGAGTTCCAAATTGATGCTATTTAGACTAAAAGTATGAGTTTGTGCAGAAAAAATGCCTAATTTTCCATAGAACAGGGGTAAGATGTTGTTACATTGTATTAAAAATAGGCAAACTGTCGGATACAACCTGTCAGATATAACCTTCGTATGAATTGGGTTTAACCATGTGTATCAGCAAGTCAGTTACCTCAGTAAATGAAAGTTTCTCACCTTAAATCAACTTATTTCACCCTTAACCCAATATTATTAGTACTCATTACAATGGTCTGTATATGACAATATGAACCAATGACGGCAATTTTTTTAAGGAGGTATTGGACAGTTAGCCTATTATTTAATAAAATTATTTGACAATATATATTATGCCTGTTTGTGGGAATTAAGCCATGATTTCTAAAAAACTAATCCTGCAGTCTAAGTGAAGTTTTTAAACACTGCCTCATTTGTTAGACAAAATTAATGAAAAATCTCACTTAACGAGCATAATTCTTACTAAATTTAAATGAGCATGATGGGGATTTCTGCTAAAAACAGATATCGTTATCACAGTGAATTACCTAGATGATAATACAATGTGACCTCAAAAGTATGTGGTCTAAGCTTAAAAATAGCAAACTATTGGGCATGGCTCTGATTGGAAATACATGTTTGTAATGACGAGTAGAGTGCTATGTTTCATATTGCACTTAGATGAAGGATCTCATTACACAGCATATCACCCAGTCTTTTAAAGTAGCAATTATTTTTTTTTTTGATGTTTGGGAGAAAAAAAATGGCGCTCGAATTGTTGAATACCACATTTAAGTAATAATCCGGATTTACATTATTTGTCTAGACCTTATTAATTCATGTTAAGGTGATCTGCAACAGAAACATTTTTTTCATATCTGCAGTCTATGTTATTCTCCTATGTTTCCGATTTATTATATCATTAGACCTGTTCGCATAATTACTGCACAAGTGTCAGCTCTGCAAGTACATGTTGGAACTGGAGGAACCGGGCTCAAATCCAAACTGCAACATTCCAAAGACATAAAAAATGGAATCATTTCAATGTCATACAGAATGGAAGTGGTATAGTTTCCTTGCAATTCTCAATTAAGATTAGATGCCAGTAAGTAAGTTTGTTCTATATTCTATAGTGAATCACGAAAAGTTGGAAACAAATTGCACCATGACCAAGTTATGATTGACCCCCATAACCATATATAGGAGAAACAAGCTATTTATTGTCTATTAGAAAGACCCAGAAATAAGCCAACTTTTGTTTGTTTGTTTGTTTATTGGGTTTATCGTCCCACCAACAGTATTTCAGTTATCTGGAGACGGTGTCCACTTGAAGCAGATATAGTGCTGCCTTCACTGTGTATAGCATGCCGTGAACACCTAACATGATACCACACCCAGTCACATTATCCTGACACGGGGCCAACCAGTCGTGGAACTATCCTTATATTTGCTTGAGCGTTAGCAAGGGAGCTATGCCACTACCATTTTTAACGACTTTGGTATGTCGCGGCCCGGGATCGAACCCAGGGCCTCCCGTACCTGGAGCCGATGCTCTACCGATTGCGCAAGCCAACTTTTGTAACTTGTAAGAAGGTTCTGCTTCATAGAATGCACAAACCGCCAAATTGCCAGTCAGTAATCCCCAAATTTCAATGAAATATGTACTGCCTGTAAAAGTGGATCAGTCCATTATTGTGCATAGGGGTTCAAGACTTTTGCTTTCCTTTATTTCTACATGGTTTCAGCTTTCTTTTGACACCAAAAGATTGAGATTATCTTTAAAATAGGAAATTTAATGCCAAAACATAGCAACAGACTGTTACTAGAGAAAAAAAATCCATGTCACACATTCTACTTCCGGTTGGTATTAAGTGTAACCACCCCTCAAACCTAAGAGTAGTTCACAACTGCTAAGCCCAGTGTCAGGACCATGTGATATGGTGTTGTATCATTCCAGGTGTCCAGATAATATGTGACTGGGTATTGTATCATGCCAGGTGTTCATATTATGCTGTACACAGTAAAGGCAGTACTATATCTGCCTAATGGCAACACATTCTATCTGGCAATCTGAAAGATTACTGTTAACAATAAACATGCATGGCAACAAACAAACAAACCTAGCTATTCCTAAGTTCACATGCCATGTATGCTTTAATCTACACTATAAGACGCCAGTAAGCCAGTGCGTGAAGCTACAACTAAGAGCTACAGGCTGTGTGAAAAGCATAATATCATTAATAGAAATCTCTCCCATCTTGACACCACTTTCCTTGTTTCTAGACATTTTCATTGAACCATCTCTGCCTCTTCCTACAACATGGTGAGCCATAAAAATGAATAATAGTATTACTCTTGGTTTCAATCAACAAGACAGTGGGGGAGGGCATTGAATCTTCAGCTCATTTTTTGTGTGTGTGTGTGTGCCTTTTTTGGTTATATCGCACTGACACAATTATGGTCATATTGGCGATGTCCAGTTACTTGCTGGTGGCTGAAGAATCTAAACTTATGTCTGCGTAGAACCACTGGTGCATTGCAGGATTGCTAGAAAACCTCCCCATACGAAAGCTCTCATCAGCTCAAACTTGCATATCCAAGTTGCTGCTTGGAACACCTTCAATTAGTTAAGTTGGTTGTAGATATATCATAACAAGCCAAAATATGGTCATCATCAGCTAGAGAGAAGATAAAGCTTATATGATGCTGCCTTTATTGTGATAGCATTTCATGTACTTAAGTTACCAAAAAATTTTTTTGTCTTGACAATTATTTTATCTGGAATAACCCTTATTATCTAAGTATAAGAATAAGCAATTAAAGGATGCGATTGGGATTTGCCGGCATTTTTTGCCGATACTGTGATACATTACAGCACAATCGCACTTATGAGGTGCCAAGGGACTGTACCCGGCCGGTCCAATATACTGACACCAATGAGTCAGTCTTAATGCTGTCCCCTTAGCCCCGAGTGTTAGGAGGGAAGCCACTACTACCAACTTTAAAGTGTTTGGTTTGACCCGGCCGGGGTTTGAGTCCGCGACCGCCCAATCAGCAAGCTGACGCTCTACCTCTTGAACTATTGCTGCTGGTAATAAGCAAGTAAAGATAAATTAATTCTGAGTAAAATTAATTACAAAAAATAATAAAAGGTGCAATCCCTTCATGTGTCAATAAGTAAAGTACACAATAATTATTCAGTTATATTTCCCTACAACATGGCACTGTGTCCCAAGCAACAAAAGGATGTATATTACTCTTATAAAATGTCAATAATAATTGATATTCCACAAAATGTCAGTTGAAGTTGATAATTCCATACTAACATACTTGGTATTTTGACATAAAACAAAATAAATATATAATTGACCTTTCTATATCTATAATGTCTGTCATAACTGATACTTCCAGTCAATGCCAATTATAACTGATATTGGGTACAAAATCAATTAAAACTTATATTTCTATACAATGCCAAATAAAACTAATATTTCTATACAATGCCAATTAAAACTAATATTTCTATACAATGCCAATTAAAACTGATATTTCTATACAATACCAAATTAAAACTGATATTTCTATACAATGCCAATTATAATTTATATTCTGTACAATGCCAATTCAAACTGATATTTCTATACAATGCCAATTATAATTGATATTCTGTACAATGCCAATTATAATTGATATTCTGTACAATGCCAATTATAATTGATATTCTGTACAATGCCAATATTAATTGATATTCTGTAAAATGCCAATTATAACTGATATTTCTATACAATGCCAATTATAATTGATATTCTCTACAGTGCCAATTATAACTGATATTTCTGTACAATTCCAATTATAATTTATTTTCTGATTATAATTTATTTTCTGTACAATGCCAATATTAATTGATATTCAGTAAAATGCCAATTATAATTGATATTCTATACAATGCCAATTATAATTTATTTTCTGTACAATGCCAATTATAATTGATATTCTATACAATGCAAATTATAATTTATTTTCTGTACAATGCCAATATTAATTGATATTCTGTACAATGCCAATTGTAATTGATATTCTGTACAATGCCAATTATAATTGATATTCTGTACAATGCCAATATTAATTGATATTCTGTAAAATGCCAATTATAATTGAAATTCTGTACAATGCCAATATTTATTGATATTCTGTAAAATGCCAATATTAATTGATATTCTATACAATGCCAATTATAATTTATTTTCTGTACAATGCCAATTATAATTTATTTTCTGTACAATGACAATGACAATTGGTATGTCTATACAATGCTCCATAGAATCAATATTTCCACACAATGCCAATCAAAATATATAAATGTCCATTCACAACCAATTATTATAGATATTTCCAAATGATGCCAGTTATAACTATTATTTCCATAAACCACTACAATGTTATTATAAAAAAAAAATGATAAATAAATGTTAATTATAACCTTTAGCTTGTTACATGTTGTAAAAAAAACTATGCTTAATTCTCAGAGTTTATTTGCTTTAATATTATATTATGTTACAAGTCAGTGATATATTTTATGAAAAGACACTAAACAGTACACAATGCAGATCCTGATTAGACAGCTCCCAGCAGGGAGCTGGTTGATCTGGACCTACACTATTTGCCTAAGGCTTATAAATACATGAAAAGAAGGCTAAGAGAAATTATATTCATATAGTTTTATTCAACATCATAAATAATATTTTTACACACTCTAAATTATTATAAAAACTTGTGCACACTCACAAACAAGCTAATCATCTCCAAACCTTAATAATTAAAACAGAAATTTCTCCACACAATCAATCACATGTATCACATCCAAAGATTGCTTAAAACCTAAAATATATCCGAATGACTGTACCAGCACCAAAACTTAGGCCATAGCAACACCAAGACAACTTCAACATCTCTGCACTATAGAGATTCCACTCATTTACCTGTGCAAGCCACTAATTAACTTCATCTCTGTTCATGATATGAACACAGTGGGAAACAGCCCCTCTCCTAAACTGCTTTTAAAGCAATTCTTCAAACCTTGGCAGATAATGAAGACCCAGATCAGCTCTCTGATCTGTATCTGCACTATTTGTTGCTGTCTCTGGGTAATATGACGACTTTTTTGTGTTAAGTTGTTAGCCAACAAATCAGTTTTAATATTTCCTATAATCAGACATAGCAGATTAAGGTGTACTCTACCTACAATACACCTTCAGGTAGACTGTACAGTAACAAACATACCAGTGGCACATAATGAAGTGGCCCAAGTGTGTGAGCTATATAAGTGATGTGAATGACCATGTCATAATTATGGTCAATAAAGTGCCATTCTAGCTTTTAATTGTAAAGGTACACACACCACAGGTCAGGCAGAAAGCTGCCTCATAAGAACGAATTTAATCTATTGACATTCAAAACCAACCATAAAAAGGCTGCATGAAAATAGTTATAGAAACAATACTAACAAATTTTGGCCTCTTGTTCCTTTTTTTTTATCCCAATCTCATAATTATGGGATTTGCAATTCATAACCAGAGCTCCAGACAAGGGCAATTTATCTGACTTTCTGTCACAATATATCCTATAATTCTCAACCAAACATAATGTGATGATTCTAATGACGAGATATATGGAGTTTGGAGGAGAAATAAGCTTCTCTTATCTGTTGCTGTTATTGGTTTATGGGTTTATGGTCCCACCAACAGTATATCAGTTATCTGGAGACAGTATTCACAGTTGAAGCAGATACAGTGCTGCCTTCACTGTGTATAGCATGCCGTCAACACCTGGCATCATACCACACCCAGTCACATTATCCTGACACCAGGCAAACCAGTTATGGAACTATCCATATATTTGTTTGAGCATTAACAAGGGAGCTATACTGCTACCATTTTTAGACTGGTGCGCATGCGCCAGTCTTAAGTAACGATGCTGTGAACTCAGCGACGCGCGGTTTTTAACATCGGGTGTATCATTGCGACCACGAGAGCGTATTCAAGTAGTTGTGCGGCATAAGAAGTAGTGCGTTTTTAGAAAACACAAATATTACGAAGGAATGCGAACCTTTGTAAGGAAATGCGACAAATAAAAACAAGGAAACAATGTAATGTTGTTTTTCGAACAAATATGAAAGGATATTAAAAGAACGATTACAAACAAATCAGTCACGTGACAAGCGGGAGATAGCGTTGGTCGCCATTTTGAATAGATCGGAGTGCTTTTGAACGAGTTTCTGCTCAGCTTTCAAGGACCGTAAGTAAGTTGGCAAATATTTATGTTAATGCATTGTTGCGATCGACGTAAAAATTAGGATTGTAACTGTTTCAGTCTCTTAAGTTACGTGGGCCTTGTGCATTTCATTGTTGACACTACTTCAGTTGTGGCGGAAGCTGATCATAACTGCATTAGAACTAGAAGGTTTTTTTATAGTTAACTTCAGATAATGCATTTTTCGTAACGTTTGTGGTGTGTTGTTAGTTTAATAAGCTATCTGACTTCGGCATTTTTTCGTCTTGAAATCTAGACCTAAATACAGGAGGCTACGATTATAAACAAATCAGTCACGTGACCAAAATTGCGGGAAAATCTAGCGTGGGTTGCCATTTTTGTAAGCTTCTGTGGATTGAGAGTTTCCTAAGCAATATTAAGGTAGCAGTGACATCCATTGGTGGAATGTATGTTACATATATACATATATGTTACAATACTGAAGACCGCAACCGTTCACGTAACCTTCATGCTGTGCTTCTGTTGACAATCACTGCACTTCTGTTGCATGAACCAATTACAACAGCCAGGTTAATGGTTATAACCACGGTACTGTATACTCAGGGATTTCAATAGCTTTCACTTTTGTTGAGAATTTCTTTGACAATTTTCAAGGGGTCATGATCAGATTGACACAAGTCAAATCATGTGTTCACGAACTTAACTAATTGTAAAATTGCTTTAACTTTATTTCCATATATTTACAAGGGTCCAATTAGTATTTACTTCATTTTTTAAATGCTTTACATACTGCATTTATGGTTATTCTTGCAAAATTTGACCACTTATCCTGCGCTTCTGCATCAAAATGACCCCCAACCTAAGATTTACGTGAGGTCAAAACTGGAAAACCTCAATTTTCCTTGCATCAAAATGCAAATATCTGGATCTGTTAAAATCCCTGAATATACTGAATTATTTGCTAATGTTGTTGATAGTGACTGTCATGTACAAACATGAAAAGAACATACACGTAGTTTCATATGTTTCGAGTAATGATATCTGTGCAGGAAAAGTTTGATTCTTTTGTTCTTCTCCACCTCCCTTTTGTTCATCTTCAAATGTTTTTCAAAGTTTTGTTACATTAAATTCTTATATGAAAACTACTAATTGTTATTCATTGCTCCCCTATGACAGCCAATGTAAGACCATCAACAGCAATCTTTCCAATTCCTTAATGTGCATTTCGCCGTTCAAGACATCTTGATTACTCCCTTGGAACTATGCTTTCAACTGGCGCGCCAGTCTTCCAACGCTTTCAGCGCTTTGATTAATGACTTTGGTATGTCTGGAGCCATCGCGCTACCGATTGCGCTTCCAGGTACAGTCTGTTGCATTTATATAAGAATCTTCAAAAAAATATTGTCCACATAAGGTAGCCTAATATAATATAACAAACAGCTAACCTTGACTCTTCAACCGTCATAAGAACCATTTATTCACTGTTGTTATGAAGTTAGCTGTTAACTTGAGTGGTTGTGACATGAGACTGATGGACAGGTCAAGGCATCTTAGACCATTAGTGTCTCTTTTATGTATACATTGTGTATATCATCCCACTTTGCTGTCATACTGGACCAAGGTCAGCAAGGCCTAAGTTCATCCTGCATTGTTTGGCTTACTATGAAAACTAATGGATACTGGGCCTAATTAATATTTAATATATGCTCGGGGGCACCCGTGGCAAGTGGTAGAGTCACTGATTTGTAACTCCTCTGACTTCTTAGCCTCTCAACGCGTGGGTTCGAGTCCCGTTCAGGCAAAGGACTTAATGTGAGAAGGTCTTCTAGCGTACCTACGGTGTGCTGGTGATTCTAGCCAGATATTTGTCTGGGGACTTCAGTAAAGCACCATTATAGTTGGACATTGCAATAATGATCATAAATGGTCGCTGCAATGTATTTCAAGAACAAAACAAAACATGATATATGCTAGACTGTCGAAGTTACATAACTAAATCATGATACAAGCAGCTAAAATGTTTATATACAGTTTCAAATATACTTTTTTTTTCTGCAACTTTTTAACCAACTTGATAACTATTTAGTCTTTTGCATAGTAAAATATGCCATTAAAGATTATTACAAAAATGAATTTTCTTCTTTGAAGTTGACATGTTTGCACAAATAACTATCTTCCTATAAAATCATAGACTAGATTTATCCAACATAAAGTTATTATTATTATTATTGTTCTTGTGAAGACATTTTTTCTGAATAACCTTTCACATGCTGAAAACAACAAACAACCAATTAACATAAAACATGCCCATCCTAAAAGTGTTTCTAGCAAGTAACGTTTTATTGCAGAAAAAAGAAATTTAGAGCACAGCTGCTGTCAATTTGTAATTTCATACCCTGCTGCACAGTAAGATTTCTAGCAATATGTATTAGGTTACCTTTACATGTAGTTAATGCAAAACAATAAGCAAGTAATTAATTAGTAAGGGTCATTAACAACTATAACATGATAGGGGTCAGTTACTTAAGACAATTAAATGGACGCTGAGCACGCACGATAGTAGATAGATGTAAAAGAGCTGGAGTTCACCATTAATTGTTTGTGTCATTTTTCTTTGGTATTCCCTGCTGTTACTGCCCAGGACAGGAAGCCGCTAATCTAACAACTAAAGACTATGCCACTCTTCAAGTACACCAGACTGTTATAATTAACAACAAGTATGGTCATATCAAATCCTCACTTTACCTTGGAGAAATACTTCAGACATACATGAATGTATGTCTGAGAAGGACTAAAAGTGAAACAAAGGTTGGCTTAAAGACCTGAAAGTTTCTGCCCCCTTTCAAGGACATTAACTTGAAGCTGAGGAAAGGGTTGGATGTTGGCGACTACTACAGCCAAGCCAAGATTTCCTTTCCATCATTAAGTAATGATAATCTAATATAAAAAAAATAATAAAATGAAACCCTGAAAGTGTCTTCCCCTTTACCAAGACTTAAATACACAAGGTGAGTCGGTGAAGTAGGCACTGCATGTTAGTGACTCAATCTGCTCATCAAAGATTGTCTTTCTATCATTACATAATGTTGATCTAATATTAAACAAGACGGCCATGATAGTCCTTATTTGCTAACCTGAGGACAGGTGCTTCTAGAATGCTCATATTTGACGTCAAGTAATTAAGACTTATTTACTTTAGAAATCTTTAGAGAAGATTGGACCATTAGTGTGGCCACTGGGCTGATACATTTTTCTAGAATTTTAACTTGTGTCCTACAGAATCCATGCAATCCAGTTCAAAACATAGCTAAGATTTCAAACATGAAAACATTTTGGCCAAGTTTGGTGAAGATTGGACCCTAAATGTGGCCTCTAAGCATGTTTACATCATTTTTCCAAAATGTGACCTAGCTTTTGATCCCATATGATCCAGTAACATATTCACCTAAGACTTCATACAGGCAAACATTCTGGCCAAATTTGATGAAGGTTGGACCATAAATGTGGCCTCAAGTTCCTTCACAATGTTTTTTCTAAAATGTGACCTAGTGACCTACTTTTTAAACCAATGTGACCATGTTAAGAACTCATCCAAAATTTTATGCAGGCAAGCAAGTGGGCCAAGTTTGGTAAAGATTGGGCCAAAAATGTGGTCTCTAGTGTCTTCACATTGACAAGGGTATCAAAAAAGCTCATCTTCAGCACAGTGCACATGTGCTCTGGTGAGCTAAAAAAATGTAAGCAATAAAAACCTTGAAGTTTCTCCCCCTAACCGTCTAGTTCTGGTAATACAGTAGGAAGATATCAAGCAAACATGGTTTGAGTTGTGGATTTATTCCCCATCTCAGACAGACTAAGATATAGCCAAATTAAAAACCTGCTTTACCCGTAACCAGCAAAATTTGAAAGTAACACATACTAATGTTCAGCTTTTTTTTCTTATAACCTCGAATAAAACAACATAATTCTAGTGACCCAACAACCAACTTGCAGGTCCTACACTGTTTGCCTAAGCATTATGAAAAAGTGCTTATCAGGATTTTAATAATAATAATAAATTTTGTTTTGTATTTTAAATACATATCAGTGACCAATTATATCCATTCAAATAAGGAAGATCTTACACAAATGTCTGGGTAGAACCACCAGCACATCGAGGGTCAGCTGGAAGACCTTCCAACATTAAGTCCCTCACCTTGAACCTGAGTCGAACCCAAGCAGTCAAAAGAGTTGATCACAAGGTAAGGATGCTTCAATTTGCCATGGGCACACGCCATGCTTTGTGTGCTTAGTGTCTGGACATGTGACCTGTTGTATTCTCGTCAGGGGATGCTCTTACACTAAAACAAGTGCAAAAAATGCCTCCAAACAAGAGGGCCATGATGGCCCTTAATCGCTCACCTGATGACACAGGCTTTACGTAGGCTCAAATCTGGCATCAAGTAATTAAGAGTTATTTACTTTAGAAATCTTTGGTGAAGATTGGACCATTAGTGTGGCCACTGGGTTGATAACATTTTCTAGAATTTTACCAAGTAACCTACTGAATCCACATGACTCACTTCAAAACATATGTAAGATTTCATACTGGCAAACATGATGGTCAAGTTTGGTGAAGACTGGGCCATCAACGTAGCCTCTTAAGTGTTTTCACAAGCTTTTTCTAAAATTTAACCTAGTGACCTACTTTTTGACCCCACGAGACCCAATAACGAACTCATCCAAGATTTCATGTTGAAAAACATTCTGACAAAGTTTGGTGAAGATTGGGCTATAAATGTGGCCTCTAGTGTGTCCACAAGCTTTGTCTAAGATTTGACCTAGTGACCTACTTTTTGACCCCACGTGACCCAGTTACGAACTCATCCAAGATTTCATGCAGACAAACATTCTGACCAAGTTTGGTGAAGATTGGGCTATAAATGTGGCCTCTAGTGTGTTCACAAGCTTTTTCTAAGATTTGACCTAGTGACCTACTTTTTGACCCCACGTGACCCAGTTACGAACTCATCCAAGATTTCATGCAGACAAACATTCTGACCAAGTTTGGTGAAGATTGGGCTATAAATGTGGCCTCTAGTGTGTTCACAAGCTTTTTCTAAGATTTAACCTAGTGACCTACTTTTTGACCCCACGTGACCCAGTTACGAACTCATCCAAGATTTCATGCAGACAAACATTCTGACCAAGTTTGGTGAAGATTGGGCTATAAATGTGGCCTCTAGTGTGTTCACAAGCTTTTTCTAAGATTTGACCTAGTGACCTACTTTTTGACCCCACGTGACCCAGTTACGAACTCATCCAAGATTTCATGCAGACAAACATTCTGACCAAGTTTGGTGAAGATTTGGCTATAAATGTGGCCTCTAGTGTGTTCACAAGCTTTTTCTAAGATTTGACCTAGTGACCTACTTTTTGACCCCAGGTGACCCAATAATGAACTCATCCAAGATTTCATGCAGACAAACATTCTGACCAAGTTTGACGAAGATTGGATAAAAATTGTGGCCTGTAGTGTGTTCACAAGCTTTTTCTAAGATTTGACCTAGTGACCTACTTTTTGACCCCAGGTGACCCAATAATGAACTCATCCAAGATTTCATGCAGACAAACATTCTGACCAAGTTTGATGAAGATTGGATAAAAATTGTGGCCTGTAGTGTGTTCACAAGGTAAATGTTGACGACGGACGACGGACGCCGGACGAAGCGGTATCACAAAAGCTCCCCTTGAGCACGTTGTGCTCAGGTGAGCTAAAAACTCACATCTTGAAGAAACATAATCCCCACAAACATATTCTCTGCTTTCATACTAATCATGTTAAATTTACCTACATGCAAGACAAAATTTTAGTTGTTGCTAACAACGAGAGGCTAAGGTTACACTATAAATTTCCACAGACTCAGCTCAAATAGTACAGATTCTAATCACAGCTCACAGAAGGAAGCTGGCAGATTTGTTTCTACATTTTTTTCTAAAGCCTTATATATATATATATTTACATATCCATCAAAAGTTTAAATAAGCAATAAACAGTTTATTAGGAAAAATGGCAAATACATGACCAATATGTTAACCAGACAAAGAGATACATAAATGGATATATGCCACAAACTGAGTGACAGGTGCTTAATTGGGTTGGCATCCAATTTGTTATGGAGTTATTTTCCTGAAAACAAATACTTTCTGAACAGCACTTACTATTTCACTTTCAAAGAAAATTTTAGAAGTCTAATTGTTCAGAATATCATTGTTTCTAATACTTAGGACTATATTTGTGTTCAAAACCCTTTATTTTGCTGACTCTTATTAAAATCAAGACTTACAATAAGCAGTCTGTGGAATTTTCTTTTAACCAGGTCCAGATACAGTAGGCCCAGGGTTCAAAATCCCAAACCCAACATATAAAAGTTGTTAAAAATATAAGTGGTATAGCTTCTTTTCTAACACACAATCAAACAAGGTTTATTTGTTGGGTTTATTGTTCCACCAACAGTATTTCAATTAACAGGAGACAGTGTCCACTTGAAGTAGATATATTGCTGCCGTCACTATGTATAGCATGCCGTGAACATCTGACATACCCAGTCACATTATGCTGACATGGTCAACTAGTCGTGAAAATACCCTTACATTAGCTTGAGCAAGGTACCTATACCACTATTTGTTACGACAGCTATGTCGCAGCCCGAGTTCAAACCCCAGGGCCTCACATACCTGGAGTCGATGCTCTACCAGATCCAGTCACTCAAACCATGACTAGTTGGCCTGGTGTCAGGATGTCACTAGGTGTGGTAACATGTCAGGTGTTCACTGCATGCAAAACACAATTAAGGCAGCACTGTATCTGTTTGGACATAAAATTAATGCATGCACAACATCTCATATGAAACTGCTACTGATATACAGGTAAAAGAAGTTATTTTGTGTGTGTGAAACACCTGAAGTCTACATCTTTGGGATTAACAAAATATCATCATCCAATTTCATGTTATTTCTTATACCCTCTGTGACCTTCAATGCACAATGACCACTCTGGATTATATGCTAAAAGTGCTATACTTCCACAATGATATTAAGTCCTTTTTTTGTACATGGTTGAAAGCCTTCATCTTTGGTATTTACAAAAACAGCATAAGTTTTGAGGGTGAACTATTATTTACCCTTTGTGCCCATGGATGCTAAATAATCCCTTGCTAAAATATAGGCTTTGGCCCGTATTCAACAACTGTTCTTTAGTAAGAATTGCTCAACTCAAAGATTTCAATCTACAATATCTTCATTATGTATTTAGCTACATGTCTGTATTTTTGCATGACAAACTTTGATACTTTCAGCTTAAACTTACATTAAAACTTCATGAATAAGCTTATTTTTGTTGCCATAAAAATTGTGACTTGGGCTTAAGTCATGACTTAGGCTTAGGAATGGTTGGTAAATACAGACCCTAATATTGGGACACTAAGAAGTATTATGATGAAACTATCATAAAAATAACCGTCAATTCACCTATAATAAAGGAGGTATTGTCTACCTCTGCTAACATGTAAGTATGTAGGTATGTATATTTTATTTGGTAAATAAAGGCCTCCGGCCCACAATACATCATATTTATATACAAGCATAGATAAAGTAATGCCTCGTAATATCAAAAATTAATACATAATATAAGGAAATATTCCATGATAATGAACTGTCGGAAAGTTAAATAATAATTAAGTATTGAATTTTAATGTGAAAATCTAGTCTTAAATCGATAACCAAAATTAAAATGCTAAGCTTTTAAACTAGAGACCTTTTATAGGACAATCGTGTGCTCTGGTATCTGCGTCATTGAGTGTTAGCATACTCTTGTTTTACTATACATTGTCACAAATACTGATTGTATTTTACAATTATTATTACTGCTGCTAAAATGCTTTAAAAAAAAGAAGTTCTGTGTCAGCTTATTTCTAGATTTTAAGTACATCTTCGTAAACAGATTCTGATGATTTCATGTGAAAAGCTTGAACAATAAATCTAGTCTTTAAAAGCACATGTTAGATAATAAACATATTCAGAGATTTCTATAATAACATTAGGGTCAGCATTTGACATAAGAAAGTAAAAGTTATCTCTACTAATCTCTGATGTATACCAGCTAAACAAATAAGTTTGTCTTATCTTTAGATACTTTCCACATATGAAAAAAGCATGATATTCACATTCAATTATGGCTAAATTGTTATTAAGTATACAATATGTACATAGTCTGTTATGAATATTTATATTCTTCTGGCATCCTAGTTCTATTTGAAGCTTTGTATTTGAACATCTAAAATTTGCAAGGGCTGTTTTGAACTTTAATGGAATATTAATGCATAGATATTGTTCAACATTTAACATACATTTAGAACATGCAAGACAATTTGCAGTAAATTGCAGAGATATAATTTATGATCAATATGACAACTATGACATCTTACTATGCTGGTCGACGAAAATCAAAACAAATGTCAAGATAGGTACAAAGGCACATTGCATCAGCTTAACATTTAGCCACATATCACAAACCTGAATAATAATAAACTTAAAATTTTGATTACTGGTGTGGGATAACCTTGTGGCTTATACATATATTAACAAATATAGCAACATAAAACAAAATAGAAAATTTATGATGACCAATACTGTAACCAAAACAAAAGTACCAATAACATCAGGTTCAAGTGAGAATTATGGGTAACTCTTAAGTCTTTACCAAACTCTTTCAACCTGATACTATTTAGAATTGTCTCACATAGACATTTCCAATGAGAACCACCAGTGAACAGTTTGATGGAGAATTATGTGTAATTCTTTGATGTCTTTACCAAACTCCATCATCCTGGTACTGATTGGAAGAATTATGGGACACATTCCTACACCAAAAGCTGATTTGTATCTGTTTAACTGGTGCTCAGATGATTTGTTATGAGATTAATCATGTCTGGTGTTCATATCTGACTATTATACGCCATCACACTTCAGGAAGCATTATAAAATCATGTTTTAAACAAACACCAACTCTGAATGACTAAATGAGAAAACAAATATACACCCACCTAATGCTGTCTGTCATTGGCTTTACTTTTAGCATATCAACAGTATCAATATATTGAGAGACAGATATCGATGATATGTTAATATAATTGGATACAAACTCCCTTTTAAATTTAAAAAGGTATTTGCCAAGACTTCTGCTTGTTTGGTGTATTTTATGTTTCAAATAGTCAAATCTATGATATGATGATGTTAAGTTTACTCTACAAGAAATAATGAGTAAAAAAATTAAACATTTTGTATTTATTTGTCATTAGAAAGTCAGTCATTATTTTCTAAAGGCCTTAAGTACTAGTAAATGATGAGTGTTTATTTTGTTACAAAGCCTTTGTCCCCACTTTTAAACGGTTTGTCAACAATTCTGTGTTGATCATGTGCTGTTATGGTAAAGGATATACAGTAATGAATAAACTTATTGCCGTCATCACTCATCATAAATACATGCGCAGTAGTCACCATTTAACACAAAGAGGTTATTGACGAGGCTTGTCTCTATTAATTATTTTCATAACTTCAGTTTCTAAAGCATGTACAATCATCAGAATTATTTAACTCAGGTAAGAAATTTTTGATAGGTTGCCTAGAACTAGCTACAACTTGGCAAGGTTTAATAAGCTATTTTGGTCAAATTTTTTTACAGAAACGAATTTGATAGTGCTACCGTTTCCGGATTAAGAATGTTGTCAAATCTTTAATTTATTTTCTTTCTTTTGTTTTCCCACCGAATTATCAATATGTGTTAGTGTGTATGGACAAGTATTTCGTCACAAAAAATATCAACTATACATTGATATTGTTGGAATTGATGACTGTCCTACACCCACCATGCTAAACAAAGTCTGTCATCATCTTCAATGATTTCTTCAATTTCTGTCTATGAATATTTACAAAATTTCCAAAAACAAATTTATTTACCTCATACACATTTTTAGAAACTATGACACTCCCTACAAAACACAACAATTTATCACACATATATCCCAACAAACATCACAAAATAGTCCTTTAATGGTTTACAATCAAATCACATCAAACAACACTAAGGTAAATCCACCCCGAAGCAATAAATCCAATTCAATAGCTTAATGCAAGGGTACCATTATATTGATTCTCTAACAATATAACAGTATACCCATTGTTATCACAGTTGTGTTACAGGAGTGTCTTGTAATGACGGATTATAACAAATCTTAATCCCAGCATTTAATTAGAATGCACATAGTACAGCAGGTCAAAGTGTTCTATAACTTTTGGTTTTTCAGTTATGTACAAAAAGATATAATTGGTGAAGAAAACCTGGACAATTATCTGAATAAACCAGTGGTGGGGCACTAGTGGCCAAGTGGTCAGATTCGCTGACTTGTTACTTCTCAGAGGTTTATGAGTTCTGAGTCCTGATCTTTGAGAGAATTTTCTGAGGGGGATATCTTCCATTAGACCTACAATTTATCAGTGTTTCTTTTAGACATATGTCTGGGGTCTTCCTTCACTAATAATTTGCTGTTAACATGATCATAACATGCGAAAATCCAGCAGACAATGTAGAAGCCTCACGACCTCTAAACATAAATGCTTTGACACTTTATCATATCAGGTCCAGACGACCTCGAAAGATAAATGCCTTGACACTTTATCAATTCAGGTCTAGACAACCTCTTAACATAAATGCTTTGACACTATCAATTCAGGTCCAGACGACCTCTAAACATAAATGCCTTGACACTTTATCAATTCAGGTCCAGATGACCTCTAAACATAAATGCCTTGACACTTTATCATATCAGGTCCAGACGATGTCTAAACATAAATGCCTTGACACTTTATTGATTCAGGTCTAGACGACCTCTAAACATAAATGCTTTGACACTATCAATATAGGTCCAGACGACCTCTAAACATAAATGCCTTGACACTTTATCATATCAGGTCCAGACGACCTCTTAACATAAATGCCTTGACACTTTATCAATTCAGGTCCAGACGACCTCTAAACATAAATGCCTTGACACTTTATCATATCAGGTCCAGACGACCTCTAAACATAAATGCCTGACACTTTATCAATTCAGGTCTAGACAACCTCTGAACATAAATGCTTTGACACTTTATCAATTCAGGTCTAGATGACCTCTAATTATAAATACTTTACTCTTTATCACATCAGGTCCAGACGACCTCTAAACATAAATGCCTTGACCCTTTATCATATCAGGTCCAGATAAGTGAATTTCTATTTCAAAATCTCTATTTTCTTTTAACCCATATCATGAAACATCTGTAATTCTTAGTAATCTTCCTTCATCTTAAAGTGCCTAGATATGATGCCACAGACTAAGGAACAAAAAGGGTTGATTCTGATGACACAGCCCCAGGCTCAGAGCTGGCTTGGAGCTGGCTGTCCTAGATAAACATCAATTTGCTCAAGCCTTAGAAATTCATACTTAGCAAGCTAAAACTATACTGGGAGTAAACAATCATGCAGTATCTTGCTTTGACAATGTCATTTTTTTACCTCATTTCTATGAACTAGACCAAGTAACACAATCGAAAGTGCATCAGCTCCAGGTATGGAATGCCCCTGGTTCAAATCTGGGCCCACGACAGAAAGTTGTCAGAAAAGGTAGTGGTATAGTCCCCTTGCTAACACTCAAGGAAATACAATGATAATTCTACGACTAATTGGCTCAGTGTCAGGATAATGTGACTGGGTGTGGTAACATGCCAGGTGTTCATGGCATGCTATACACAGTGAAAGCGGCGCTAAATCTGCTTCAAGTGGAGACTGTCTTCAGATGACATCAAGAATGTTTGCAGGACAATAAATCCAACATCATTTCTCTGAAATATATCCCTTTACTGATTGTATTTTACAATTATTATTTCTGCTGCTAAAATGCTTTAAAAAATAAAAGTTCTGTGTCAGCTTATTTCTAGATTTTAATTACATCTTCGTAAACAGATTCAGATGATTTCATGCGAAAAGCTTGAACAATAACATAATTATATCCATATGATGACAAAACGACATTATCTTTATTTGCAGTCAGAAAATAATGACAGATTTTATCAAGGCCAGACAGATCAGTCTTGCCCTGTTAACTGAAGACAAGTCTGTCTTGTTAGAATGTCAACAAATATTGATAATCCTTCCCGGTATGTAAAAGTGTTTTGTGGAGATTTTTGTTCATATAATGTATCACAGCAACACAATCATGGTCATAACAGCAACAGCAGATGATGGATAAATCCCCATAAAATGTCAAGGTAGAACTACTAGCAAACTGCAAGCCAGCAAGGAATTTGTTGGGTTTATTTTCCCACCAACAATTTTTCAGTTATCTGGCGAGGGTATTCACATTAAGCAGATATATTGCTGCCTTCACTGTGTATAGCATGCTGTTAACACCTTGCATGATACCACACCCAGTCATGTTATCCAGACACTGGGCCAACCAGTCATGGAACAACATACACTATTTGCTTGTGTTATCAAGAGAGATACACCAATTAAGTCTTAACAAAGTTGGATTGTCTTGGCAAATGATCGAATCGTACCTAGCGCCAACACTCTACAGGTTGTACTTCCAGGTCTTGTTCAGATGGTTCTCCTCCATACATCATGTCTTTGCCAAGACCTGGACTTGAACCCACATGGTGAGGGGATGAGTACTCAAGGGGATGACCTTGACCTGACTGATGAGTACTGGTAGTGACAAATTGGAAACTCTTAACTACTTGTTCATGGGGGCCATGTTATTTTATGCAATTTTTGTTACATGTAACAACAAACACGGTCTTTATCAACTATTGTCAGAAGTTGATAACAGAATTTTTCAAAAGCCAGACATGGTTAGTCCTGCACTGGTAACAAGTAGACATGTGTGTGTCAACCTGTCATCAAATATTGATAATGTTTCCAAGTCTGTAATTAGGTTAGCTGACAGAGAATGTTGAAATGGACACTCTTAACAATGTTTATTTAGATTGTTTTATGATACATCACAGCAACACCATTACAATCATTAGACATGTAGCAACAACTAGGTATTGTTGGTTTTGTTTGTTTGTTGGGTTTATCATCTCACAAACAGTATTTCAGTTACCTAGAGACGATTTCCACTTGAAGCAGACGTAGTGCTGCCTTAACTATGTATAGCATGCCGTGAAAACCTGGCATGAAACCACACCCAGTCACATTATCCTGACTCGGAGCCAACCAGTCGTGGAATGAGCCTTATATTTGCTTGATCATTAGCAAGGGAGCTATACCACTACCTTTTTTAGGACTTTGGTATGTCGCGGGTTGGAGCTGAAACTCTACTGATTGAGCTACCACGTCCGGTCTGGCTTTGATTTTTATACATACATCGCAGCTACCTATTATGATCATTACAGCGCCGTCCAGCTATTTTGGAGAAGAGAGACCCCAGACAATTGCTTGTGTAGATACACTGGTGCACTGCAGGTCAGCTGGAAGACCTTCCCATATTCAGTCTTTTGCACGAAATGAGACTTGAACCTAAGCAGTGAGAGGCTAAGCAGTCAGACAAGTTTTAAAGTCAGCAACTCTACCACTACAATCATGAGCACCCCCTGTATTGTTGGTGAAAGAAGCTCTAAGTAGAATGAAAGTAGATCTGAAAGCTTGCTAAGATATAACTTTGTCCTAAAATTTATACTTGAAATTTACCGTTCTTTACAGTATGGTTATAAGGCTACTACACGATTACATGACTAATCATCATCATCATCATCATCATCACCTCATTATTATTATCATTATTATTATTAAGTTTATTATGTTTACTATGTTTTTATGTTTATTTAAAACTTCATATATGTACTGATGCCTTGTAAAAATGTAGTATACTTTTCCCTTTTTCTTATTATTTATGAGTGACAACAACTAAGACAAAAACGGCAAATGTTTCTATTCATTTACATGTACCATGTAAACAAACAAAACATGTTTAACAAAAAGTATACTAAATGTGTGTCTTAACGCAGCTTGAATAAAATAAAACATTTTGTCTCCGTTTCTGAAACCAAACGGCAGGTAAAATGTGTTTCTGGTAGCTGAATCTATCAAATGTTACACATTTGAATGGCATGTAATTATTAGATGTTAGTTCTGAGGATTGAGTTACAAGTCAGCAACTGCTTGCAGATAGGAACCATCATCGTTTATGTAATTTCTCTTATACTGGACAAACAATTAGCTGCCCTTTGACCTGTTGTCACAAATTGAGTGCCAGACTGATCAGTTATGCACTGTTAACAGGAGATATATTTGATCATGCCAGTGAATCTTCAATAATGATATCTGCTGCCAAGTCTCTAATCCTGTTTGGCTGAGTATCAGATTGCTTGCTCATTTTTTTGTTGATGACAGACAGTTGATGAAAACATTTTTTGAGGGTTTTTTTGTTGCACGCTGACATAATTATGGTCATATTAATTATGGCCTACAAATTATTGGTGGGAGAAAGACCCCAGACTTATGTCTTTGTAGAACCACTGGCATACCACAGGTCGGCTAGTAAACCTCTCCACATGAAAGTTCCCAAGATTATTGAAAACAAAGACTGTTACTGCCATGAAGCAATGTCAATTAACTCATAACCTACTACTTTTTTATTTTGTAAAGTGTGTGGATCTGTTTATTACAATTTCTCTGCATCCACTCCAGGTATGGGAGGCCCTGGGTTCAAACCCGGGCCGCGACATACAGTACTGAAAATCACGAAATTGACAATTTTCCCGTTTCCACTCCGTTTCGTTTCCATTTCAGTTGGAAGCGTTTGCCGCTCCGTTTCCATTCCGCTTCCGTTGCGTTTCCGTTTCGTTTTTTTCGCTTCCAGCGCTGCATTTCAAACGCTTCCAGCGTTTCTATCGTTTCTTCCGTTTCTACCGTTTCAAGCGTTCCGTTTCGCTCCGTTCCGATTTTGACTAAAAATTTCGTTTAATAAATTTCTAAAGGTAAAGTACTTCTGGTGTGTTTGCAAAATGACGAAAGAAGTAAACATTCTAGGGAGAGGCAAAAATCTTCCATCACATATAAAGGAATCGGCAGTAGATTGTTTGCGACGAGGATATTCAGTGTCAGTCACCCGGAGGGAAATTGCAGACAAAAAATACCCTTAACAACCAGCACCTGCAAATAATCCTCAAAATTCAGGGAGTGCAGTATTGAGAAGATGCCTACCTACTTGTCTTCGCCAGACGTCATATCCCGGAATAAACAAACAAGAAATAACTTTCAAATATGGTCCACACACACCCAGTATCCTAAAAAGTTAACTTCTCCGTGACGTGTTAATCCGCAAAAAAAGCGTAATGGTGATCCGACCTTAAAATAAGACGATATCACACACAATTTTTTTTAAACTTGCCCCCGGACGTTTGCCCCCCGCCCCTATAAGTGCAGACCGGACGTTTGCCACCCCCTCTCCCCTTCAAATAAAAAGGTCCTTCAAATAAAAAGGCCCAGCGTTTACCCCCATCCCCACTGCCAAAATAAAAAGGCGAATGTTTGCCCCTTTCCGATATTTGTTATATGGCGGACTTTAGATTTAACGTCTCGCTAATGGTAACGTGTAATAACCAATAATTTTAGATAAGTATTACTCACTACAGTCACATTTCATGGTTAAAATGATTATCTCATATAAACATAAACATGTTGTTTTGTCGAAAACAGGCACATACATAAAGTCTCATAGAACAAACAACTTTCTTAGAAACAAGTGTGTGTTGTTGTGTTTTCGGTTTGCACATATTAGCGCCAATTAACGGCTGTTAACAATATTGTTCACGCACTTATAATATGAAGTCGCTAATTATATCAATGTGATTTTAATTTCTCCAAGGTTGTAACAAATAAATGCGGTGAACAAATAAATCATTAGATGCGGTGTAATTTCTTTCTGGAGAGGAGGGCTCTCTGGCTAACACTGCAACATCAAAGAATATTCTGGGAAACAATCGCCGGTCACTATCATTTGAAGTCGCCGAAAAGATTTTTTTTGTTTCAAATTGACCGACCTATTATTTCTCTCAATACTGTGCAACATGATATCGATCGATAATTGTCTTCAAGCTGCCATTTAGAAGAGAGAGAGGGTGTGAACGCTGGGTACTGTTTAGGGATTAAAAATGGTAAGTACGCGTGAACGGCGTGTGCTATGAAAAAATATGCAACGTTATTGACGATTTACCTTCGCGGCATAAATATAAGTTCTAAAGGAATGATAGTGGAGGGAGGAAACTGTACTATGTAGTAATATTTCAGACTGCGCATGTTTTTACTTATATAAATGTCCTTACAAAAACTTTTAAGTCCTTTTAATGATCATAAACACTTTTATAAAGGTATTATTTATATTTAAGGTATGGATTAACTACAAAAGAATAGGCGAGCCATTGAAATAATACATTTGCAATAAACACGAGATGAAAATATACATTATACTGTGTTCCTTGATGTGTCTTCTCTTGATAACATTATTTACAAAACACACGACAATTAATGTAGTATTTACTATAAGAAATCCCCAATCCCCACATCCACGTTTCTTCTTCTTAAACTAAAAAATAGTGGGTGGGGAAAGGGTGCACCATTGTGGGTACTACTAAATATAGCGTTAGGTCCTTTTATGAGCCAAAAAAGTTATCGTGCACCTTAGTGTTTTGTCCTTTTTGTTGTCCTCGCGTAAGTCAATGCATATTGCTCTTTAAAAGGTGAAGGTCATAAACCACGCGACTGCCATAAGGTGACATTTTCAAACACAGCTGCATAGAGGATGCATGTGTTCTTGCGAAGTGGAAAAGACGCCAAAACACGGTCACACTTCCTGTCCACTAGACAAACAAGGTGTCATAAAACTGCCAATTAGCTTAATTAGTTGGGGTGTCCGCTCATGTCTTAAAATTAGGGATTCAATTAGAGTAGAACTTTATGATGGCATGAACCCTACCCACGTGCATGGAGAAACATAATATCAATTTACAAAACAATATATTTTAAATTAATATATTTCTATCTTTAAATGGGTACAAAAATTAAGTACCCGGTAGGGGCCTCATTAGACCACATTTTGGCATAGAACATTCAAGACATGAGATGTGTTACCTTCTTTTGGTTGAGGTTTAATTTCATTAAGTAACTTTATTTTGTACCACGCAATGCATTCTTTGTAAATGAAAAATACTTAAAGCAAGTATGTTCACACAAAAATGATTGGCAAAGTTGATCCGGGAACGGACCATGCAGCTACAAAGTAATTAGCGAAAATTCAAACTCGGGAAATGCTGCGACATTGCGCGCGCATACGTGTAATGACAGCTGTGTACACACTATCTTCATATGCCAAACAATGAAGACTAAGAATGTCGATCCAAGGTGGATGTTAAGCTATTCATTGGAATTAATTAAAACATCAGTTTCGACAGAAACGCAATATTATAGTTAAATTGCGTGTTTTATCGTGCGGAGTGATTTTTAGTGCAGTTTCTGTTTTGACGGTACACGATGACTTGGACAACTCGTGCGGTTTCGGAACTGTAATGTACAAGTTTGATAAATACGATTTTTTGATAACAATTTATGTTATTTCTTTCTGCAGAGTACATATAAAAGCGCGTTTGTGTTGATAAATTGAAGCCAGTTATTGTGTTTGTTTAAATTTATTTCGTACCAAGAAACGGTTGAAATGTTACTATAAATAATCGGGTGACCTAGAAACGTTTGAAGCGGTAGTGAAAATAACTCTACCGTTACGAGCATTCCGATTTTTCCGTTTCTACCGTTTCTAGCGTTCCAAGCGCTCCGGTTATAGCGTTTATACCGTTTACACCGTTTCAAGCGTTTGTAGCGCTCCGTTGCATTTCCATTTCCACTCCGTTCCGTTTCCGTTTCAACAGGAAACGAAAAACGTTTCATTTCCATTTCCACTCCGTTCCGTTTTCATGATTTTCAGTACTGTACCAAAGTCATAAACAATGGTAGTGGTATAGCTCCCTTGCTAGTGATCAAGCAAATATAAGGGTAGTTCCACATTGGCCCGGTGTCAGGATAATGTGACTGGGTGTGGTATCATGCCAGGTGTTCCAGACATGCTATACACAGATTGGTGACAAGAAGTAGAATTTACAACTACTGCCATGAACATAAGAATTAATCTGCAACATTTGTTTATTACAATTTTTCTGACAGCTCATTAAGAGGAATTAGAATTTACAACAACTGCTATGAACCTAAGAATTAATCCTTATTCTGTAACATGATGCTTGATGATGATTATCTTGTGTGCTTGCTTTGCACTACTTTCAGACAGAACGTCTACAACATGTAGGAAGAATTTACAGGAACTGCTATAATCCATGAGATAAAAACTATAACCAGTCCTGCTTTATTATTTTAATTGTTGTTTGTGGGACTATATCAGGGGGTTTTAAACAGGATTTGGATTACCCTATCAGTGTTCTGCCAAGTGGCATAGTCGCGTTTCATATGGCGCATAAAAAAAATGTCAACAGGGTCAATGGGGGTGTTTGATGGCTGTTTAAGATCCACACTATTTGCATCAAGCTGATAAGTGCCTTGCTAATCAAGTTATTTACACTGCCATTTTCATTGCAGTGATCACAGATCACTATTTTAGTGTGTGATTAAACTGTTCAACAAAAATGACTTTCTACTTAACACTTATCATGCTAAACTTAAATTCATAAACCATTCCAATTCTTATATATCTTCTTGACTATTTGTGCAAAGGTACTCAGCCATATTGCTGGAGACTCAACAGCAAATAGTATAGATCCTGATTAAACAACTCCTGCTTATCTTGATCTTCACTATTTGTCTTAGCTTGATCAATTTATACTTTAGCAGTCTAAGCATTAAATGACAGTTTGCACAACTGATAATTTCTGTTGACCTGCAGTTTATTGGTACTTGCAATACTTTCTTGACATTTGTCTTGGCCCTCGCTCAATAAAAGCTGGAAGCGGCCATAATGACAGAAATTGTACCAATGTGTGAATATAAAAAATAGAACTAGAACTATCACCAAAGGTGATTAATACCCCCACATGGGTGCATGATACTGGAACTGGTTAGCTTAGAATCAATGACAAATGGTAACACAAGAAACACAGACACATGGTACAGTGACCTTGACACCACAAGCCCCATTTTAATCTCAAGCACCGACTTCTCGAAAACTACCTATACAGCAAGTAAAGTTATTGAGCAGATATCGTTTTTCTATTTTCAGTAACAGTGACCTTGACCAAACTGGCCCCACTTTCAATCCCAAGTGTCGTCTTCAAAGAAGATACCTATGCAGCAAATTTCATTATATCTCATTCCTATCTAAAGTTACTGAGTGGAAAGGTTTTTTTCTGTTTTTATTAACAGTGACCTTGATCCTGACCCAACCGGCCCTCAAATCGAATTTGATCTGTATCTTGTGATGTTACAGCTGTGTACCAAAACATTTTCAAATCTGTGAAACCGTACATCATCCAGAAACCTTTTTTTTCTTCTTTTTTTAGTAACAGTGTACAGTGTCCTTGGCTCAACTTGCATCATTTTCCATTCCAAGCACAGTCTAACTATACAGAAGGTTTCACCGCAATATCTGTTTCCAAACAGTAGATATTGAGCTGAAACCAATTTCTATTTTTAATAACAGTGATCTTGTCCCCACTGGCACCACTTTCAATTCCAACTGTTGTCTTTACAGAAGCTACCTATGCAGCAAAACGGCTCCAGGTACGGAAGGCCCCGGGTTTGATCCTGGGCCGCGACATACCAAAGTCGTTAAAAATGGTAGTGGTATAGCTCCCTTGCTAACGCTCAAGCAAATATAAGGGTAGTTCCACGACTGGTTGGCCCGGTGTCAGGATAATGTGACTGGGTGTGGTATCATGCCAGGTGTTCACGGCATGCTATACACAGTGAAGGCAGCACTATATCTGCTTCAAGTGGACACCGTCTACTAAAATACTGTTAGTGGGGCGATAAACCCAATAAACAAACACATATGCAGCAAAATTCATGACAATACGTCATTCCTAACTTTTTATTTTTTGTTTAAATTGTGAAGCCTTTTAAGTGCTATCATCCAGAAACCATTCTTCTATTTTTAGTGAAAGTGACCTTGACATTGACCTCACCAGCCCCAAAGTAGAACTTGACCTACATCTTATGATGTTACACCTGTGTTCCAAAAACGGTATAAATCTGTCAAGCCTGTTATGAATTATCACCCAGAAATCTTGAAACGCGACAGACCGATAAACCGACACACTGACTTACAAAGGGACCAAGAAGCTCCCTGCTAAATACTGCCTCAAACCAATCTTCCATTTACCAGAAGGTATCTTCCTACTAAATCTGATCATCTTTAAAGAAGTTATTTGACAAAAATGGAAAAAAAATATTTTCAACAACAATGACTATGACTTAGACCTCAACAAAGTCTGATAATATTAGCTAAATAATGTATGATATAATCTAACCAAAACAGAATAACTGTGTAACTGGCAATCTCCAGGCATAATAAAAGTCTGCAATAGTCTTGGGATCATAAAAAAGTACATATATCTTTTGTTGGAACATGCTGGTACAAAACAAGTATAAAATAGCTAATAATTAATTTTAACAAGCTGTATTTTACAACATACTGTATTATTCACTATTCAACAAATTCAATGTAGCTATTCTTTGGTTAGATTTTAGAAAACAGGCATATAGTTTCCACAAGTTACACATCCCAGGGATTCAGTTATTGCCATTATGTTGATTTCAAGCTATTATCAGTGATAAAACAATGTCTGGGTAAAATCTCTGAAGCCTGTAGAGCAGGTCAGCTGTAAAATCTCATCACAAGAAATTCTACCTTGAATGAAACTTAAACCACAAAGAGAATTTATTGTTGTTTTTTGTTCTTTTGTTATATCCCACAAACACAATAATGGTCATTTTAACAGCATCCAGTTAATTGTTGTTGGAAAAAGATCTCAGATTTATGCCTGGGTAGAAATGCCTGAGCATAACAAGATAGCTGGAAAACCTCCCCACTCGAAACTTACTGCCCCAACAGGAACTAGAATCCATGTTTTGTTTTTGAAATGCATTGCAGCAACCAATTATGATCATTATAGCAACATCCAGCTTTTTGGTGAAGGAAGACCCAAAACACATGTTTGGGCAGAACCACCAGTGCACCGCAAGACAGCTGGAAGACCTTCCCACATTAAGTCCTTCACCCAGAACTTGACCCGAACCCAAACAGTGTGAGGCTAAGCAGTCAGAGGATTTACAATTCGGCGATTCTACCACTATGCCATGGGCAGACACTAGAACCGATGCAGTAAGGGGCTGAGGAGTCGCTAGTCAGGAAATAAGTGTTGATCTAACGAGACGTAAAGTGGAGATTACAATGGCTCAGCCACATTCTTCTGTAAGTTAATTAAGAAGCGGCTGCTTTTGAAAGGTTGTCCAATTCAACATTTTCTAAATGTACATAAAGTGTTGTTTTCAGACTTTATAGGTAGTTCCACAATTCCTCCAACATATAGTTCATAAACACGGGATTTCTTAAATGTCCTTTTTTTCAAAGCTGGCACCTCTTCATAAATAAATAAATAATGTTCTTTGGTTTTAGAAATTTTAAAGTGAATTTGTGCATCATTGATGTATAAACTTATACTATTAGTAAATACTTTTGATAACATTACCTTCATTGTTAGACAGTACAAGTCATGAAGCATATCGCTGTAAATATCCATTATTTCTAAATCTATAAAAAAAAGCATGATAGTGGTCTCTGCTAAGAATAGGTAGCGATGTCAGAGCAAATTATCCAGATGATGATATATCGTGATCTTACGAGTAAGTTGTCACTACTGAATTGAGTAGATTCTATATACATCCAGATCAGCCAGCTCCTTCTTTACCATAACTGCTTAATATTAAAGGTGGTATAGCACAGTTTGCCTTCATCAAATATATGTAACAATATCTGAAATCTGTTTTGGCCAATTCCAGCTTCATATCTGCATACAACCATACACCGAACAAGACAATTTTGAACATTACCTGACTTGTTCAGGAGTAAAATCATGAAATAGATCACTCAAAATGATCATTTCCTAATCTATAAATATTCATGATTCTGCTAAAAAAGATATCACTATCAGTGTGGATGATGATATGTTATCTCAAAAGAAGGTGGCCACATGGTTTTCTTAGCTTAAAAATAGCTATCTCTGCAGCGTGACAGGAACTTCTTGATTGAAACAACGAGTGGGTATTTATGATTGATTGTTCACACTGATCTACAACATCAATAAACAGAATTGTGCAGGACCTTTTCAGGGAAAAAAGGCTTATAACGTTATTTAAGAAATCAATTTTTGGTCCAAACTGTAAGATACCACCATTAAAATTATCCTTACAAACATAAAAAAATCTATGCACAAGCAAGCAAACTTCTTAAGTAACTTTCACAAAATATTTCTAACAACAACTATTCTTTCAGCTACAATGTACATTAAAACAAAAGAAAATTCAGAAATGAATAGAAACAAAGGGAATGGTCTTTGATTATTTTCATAACATGTTTATGCTATCTCCAGGCTTGTTTTACTACAAGCCAAGTACCAATTACCAACAAAACATTGAAATTTCCACCATGCTGAGAGCTGCAAAATTATCGATAAAAGTGGAACATAGTTATTTTAAATAGGACTTGGAAGCTACATTTATTTTAACTAGAATAGAATAGACAAAATTTAGTATGAAAAATAATGTAAAAACTACACACACAAAACTAGGAAAATATCTGTCAGTCATGTTTTTTATTTTATTTTCTAAGGACTGTCAAAGGATACTTAGAAATGTTATAACAACTCTAACCACATGGTCATGGCTGCCCATCTAGTTTTTAAGCCTATGCTAGAAGTTCACAGGTTGGATTCCTGCTGAGGAGTTAAAAATATATGCTACAAAAAACAACAACAAAGTCTTACAGTTTTCAATTTGAGTCATTCAACAATGGGAGACTTGAGTCAACATTTTGAGCCAGTGAACATCAATATCGCGTTCTTGCTCTGCCCTTGTTCCCTCACATCACAGTACAACACATTAAAGAGATGCCGAATCTCTGTCACTGTGGACCTCAACAAACCATCCTTCCAAATCAGAGACACTTACCCTGGGACTGATTATCCTTTATCATGCAATCTCTCCTACTAGTGAAAAGAAAAAACTTCATCTCAATGAACCCTTGTCAAAAAGAAAATTGCATCACAATGAAATTGTGTTGCAATGACACCATGGCACAATGAAACCATGCAGCAATGAAACTGTATTAAAATAAAACTGTGTTACAATGATACCATGGCACAAAGAAATCATGCAGCAATGGAACTGTGTTTGAATGACATCATGGCACAATGAAATCATGCAGCAATGAAACTGTATTACAATAAAACTGTGTTACAATGATACCATGGCACAATGAAATCATGCAGCACTGAAATTGTATTACAATAAAACTGTGTTAGAATGATAACATGGCACAATGAAATCATGCAGCACTGAAATTGTATTACAATAAAATTGTGTTAGAATGATAACATGGCACAATGAAATCATGCAGCACTGAAATTGTATTACAATAAAATTGTGTTAGAATGATACCATGGCACAATGAAAAAGTGCCACAATTTAACCAAGTAGCAATGAAACTGTGTAACAATAAAAGACATTTAAAAATGAAACCGAATTGCAATGAAACCATGTCAAAATGAGAATGTGTCACAACAAAACTGTGCCACAGTTAAACCAGGTAGCAATGAAATTGTTTTTCAATAAAAACGTGTCAAAATGAAACCAATTTGTTGCAAGGAAATCATGTCACAGCAAAATCATGTCACAGTGTGACACTGTCATGGTGTAAACAATGGGTCCACTCTTACTGCTTGACTATGGATACCCCATTATCAGACTGGTTTAGATGAAAGTTTAAACGTTTAAAGGTGGTATCCGACAGACTGGACCCATTTTTTGTCTCTCAAACATCCAAGTAATTTACCGTTAAATAAAAAGATTCTGTAAAATAATCCTTAATGATGTGCTACATCTAAGAAAAATGTGAAATATAACACTCCACTTGTCATTACAAACATCTATTTCTTATCTGGGCCACACTGCACAGTTATGAGATCATAGCAACTTTTAAACTAAGAAAACCATGTGACCACATAACTTTGATGTTACCTTTTATTATCATCTTGGTCGGTTATTGTGACTTTGATATGTATTTTAAGCAGAAATACCCATTGTGCTCATTTATAAATTTGAAAAGACTGGATTTTTAACCAGGTTTTTTTTAGGAAAATCCTGGGGCGGGTTTTCAGGCAGTGATTTTTCAAGTCTGGTACTGTCTAACAATTGAGGTAATGGTAAAATCATCTTGGCTTAGACTACAGTATTGGTTTATGAATAATACTGTTATATGTACTTGATCTTTATGGCCTAATAAACATGATTGTTGTTCTATTGTTGTTTTTCTTGTTATGTTAACCCTTTCCCTGCTAGCTGACATACAGCGTACATCTATTTCTAACCACTAGCAATGCTCTTATACACTTATACATACACCGTACGTCCTCTGTTTACTACTATTGCATATTTCCTATGAAAGTATGACCAGAGTTACTCCCCTTGACAATAACTTTCAGTGTTTTTTTTTTCTAAGAAATATTCATATTTTTTAAGGTGTAGGAGTGAAATGCAACAGAAAAAAAAAGAAAAAAGGATTTTTTCAACATTTTTTTATGTTGTTTTTTTTAAAGTTCATAACATTTTTATATCACATAATACTTATTAAATTTAATGTTATTCAGATTACATATTCAATTACCGGTACCTTTCTAATGATATATAGTATCATATCCAAAATTATAAACTCTGATGTTGATTTCTATTTTTTTAACAGAAATCTCTATGCTGTTTATTAATAGACTTGGAAAGAATAAACAGAGTGATTTACTTAACGATGTGTACTTTTTACAATTGAAGTAGTGTTAAAAAAGTCTTTACTTTGACTTAAGTATGTGTTTCTAAAGAAATGATGCCCAAATTCCCCCTAAAAGGAGTAAGCTCTTAAGTTACATGTATTTGATATAGGCAAACTGTTGGATACCACCTTTTTACAGTTTACTTGTATATTTGTTAAGGGCTAGTCCAGATTTTAAGGCATGTTGTTACTTTCATAGAACCATGTTTATTTATTGGGTTCATCATCCCACTAACAGTATTTCAGATATCTGAAGATGGTATCCCCTTTTAAGTAGATATAGTGCTGCCTTCAATGTGTATAGCACGTGGTAAACACTGGGCAAGATACCAAACCCAGTCACATTATCCTGACACAAAGCATACCTTTCCTGGAACTGTCCAGATATTTGCACGAGTGTTAGCAAGGGAGCTACACCACTACCATTTTAAATGAAACCATTAGGCCTCCCATACCTAAAGATGACGCTCTACTTATTGCGCTACCAGGTTCTGATAGAATATTGTTATATTTTCCTATGCTAAGTGTCTGGTACTAGCACTAATTTATATCTAATCAAATTCTATCTGTTTGTCCCATTTTTCAAGTAAGAACTTAACTAAAAACATTACTTATAAACTAAATAATATTTGCTGATGAACCAAAGTCATTGTAGAAATACAGACAAACTTGTGCTAGCAGTCATGTGTTAAAAGTGGTCACCATGCTGTAAGGGGTCACTTTAGGTCTTCAGACGCAAGTTTTTAACTGTAGTCTAAACAGCAATTACGTGTCGTCTGCGGCCTGCAGTCACTCGACCAGGCAAATTCTTCTTGCATTGACTCCTAACTAGCAGCATTTAGCATGTGTCAATAATCATCTGTTGCAGTGAGGCAATGTATGCACAATGTATGTCTGACCTTTAATCCCCTGCTCCCCATTCACTTATCACCAGTATCACACTCAACAGCCTCATTCTCCCAATCAAGATGGATTCCTGGATATCATCTGTCTGGCAGTCGGAACAAAATAAGTGCGTCAGCCAATTTCTTTTCAGCATATATGTTAATGAAACGGGTAGCAGAAGCATTTAATTATAAGCGTGTTAATTTATGCATAGATTAATGCCACCAAATTTACTTGACTACATGTAGATAAAATTGTCGGAAGTTTCGGTTTTCGCTGGAACAAACCTTGTTTAAATGAAGCTTAAATTAATTTACTACATTTGAGACACACTGCTTGCTGTTTTATTTAAAAAATAGTTAAAAAATCGCACCGGCCGGAATGTGCCTGTTCGAATATATGTACTCTTTTCGATTTGTGGCACTACAATTTGCGAAAGATTTAGGTTCTGCACTCAGTATAGTTACTTATTTGTAAGCATACATGCCCACAAAAATAGGCAAACAATCAACAATGTCATTTTTTTGTATTAAGCAGCCAACTTGACTTAAGCATCCAATTTTAGACTGTCCCTTGGGTGGCTGATAAACACAAGTTTAATTGTGTTTAGAGAATTGAAAACTGCTTCAAAGCAATTGATTCTAGCAAAGCAAGCAGACAAACGTATGTCAGCAAGGGCTTATCAAGACCTCAATAATTCTGCTGCAGCAAAAATTACACTTCAGCTGTAACTATTGACTACAGCCTACTTTACAAAACACAACAACTCTACATTAACTAATGTGTTCAGCCTACTCAAAGAAATGCAACAATTTCTCTTTAAGGTCTACAGCCTACCTTAAGGAACACAACAATTCCACTATCTACAGCCTACCTTAAGGAACACAACAGTTCCTCTTTATTGTCTACAGCCTACCTTAAGAAACACAACTATTTCACTTTAATGTCTGCAGCCTATCTAAAGAAACAACAATTCCACTTTAATGTCTACAGTCTCCTTAAGGAACGTAACAATTCCACTTTAATGTCTACAGCCTACTTAAGGAACACAACAATTCCACTTTAATGTCTACAGCCTGCTTAAGAAACACAACAATTCCACTTTAATGTCTACATCCTGATTAAGGAACACAACAATTGCACTTTAATGTCTTCAGCCTACTTAAGAAACACAACAATTCCACTTTCATGTCTACATCCTGCTTAAGGAACACAACAATTCCACTTTAATGTCTTCAGCCTACTTAAGGAACACAACAATTCCACTTTAATGTCTACAGCCTGCTTAAGGAACACAACAATTCCACTTTAATGTCTACAGCCTGCTTAAGGAACACAACAATTCCACTTTAATGTCTACAGCCTACTTAAGGAACACAACAATTCCACTTTAATGTCTACATCCTACTTAAGGAACACAACAATTCCACTTTAATGTCTACAGCCTACTTAAGGAACACAACAATTTCACTTTAATGTCTACATCCTACTTAAGGAACACAACAATTCCACTTTAATGTCTACAGCCTACTTAAGGAACACAACAATTCCACTTTAATGTCTACAGCTTACTTAAGGAACACAACAATTCCACTTTAATGTCTACAGCCTACTTAAGGAACACAACAATTCCACTTTAATGTCTACAGCCTACTTAAGAAACAACAATTCCTTTTTAATGGCTACAGACCAACTTAATTTAGAAATACAATTTCACTTAAAAGAAAATGAAACCAGAGCCGTTTCGAGTAGTTAAGATGCTGTACTGTAAAATCAGTTGTCACAGGTTCTAACCCCAACTTACCATTAAATGTCAGTCCTTGTGCAAAACTATTTACAGAATATAGCTCCAGGAACAGGCAATTATTTCCTAATTGACTGTAAACAAATAATTTTCAATTAAAATGAACATTGTCTCTAACTTCCTGTCTTACTAACTACAACCTCCCTCCTGTGACACCATTTTCCACTTCACCTAACAATTACATAAGATGCCACTTTAGCCTATGATTAAAGGTATGTTAACTCAAGGTAACAATGCATTATCACTTTATTTACAAAAATACAATAAAAGAATTGTATTTAACGACACATCACACTTTTTAACTCTCAGTGAATGCTGTCTACCCCACAAAACAGTCAATTTACACCACACTACAAATACATCTCAAATCTAGTGAAACATACTTAAAATTACCACTTTCATCGCTTTCCTAACGTAACACATCTTCTCTTCACAAATTATCTCTCAAACATATCCAAACTTGGCTTCACAACACATCTATTCAAAACACAACTTAATCCTCACCTTTTTTTTCTCACACTTTCATTCATAATTTTCTTAACTGAATAAAATCAATGAACTATGATAAGTCCGCTCCTTTCAGAATGCTCAGTCACTCAGCATACGTGCAGCATGCCACGGTGGAGGACTAGTTGACTAGACAAGTCCGAAGTCCTGGGAGTATCTCCAGTGAGTCTGTTCCGCTGAGAGTTTGTTGGAAAGAAAGCAATGCTCTGTCCGTTTAAATGATCAATAACTTGGTGATAGTCACAGACTCCTGTAAGTCTTTTCCGTACATTCTGGCATTGTTTAAAGGATGCACCTTATTTAGTTTTACCAGGTTAAGACCTTTAGGTATATGTTAAGTTATTATGCAAGGATTAGAAGAAAAAAATGTGCTGCTTTTACTTAAATAGCATGCTGAGAACACTCTTTTTAAGGTTCACACCCAGTTCAGACAATAAGTTGAGCAACAAAACTACTCCTAGAGTAACATGAGCTTTAAGCAAGAAATTGGACACTACCAACTTTAAACAACTTTGGCATGTCCCAGCCTAGGAATTGAACCCACTGTCTCCTGTATCTGAATACCATGCTCTACCTTCTAAGATTCCAATATCTGATTTTCAATCACTCAAGAATGTAAGATGTGATGAAAAAAAATGTCTAAAATTATCTAACTAAATTACTATTGCTTTTTCTTAATTAAACTTGTCCCATTCAGAATATTGCAGTAATAAAATAATGTAAGGAAGAGAGTCAAAGAATTCAACAAAACATAATGACTTATTGACATTTTACCAGGATAATGGTAAAGTGCAACCATGTTCTATCAGCATGTAATATGTCCTTGGAACAGAGGGGTTAACAGTAAATTTAATTTATAATTTATTTTTTTAACAGTATATATACACTCTATTACTGCTCTATTACAGCTCTAAAAGGAAACTATATGAAGTAAACAGTGAAATGACAAGGTTTTAGGAATAAAAATATCAACAAAACACATCAACTAGTTTTGTAAATTATTGTAAACAGAGTAATTGTACCATGGCGGACCTGTTACTCCACTTACTTCTCCCCATTGATCTACCCACACACTCTTCCCCCGCTTAAAGGTGGTAGCAGTTTGGACCAACATGCTTGTCAATATTCAATAAAATAAATAATTGTTACCTTAACAGATCTCACGAAACATTAATTATTGATCATACACCTGTGTAAAAAATGAACCATAACGACACAATAGTAATTACAAAAATGTATCTGAGCCACACTGCCCAGTTAGCTATTTTTAAACTAAAAAAATCCATGTGACCAGTGGTGTTTTAGTTCATTCACGTTATCTGCTCTGATGTCGGTGTCTATTTTTAGCAAGAATCCCAGTTGTTCTTATTTATAGATTTAAAAAGAATGAACATTTTGGTGTTGATTAAGTTTTATTGCCCTAAATTTGATATACTATTAAAATCGTCTAAGCTTAGTCTAAAGTATGACCATTCTGAAGAAACTATGCACAAATACCCCAAACAGAGGTCAGATATTGTTTCATGAATCTGACAAAGGATACCACCTTTCTTACAGCTAGGTGTTGCTTTAATGGCCATTAAGTGTGTTGTTGCAATATGTACATTTAAAAAATGGTTTGCCTATATCTAATATATGTAACAATATCTGACCTCTGAAGTATTTGCGTAAAATTTCTTCAGAAAAAAATCATGCTGTAGACTAAGCTTGGATAATTTTCAGCAATACTTCAAGTTTAGGGCAGTAAAACTTGGTAATCAACACGAAAAATGTTCATTCTTTTCAAATCTATTAAATAAGAATTATTGGGATTCCTGCTAAAAATAGACATCAATGACGTGGATAAGCTTAAACGCAAGTGATCATGTGTTGTTGTTTTTTTTTTCAGTTTAAAAATAGTGCAGAATGGCTCAGATAGGAAATACATGTTTGTAATGAGGATTGCGGCATTATGGTTCTCTTTTCAGACAAGTGTACGACATCAACATTTTGCCAGATCTGTTCAGGTAACAATGGTTTATTAAGATGTGTAATGAAAATATTTTTTGTCCAAACTGTTGATACCACCTTTAAAGCTTGGTATAGGTTTTTAGATACAGTAAACTAACGAAATTATGGTCATAAAGACCACGTCCAGCTATTGTCAATGGAAGAAGACCTTGACAAAGCTGGAAGACCTCCCAATGTAACAATTCTAGGGTTTGGGCATTAATAATCATTAAATTAATCTCAATGTTAATGGAAAAAAGTATTTAGACCTTCTATATCTCTAACCACGCCTTAAACCATATAATTAAACTACTGAATTTTCAATACGTTTAATTAAATTTGGGGTATTAATATACTAATGCCTCAAAATTAATGGAATTTATTAAAATTCAAAGCTATTATAAATTTTCACAATTTTATAACAATACTGATGCATTTAATTGTATTCTTCTGCAAACAAACATGAAACAAAATTAATATTAACTAACAAAAATATTAATGTACAAAAACTCCTGTATAATTTAAAAAGCCTTGTGCCAGTGGTTCTACCCAAACATTTCTCTGGTGTCATCCTCCATTTAGATCTACAGTTGACAGCTACTAATTTTAGTAAGTACGATGATTTTTTTAAAAAAAAAAGGTAAACATGTATTAAAACATTTGGAGATCAAAGTTACCATGCTTATTAATTTTCTGGTTCTTAAAATTAATCTTAAATGCTCATTACTCTTAATTTTATTTTGTTCAAAGCATTATATTAAAAGCTAACTTAAAACTCCATCCTACCTTTGAAGGCTAGTACAAAAAGAGAACATTTTCCAAGGCTGTTGAGGGAAAATAAAACCTTGCAAGTGCTAAAATACTCCTTCTTAATGGGTGATGTCTCTTACTTAAATATTCAATTACTGGAACGTTGTGTCTAGTCGAATTATTATTGGCTTTTAACAAGCCCTGATGCCTTCAAATCAATTAGCTTAGACAGATCTCTCGCAACATCTGTAAAATGATTGACGAGCTGTAATAAAAATTGCAAACTCTAAGGCTGAGACATTTAGACCAGTAGAATAAATGATCACAATATTGATGCTTCAAATCTACAAAATATATTTCCAAATATCTTATACACAATGACTACTTGTCATTAGCTTTTATTAGCACCCTTCCTAACAAAACTAAATGCCAAAAAAGAATCTACACAAATAATTATGTTGTTTGTCAAATGTACCATGCTTATCTACCTAACTTCTGATAATGTTTAACATATCACAGTATTTCTGTTATCTGGAGATGGTGTCCACCTGAAGGAGATAGAGTGCTGCCTTCACTGTATTTAGCATGCCATGAACACCTGGCATAATACCACACCCAGTCATATTATCCTGATACTGGGCCAACCAGTCATGGAACTTCCCTTATACTGGCTTCAGCATTAGCAAGGGAGCTACACCACTGCCATTTTTAACAACTTTGGTATGTCACGGCCCGGAATCGAATCCAGGTGCCTCCCGTACCTTAAGTCCATGCTCTACTGATTAATTTATGATAAATGTCATCATTTACTACTAGAAACATTAATGTCATATGTCCAATGCACCATGCTTACAAATCTTAAATTATAAATGCACCATGCCTTCACATCTTGTGTCCATTTCAACATTTCTACCAAATTTAATGCCTAATGTCCATGGCACCATGACTATAAAACTTAATGACAAGTATCCACTGTACCATGAATAGAAAACTTTATGCAATTTATCCGTTTCAACATGCCAACAAAACTTAATGCCAAATGTCTGTTTCACCATTCCTATAAAACTTAATGCCAAACATCTATTGCACCTTATATACAAAACCTTGCCAAATGTCCACTTAAATATTGCTTCCAAAACCTAATGCCAAATGTATGTTTTTTCAAGTCTACAAAACTTACTGCATTAAGTAAATTGTCCCAGGTCTACAATAGGCTGCAGTGTAATGCTCACTAACACAAGTTATATATGCAAATCGTTTCTATAAACTGTTTATCTTCCACTTCCCTCTTCCAAAGAATATAAGTACAAGGGAGTGTTTGATTAAATCATGCCAAGTCTCTGCCTGTATCAAGCAGATGAGAATGTGATAACGGATGGTAATAATTTATTTAAGTTTCCATGATGGATTAGTTTGTAAGAAGAGTTATAACTTCAAAGCCTAGCAGAATTCTGTACACAGTGCCAAGGATAAAGAAAAGAGGTTGTCTTCACAAGATTTTTCTTTTGGTCAAACTTAAAGCTTATTGGTGGCATCTGATAGATCGGACCTGGCGTGTTGTTTTTTTTAAATGACTATATAGATTACTGTTTCCTGAAAATTTCCCACAAAATGCTGCTAACTGATGTCCTACATGTACCGTAAAGTTTTATAGATAAGACACAGTTTTTTTACCCAAATTATGATAAAAAAGTGGGGGATGCGTCTTATCCATGCAAATTTAAGTTTTCCCCTTTTTCCCAGACCAAAATTGACCCTTAGATTAATCTGACCGCAGAGAATATCGCCGATAGTATCGGCCGTAGACAACTGTATTGTGCTATATTAAGGGAAAACTTACGTTGTTTTTACCTAAATTTTGACATTAAACATAAAAAGAGACGTTTGAATTCATTTCTGTATAAATAAAAACAACAATATGCAATAAATATTTGCATAAATATCAATTTATTCTAACAAAATCGGCGAAGTTTCATAATCTAGAAACGGTTATTGAGTTTTAGTGGAACAGGCATATTCATTGACGACGCTGCTATTATCATCGTCTAAGTAATAATGGTATTATTCAATTGATCAATTTTGATTTGAAATTTGTTTTATTTTGAATGTTAACTACGAATAAATTTTAAGTTGAAATTAAAAACCCACTCAACAACAATAAAATGTGCAGACAAGTTTTCACACCTCTTTTGATGTTAATAGATCGTCCATCATCCGTAAGTAATTACAAAGGTGCATAGAACTAATTTGTTGGTAAGCAGTCACTTAAATAACATGGTGTGAAAATGAACATTTAAAAGCCTTTAGTTGTTATTTTAAATGTCATTTGTGTGTTTATACCCATGTGTCGAGAACTTAATTACAGGCCGAGAACTTAATTGTTTTTATGACATGCTGCCGCGTGAAACAGGATGTTCTCTCATGTGTAGGGCTGGGATAGCCGCGAGAATATCCTGTCTGGCGTGTAAACGATATACTGGGGTAGAGTGTCATAACGTAACACAATACACACGGTCTCACTAGGCAAACAGTCGCGATGTATTATTCAAGACACTTAGAGAATAATAAGCACTCGGCGCAAACACCGATTTACGGAACAATTGGAACATGTTCTGTCGAGTCAAATGGAGCGATGCGGCGACGCGGGAATTTCGTAATGGCGGTCAGATGGATAAGTGAATCGGGGATTGTCTTGTCTTTGAGAATTTGCTTTTTTCCTTGATTCTAGACCTCAAAGCGGGGGTGCGTCTTATCTTTGTGTGCGTCTTATCTATAAAACTTTATGGTACATATATGTGAAAAGTGGTGTTTTTCTCCTATTTGAACCATGCTGCACAGTGAGCTTATTTTTAAACCCTTGTGGCCATGTACTTTTGAGATCACATGATATTATCATCAGGATAATTTACTGTGGTGTTGGTATGTATCTTTAGCAAAAATCCCCATCGTCCCAAACATTTAGAGGGTGTCATTTTCTTTGTTGCCATACTGTCCATCTATTGAGGTAGAGTTCAAAATTGTCCTTATTTAGACCACAGCTAGAGTTAGTGCATAAATAATGCCTAATTTCCCCTAAAATTCCCCTAGGGTTTTGTTAATTGTATTTGATATATAGGCTAAATGCTTGTTTATTATCCTTACACCGGGCCAGTCGTGGAAATACCCTTATATTTGCTTGAGTGTTAGGAAGGAATCTATAACACACCATTTTAAACGACTTTGGTATGTTGCAGCCTGGGACCGAACACGAGGCCTCCCGTACCTGGTGCCGACAGGTCTGGTATAGGCAAAATGTCCAGAACCAATTTAAACAAATTGTGACTAAGAATGAAGCAAGAAACTATGAAGCTTTGAGAAATATATTATATATATATATATATATATATATATATATATATTAATATATTATTTACAAACATAGCAGGCTAACTGCTATAAACTTTTAAGTCATTTAGCATTCCACCAGATGTGCTGCAATTTTTGTTCGAAGATAAAGAATAGATTATGAATAAATCATGAGAAATATTGTTTACTGCCATACACTTTACAGACTATAAACCATAATTTTCTGCAAATATTAGAACTGTACATGTGCAACTTGTAACACAACTGCCAACAGTAAATTACCAGAGTAATTCTTAGTTAATTGCTAACACATAATTATAAGTACATGCAAAAGTAACAACCAGTAGTCAAATAGCTAAGCTTAGCTGCAAATATTCTAAGATTCTGCAAGGAGGTGACATGTTCACAATGGTTAGTTTGTTTTGTGAATTTTTTGTTACATCACATCGACAACATTTATGATCATATTGACAACGTCAAGCTAAATAATTATTGGAGGAGGAAGATCGCAGACTTATGTCTAGCTATACCCAAAAGAAAGTAAAAAAAACAAGAGCTGTCAGAAGACATCACGCTCCACTTTTCTCAGAGTTTCGGCAACTAGAGCTGTCAACAAAGAGCACGCTCTACTTTTTTCTGAGTTTCTACAACTAGAGCTGTCAACAAACTGCATGCTCCACTTATTTCTGAGTTTCTACAACAAGAGCTGTCAGAAGACATCACGCTCCACTTTTCTCAGAGTTTTGCAACTAGAGCTGTCAACAAAGAGCATGCTCTACTTTTTTCTGAGTTTCGGCAACTAGAGCTGTCAACTGACAGCATGCTCCACTTTTCTCTGAGTTTCTACAACTAGAGCTGTCCATAGACAGCACACTCCACTTTTCTCTGAGTTTCTACAACAAGAGCTGTCAACAGACAGCATGCTCCACTTTCCTCTGAGTTTCTACAACAAGAGCTGTCAACAGACAGCATGCTCCACTTTTCTCTGAGTTTCTACAACAAGAGCTGTCAACAGACAGCATGCTTCACTTTTCTCTGAGTTTCTACAACAAGAGCTGTCAACAGACAGCATGCTCCACTTTTCACTGAGTTTCTACAACAAGAGCTGTCAACAGACAGCACACTCCACTTTTCTCCGAGTTTCTACAACAAGAGCTGTCAACAGACAGCATGCTCCACTTTCCTCTGAGTTTCTACAACAAGAGCTGTCAACAGACAGCACACTCCACTTTTCTCTGAGTTTCTACAACAAGAGCTGTCAACAGACAGCATGCTTCACTTTTCTCTGAGTTTCTACAACAAGAGCTGTCAACAGACAGCACACTCCACTTTTCTCTGAGTTTCTACAACAAGAGCTGTCAACAGACAGCACACTCCACTTTTCTCTGAGTTTCTACAACAAGAGCTGTCAACAGACAGCATGCTCCACTTTTCACTGTGTTTCTACAACTAGAGCTGTCAACAGACAGCATGCTTCACTTTTCTCTAAGTTTCTACAACAAGAGCTGTCAACAGACAGCATGCTTCACTTTTCTCTGTGTTTCTACAACTAGAGCTGCCCATAGACAGTACGCTCCACTTTTCACTGTGTTTCTACAACAAGAGCTGTCATCAGACAGCATGCTTCACTTTTCTCTGTGATTCTACAACTAGAGCTGTCAACAGACACCACACTCCACTTTTCTCTGAGTTTCTACAACAAGAGCTGTCAACAGACAGCATGCTTCACTTTTCTCTGAGTTTCTACAACAAGAGCTGTCAACAGACACCACACTCCACTTTTCTCTGAGTTTCTACAACAAGAGCTGTCAACAGACAGCACACTCCACTTTTCTCTGAGTTTCTACAACAAGAGCTGTCAACAGACAGCATGCTTCACTTTTCTGAGTTTCTACAACAAGAGCTGTCAACAGACACCACACTTCACTTTTCTCTGAGTTTCTACAACAAGAGCTGTCAATAGACTGCATGCTCCACTTTTCTCAGTGCTGGATAGAATCATAAATATTCTAAGTAAAAAATGGGACATAACTCTGCCAAAATAATTTCAGATTTACATGCCTAAAATGCTCTGCTTTTGATATTGAACCTGCATTCCAAGTTTGAAGTAAATATTTTTGATGGTTTTTAAGAAATGAACCTTAAAAAAAATGTTAGGCACCCTTATCCCTACTAAATAAATTAATATTCTATGTCAAACAATAGGCATAACTCTGTCAAGCTTTATTTTAGGGTCACCTGTTATTTTTTAATGATTTCACTTTCTGATAGTGAACAAGTTTTTTAAGGTTTAAAGTAAATATCTTTGATGGTTTTCATGAAATGGAAGTTAACAAAAAAAAAGGTTCCCCAACATGACTGACAGGGTCATGACAATAACTTCACTTTTCTTTATTTTGATATTTTTAGCTAAAATGTTTAATAATTATTTGTAATAATTGTTTCTCTTTAAATGAATACATGTAACTGTATCTTTTAAAAATAAAGTATAGTTACCAGTGATTTGTTATGCCATTACCAGCACATATTTTTGGTCTTCTTAAAAAAACAAGAACACAAAAATTGGTCTTTCTTACTTTTCTACAAAAATAAAATCTTGACATATCACTAAGAAATAACAAAAAAATAAAATAAGATACCGACCACAACATTCTTACTATGAAATAATATCACAATATAAAACTAAGGTTTCATAAATGCTAGTTATTTTTGTTTTATTGTTATCAATTGCATGAGAAATAGTTTAGTTTTGACAATATATCAACAGCTAACCAATGTTGTTTTTTTATAACTATTAGGCTATTAACTATTATGATCATTGCAGAATTAGGGCTGCATGGCAGGTCATCTAGACATCTAAACTATTCCTTAGCCGCAAATGAGATTGAAACTCTATGTGAAAACACTTTTATTGCATGAAAATGTGCATGTCCAACACAAGTAAAAAAATGTAATTTGGACTTTTAATGACTTCTCCTTATGATTGAGTTTTAAGCCGGATCATGAATGTTTACATTAATTGACATTTATTTCATTTAAAAAGTCTTTTTTGTGAACATGAACTTTTGTTTATATGGATAATGAATCTTAAACATTTTCTTAAGCCTTTTACCAATAAGTTCAAAAATAACTTCAAAAGCTGCTTGATAACAGATGTCATTTTCTGCATACAGCCATAACACCAACAAATATAAGTCATTTTAAGTCATGTCTCTTCAACCTTTAACTCATTTATTGCTTTGTTTTTGAAATACATTGCAGCAACCAATTATAATGATTACAATAACGTTCAGCTATGTTGTTAGTTTATTGGGTTTATTGTCCCACCAACAGTATTTCAGTTATCTGGAGAAAGTGTCCAAGTGTCTTCACTGTGTATAGCATGCCCTGAGCAGCTGGCAAGATACCACTCCCAGTCACATTATCCTGACACCGGGCCAACCAGTCGTGGAACTACCCTTATATCTGCTTGAGCATTAGCTATACCACTACCATTTTTAACAACTTTGGTATGTCGCGGCCTGGGATCAAACCCGGGGCCTCCCATACCTGGAACCGACGTTCTACCGATTGTGCTACAAGGACCGGTCAGCTATGTTGGCAAAGGAAGACACAGACAACTGTCCCGCTAGATCAAATGGCGCGAACCAGGTCAGCTGGGACACCTTCTCGCATTTAGTCCTTTCAATCCAAATAGAACTCGAACATAAGCGTTGAGAAGTTAACCTTCCAGAGAAGTTAATAATCGGTGGCTCTACAATTGCACAATGGGCGCTCCTTAATCTCTTTAAATGACAAATATGATGAGAAATTTCGATTAAGAAATGCACTTTTAAAAGCTTTAAATACACAACAGACACTACATGTCTATTTATAAGTTTATACTGATTTGTTTTGTTTTTGAAATGCATTGCAGCGACCTGTTTGGGTCAGTAAAGTAACATCCAGCTTTTTAGTAGAACACCCCAGGCAAGCTGGGAAGTCTGGGAACAACCACTAGCACACAACATATTTAAATCAGGAAAAGATTGAACAATAACCGAGGGAAAAAAAAATCAAACTCTGTTAAAATAATAAATGTGTTACTAAAAATCAATTTGACAAAATTCTCTCCATGTCTGTAATTAGAAGTTCCTTGACGTCTGGTGGTAACTACTGTGTCAATGGCTACAGATTTTCAAAATGACAAACATACACTAAGAATAATTTGGAAAAAACAATTAGGAAAAAAAACAACTTAATAGAATTTAACATATCATGTTTATGTATGATGTATTGAACTGCACAAATAATGAATTAAGGTGTTTCAGACAGTAGTAACATAAAACACACTGGTATCCATGGTAACCTAATCATTTATGATTGATCAAAGTACTTTAGTTGATGATTTCCTAACGTGAGTTCATTTTTTTTCAAAATAATGCTGCCATAACTATAAAAGTAAAATGTGAAACAAATAACACCAAGGTCAACCATATAAGTTCCATAGATTTTTATTTTATTTATTTTTTTATCTTTTTTGGCTGGGGGAAGTAACATGTCTCACGCACAAGCTCAAGATTGTCTTGATTCAGTGGGGAAAGACCCCAGACATGGGTATGAGTAAATGTTTGTTTGTTTATTAAGTTTATCGTCCCACCAACAGTATTTCAGTTATCTGGAGATCGTGTCTACCTGAAGCAGATATAGTGCTGCCCTTCACTGTGTAAAGCATGCCATGAACATCTGGCATGATACCACACCCAGTCACATTATCCTGACTCCGGGCCAACCATTTGCTTGAGGGAGCTATACCACTACCATTATTTACGACTTTGGTATGTCACAGCCTGGGACTGAACCCAGAGCCTCCCGTACCTAGAGCTGACCTTCTACCGATCGTGCTACCAGGTCACATATTGTCTGAGTAGAACCAGTGACACACCACAGATCAGATGGAAGACCTCTCAGCATGGATGTTGTTATCATCATCTTCCTATTGATAAGAACCTTGATATCTCTTTGAGGTAGAACTAACAGATATGCAGGAAGGTAATCACAAAGAACATTTCTCAATCCTTAGACTGTGTCATTGCCTACAGCAAGATAAAGGCAAGCTTAATTAGAATCATGATAGTGCTTATAAAGCTAACAGTTGCAAAAAAAGTTAATCACTTTACACCATTTCTGGTACATGTATAGCATGAAGAGCATAAGCAGTCAACAGACAGAAATTAACTTTAAAAGCTTAATCTTTTTTAAGCTTACATCAGGGTTCGACATTAAGGACCGACCGAACGACATTCACTAGTAGATCGGTGGTTCGGTCTAGCTAAGTCCTAGGCTAGCTGGACCGACTGGTTGTGTTTTAAATCGGACAAACTTCGCCGAAAATCTACATATGAATGAATCAAGTCAAAAAATATTTATAATGGTTAAACTCGGTCGCTATTGACTCTTGACGATACAGTTTTTTGGGAAACCCGTGTGCTATATTTAGGAGTATATAAACATAGTAACAACCTTGACATGCGTTCACTCATTGGCTGGTGTTTTCAGAACGAGGCTTTGTCCCCTACGGACTTGTCAAATATCCAATGTCGTAAAACTAATTGTTAGGCAGATATAAATGCTTATTTCTTCATATATCTTCTTATTTTCTAATGTTTGTGGAACTGTCCTATTATTATTTATACTATTTAAATAAAAATGCGAGAGATACAAAAGCACGAATACTGTCTGTAATGTTGAGATCTCAAGAATTACGACAACAGACTATAACACGGTTTGTTTATAATGCACTATGCGCAGACTACACAAACATGTCGAGCAATGTACTTAAGTTTGATTTTTCGTCTGACATAAAAAAAAAAAGACAAAAAAAAAAAAAAAAGACGGACGACAGTACGAAACAAAAGAGCAAGGATGCTTCAATGAAACTGTGTGACAAAACAAAGCGGATAAGATCGTTTTGTCCAAAATGAACAGATGAGTTTAGATCTAGTTGGCTAAATTTTGAAGAAAAAGAACAATCTTATGTTTTGTAAGACATGCAGATTTGTTGTTGGTACGGACGATTTCAGAATCGATAATATCAAGGGGCATTCTGAATCTAAATCCCATATATCTCACCAATGTAAATATGATCTTAAGTACAGCTCACCGCTCACTAATTTTGCATCCTATACTGGGGAAATAAAGCAGGTTGACAATCATGTGAGCCTAGCCTGTTCAGTTGTGTGAAAACGTCTAGTCATATAGGTATGGTCATACTTAGCTTTCTAGTCATATAATTACAGTACTGAAAATCATGAAATTGACAAACGGAACGGAGTGGAAATGGAAATGAAACGTTTTTCATTTCCTGTTGAAACGGAAACGGAACGGAGTGGAAATGGAAATGCAACGGAGCGCTACAAACGCTTGAAACGGTGTAAACGGTATAAACGCTATAACCGGAGCGCTTGGAACGCTAGAAACGGTAGAAACGCAAAAATCAGAATGCTAGTAACGGAAGAGTTATTTTCACTACTGCTTCAAACGTTTCTAGGTCACCTGATTATTTATAGTAACATTCCAACCGTTTCTTTGTACGAAATAAATTTAAACGAACACAATAACTGGTTTCAATTTATCAACATAAATGCACTACTTTGTGTTATCTGCAGAAAGAAATAACAAAAAAAATCTTAATTATTATCAAAAAATCGTATTAATCAAACTCGTACATTACAGTTCCGAAACCGCACAAGTTGTCCAAGTCATCGTGTATCGTCAAAACAGAAACTGCACTAAAAATCACTCCGCACAATAAAACACACAATTTAACTATAAAATTGTCTTTCTGTCGAAACTGATATTTTAATTCCAATGAAAAGCTTAACATCCGCATTGGATCGACATTCTTAGTCTTCATCGTTTTTCATATGAAGATAGTGTGTACACAGCTGACTTTACACGTATGCGCGCGCAATGTCGCAGCCTGAGTTTGAATTTTCGCTAATTACTTGATAGCTGCATGGTCCGTTCCCGGATTAACTTCGCCTATCATTTTTTTGTGAGAATACTGTTTAAAGTATTTGTCATTTACAAAGAATGCATTGCGTGATACAAATTAAAGCTACTTAATAAAATTAAACGTTAACCAAAAGAATGTAAATATCTCATATAACACAAAAACATAAAACAAACAAACAATGCTATGCATAATTGCAAGGGGTAACCCAATCAAGAACCAATTACATCCTCCCCGGCACTCAGAGCCAACGACTGGTATAATCCTAATGTGCCACGTCTGAATAACGATAGATTTCCAAATAGTGCGCATATACAATCATCGATGACAGTTAAATGAAAAACAATCGTAAAAACGAACTTATATCACGTCCATTTACATGATAAATATCAAAGAAATAATCATCATTACCGCCATTAAATTCACATGATCATCATTATGATCCCATATTTATTACCTGTATAATCGCCACTAATCATCATCAGCAGCATCAGCAGCAGCAGCAGCACCGCCGTCACGATCTACATCATAATTGTCATTAGCATCAACATCACCGTAACCGTAATTACCATTTTCATCATAATCATAAACAACATCGGTATCACCGTCATCATTATCGGCAGAAGCAGCAGTAGCAGCATCACCGTCATCAGCATCATCATTTCTTTAGTTACAGAGGTATGGATATGTAGTTTATTTTATCTTGCCTTTTTGTCAAGCAAAGATTCTTATGCTTCTAATCTTAATTGTTATACATCTTATAATGAAGAATGGTGTAAATTTGGACATTGGTGTCAAAATTCCCATTTCTAAATGCATAGTTCCCATAATGCGCTATTATGTATATATGATTAATCGGAACCGCGATTAAAAATCTGCATATAACTTTTGACTTTATTTGACTTGCAACTATTTGAATGAAGGGCTACACGCCTGGCTACGGCTAATTTCATGACCCCGCCATTTTCCCATTCATGGCTTAAATGTTCTATGCCAATTGGTGGTCTAAAGTGGGCCCTACCGGGAACTTAATTTGTGTACCCATTTAAGGATGGAAATGTATTAATTTAAAGTATATCTTTTTCTAAATTCATATTATGTTTCTTCATGCGCATGTGTCCATTTCATACCTTCATAAAGTATTACTCTAACTCAATCCCCAATTTTAATACATGACAGGACACCCAACTAATAAAGCTAATTGGCAGATTTATGACACCTTGTTTGTCTAGTGGACAGGAAGTGTGACCATGTTTTGGCGCCTTTTCCCCTTTGTAAGAACACATGCATCCGCTATGCAGCTGTGTTTGAAAATGTCACCATGTGGCATTCGTGTGGTTTATGACCTTCACCTTTTAAAGAGCAATATGCATTGACTTATGCAAGGACAACAAAAATTAAAAAAACACTTAGGTCTACAAAATCTTTTTTGGCTCATAAAAGTACCTAACGCTATATCTAGCAGTACCCACAATGATGCACCCTTTCCCCACCCCACTCTTTTTTCGTTGAGGAAGAGGAAACGTGGATGGAGGATTTCTTATAGTAAATACTATATAACTTGTCGTTTATTTTTTGTAAATAATGTTAAGAAGACAAGACACTTAAAGGAACAGTCTAATATATATTTTCATCTCGTGTTTAGTCCAAATACATTATTTCAATGGCTCGCCTATTATTTTATAGTTAATCCATACCTTAAATATAAATAGTTCCTTTATAAAAAAAAGTTTATGATCATTCGATGGACAAGTTTGTTAGGACATTTATATAAGTAAAAGGATATGCGTTCTGAAACATTACTACATAGTACAGTCACCCCTCCCTCCCCTCTCACTACTTTAGAACTTATCATTATGGCAGCTTGAAGACAATTATCGATCGACATCATGTTAAACAGTATTGAGAGAAATAATGGGTCGGTCAATTTGAAACGATTTTTTTTCTTTTCGACTTCAAATGGTTGTGACTGGTGATTGTTTCCCAGAATTTTCTTTGATGTAGCAGTGTTGGCCAGAGAGCCCGCCGCGCCAAAAAGAAACAACACCGCATTTATTTTGTTACAACCTTGGATAAATTAAAATCACAGTGATTTAATTAGCGACTCCATGTTTTAAGTGCGTTAACAATGTATTGAATAGCCGTTAATTAGCTGAGCAAACCGAAAGCAAAAATAACACACGCTTGTTTTCTTAGAAAATTGTATTTTATGCGACTTTTTATGTGCCTGTTTTCGGAAAAAAACAGCATTTGTTCATGAAAATAATGTTAACGATGAAATGCGTCCGGTCTGCACAATTTGCCAAAATTGTGTGTGTCATCGTACAATTTCTAAGATCGTATCACCATTACGTTTTTTTGCGGATTAACACATCACAGAGAAGTTACTTTTTAGGATACTGGATGTGTGTGGACCACGTTTGACAGTTTGTTTATTCCGGGATATGACGTCTGGCGAAGACAAGTAGGTCAGGTAAGGGCTACGGGTAAAGGTGTTAAAATACGTCATATTGACAAATTTGTCAAATTAACTTATATCCAATAAAATTAATCAACGCGAGATTTCTCGTTAAACAAATAAAACTTCGAAAAAGTTGTGCGAAATTATTAAATTGCCACAATATTTATTTCGTTCTATGTTTGAATCAAAAAGTAATATTTCTTCTTAAACGGTTTAGAGGGCTGTAATTTTAATTTGTGTTTTATTTGACTATCTTCGGTGATTCAGTGTTTGGACAACAAAATTGTGACAGAGCTGCAAATGTGTTTGTGAACTATTTTCGTTTTTAAGCATCAGTGTTTGGATAAATATCGCGAAAATGAATGACAACAATACAAAGCGTGTACAACGTTTTTGTTGGTCAGTCTAGATGGGAAATGTATGCACTCACTTAATCTTTACCTGGTGTTTTATAATTGAAATTTGAGTTTTTCTGCGTAAAACAGGTTAGTAGTGAAACATTTTATCGTGATTAGCCTAATTTTAACTAAAGCGCAGTTTCCTGTTGTTTCGGCTGATTCAGGAGGGTAGTTATGTGTCTGCAATTTTCCTCCGGGTGGCTGACACTGAATAGCCTCGTCGCAAACAATCTATTGCCGATTCCTTTATATGTAATGGAAGACTTTTGCCTCTCCCCAGAATGTTTACTTCTTTCGTCATTTTGCAAACACACCGGAAGTACTTTACATTAAGAAATTTATTTAACGAATTTTTTTAATCAAAATCGCAACGGAGTGAAATGGAACGATTGAAACGATAGAAACGGAAGAAATGATAACTAAAAAAAATGTAATTTGGACTTTTAATGACTTCTCCTTATAATTGAGTTTTAAGCCGGATCATTAATGTTTACATTAATTGACATTTATTTCATTTGAAAAGTCTTTTTGTGAACATGAACTTTTGTTTATATGGATAATGAATCTTAAACATTTTCTTAAGCCTTTTACCAATAAGTTCAAAAATAAATTCAAAAGCTGCTTGATAACAGATGTCATTTTCTGCATACAGCCATAACACCAACAAATATAAGTCATTTTAAGTCATGTCTCTTCAACCTTTTACTCATTTATTGCTTTGTTTTGAAATACATTGCAGCAACCAATTATGATGATTACAATAACGTTCAGCTATGTTGTTAGTTTATTGGGTTTATTGTCCCACCAACAGTTACAGTATTTCAGTTATCTGGAGACGGTGTCCACTTGAAGCAGAGATAGTGCTGCCTTCACTGTGTATAGCATGCCCTGAACAGCTGGCAAGATACCACTCCCAGTCACGTTATCCTGGCACGGGCCAACCAGTCGTGGAACTACCCTTATATCTGCTTGAGCATTAGCTATACCACTACCATTTTTAACGACTTTGGTATGTCACGGCCTGGGATCAAACCCGGGGCCTCCCATACCTGGAACCGACGTTCTACCGATTGTGCTACAAGGACCGGTCAGCTATGTTGGCAAAGGAAGACACAGACAACTGTCCTGCTAGATCAAATGGCGCGAACCAGGTCAGCTGGAAACCCCTTCTTGCATTTAGTCCTTTCAATCCAAATAGAACTCGAACATAAGCGGTGAGAAGTTAACCTTCCAGAGAAGTTAATAATCGGTGGCTCTACAACTGCACAATGGGCACTCCTTAATCTCTTTAAATGACAAATATGATGAGAAATTTTGATTAAGAAATGCACTTTTAAAAGCTTTAAATACACAACAGACACTACATGTCTATTTATAAGTTTATACTGATTTGTTTTGTTTTTGAAATGCATTGCAGCAACCTGTTTGGGTCAGTAAAGTAACATCCAGCTATTTTAGTAGAACACCCCAGGCAAGCTGGGAAGTCTGGGAACAACCACTAGCGCACAACATATTTAAATCAGGAAAAGATTGAACAATAACCAAGGGAAAAAAAATCAAACTCTGTTAAAATAATAAATGTGTTACTAAAAATCAATTTGACAAAATTCTCTCCATGTCTGTAATTAGAAGTTCCTTGACGTCTGGTGGTAATCACTGTGTCAATGGCTACAGATTTTCAAAATGACAAACACATACTAAAAATAATTTGGAAAATACAATTGGGAAAAAAAAAAAAAACTTAATAGTATTTAACATACCATGTTCATGTATGATGTATTGAACTGCACAAATAATGAATTAAGGTGTTTCAGACAGTAGTAACATAAAACACACTGGTATCCATGGTAACCTAATCATTTATGATTGATCAAAATACTTTAGTTGATAATTTCCTATCGTGAGTTCATTTTCTTTTTAAATGCTGCCATAACTATAAAAGTAAAATATGAAACAAATAACACCAAGGTCAACCATATAAATTCCATAGGTTTTTATTTTATTTTTTTTATTTTTTTTTATTTTTTTTTGGACGGGGGAAGTAACATGTCTCACGCACAAGCTTGAGATTGTCTTGATTCAGTGGGGAAAGACCCCAGACATGGGTATGAATAAATGTTTGTTTGTTTATTGAGTTTATTGTCCCACCAACAGTATTTCAGTTATCTGGAGATCGTGTCTACCTGAAGCAGATATAGTGCTGCCCTTCACTGTGTATAGCATGCCATGAACATCTGGCATGAAACCACACCCAGTCACATTATCCTCACACCCTGCCAACCAGTCGTAGAACTACCCTTATGTGGGATGGGATTAGCCAGCATTTTGCCGATACTGCGCAGCGACATTTCTATCATTATAGCACAGGGGCACTTATGAGGTGCCCAAGGACTGAACCCGGCCGGTCCATTATACTGACACCGACGAGTCAGGCGTAATGCTGTCCCCTTAGCCCCGAGCGTTAGGAGGGAAGCCACTACTACCAACTTTAAAGTCTTTGGTTAGACCCGGCCGGGGTTCGAACCCACGACCTCCCGATCCGCAAGCCGACGCTCTACCAACTGAGCTATTGCGGCCGGTCTACCCTTATGTTTGCTTGAGGGTTAGCAAGGGAGCTATACCACAACCATTTTTAACGACTTTGGTATGTCACAGCCTGGGATCGAACCCAGAGCCTCCTGTACCTAGAGCTGACCTTCTACCGATTGCACTACCAGGTCACATATTGTCTGAGTAGAACCAGTGACACACCACGGATCCGATGGAAGACCTATCTGCATGGACATTGTTGTCATCGTCTTCCTATTGATAAGAACGTTGACATCTCTTTGAGGTAGAACAATAGTTATGCAGGAAGGTAATCACAAAGAACATTTCTCAGTCCTTAGACTGTGTCATTGCCTACTGCAAGCTAAAGGCAAGCTTAATTAGAATCATGATAGAGCTAATAATGCTAACAGTTGCAAAAACAGTTAACAGGGGGGGGGGGGGAAGGGGATGTGGATCAAATTCCATTCAGCTTTATCGCAGTAAATACTGGATATATATACACACAGCAAGGAGCATAAGCAGTCAACAGACAGAAATTTACTTTAAAAGCTTAATTTTTTTAAGCTTTTATGTATGTGTTTTCACAACTCTACTCTTTTGCGTGGTTGGTGCATCACCCTAATTATCTCCCCACAACCCCACACCCTCACTACACACACCCCAAAAGATCCATCCTTGGTGTAAAGTATTTATTAAAAACAAATATGCTGTTAAGCATATAATTTTAGATCCTAATCTAAAAAAAAAACTTTATGTAAAATCTAACAAAAAAAGAATGATAGTTTTTTTTGTTTTTTTTTTGCTCTGTAAATTTAGGCTTACAAAAGCATATGCATGAAGAAAAGGGCTATGAATATTTTTCAGGTCTGATGCTCTGCCATAACCTAATGTAAGGCAAATGCAATTAGTTCTTTGTGAATCATGATAGCTGCATAGAAAACTAATCACTTCGAAAATATCTCAATTCCATTAATTATGTGACATTTTAATGTGATAGCTCATGATGATATTATTTAAGTCTAATTACCCACAAGGAATGATTTCTTTTAATGAATATTTTACGATGTAATCAGGGCCATGTGATCAGGAGAAAGTGAAATTGTTCACATTTTATAACAGCAGGGTGTTGCTAAATATTATTTTATTAAAAGAAATACATGACGGATAATAAAATGAGTCATCTGTTATAAGAAACTATGCAAAGTAAAATATTGTGATATTTGATGTAGAAAATATTGGATATATTGAAATAAAATATGTAACAATGAAATAATTACCAAAGAAATTCTTTGTGGGTTTTTTTAATAAATAGTTCACATTTTGCATGATACTGAAAAAAAAAACATTCTGAAAGCATGCACAGATAAAATTATATTGTTTGTTTTACTTGAGTATAAATTAACTTTTTTGTCAAACTAGTGGCACTTTTTTCCAATGGTCCTGAATGTAATAAATTATATACTTAATACTAATAATATGCACACAAATTCAAGTAAAACATTCCATGTGCAATGGTTTCTAACGATCAAAAGTATGGCTTATGATTCAATTCATTTTCTGATGACCTTTTCTTTCATTCAACCACAGGATTAAATTTAAATTTAATTTTTTATATTTTCCCTTTTTAAATCTATTTCAATCTGAATAATTACTTGCAAAGAGCTGCTTAATGGTTGCAGTAACCTTGACTTTGTAACATGTTAGGCATATTTAATCTAATAAATGTGTTTTAAGCTCTTGAAAATCATGTTGTTAATAATAGCATAATCATCGTTTGTTAAGCCAGTTCTCTTCATTTCAATAGCTTAATTCATTATCAGCTTTGCTTTAATAAACAATTCTTACAGCTGATCCTAAATCTTACCTATTATCTTGGCCCCTACCTGTACTTGCTGTAAAAGCCATATGATAGACATCACTTAAAGGGGGTTAACCATGTTTTAACTTCAACATTTATGGCATAAAGAGTAATTTCCCTTTGAAACTAACTGCCATGCAGTGGGTGGTTAACTGTTAATAACAAAAATAAAAACGGGCATCTCTCAACAACAATTTTGCATTTTAAGGCATTTCAGTATTTGTTGTTACATATCATAATAATACTAGATTTTTTATAGCAAATATATATAAGATACATAATAGTAGAAGAGTAACATCATGCTTTTGTTCCAAATATCAATTACCATACTAAGGTATCATGAATTACAATGTAGCTTTGGGACACTTCTAGACAGCAGAAATATCCAGTGGACTGCACTGCAGTCCAGAAAAAATACAACTTCCCAGTCCAGTTGTTCAAGTGACTTTAAATCTAAAGGAAATTCTTTTTTTTCTAAGTTTGGTACAGTGTATCGAGATACAGTGGATCACAATTCAAGGAATTTACGGGCTTTTATTGATACATTGGTCGTGTCATTCTTCCTCTTAGTAAAATATTTATGATACTACTTTGAATCATCATACAGATGTATAGACTCAATTGGATGACACTAATAGTCCCTTAAATGAATTATCTTAGTAATGAGATCGCAATTTTACAAATGCAGAAATCTGACACGTGCTATCATTTTTTCACGCCTCTGCGAATGATCACAGCTCTAGCATTCAACTTCCCAATGTTACCTTGATTGACATGTCAATCTAGAGCATGAAAAAACATTAAGTGCACTTTGTTCGATCCTATACGATGGCAAAGGAATGTGTAAATTTGGTACAAATATAAATAGATTGGGTTAGAAACAAATCATAAGCTGCCACCTTCACCAGATAACCAGTACATACATTGAATCAAGAAACAATGTATAAATGGATTAACTAGCTAATATTTTTACTGCATATTTCACACACTCCAAATCCCTTCATTATTCTACCACACTCCGACAGTTTATTATAGGTGTTTGTCACATATTTTCACGCACTTGATTGACACCTTCACCAGATAACAAGTACTTACATTGCGTCTGTGGAATCAAGAAACAATGTATAAATTGATTAACTAGCGAATATTTTCACTGCATATTGTAGTTTGTCATACTAGGTTTTCACACTTTTATTTTATAATCATGTATTTAACAACAAAAAAAGCTAATTAATCATTCCATGCTACGTTTTTATTTCTAATCAGCTATATAAAATGTACAACACATTTACGACATAATGTCAATGAAAAGATCGATTTACGACACAATGAGGTCCGGTACATTTATATAGCAGCATCTCATTAGTATGTTATTTATTGATTCTATAATTTTACAAACATTTTGGTTGGTCCACTGGATATTTGTTGCATTGCGCTTCAACGCTAGTTATCATGCGTGATGTATCAAACATTAATATGATAGCGCAGGTGCGAGTCAACTAGTCAGTCATTGTTCATCTTTCTTTACCATTTTGATTGTGTATAAATTACAGGTGGTGTGGTGTTGTTTTTAGCTGTTGGCCATGTTACATCTCACCGACACAATTAAGGTCATATTAGTGATGTCCTGCTACCAATTGGTGGAGGAAGTCCCCAGACTTATGCCTGGGTAGAACCACCGCTGCACCACAGGTAAACTGGAAAACGTCCACATGTGAATTTTCTCACCTTGACAGGGTCTCAAACACAGGCAGTGAGGGGCTGAGGATTTAGAAGTCAGGGGTTCTAACTACTCGACCACGTGTGTTTCTAAATTACAGGTGATGTGGTGTTGTTTTTAGCTGTTGGCCATGTTACATCTCACCAACACAATTAAGGTCAAATTAGTGATGTCCTGCTACCAATTGGTGGAGGAAGTCCCCAGACTTATGCCTGGGTAGAACCACCGCTGCAACGCAGGTAAACTGGAGAAACCTCCACACATGAAATTTCTCACCTTGACACATGCAGTGAGGGGCTAAGGATTTAGAAGTCAGGGGTTCTAACCCCTCGACCACGTGTGTTTCTAAATTACAGGTGGTGTATGAAAAATAGGCAAGAAATACAAGACTGGTATTGACTAATCACTAAGCAGTATTTCTGCAGGTGAGATAATAATATAAATGTCTTATATTTCTTTCCTTTTTGTTGTTGAGAACATGTTATTAATTACTGGGAATTAAAGATACCTACCGTAATGTAATATGTATGTATTGCAATACCTATCAGGGTATCATATAATATGGCAAGTATAGTGATACACAAAACCTATCCTCAGAATAGAATAAGGGTCATACCTTTAAAGATTCTGGAAAATTGGCTCTCAGATAAAAATATCTCTTTCATTATAAACTTACAACCTAAGGAAACATTCATTTGAATCATTCATTTAAGATATAGAACATAATTTAAATATACATGATCAATTTGTGCTGAGCAGACCAAGTGTTTATGGACCAAAATGGTGGATGTGGTGAAAATGGTGAAATCTATTAACTACTACAAGCTACACTACGCCTCGTATTTTTTGTTTTTGTTTTGTTTCTGTTACATCACACTGACGCACCTATGGACATTTTAGCAACATCCAGTCAACTTTTAGGGGAGAAAGACACCAGACAAATGTCTCAATAAGATCACCAGCACACAGCAGGACAGCAGGAAGACCTCGCCACATTGTTAATATACCCACATTCAACTATGGAAAAAGCCATACAATAGCATTGAAGTTATATCATAGACTGGTATTTTTTAAAAGAGCCAAGGGTGGTTACTTGGTATTAGATGAGCTAGAGTTACAGTTCTTGTGCAATAAGATTGAAGTTATGTTCTAGACTGGTATTTTTTAAAGCAGCCAAGCATGGTAACTTGGTATTAGATGAGCTAGAGTTACAGTTCTTGTGCACTTCATACCTACACGACATTATGTACGTTATAAGTTTCGAGTGAAACATGCAACAATGTCTTACAAGAAAGTAAAATGTTAACAACACTGTCAGACTAACTGAACCTCTGTGTCAGCAATGCTTTGCCAGCAAACCTAAGATAGAAGGGGGATCAAGGTAACCAGATATTTACTGTTCAGTGAAAACAGTAAGGTTTTGACCAGAGATTTGTTTCTTTAGCATTTGCATCATACAATGCACATTAGCATTAACAAATTCAAACAACAGTACCATTTCAACATTGAAGCATATTGTAGTAAACCACTGTTGTTTTCTTCTGATAGAAAGCTTTCAATGATTGCACCACACACTGGTAATTTTTGTAATATGTGATCCTTCCTTAAATACAACATTAAACGTTGCTGCAATTATTTCTACACTCTTTTCGTGTTTACTACAAAGGTCCAGTCACATTGACTCTAACGGATAAAAATGACATAAAAAATCTAATTAAGAGTGATAACTAAACAATAAAAAGTTATTTAGACACATTTTAGGAATACAATTTAGAAGAAATAAAATCCACAGTTAATAATTAAATAAAATATCAGATCTGATTATTGGTTGTAAGTGAACATGCTGTCTGTCAAAATACAGTGTTGTCTTTATGCAGGGCTTTAGTAGAAGCTGTTGAAAGATGCCTTCCCCTCAGAAAATTTCTTTAAAATCATGCTGTTTTCCCCAAAAAGTAACTTTACATGAGGTTTTTTCATTCCCCTTTATGGAAGAAATCAAACTATTTTCCCCAAAATTATAGCATGGGCCCCTTCCCCTGGCAGTGAAAAAAAGCCTTGTTATGTTGGGAGAATGAAAATCATTATGACTATTTTTAAATCATTGCTACTGTTCTGAGTACGAAGACCTATTATATCTCTCATCTTGGCATGTGGCAATATACATCATATATCTTGGTTATGAACAATGAATTAATTGGCTTAACAGTGATACAATCCTTTAAATACATGTAAAGTGCAGAACATGTGGTCCTTTGTGACAAGCACCTATACTAAACTGTCCAAGTGTGGTTGAATAAGAAAGGGATTTGAAGCGTGTATATTACTTTACGTGCATGATATATATAGAGTTATGAACTCTTGCTATCACATGAAGTGGTATTTTGTATGCACGTCTACCTGTCTTACATCAAAGCCCCTATGAAGTTGTAGGTGAGGTAAAACTGGAACACTAAAACACCACCAGCCAATATGTTAAAGGTGGTATCTTGCAGTTTACAATTAACAAAACCTTATACATTTTTGTGAGAATTTGGGCACAATTTTCACATAAACTAATATCTAAAAATGACAACTATGAACACAATTTCAATTGTAAGAAAGTACAAATCATGTTAAAAGTGATAAATGTTTATTGTTCGCAAACTACATATAAGCACAATGGGGTCTGAAAATAGATACCGACAACAGAGCAGATTATCTTGATGATGCTGTAACTTGATGTAAAAAGTAACATGGTTTTCCTTGCTTAAAAATTGCCATTTACAGGATTTTTTTCGTAATACAAAAATGTGTATTGTTGTTTAAAAAAAACACTAAATCCAGTCCAAACTGTCGGATATCACCTTTAATTGATTCAACTGGTTTTATCAACAATAAGTTATGTAAATTTGATATCTCTTCACAATGACATTGTTAACTCTAAACCTGCAAAGCACAAATTGAGCAGGACCTTGAAAACTATATAGCTTCAGATCAACCAGCAGCCAATGAGAGTTGTCTGACTGGGATACACCAGTACACTTTTTGCTGCCGAGTATGTAGTAAACATCTTAAGAGTATGTTTGTGATTGTAAGCAAGAATATAAAAACTTAGCACTGTGAAAATGTGGTGTGCTAAGGGTTCAGGGACTTTATCCTTACTTAGCTTCATTTTATTTAAACCCAGCATTTATTTCTTAGTTTTGGGCTTAGATGAAAATAACATGCTGAAGTTAGAATATTTATTTATAGAGACTCAGCAGCAAATAGTGCAGATGACTCCTATTGGGAGCTGGTTGATCTGGATCCAAACTGTTAACTTAGCCTGACTAGTATGTGCTTAGCAGGCTAAGAGTTAAAAAAAACAGTGGCACGATACAGACTGTGGTTTAAGGTTCAAGGATAAAGCTGTAAGTGTGGCAAAGTTATGAATATTTCTGACTAAGATAAATAGCCTCTTCTACCACACTATGATGACTTTATCTGACAAGGTCAGTAACATTACAATAGGTGTAAACAAAATGCCTGTAAATGTTATAAGACATTGCTGCAACAGTAATATATCAAGAAAAAAGTAGTGCGCCATACACAAAGGCCCAGTTGATATTTATGGGGTACTGAATAACAAAGTAGAATCTTTTTTTTATTTCTTTTTAAATCTGGTCCTGCTGAGCACAATCTTTAAAAATAAAAAATAAACAAGATCTGATGAGCTGGCTCTTTACTAAGATCAACATGATCTGATAAGCATGATCTTATCATGGTCCTGTTTCGTTAAAAGACTCTGGACAATAATTATACATACAGCTTTAAGAATCAAACATTCCTACAATGAAATTATTTTAAAATTACAGATTATACAAGGGTTTCCATTCAGTACAATTAGCTCTTCTTACTGTTGACAGATCTTTTAAAGAAACAGTACCCATAATTGTATAAATTAATGATGTCTCACCTTATGAAGTTCGTCACCACGGGGCGGGATAAGCAACTTCAGATGATGCTTCTGCATCATTTTCAGAGCTGTCGACGGACTCGTGATATCATCCGTCAGCTCCAATGACAGCTCATGGTCACCTGACTTCGGCATGGTTAATAATCCGTTCACACAAAATGAATCACCGAACTCACAATAATTAAGATGCACCAAACTCACAATACTGTATCCAAAATTGTTATTGTATGTTAGTATACAATACAATAAATCCTTGCAGTAATAATTACAAGACACGCAAATGCTAAATGTTTGTTAATTAACCCAAGTGCGCTAAACACTTGTCAAAGATGCAACAAATAAGAAGTCCTTTCAAAAGATAACCACTGAACTCAAATACTTTTAACTTAGATTACAAAATTATAAATGCTTGTCTTAAGATCCAGCAATTGTTAATGCTTGTACAATTAAAATAACTTAGGACATAAGTGTCATGCTGGTCTATGATCCGTAAGTGCAAAATACTTGTCTAAGATCCAGCAATGGTAAATCCTTTGATGCTGATGATCTCTGAACACAATTTCCAACTTAAGTTTTAGATTTCAAAGTGATAAATACTTGTCTAAGATCCAGCAATGGTAAATCCTTTGATGCTGATGATCTCTGAACACAATTTCTAACTTTAGTCTTAGATTTCAAAGTGATAAATACTTGTCTTAGATCCAGCAATGGTAAATCCTTTGATGCTGATGATCACTGAACACAATTTCTAACTTAAGTCTTCAATTTCAAACTGCTAAATGCTCATCAAAAATCCAGTAATGATTAATACATTCTTTTTAATGATCGCATAAAATGATGTCTAAAACTCAACAATGATAAATGTTTGCCCTGGATCCAAGACTGGTTAATCCTTTAACAGTGATGACCCTTTATCTGCAAGATGGACCTCTGAACACAGCAGTAACTAAATGTATTTGTCAAAAATATTCAACTATGGTAAATCTTTGTATATTAAATTCACGACAATCACAAATACTTTTTAATGTATAAAATCCAACAATGGTAAGTCCTTGTCCATTTATTCACTTCACTTACATACTTTATAGTATATAGGATCCAACCAGTGGTTATCCATGCATTATACACAATTCTATATCCAGAATTGCAAGTCAGCAGCTTCTGTAAGAAAAATGACACTTTTATAATATAAACAATAAAATGAAAGATAGATGTGGAAAAGCAAGAAAGCTTTTAAACATTTGTGTCAACAATTAACAGGAACTATTGGAGACTTTTGTTTGTAACAAGTTACAAGTATAAAACTATATCCAGATTGGCATTTAGTCTATTCCATAGTTCTTCTGGGCAGTTCTTATCTCGTACACAGCTGCTGTTTAATGGGATATTAACGAGATATAAACTGCACTAATTATCTCAAACAAAAAATGGTCAGTTGCACAGCTATGTGGTCTGATATCTCAGTAGCTAATTAAACATTCTCTGCATCACGCCTAGTACAGTAGCAGTTGTTTGGTTGAAACAATGTAAATATCCTGTGTGTTGAATAAGAATAGATAACACTTTTAAAGCATATTGGACAGGGTTGAGCCTATGCAAATAATGCTTACAGGCAATTGAACTTTATGACAGTTGAGCCTATGCACATAATGCTTAAGTGAACTCTACGACAGTTGGGCCTATGCACATAATGCTCACAGGCAAGTGAGCTCTACAATAGTTGAACCTATGCACATGATGCTCACAGGCTAGTGAATTCTATGACAGTTGAGCCTATGCACATGATGCTCACAGGCAAGTGAACTCTAGGACAGTTGAACCTATGCACATGGTGACAACAGTCAAGTGAACTCTAGGACAGGTGAGCCTATGCACATAATGCTCACAGCCAAATGAACTCTACAACAGTTGGACCTATGCACATGATGCTCACAGGCAAGTGAACTCTAGGACAGTTGAACCTATGCACATGGTTACAACAGTCAAGTGAACTCTAGGACAGGTGAGCCTATGCACATAATGCTCACAGCCAAATGAACTCTACAACAGTTGAACCTATGAACCTGATGCTCACAGGCAAGTGAACTCTATGACAGATGAGCCTGTGCACATGATGCTCAAAGGCAAGTGAACTCTATGACAGGTGAGCCTGTGCACATGATGCTCACAGCCAAGTGAACTCTATGACAGGTGAGCCTGTGCACATGATGCTCAAAGGCAAGTGAACTCTTCAACAGTTGAGCTTATGCACATTATGCTAACAGGCAAGTGAACTCTTCAACAGTTGAGCATATGCAGATTATGCTTACAGGCAAGTGAACTCTTCAACAGTTAAATCTATGCACATTATGCTTACAGGCAAGTGAACTCTTCAACAGTTGAGCCTGTGCACTTTATGCTTACAGGCAAGTGAACTCTTCAACAGTTGAGCCTGTGCACATTATGCTAACAGGCAAGTGAACTCTTCAACAGTTGAGCATATGCAGATTATGCTTACAGGCAAGTGAACTCTTCAAAAGTTAAATCGATGCACATTATGCTTACAGGCAAGTGAACTCTTCAACAGTTGAGCCTGTGCACATTATGCTTACAGGCAAGTGAACTCTTCAACAGTTGAGCCTGTGCACATTATGTTAACAGGCAAGTGAACAGTTGAGCATATGCACATTATGCTTACAGGCAAGTGAACTCTTCAACAGTTAAATCTATGCACATTATGCTTACAGGCAAGTGAACTCTTCAACAGTTGAGCCTGTGCACATTATGCTTACAGGCAAGTGAACTCTATGACAGATGAGCCTAGGCACATGATGTTCATAGGCAAATGAATTCTACAACATTTGCGTCTATGCACATGATTCTTACAGGTAAAAAAACTCTGCAGCAGTTTTTTCCTTACTTGTACTTGATTTTGTTGTGAAACTTAACTTAAAACAAACCCAGCATTTTCCAGCATTCCTTTCAAGCATTAAGAATGTAAACTGATGTTAACCAATACAAGGCAATGTCGCAATTTTGTATTCATACTTGATTTAATTTTAATATTCAATTAAAATTTAATATTCAGTTGTTCAAACTAATCTTAATGTAATATTTGTCAATGCATTCAATGAACTACATATCATAAATTACGCAACTGGACAAATTTTAACCATTATGACAACGCATAAATTCATTTGGTTTTTTACTGGTCTGCATTATGTTACAAATATTGGTAAATGTAGGCCAAGAAACATGGAAATCAAGTAGTATATCAGACTTAGTTGCATGTGCATTGCATTATTCACATAACGGTCAAGATGCAACATTGAGAACAAATGCCGATTATAATGAGCCACGCATTAGATTTAAGGGATTTATAATTAAGCAGGCTTTTGGGGTTGTTTGGTTGCCTGATTTGACTACCTGTGGCACAAAACACGTTGCTCACACCAGGTTTTGGGTTGCCCTGGGCAATCAGATGCTCATTAATGTCGAGCAGCAGTTGATTCCATGCACATGAGACTTTCAGGCAAGCGGACCCCACTGGGTTTATTTAATATATTATGCCAGTCCGAGATAGAGGACTGGACCTGGTAGTACAATAATAAGAGCATCGTCGTTAAAAATGGTAATGGTATAGCTCCCTTGCTAATGCCCAAGCAAATATAAAGGGTAGTTACTCGACTGGTTGACCCAGTGTCAGGATAATGTGACTGGGTGTGGTATCATGCCAGGTGTTCACGGCATGCTATAAACAGTGAAGGCAGCACTATATCTACTTCAAGTGAACAGAAAAATGACATACTGTTGGTGGGACGATAAAACCCATTTAAGATAAACAAACAAGATGGAGGCTCAACTGCAACAACAGATTGAAAGACATTGCAAAGTTGTTGATTCTATCTTAACCTAAAGACAACCAAGTATTTTGACGAATGTTTTCCCAAATAAACAAGTCATGTTATTTAATATTTTTTTCAAATATTTGTTGTCCATTTATATTTCGGTTTTTGTTTTGGCATAGAAGGCCACCTGTGTTTCAACTTCATTAAAGCATGCCAGATATGTGCAGTTATATTTTCTAAATAAGAAACAAGTAAACAGTTCCACTAAGGAATGTCATGGTACATGTGGGTTTCAGTCCAAATGAAAGGCCACTTTTATTTATATCTCTCACAGGGAATGACAGACAATATGTTAGCCATCTTTTTTGTGTAACTCTTTTGGGATCAGTCAGAGCAAAATAACTTGTTTTCTGTTCTTCAATGACAACAGCTGCTGTACAAATCTTACAATGTCATGATACAGATGTTAATCCATAGGTCAATATACCATTTCCATGTTGAAGTTTCTGCTGCCAAGCCATTAAAGGCACATAATTTGCTGCATTCTGATTCAACTTTTTTTTTGTTACATCACACTGACACAATTATGGTCATATTGGTGAAGGAAAACCCAAGGCCGTGTCTAGGCAGAACCATCAGCATACCACAGGTACCCCAGCAAGTTAGAAAACCTCCCCACATAGAAGTTTTCAACCTTCCTGGGACTCGAACCTCAAGGCTGGGGACTTACAAGACTCTTATTGCTCGGCACCACTTGACTGGAGGAGATTAACTGCAATTCAACAGAATATAAATAGTGTTGTTTTTTTTAAATACACTGCAGCAAGGCAAGTATGGTTACAATAGCTATGTCCCTCTTTTTTGGTAAAGGAAAAACCAAGACAAATTTCTTAATAGAACCACCAGAGCACTGCAGGTCAACAGACCTTTGGCCCAGGGCAGAACCCACATGATGATTGGATATAAAGTTATATTAAAAGGTTCAATAATATATAGTTTAGTGGTTCTTTCGCTTCTTATAACAAGTGCAAATCCACAAATTTTACAAATTTGATTTTTAATTTAAAACAAATTTCACTAAAACATACATAGTACATAGTAACTGTGGCCACACCTCGCTATCATTGCCAGAGAAATACCACAGGCTAATATCTGGGTAGGACCACAAGTGCAAAGCAAGTCAGCTTAAAGATCTTATAGCTTGAAAGTTCTTAACACAAGTAGTATTTAACATATTATTCAAAGTACATGTTCAGAAAATTGAAAATTCACATAATTTGGTTATTCTTTTTAAACACTTTGATGTATTGTTTTGAATAAATGTACATTAAGTTTATAATGAAGATCCAAGGCTAAATTAGTCAACACACTGACAACTGTAATTTGCTTAGCAAAGGCATAAAGAGGCATATTCATGAATGTTGGGGTTAAAACTCAAACAGTAAGAACTGAGAAGAACAAATCGTTGACTCTACCTACGCCGCCATGGGCGACCCACACAGTTCTGCCTACCGGTATTTTAACTCTGGGGTTTATTGGCGATGCGCCGGAGCGCGACACCTATATATGGAATGCTCATTAAATTTGCACAAGGGGAATTTTTGTTTTTGCAGACTTTCTGAATATGATAAAATCTTCCTTATTCGGTAAATGGTGTTCTATTCTATTTATTCATTTTTATATTTTTGTGTTTCTGTTAATTTAAAGGTATCTTTGGTGCTATTTCATCTTGTACACTTAAGTTTTATAGTTTATTATAATAATTTTGCAACTCTTTTCTACATATGTAACATCTACATATATACATCTTTGAAAACCTGTTTAAATGGTGTCGTGTTTTGCTTTTTATTTTGTTTTAAACATTTTATAGTCAGGAATAGGTAATATATATACTTTTTCTCGAGATTTATGGTATACTGAAAACTTTCAAGTAAAATCCACAACCTCTCAAATGTCCTAGTTACTTGCTTCCATATTGCTTTAATCTGTTTACCTCTTCCACTTTTTGCATCGACTTTGATGCTTCGCAAAAATGACTTTCCTTGTCAATATCTTAGCTTGGACTAAACCATGCAGACAGTGCCATTTTTCCACTTAAACAGGAACTGGCAATACAGAAGAAAATCTATGTATGTACTGACACTACAAACAGAAAGTTAGAATAATTGTGAAACTTAGTCTTCAAAAATGAATATTTTCTGAAGCGTAGAATACTGTAAAAATTGAAAATGAGTTATTAGAAGAACTCTCTGTTTACTTTCATTTTATGAAGTGTACTTAAAATGATGCTAATAAGATATTATAAATGCTAAAATTAGAACTGTTAGAGGACAGTTTACTCTTTACTTTCTTTAACAGATGGAGTGCAGAACCTTACAAAATTTTAAGTAGGGAAAGAGGCATAATGTTTGTTGGTTGGGTTTATCATCCTAACAATAGTATTTCAGTTATCTGGATATGGTGTCCATTTGAAGCAGATATAGTGCTGCCTTCACTGTGTATAGCAATGCCGTGAAAACCTGGCATGATACCACACCTAGTCTCATTATCCTGACACCAGGTCAACCAGTCGTTGAACTACAGTTATATCTGCTTGAGCTTTAATAAGGGAGCTATACCACAACCATTTTTAACGATTTAGTATGTTGCAGACTGGGTTCGAACCCAGGGCCTCCTGTACCTGGAGCTGACTCTCTACTGACTGCGCTTCCAGGTCCAGTTGAAGCGTAGTGCTAACTATGCCAAAACAAATTTAGGAATTACCTGCCATATTGACATGCATCCAAAATTGATAGATATATAAATTTTGATGAAAATATCTTGCATGGGTTTTGAGAAATGGATCTTAAAAAAAAAGCTTAACAAACTCCCACGGCATAAAGAGGAAAGGGTAATGAAAACATCTTCATTTTCTTTGAAAAACAGAGTAAATAATGATTTTTTGTTTTTCAAAAGTAATTTGCATTAAATATAATTTATTCTGCATATACTGAAGTCTTGATTTATTTCGTGTTGAGTAATTTCAGAAAATGCGATATATCATCTTTAAAGAAACAAGACAAAATGTACATTTCTAAAATCTGTTGATGGAAAACTTCTACAAAACAGCATATTGTCACAGAAGGGTAAGAAAACAAGTCAGCTAGAGGACGAAAACAACAATAAGCCAAAAACTTAAACCTTAGTTTTAACATTTTCAGAAAATAAAAAAAAAGCAAAAATAACTGAGTTTCCCTACCTTCTGTTATATCTAAAATTATCTCTCACTACATTGAGAGAGCTTGTACCAGCCGCTGTTTCCTTCACACTTAATTTAATATAAAACCAGAGACTCATTTATCACTCTATGCAACATTCACACACAAAATTCAGATGGTAAGACCATCAAAATGCTAATGCTGCAAATTAGACACATGGCTCGTGTTGAAACAAACACAGCATCCGAACTGGCGTTTATTATTTATGGTTTATATAAGCACATTAGCATTTATGTATTTTAATCAATGCTTCATATTTAACATGTGTTGCCCCTGTGAAGAAAAAATGACATTTTTTATGACAGTCATTTATCAATTAGAGTTATATCCCTAGTTCCCTTACACCTAATTATCTATACAAGATCACAGAAAATAAAGACATTTTAGAACCCAAAACATGTGCACAAGCATCATTGGACCCAACAATGTAATACTATGTGGCTCTGTCATGTGATATATTGTATCTAAATGGGACCCAATCATGTGATAACTATATAGGATCAACCAGCCATATATCTTTATAGGACCCAGTCATGTAACACCCATATGGGACCTGGTCATGTAACAACTATATGGGACCCAGTCATGATACATATATGGGACACGGTTATATCTATTTGGGACCTAGTCATATGATACCAATATGGGACCTGTTCATATAATAACTATATGGGACCTAGTCATGTGACAACTATATGGGACCAAGTCATGATACATATATGGGACACATTTATATCTATTTGGGACCCAGTCATATGATACCAATACGGGACCCAAACATCTGATAACTATATGGGACCTAGTCATGTGACAACTATATGGGACCAAGTCATGATTCATATATGGGACACAGTTATATCTATTTGGGACCCAGTCATATGATACCAATACTGGACGCAATCATCTGATAACTATATGGGACCTAGTCATGTGACAACTATCTGGGACCAAGTCATGATACATATATGGGACACAGTTATATCTATTTGGGACCCAGTCATATGATACTAATACTGGACGCAATCATCTGATAACTATATGGGACCTAGTCATGTGACAACTATCTGAGACCAAGTCATGATACATATATGGGACCCAGTCATATGATACTAATACTGGACGCAATCATCTGATAACTATATGGGACCTAGTCATGTGACAACTATATAGGACCCAGTCATGATACATATATAGGACAGAGTTACGTTATATATATTTAGGACCCACACATATGATACCAATATGGGACCCAGTCATATGATAGCTGTATGGCACCTTGTCACAAGATCTACATGGGAACTACATGTGGTTATGTTAAAGGAATATGGAATCTTGCAAAGAGATACTACTACAGTGTCATATAATTGCTTCTATAGTATACGGAACCCAGTCTTTTATCTATATACGACCCTTTCATGTGATAGCTTCATGGAACCTGGTCATGTTAGACATGTTGCTAAACAGTACCCACTGAACTCTATCATATAATAGCTATATGGGCCCAAACAGAGTGATAGCTATATGGGACCTCTTCAAGTATAAGCTATAAGGTCTTATGTATAAAGCTGCATACTTTAAGACTGCAGAGCTATTTTGAACAATGCCATGTTTTTCTAACTCTAAGACATGAAATTAAATTGCAAGCAATAACCATCAAGTAAAAATAGGACAAGTATAAAAAAGAGAAAGAAAAAAAACTTGTTAAGACATTTATATAAACATGGATATTTATAGAAAGAGAAATGAAAAAGTACAAAAACATAAAACAGAAAATAATCTTGGACTTTAGCTTGTAAACAAGGAAAGGAATAATTCAAGCCTACATATAGAAGTTATTAACTGTTTGTTTGTTTTTTGGGTTTATCGTCCAACCAACAGTATTTCAGTTATCTGGAGATGGTGTCCACCTGAAGCAGATATAGTGCTGCCTTCACTGTGTATAGCATGCCGTGAACACCTGGCATGATACCACACCCAGTCACATTATCCTGACACCGGGCCAACCAGTCGTGGAACTACCCTTATATTTGCTTAAGCGTTAGCAAGGGAGCTATACCACTACCATTTTTAACGACTTTGGTATGTCGCGGCCCGGGATCGAACCCGGGGCCTCCCATACCTGGAGCCGACGCTCTACCGTTATTAACTGTCTACTGATGTCTAAATTCAAATAATATAACCTAAAGTAACAGAGTACTTCTATCAAATTGATGTGAGATATCAACTAAATGTATCTTGACATAGGCAAATACATCAAAGAAAACTTCAATTAACAGATAGACATATTAAGACACCATGCAAACATTACAATCAATAAGAAAAACATACAAACATAGTTTAAGTATCTTACAAGCTTAAAAGCATAAATAATCAGGCATGAAATAGAAGTACCTTACCAACTTTTTCAACAAAAAAGTATCCAAATAATTAACTGACTTATGACTGTAGCTTACTAGGAAAGTATGCTAGGCTGATGTGACAAAAATCATTGTAAGCCAATGATGACCCACGTGTTCACACATCAGTGCTCGAGAAGAAAGCTAACTACATGTTTTACTATGTTATGGGTACAAATGACGCCTCAGGCAAATTGTGCAGATCCAAATCTGCCAGCATCAATGCATAAGTCACATGATCAGAATCTAAACTTTATGTAGGACTCTAGCAAAATTATATAGGTTACACTGACCTCCTTAAGTAAAACTAAGAAATACAGGGTTATTATAAAAGATAAAAGGTTACAGTATAATCAAGACTTCAGATGACTTTTAACAAACAATGGCTTGACGAGATACTGGAGGCAGGACATTTAGTTATCAGCAATAGCTTACAGCTCTCTGAGCAATCCTGTTTTATCTCTCTACAAACAATGTTGTTATCTGATATTACTAAACTCAAAGATGATCTTCAAACATTTATCTTTAAGGTTATGGTTTTTATCAGTCTGTTTTTGTACATATTAGAAAATTCATATATAAACATCTATATGTTGCATAATCACACAAATTCTTTATTTTTTATTTTTGTGTTTGTTCAACATTTCTGTTTTTGTACATTTAGAAAATTGGCATATTTATAAACATCTTCATTTTGCATAATCACACAAAGAAATTCTTTGTAATTTATTCTTTTTGGGGGGCATTATCACACAAATAAATTCTTTGTTTTTTATTTCTTCTTTTTTTTTTTAAATTTCTTGTTCAATATTTTCCATTGAAAAAGAAGTTTGAGATAAAGATACAAAAGGATATGTCAACAGAAGTTGTCTAGTTGTTTAGTTTAAATAATATGTTATCATCTACTGCATACAATGACCTGAATGACAATGTCAGCATACAATGCATACTTTAACTGACCTAAAAGTACTTTATAATGAATGACCTTTAAGCAAAATTATGCTTTTTTGAATGTTTATGCTTGCAAGTTAAGCTACCATATTTATTCAAATTAAGGCACCTACCATATTGAAATGCCACCACAATTTCTTTATATTTATCATTGGGTAAAAGAGAAATGCACCAAAATCTTTAAAAAAGAAATAAGATATATAACAACAGTTTCTTATGCAAAGACTTATTCTGAACAATTTCTATTAATACATTATTAATATTATTTATGACAGTTATCTTTAAATGATCCTCTTCATTTCGTAGTAATTGAGGGTAACAAAAGAGAGAAGTAAATATGTAGTTACATATATTAACATTGGTAGTGTAGAGTGCAGTTTGTTGACAGAATACTCTCGTAATTGATTTCGTATTTTTTATTACCGACTCATGTTGAAAGAATTGGCAGCAGATGTGGCCTCTTTCCTCAGCAATTTTAATTACCTTATGTTATCAGAGAGTTCCCATGGAGGATTTTGCTAAATGTCACTATTATAGTCACTACGATAAGACATCTACTGATTTGGAACTGGAGACTAATTAATATTAATTCAAAAAATTAACATAAAAAATTGACCCCTGCAGCTGGGGCTCAAACTGAGGGCCCCTGATTACTGCCAATTGCGCTACCATTACAAAAATGCAGCTGTCAATTGTTCAAGTAGATTTTCAAACTGCCTCTGTTGCTTATTTGTTTCTTGTAAACTTATGATTTTAAATTGCATATGATGTGAATATAAATGAATCAGCTTTCATACGAAATGTCAAAGGATTGTTTTAGCTACATTCTGTTGTGAGGCTATAGTTGGATAATATGGTATGTATGAAGGAACATAATGACAAATGAAACTTTAAAAATAGACCACTTTTCAGAGAGCTGATAGAGAGATATATTTGTTTTGTTTTGCTGTGAGTCCATAGTTCTAAGTCAGATAAGGTGTGAAATACTGAATGGACAAGGCAAATGCCTTCTATTAATTATGAATTATATACAAACCTTAAGACTGTTGGTTGGTTTGGTTTGTTCTTATAGATATAGTACTAAATAAATGTCATAACCATATTCTGAACACAGCTTACCAACACAACTTTAGCTAGGGGACCCTTGGCTGGGTGGTAGAGTAGCCGACTTTTAACTCCTTTGACTGCTCTGTTATTGCATAGATTCGTGTCCTGGTAGGGGCGAACGACTTAATGCAGTGCATTGGTGGTTCTTACCAAACATTTGCTCTTTCTCCACCCAAAATATCTTGGCGTTGTTTTAATTGCCATAATTGCGTTGCTGCAATGTATTCCAATAAACAAACTACTTTAACAGTTCCAGGTTTATCAACGAATGCATTACCGTACCACTGGTAGCTCTATCCTGCTATCTTCCAATAATTCACCACATTCTGGATGAATGGACAGGTGCAAGGACCAAGGACTGACAAACTCCAACAACAACCTTGCCCAGGTTCATGACATTATTTTAGTCCTGCTGAAACTGGCATCTTTAATACTTGTTTTGTTTTTTGTTGTTATTTACCAACAAAAATTATGGTCACAATGGTGACACCTACCTTACTTAGTGGAGGAAGACCCAAGACCAATGTCTGGATAGAAACACTGGCACACCACAGACCAGCTGGAAAACATAGACGTTGTCACCCAAGTGGGACTCGGACCAATGCAGTGAAGGATCAAAGAGTTACATTTCAATGACCCTAACCATTTAACCACAGGTGCTTAAAACAACTTCACCCAAATTCATGACAAGTCTTGTAGTCTTGTGTGTGTGTCATACAGAGCCTTTAATGTATCATGACCAAAAATAACATAGCTTTACTTCAACAGCTGCATGCCATAATATCATAACAGAAGATGAAGGCCATAAATGGACTTAATAATCCATAACAAACAAATGTTTCTCTGTTCTCTTCTTCCATATGTAAACAACAGCTTCTGTCCTCATGAATATTCGCAAACCAATCTACGTCATAATGAATATTAAGGAGCTGATTTATAACATGTACATGAAACAGGCAATTCCTTTATTATAAATGATTAATTATGGACCAAACAGTGCTGCAATAGTTTAATAACCTATATACTTAAAGAGCAAATATGAATTTGTGCTGATAAATAAATTCGGATTGTTGTTGTACAATTTGTATACTGAAAAAAGAAACAAAAAATGTATTCTCAACAGAAGAGTGTGCAATCTTCCCACATATGAAACAAGGAAGTTGGCTCCACTTTTTCTTCATTAAAACAGGATCATTAAAAATGCATAGATGACTGACATTGTTTTGAACTGTGCAATTTGTCTTGTCCAAAGCATTCTTTATGATCATTTTTTTAATTTCTCATAGGCCAAAATGACTTCACCTATTGGGTTTGTTTGTAAAGGATCATAAATTAAACTTCCTGGTCACTTGCTTTTCTACAAGATTTAAAAGAAATTATGTTGTTTTTTTTTCATATTTTTTAAGATTTCATACTGTTTTACTTTTATTTAAATGATTTAGTCTAAGGAAAGTTAAACATGTTAACAAAGTTGTTTGATTCCTTTTCATTAAAACAGGGTTCGAATTACACCACGGCAATCACGGCACGTGCCGTGGTTGCCCTCCTTACTTGCCGTAATGCCCTCAGAATAATGCCAATATCCACGGCAACATTGTTGCCGTGGATGCCCTCCCGCTTTGCACCAGTGCCCTCATTTATTATGAAATAAAATTACATGTAAACAACGAACACAAGTTCCTATTGTTGACTTTTTTCGCCGTTGGTCAGTAATATAAAGCAACACTCGGATCACCTCGTCTACGAAATTGACTCGAATATAACTATGTGACAATGTCGCCGCAATATTGACGAACTATCTTCCGAAGCTTGCCGGAGGTTGTCGAGTAAGTACGAATGATAAAGCAAGTGACGAAAACCGACACTGCCGCGCAAATTCACCTTGTCACTGGCCATGTGCGCAGTAGAGAAGGTAGCATGTTCCCACTACATAAGTATTACGAGAAACGAGGCACAAAAGCGCATCCCCTAATAATGCTGCTTCTTACGTTCATTTACCCGCCAACGAATTACCGGCTATTGTTTCTAACGTGTCCACTCCCACGTCAACACTTACAATCGCAGTGTAATGACGGGGGGTAAATTTTATGATTGGAACTGCCTTCCGATATGTACCGATTAATAAACAGATGATCATCGGTAATCCCCGGCATTTCTTGTCAAAAGAACCTTCGACGCCAGCATTTTTTTAAAAAAATTTTTAAGAAATTCCACGAAAAGACAGAGTAATCACCACTCCATCTCTGGACTTTTTCAATGATTCAATCAGCACACTCTCCACAGGTTACAGGTAGAAGCAAAAAACTGATAAGCTGGTGTATTAGTTTTTTTATAAAGGCAAGTTGTACTGCTGAAAGTTTAACTAACCATGTTAACCGCGACAGTTGACTAGAAAATGAAAACAGTCCCTTTGATTCCATTCCTGCCTTCAAGGCTTCTTTTACTTGCATGACTAGAGCAGAGCTTCAGCAAGAAAGTGCATCATAAATGAAGAGGACATGAAATTACATTAAAACTCGATGAAAAACTGAAGTAGCCTTGGTGCCCCTTTTCAGAGGGAAATACTTGCCTTGGTGCCCCTGCAACTTGCCTTAGTGCCCAAAAAATATTAGCCCTGTCCAAGGCAACACTTGCCTTGCCCTAAAAAAATTGTAATTCTAGCCCTGTTAAAACAATTGATACATTTTTGCACCTATTTCAGTTAAGACTCAACAGTCAACACAAGCATTTATCTGTTCAATGTGCACATGCTTTCTGAGACAGCAGTGGTAACTATGATATTGCAAATCATATCTCGTGTGAGACAAGTGGCAAACATCTTTTTTGGATATTTCTAAAATCTTGTTCAGTGGTTTTCGTTTTCAAAAACAAATTTTGGCATAGAATATCGGGAATTCTCAGCATATTTATCCATGACAAATGCCATATAGGAGGCATTTATATCCTGTGATATCCTGTGATAGCAACTAAAATATATACTGGCCACACAATTTTTATGACTAAGAAGCAAACTTCTTGTGCTAATGTCAATTTAAGCTTCTGAAAGCAAAATCAACCAAGGGAATAATTGAAAGACTACCTTTCAAGATCAGAGTTATTGTTCTTGAGTTCTGCACTTCATCTCATCACATGCTTCTTTAATAAGTAGATTTGGAGTTTGCATGATAAATTGCAGAGTAATGAATGGTATTACATTCAAATGTAGGACAATTAGGGCACAGGCCTGAAGTGATTAATAAGGCCTAAAAAAATAATATTGTTGTTAGCTTAATATGCTCCCCAGGATTAGGCAGGGTAGGTGCAGGAATTGTTTTTTTCCCCCATTATAGACATTTAATATTCCTGGGTAGAATCAGCTCAAACCATACTGGCTCCTCAAATCTATGCCCCCTTGATTGATTGACAAGTTACAAGGTAACAGATGGAAAATGTTAAAGTCCTTTCTGAGAATTAGTAACGATTCGCCACAATAACGATTCGCCACATAACGATTCGCCACACTTATATAATGATTCGCCACAGATGAATAATGAATAATAATGTTGGTTATTGTGAGAAAACTATTGTGAATATTTATTATTTTTAATAAACAAAGTCATCGAAACGTTAATGAACCACATGTACTTTTGTCTTCCCAATCAAGAAAGTTATTCACACTTTTACAATATGTCGCCATCCTTCTAAGGGAGAGTTTTCATCGTTAAAAGTTTGTAATGTTTGCACTTGTCGATTAAGTGGCCGATTCCTGTTAATTAACCCTGAAGAATTCCTTTAATTAGAAACTAATGTTCTTAGTTTGTCAAATAAGGGACCGACTCCTTTTAGTTATTCCCGAAGAAAAATGCAAATCCACCCTACTCCTCCCCAAATTTCAATGTGCGTGTTCATGTTCATTCGTTGTGCATCAATGTTGATTTTTTCATTCATGTTCACTTATTTCATTCATAAATTCATATACTCTTATTACCTTGTGATTATATTTAATTCATGCTGTGATGTTTGGTATTTTTAATTATAACTTAACATTGAATTAAGAATAAAAATATTTACTAGAATGACATAGTTATTGTGTAACCCTCCCTTTACAGAGATAAAAAAAATAAGTGCCAATTAACAAGTACTTTCCGTATCAATATCATTTATCACACATGTTGCCAATAATTTTACAACTATGGCGAATCGTTATATAAGTGTGGCGAATCGTTACGTGGCGAATCGTTATTGTGGCGAATCGTTAATATACCCTTTCTGATAATATCGCTGGTCTAAACTTTTACCCTAGTACAGTCAAACCTGACCATACGACCACCCCTAACCGGCGACCACCTGCTCTATGCGACCACTTCAAAGCCGCCCGATCATATTTGTTCTGTAATTGTAATGTTATAAGCGCCCACCTTTGATTTGCGTCCAGCGACCGCACATAAACATGTCAAACATGCTTTAATTATACCCTAATAGGCGACCGCGTTAATCCACTCACACATTAGTTACGACCACACAATAAGCACTTAATTTACACGTTTGCTCTTCTATGCTAATCACTGCAATCGGCCGTGTCAAACTGGGAAATTACGTAATGTCACTGGGTCGATGTACACATCAAGCCCGCGCTCGATTCACACCTAATCGAGTGTACTCTATTACCGCTCGTATTGACACTTATTGACCATGTTCCGACCTCGGTTTCTTTAAAAGTAAATATGTTTGTATGAATTACGATAAATTGATTTGCTAAAAACTTAAAACATACAATTATAAAGCGCAAACTGCAATTGGAAACAGTAATGTAATGGAATATCTGGAACAGTTGTTCTTTGTTGCATTACGCATCAACATGTCTAAACGAACGTGCCTTACAATAGACGATCGTGTCCAAGTTGTCAAACTTTTGAACAGTGGGAAAAGTTGTCGTGCTGTTGCATCTGAGCTTGGTGTCGGAAAATAGCAGATTCAGAACATTGCAAAACAAAAACGTGAAATAATGGACGAATATGAACATGGAAATTCGAAAGTGAAACGAGTTAAACGTTCAACTCAAAATGACTCGCTGAACGACTAAGGTTATCGTTGGTTTTTGGATGCGACCGGACGGCAAGTGCCAGTGTCACATTCTAATTGACATGCGAATGACATCATTTGTGAAGCAAACTACCATTCATAATTATTTCAGTGCTAAGTGATGATTTTAGAACTGTTGTTTGCAATTTGATAACATGTAAATTATAGTGTATATACTTTAATTACATACTAATTTTATTACAAGACGACAGAGGATTTAGCACAAAATACAAACTGACTGTGAAAATCCAGGAGGAATGTACACAATACAAAATGCGCAAACATAATATTTGATAAACATACATGTATTTATGTGCTGATTTATTTATTTTATAGACATTAGTTGACCTTTACATGTCTAACTGTTCTGTTACACTAATAAAATATATTGATGTTATTGCTTTCTCTACTCCTTGCTTATAAAACACAATTTGTAAATTTCAAGTGTGGTTCTCACAAAAAGTAACCATGCTGCATTAAGAGACCACCTGTCTTAAGAGACCACTTTTGCCCTGTCCCGATGGTGGTCTTTTAATACAGGTTTGACTGTATTACAGGAAGTCAATATTTCCTAAGTAGGACATGATGGTTAAAGTAAACAAACAAAAACTTTTCATTACCTAACACTACATTGCAAAGTGCGACAATTTTTTTTATCTTTCTACAGACCTAAGAAAAAGGTCGGGGATATTTTTAGGTAGGGTCTGGTGACCCTAACAGAACAATTTTAGGCCTTACCAAGCAACAGAACAAAACACAATGAAAAAAATGCATTATAATTTTATATCATGCAAAACCAAAATCAATTTATTTAGTTTACAGTAAACTTACAAAAGGGATAGAAATCTGTGTGTTGATTTTATTATGCTTCATTCGATTTACTTCCCACATTATCATGACATCATCAAACCAAAGATCATGTCAACAAAGTACGGTTTTCAAGAAATCGACCTTAACAACAAGTTAAACCAATGCAAACATTGACAAGAGGATCAAGATGATACCTTTAACTTTTTCTTCCGAAAGTGTAACTACAAAGTTCCCACAATCCAAAGCTTAAGTGGAGAAATAAAGGAACTTTTATGGGACCTTTTCATCAAAGTCCATGGACCATTTACCTATCTTTATAAAACTACTTTATAAAACTAATTACTTATTGTAAAGAAGTGTCAACGAAAGTTGTAGGAAATTAGTTTTCTCAAAATCATTTTTTAAAGTTAGAACCATTATCTATCTGCCTTAAGGCAGGCCATAAGCTTACTGTTGTAAGACTAGATTGGAACAATTTCCCCGCGCCAAGTAGAAGAAAACAACCCTACCTCATTCTCAAGGACCGTGTCTAAATTCCTCGATCTTGCTGGGGAAAGATGAATCTTTCTGGTTGCAAGTCCATGCAACTGCTTCGAGAATGGATAGTAATGTCGCAGACGATACTCCTTATCCTGGTGGGATAAAAGATGTGGAAAGTGGAACAGTCGATCCCGAATCTTGCTGCACATTGAATGCCGAACCAAAGGTGGATCAGTGTGTTTTTCCCTTGGAAGGTCCATTGGTAAATCCCATTTTACGTGATAATTAGTATGGTGTGAGTGATGGGACAGAATACCATGTGTGTCCATGTTAGGTAATGGATCTGCTGGTATATCATATGACCTTGAACAAGGTCCAGCAGAAGTACTTGTGGATGGATAGCCATATTGGTTGTATGAGCCTAATGGCAAATCATAAGCACTTGAGCTAGGAGCTGTAGAAGTACTTGCAGATTGACTGGCATGCTGGTGGTATGGGCCTATTGGCATATAATAAGCACCTGAGCTAGAGGCTGCAGAAGTACTCGGGGATGGACTGGCATGCTGGTGGTATAGGCCCATAGGTCTATCAAACCCACTTGTGCAAGGTCCGGTAGAAGTTCCTGAAGATGGGCTACCATATCTGTTGTATGAGCCTGATGGTATATCACATGGACTTGAATGATTACCAGAAGAAGACCTAAGGGATGGGCTGCCAGTTTGATTAAATGATTCTTCTGATGAATATGGAGTATACATATTTCCGTGATCATCAAAACTGTGGTCAGCATTGTAGGATTCTGGATTCATCAGAGAAAAACCCGACTCAAATTCCTGTTCCAAAGTCTCAAGTCGATACTGATCTGAAGGACTCCCATTTTCATTTTGAAATGGAAGACTGTGACCATATTTTTTTGAAGTTGCCCCATTTTGCTTGCCTATTATGACATTCACATTGCTGTCAAAATCATCATCTTCATCATCTTCATCCTGATTCCAACAATTTGCTAGGTTTACATCTCCACCAAAGATTGTAAAAACATTTTCAGTTACATGCTTGTGATCTTCAGTGTTATTATTTGTATCCCCAGCAGACTTTTTGGTCTTTTCTTTATCAGTAAGGGAGACATTTTCATCGCTGGAACTATCATCGTCGAGTAACAGAGTGAGCTGTTGAGGACTGGTAGGGTTATTGTCGGTGATCTCTGAAGCAATATTTTGCAGCAATGGAAAATGACGAATGAAATCGTCTTCTGGAGTAGATGAAGACATCTTAAAGTCTGCAAAGGCAAAAAATGTTTTAGCATAGACATCAACTATTAACACTATTTTTCAAAATACATCTTACAAACACAATTATCGGTTATGATCATTTTGACAAAATTCAGCTAATAGTGGAAGAAGAAAGACCTTAGACAATTATCTTGGTAGGACCACTGATGTTCCCAATGTCAGGTGGAAGACCTTCCTTACAGAAGCTCTGGCATCTTACAGGAAATGTATTGTTGTGTGTTTTAAGTATATTGCGGCAACAGAATTTGAACACTATAGCAACACCCAGCTTTTATAGGTGAGACTGGGGCAAAATGTCTAGGTAAAACCAAAAGCATGCAACAGGCCAGATGGCAGAACTCCAGGGCTTTTTCAGCCTGTCTCACAGGGCCGATATTCGGCCCCGTTCCCAATGCCAAATGGCGACCATTTTTCCCAATTTCAAGAAAAAAATTCCCAATCTCATAAATTAATTCCCATTTGAACCGAAATGCCTTTTACCTTTAAAAAATAAATAACCAAGAAACCATAAAATCAAGAGACTTTTCCAAATTAAGCGGATCGTTTGTTTACTTTTGATCGGTGATCTGTGAAAACTACTTTCTGTGAATTTATGTTTGAATGTAACCGGTGAAAACATAGACTCTTACCCAACCGTATACCGTAACGCAAGTTGAAGATGCGTCACGGAGCAATTCCAGATAACATTGTAATCAATATATGGTTTGAAAATTAACGGAATTATTTTTTATTTCATAAACAAAAGTATTTTCGCCATAACTGTTTGACTGTGTATAAAACTGAAAGGAGTTATAAAGAAAAAAAGGTACATGCAGTACCGGCTTTTATACTGACCCGCGAAATATAGTGACAAAAAATGTCGTACAATAGTAAATTCTACGCGATGTAGAATCTACCAACTTCTGTAGATGATGACCATAAAACCCATCCAGCACAAAAGCTGTGGAGATAGGGTTCAGCTCCATGAACCTACTATGCACTTCTTTGAAAAGCATCCTTGGCCAGGAAAAACTCTCCAATTTAATGAGAATCTGTATTAAAGGCCCTGCAGAGCTTTATAAACAAACTATGGAAGAGCTCTGTAACACTTTCAGGGACACAAAAGCAAGGCAGATTAAGCTTTAATGCAGAAAAATAAACGTTGAAATTTCAAATTGGTTTGATTTGTCGATACTTTTTTTTCCCAAATTTGACTATTTACCGCGTCAAAAATTCCCAATTTGGGCTGGGGCCTTTTCCCAAAAACCCCTGAAAAAGGCCTGAAATCCCAGTAGGAATGTTTTCCACCAGACCACGACTCATTCCCATGAAGTAAGAGACAAAGAAGTAATATTAAGCTGGGACCCTAAACTAGATTGCTCTAGCTTTGTAGTTTGTAATTTATAGACATAGCAAAGGGGCATAACTATTGATGAGTTAAGATATCTCCATGGAACTGAACAGTTTTTGTATCTTGAAATTTCACAGCCTGGGTCAATTTTCAATGCCAATAAAAATCTCATTTTACGAACCATAAATTGTGAAGAGCCTACTAGTAGAGGCGTTGCGATTAGCGGTAACTTTATTAAATAAGATTTTCAAAAAGAACTGGGCCTACACGTTATTTAAAACCTAGTTACAGTTGTTTGGGGTGTAGCGGATCTTAGGGTATTGCAGATCAGTCAAATCTGAGCTTGATATTTTTACAACTTTTGTTGATTAAACCAAATAAAAAGTATTTCATTAGAAAAAGTGATATCCCGTTAGGATTTCCACGGTGAAATTTTCAGCCTAGCAGTTTTCGATAACCAAAAATGATGGCGTAACCAAACCGAGGTCACCGGAAGTTGACATTTCTACGGAAAACACAAAAACGAAAGTGCAAATCAACAGCGAACTTTCCAACAATATAGGGTAATTGATTAAACCAATGACATCAATTGATGGGGGTATATGTCCTTTATCACCATACGAAATTGTTTGTTCTTTGGACGTGTTTTTATTGATGTGTGAGCTGAAAAGTGAACGCACATATTTTTGGGTATTACGGATCATTAAATTTAGGGGGCCGTCTCATTAGTGAACCTGAATACGATCTGCCAAACATATCTCAAAGTTTCATCCCAACTTATAAACCCATTCTATGTTATTCTGTTAAGTTATTTCATTGATTGCTAGCGGTGTGCACCTTTTCTTCCACTTCATCATCCTCATTATTACGTTCTCTGCAATTATGTTAGCTGTGTTCAACTTCTTCAGTATAAGCTGCTAATCATGATTATCATTTTAATCATATCACCATTGTAACAAATTATATAATCATCCAACAAACATTTTTTTCAGTCATGTGGAGACAGTATCAACTTAAAATATCTTGTAATATATATAATACCACAACCAGTCTAATTAGTAATATCATGCCATGGATATATGACATGATACTACAATCAGTCTTATTATCCTTACATTTGGTGTACCAGTGCTGGGATAACCTTTAAAATGCAGATGATATGATGTATCTATGTATGATAAATATGGAATTGATGTGATGTAAATAACTGTTTCTGATATGTTTACTGTTTCCACATGGGGGTGGGGTGGGTGGGGGCGGTGATATGTCTGTTTGAGTTTGAACAATATACACTGGCATATCCATAGTCCTCCTCCTCCTCATCTTTTTTTAATATATCATCATCATCAACATCGTCATCTTTTTTTCAGAACAAAATGCTTAGACAACCAAATAAAAAGGCTGCTTCATGAAATGAGATTAAGTCTGTCTGTGAAAAATGCCAAAACCATCAAGAAGAAATACCTTTCACCTGGGAAGACAGTGCATGTCCGGAGAGCTATTTTGCTCATAGAGAAAGACAATGTATCTATTGGAAAACCTGCAGTTCTTGGCTGGTGAAGAGAAAAAAAGGCAACTCCATTTACAGATTCTCGGCGAGAATAGGAATAACTGTTTAATAAATAATCTTTTTGTTTGCTCATAGACAATCAGATTTGTGACTTGGTATCTCATGTTTTATGCCAAACAGATTCACTGCTTTATTTATCATTTTCAATCCATTAAAATCATACACCTAATATGCTGTGATAAATATTTATTATTTATGAAGTTAACTGTTAACAACTAACACTGCATAAGGTATGCAACCTCTTTTAGGTATGAAAAATAGATCTCAAAAGTACTATAATGTTTACTGTATGTTGAAATACATGGCCTTTCTTAGTGTTCAATCCTTATTATTGTATTTTTATGCAATATTTACAAATGTTTACTGTTTCCACATGGGGGTGGACAAAAGTAGTTAGATTGTGTTTACATATGATATAGTCAGTGGCATTTTGTGTACATTTTATATCATTTCATAAGAAATTGTTGAGGAGAGGTTTTGGTTTCCTTTTAATGATTTGCCTTTGTCTTTACATTTTTTGGTAGACTTCATTCCATATTGATTATGCTGCAATAATGTTTAAAGCAGCCTGGACACAGATTTTCTATTTAGCATTTTTTCAACTTTTGCTCATTTACTAAACCTTTGATGAACCACATTCAATCTGTACTGAAATATCATGACAGATTCCTTAAAAATATATTAATATACCTTCCATTAACAGATCTTAATGCATTATCAAACTGCGCATGCGCATGCATCGTCGGTAAACAATAGTGATTAGCCCATGAGTTACACACTATTTGAAATGAAAATGCAGTATCAATCACAACTCTTAACGTCTTGCACCGCCCCTAAAATTATTAAAATTGCGGAAATATCCCAACTCATGTCTGATGTATGGATGTAACTGGTATGTTTAAATAGACAAGGTTTCAAATTGATTTGTAAATGCTATAGATAATATATATGGCACTTAAATTATGTTTATCACAGAATAACCCAGCTTTGTCTAGACCCCTTTAAGCATTTGGCCTTTTTTGTTATTAAAAATACTTGTTATCTTTCACATACATCTGTACTAATAAACAAAGCAAACACAGGTCAGAAAATTTCTTATTAAGATCTGTTATGTTTGCTTGAATGCACGTTTGTTTGCTTACCCGCCTTTCAAATTCCAGTAAATTCATACTAATAAAATCCAAGATTGTTGTGAAAACTAATATTTGACCTGACAAAACGTACAAATTGCATGTGATTTAGTCATTGTAAGTTAAAACTTCTAATTCCAATCACTGATTTTAATTAAAGATTACTCAATGTTATTTGATCTTGTATTTATATCCCATCCCAATTAACTTTGTGTGTGTGTGTGTGTGTGTGTGTGTTCTGTGCGTGCAATAGTTGTTTTCTTGGGTGATACAGGTGTATTTTAAACTACCATACTTTGTGCAGATGTTGCACCGAAATAGTGAACGAGAGAGACGTAGACCAGACAGCTGCTGGAAACAGCGGACTCAACTTGAGGGAGCAGCCATATGATATGAGTATGCTTCACTGAAAACAATTTGATAGCATTATTCATGAGAAAAAAAATCAAACATATCGTTGAAATATTTAAGTTGCATTGTTGTGACAAATACGCCGTTTCTAGTGCTTTGAGACGATCCCTAGGTGACGTTTATCACGTGATCCGCTATACCCTAAAGTGATCCGCAACTACCCAAATTGATACATATCAAAAAGTGAAGCGTTTGCAAAGAAATATACGTCCGAGATTAAAATGGTTAGCATTTTTGGAAAGAGGACATTTTTTGCAATGTAAATGCATATTCTGTATTTTGAAAACACTTTTCTCTAATGCGTATGCAGCGAAAATGTCGTTAGTGATCCGCTACACCCCAAACGACTGTATAAATGTTAATATCTCATTTAAAGACTTGCCTCTTTTATTTGTATTGAATCAAAAATAGATCTAAATGCAATAGAAAAAAAAACAAACTGAAAATGCTGATTTTCTTTGCCTTTGGCTACTCTAGCCGCAGGAACTACAAAAAAAAAATCAGTTTTCACGAATTGCCAAGCGTATCTCACAATCAAAAATGAAGAATGCTCTTTTACACAAACATACGTTCAAAAACTTACTTTATATAAAATATTCAGGCGAGAGTTGTGTTTATTTTTACATTTCAGTTGAGCGCGACCACAAAAATGGCTTCTAAGGGGAGTTAATCTGTTTGCATATGCACGTGCTATATCTTACATCTGGTCACGTGATTTGCAGGTTATGCACTCTGATTGGCTACAGAAATCCCGTGCACACCTTTCTAGCATGATCTTTTCATAAATTTCATTTATTGCGATAATATTTAAAATCTGACTGCGATGCTGCTGCTTTATCAATAGTTCATACATATTTACTCGCATTTTATTATTTTATTATTTTGCCTTAAAAGATCCTGTGGAATGCTCAACGGTTTTTTGATGTCCTACAGCACAACACTCCGAACACTCGTACTTACAAACGCGTATATTTCCTATCTCAGCCACATTGGCCAGTTACTGAGTTAGCTGTTTTAAAACCAGAATACATCGTGAACGCTTACTTTTGAGATGACGTCCTATCATCATATAGGTTATACGCTCTAACGTCGATATCTCTTTTTAGCAAAAATCTCCTGTCGTGCTTATTTAAATTATAAATTTAGAACGAAGGAACAAATCGAGCGATTTATTTCACGTTTTGTTTTGTCATACAATTGAGGTAGTTTACAAATTCGGCTTTTGTTAGGCAAAAGTTTGATTTTTTCGAAAATTATGCTCCGGCAATTCTCCCATACAATGCTAAGATTTAAGCAAAAGTTCCCATTTTGCTTATGTATAGTTTGTAAAGAATGAGTATTTTGAAACAAGGTTAAATTCTCACGCCAAAAACAGATATGTAGTTAAAATATAATGCAGATATTGTGGATTGAAATCCATGACTTGAACAATTCTTACTTACGAATAGTTGGTGAATACTGGCCTTAAACAGGAATGTATACAGAAATTATGCCTAAAGTCTTCAAAATAGGGATAAAGTTTTGTTAATTGTGTTTAATACAGGCAAACTGTTGGATACCAATTTTAAAGGGAAATTACTTTCGTTAAACAGTTACTTAAATGAAACTTAAACATATTTTTATGCTTAGTTACCAGCAGAAAATATATGGATTTTATTATTTAATTGAGGAATACTAATCTGTCACAAAAGATTTTATGGAAAAAAATGAAGGCGTTGTTCATTTTCTCTGGAGTAATATCAATTTCATTTGCATTTTCATAGGCACAGGTTACGATATTTTTATTTTATTTCTTTGTTGAATAAATTAATATAATATTTTCCTTATCTTCAGTGTTAGAATTTTATTGCTGGCCGATAAAATAATACATATAACTCAGTTTGAAAAATAATGATTTGTAAATAAAAATTAGTTTTTTATGATTGCAGCTGCCTACATATTGTCCCCAAAGAATAAAAATATAAATACATTGCAGATTAAATTTGCAATAAAAATCTTACCCAATTGGGGGTAAGGTGTTATTGCAATCAACTCGTATCCCTATTTGCGCCATGAAAAAAAATTGGCAAACTTGCTAAATCGGTTTAGAACTTTTTTGTAGCTCCTTGTATAGGACAATGATTGTCCTCTTATTTCAAGTCAGAACTTTTCAGATAATTTCGCGAGGGATACAGAAACGCTTTCTTCGCCGTTTACCACTTTTCGCGTTTAGTTAGATATACAATGGTTACTGCATTAATGTTGACAGACAAAACATGTATTTTTGTTGATAGGACGACGTACTAGTCTCTATGTCATATGCACAAGTTTAAAATTGTTTAGTGATTGGACTTACTGGTATAAATCCCGGAGATAAATCGTGACTAAATTATCATTGTTTTTTCTTTTTTGCTTATATCAATTTGACTTATTCCACGTGAATCATGTGTCTATTGGGATTTCTCAAAATGGCTCGACAATTTTCTTTTTTATTTCTCCGTATGCATACAATGACATTTTGTTTGTAAGACACGATAATAATATATATATGTAAAAAGAAGTTTACTTCTTGAATAAATAAAAAGATTGTGCCAACTTTCAAATAATTGGTTATAGAAAAACTGGAGCGTGTATTTGATTAGCTCCTCTATTAGAAATAAAGAAGTACACCATTATTAATTATTATTCTTATTCAAATATTAAATTTAACATCAGCCCTGACAAAATCACTTTCAGTCATTAAAGCATAGGCAGACAAAATCTCTCCCAGTACATTTTCATAAGCGGACAAAATTCCCTTCAAACGCCCTGTAATTTTTCGATGGCGGACAATCCCACACCCTGTAATCTTTCAAAGGATGACTGACATACATTTTAGGTGGGTTCGGGTGGGGGTGGTTGGGTTGGGGTGGGGGTGGCATGCTCCCGAGTACAATTTCATTCGAGTTTGACCCAAACAGGCAGCTTAGTTGCATTTCTCGGCTCTGTTTTCCCATCGATTGATTATGCATATTTGGCAAGAAAATGATAACTAACTTAGCGCAATTTTCCAGCAAACAATTATTAGAGTATTGTCGGATTTTGTGCTTAATAATATGCATTAATATTACCTGAGACATAATTTCTGTTGAATGTTCGGTAAGATTGTGTGCTTAATTTTGCAAAATACGATAATCAGCAATATCTGAGAGAGTCTGCTTTAAAGTTTAAAGTTACAGTTAAAACTCGTGGTATATTTAAGCACCCAAAACACATGTACATGCATACCAAAATTCGCCCGATTTTCCTTGGAGCCCTACATGAATGACTTGACAAACACCAGTTTACTGATTTGACGTGTTTTATGCAAAGCGTTGATTGGCTGTTGGACCAAACGAAAAACAACTAGCAAGGGCGTTTGAAAGTGTACGCAGAATCCTGGGGTGGGGGGGGGGGGGGGGGGGTCCGTTTTCCGTTTTCCGTTTTTCTGTATATCGTCTCAGGAGCGTTCTGGCGGGTTTTTCGCATAAAATAAGTCTTTTTTTTTCACCAATTTTACTCGAATTTGTTTTACTTTTTCTCATGGAACATCTTCTAACAACTATTCAAAAAGATTTTGTATAATTTATTCCGGCCACAAATATAGGAATACAGCATAAACAGCGGTCCAATGCCGTACAGCTATAAAAAGAACTAAGGGCAAAAGTTAGGCGGTGAAATTCACTCACTTAAATACTCACCTTATATTAGGACTAAATTACGAAATTATCCATCTATCTAAGCTTTTTAGCTATGTAAGTAGGTAACCGAAATTGGATACCTGATAGGAGTCCTCTATTTGGCACATTGGTCACAACCCTTTAAGTCATGCTGGGCAACATGACGGGGTCACGATAAAATACGAATGTATATGCTGACCCTTGAATAAACCAGTTATCAGTCAGTTAAAACAGCATTCGTACCATTTATCATTCATTTCCAACCGGCGTTTAAAGAATTATATAGACTGGAGTCAACGACAAACAACGAATTTTAAACCCTGAACTCGACTCGCAACAGGCAAGCCCCAATGAAACGGAATTTTACATAAGGTTACTATCAGCAGAATTATAATGCGTATGATAATATTTATATGTAACATACTGGACACAACAAATTGGCGTTGACGACGCACACGAAATCGAACTAAAAAGATTTACTAGTAAGTAAATACTAAACACAAATATTGTATTCATAAACAGAACAACCTTCTTTTGAAGGAAACCATTGCGGCAAATCACTCTAATCAAATACCAGTGCTATTTTGCGATTCTTTTTTCGACAGAATATATCAAGCACATGCTCAGTGTCCAGCGTTTTCTCCTGGTTCACATTAATTGTAACAATCCTAGGCCTGACAATCTGTTTGTTGTCATAGTGTTTCTTAGATATGTTTTGACGCGCCGCATTACATTAAACGATCTCTCCACCGTAGCTGTGGATACAGGCATACTTATGAGAACAGAGAGCACTGTAGCAACCACTTTTGTAATAACGCCCAGAATTGTAATAAAATTGTAACAAAAGTATTACAAAACTGGTTGCGCTAGTCTTACCACTTTTGTAACACAACCCAGAATTGTAATAAATTACAAATTAGCCTGAACAGTGCGGACTTAGAAATTTTCGCATCACGGCCAAGCCAGTAGAGTGAGGACTTAGAAAAAATCGTGAAATCCGATTTTTCAAAAAAACATTTTTTTTTTTCAAAATAACATTTTATTTCAGTAAAATAAGCATGAAAACATATATTTAACATGATTCTGGTTCATACATATGCTTTAAACCCATTTTTGGAGACATTGAAAAAGTTTATTACAATTCTGGTTTGTGATACAAAAGTGGTTAGACTAGCGCAACCAGTTTTGTAATACTTTTGTTACAATTTTATTACAATTCTGGGCGTTATTACAAAAGTGGTTGCTACAGAGCACCATGTATATGGACGGGTACAAATCTCGGTTGGTAGCCTTGAAAGTGTCGAGTAAGGTTGCTGGTCGATCTGTGTCCGCCACACCGGTCCACCTGGCAATATATAATCAGTTATACATTGTATTTTTTTTAATTCGTCGTGCTTGCACAACACTTTACGAGTAATTCCATTGCGACATTTTACATTAACTAATCGTATGTTATACAAAACAAGAAGCGAATTATGAAGGTTTTAATTTTTACACTTTTGTGTATGTCCATGCGTGGAAATTAAAACTAAGATATGCACTGCAACGTGCGTTCTGCGTTTTACAAGGTGAAAGCTCCAGTGAGCGACCACATGAGATATTTACTGCATGTTGATTTTTTGTGTGTTATGTCTCGTCTCTGTGTTTTTGTCACATTTACATTTACCTTGTTTGCCTTTGTCTACAGGTAGATAAAATTTAAATATCTGTGAAAATTTTGATTTGGCCATGAAGCCGAAACAAGGACTCTTGTTACAATCTTCCACAACATCTTTCACTATTATATCACCGCCGATGTCAATTATTTCGTTTCGAATGTCTGGCGAAGTGTACTTGTACTTCACTGTATTACTTGATAAGTGTTCCTTTAAAAGCACATTATCCCTACTTTTGTATTCAAGTATCTTCATAAAATTGCCATCACTCTCACCATGACCCCTTTAAGCAATCCCTTGGTTGCCACACAATATATCTATGATACATTTCAGTATTTCTCGATTCATCGCAACGAGATTTTCATGTGATTTGGAAACCTGCTGTATTACATCTTTAGCTTTGCCTTCACAAATTCTCTTGAAGTTTTCCGCTGCTACCAAAGCTCCTCTATAGTACGATGCCAGTTAAACTTCAATTTGTGGCTGCTTCCAATTTAAATCATCCAAGTTTAATTTACCTGGCGCAGCAAACAAAACAGCTGTCAAACGACGCCATTGTTTATGTTTTGAGCGAACAACATTTTAGGCATATTCTCCCGACTTCCGGCGAACAAAACGATCTTGATTTCTTTAAGTATCATTGAACCAGATACATCCGAGGGATGATTGTCCCGAGGACGGAATTACCCGAGGAGTTCCGATTGAAAAATTGCGTGACGAATGGCAAGCGTCATACTAGCAGTTGTTTTAATTGTTCAGCTAATTTGTGTCAAGTTAGTTACATAATGATATTTTGCGAAAAATAACTCAGTTTTGTTTCATACACCTCTACCATCCCACGCCCTCAGGCCTAAGTTTTTATTGCATTTTTGGCGTTTGTATTTTTACGATTTTCTGGACCAATGTGTACGCAGTTGCGTATTCTGCGTACTGGTAGCTACGCGCCTGATCAAAATGCATTGTTGTTGTTTCTTTTTTAAAGAATTTTGGCCGAACAGAACATAAAAAAGCATTTCCAAATAGGTGTTGTTTTCTCTGGACCAATCATTGTAGATTCGGGATAACAACACATTGTGGAATTTAGTTTTCAAACAAAGCGTGTGTTTTTTTAAACTGGACCAACACACAACAGATTGTGTACACAATCTCAAATAAGCTTTGTTCCCGCTTCATTTGAAGTTTAGACAAAGCAAATCTTTACTAAAATTTCCGCCCGTTGCCGAGCGGTTAGAGTTGCCGATTTGTAACTCTTCATCCTCTCGCCGCCGGGGATCGAGTCCCGGTCGAGGAAAGAACTTTTATGTGTAGTAGGTCGCCCAGCGGTACACCGGTGGGTCTTCCTAGACCTTTTTCGGTGATGAATGTGAGCATACGAGCAGAAATATTATTGAAGTAATTATCTGTTTGCTCAAGAAAGCAGTACGTGTGTGATCAACGCGAGTAAACAAGAAAACTCACCTACGCCAAAATGACAGGAAGGGATTTCGTCCGAGGGAATTTAGTACCACACCCTTATAAAATTGATGGTATGTTAGAGTTTTATTACTGCATAAAACATGACATTATATAAAATCTATTTCAAATTTTCTCTTCCCTTTCATTTACGATAATTACACCCTCAAAACTGCATATGCAGTTATTAACAACACATATAAACAACATTATTATTTTTCCAACACGTGCTTACAATGTACGTAATAAATACAGTTTACACAATATCACTGTTTTTTTCCCCATTTTCTTTCATCTCCCTTTCCTCATTCCCTCCTCACTCTTCTCATTCTCGCTCTTTCAATCAAACAAAGTGTTGTTATTTTTTTTATTTGTAACTACAAAAGATATGTGCAAAATATGTGCAAATACATTTTGTACATGTTTATATTTTTAAAATTGCCCAGGGTAATTTTATTAGCAACACTCGGTGAAATATGGAGTTGATTGTCTATGGTTGGTCAATAGTAAGTTAAAAAAAATGACACAATTGTCGTAGTGGTAGATTCGCCGACTTGTAAGTCCTTTCACTGCCCAACCGCTTACAACGTATGTTTGAGTCCTGTTCGGTGCGAAAGTTAATATGGAAAGATCTTCCAGTACGGTGAGCCAGTGGTTCTACCCAGATTTGTCTAGAGTCATCGTTCACAAAAATAGGTATTGCTATTTCGTTTTTTATTTGAAAAGTCTTAATATATTCTTATCGTTATCATTATATGTATATTATCACACTGTTATAAAAATTATATAGACTTATCTAATATTTTGTTTGTCGTATAATTCTGGATTTTTTTTTTATATCGAAAGCATCTTCAAGTGGTATCAATTTTTGATGTGTGGATATTTTATATACATATAAATAATTTTAAATATTGTTTCTTGTTCTAAAAAACATTTTTGGAATTGTTTATTAGAACTGGCATTGGATATATCAGTGTTGGCAGGACGAAAGTCTATAACACTGTAATCTTTCCTATCAATTATTTTTGTTTTGCTTCCATCCTTTCAACACCTAATGAAAGGGGGGTGGGGATGGACATTTGGACAAGATGGTACTAAATTGACAACATTTCACAACCATAAAAAAATATGGAATAAAAAAAACCCACAAATTATTTCTACATTACTTATTGTGCTTTTTGTTGTTATTATTTTGATTCATGTACTGGTGAGAGTTTTGAGACATATTATGAATATTTGTGAAGAAAATGGATGTTAAGAAAATGGACATCCTTGAGGTCTTTTTGTCAATTTTGAACGACTCAGATAAATGACCATTATTTCACACTTCACTTTGAATAAGAAAGTGAAATCTATTTCCTAAACCCAGTGAAATTAAAGGCTTCCAGATAATTTATATTTGACTTTGTTACTAAAAATGTCATATGCCTTTCAGAATATGGAAAGGAATAGTAACCTAGTTTTATTTCTTTATACTTCATTACTTCCATTATAAGCCTTAGGTTTTTACCAATGAATCCCATTTAATACAACCGGCATTCTATTTAATAAAAATCTTTTTAACCTATTTGAAATTGATTTTGTTGTAATTTGATTATCAACAAAAGACAAGCGTAATAGATCTTCAGTTAGGAAGTAGCTCTCTTTCCTGATGTGGTATCAATAAAATTATTTCTTGCTTTTGTAAAAAGTAGGAGTTTACTTCTTACTGTTTTATATCATTCCAAAATACTTTGTTTTTGTACTTTGTAAAAAATTCTACTCTTACTCCATCTGTTTTTCAGGACCATCTCACTTTCATTTTAAAGAACCATAGTTCCGCTTTGCTGATTTTTTTTTCTATCAAAGCAAATAAATATATCTTCTAAATATTCGTCTTTTTTGGACAATTTTTTTTTATGATAAAGTTTTACTTCCTTTAAAACAGTTTTTATGCTAACTTCTTTCATTCTTTAATAATTTTTATGGTTAATCTGAATACCTAACATCTACAGTTAAATAAGATCTTGTTTAATGTTAGGCTTAGCCTAGATGCAATAAATAGGCTTGAAAAAAAGAGAGTCCTACTCAAATCTGGATACAAATGAATAAGACATAAAAAAAGTTAATTTATTTATTTTATTTTGTCTACAAATACATAACAGATCTATTCCAAGCACTAGGTAAATAAAAACAAGTTTTTCTAAATCGTTTTACAGATTCTGGTCAGGACAAGGGTTTCCAATAAAGCTTCAGTATTTCTCGTGGTACACCTAAAACAAAAAATAACACAAAGCATCAATTAATCAGCAATGTCAATTTACCCAACAAGGTCCTGTCCATTGGTTTGTTTTTTTGTTTCATCACACTGACACAGTTATGGACATACTGACAACGTCCAGCTAATTATTGGTGTAAGAAGACCCTAGACTTATGCCTGGGTAGAACCACCAGCGCACCACAGGTTAGCTGGAAAACCACCTTGACAGGGACTGGAACCCACGAGGTGAGTGGCTGAGGAGTTACAAAGTCAGCGAATCTTATTAACAAAATCCTTGTGTACCTAAAAAAATAAAAATAAAATAAAAACATTATTATAAAAAATTGCAGCAACTGGGTTTGAGTCCTGAGTATCAAATATGAGTCTCAAACAAGCTAACCACTACAACATAAAGGCAGACGCCATTTATGTGGTGTTCAACAATTAATTGTTTGTGACTCAATCGAAATAACTCAATAAGTATTATTAAAAGAACTGTCTTCTGTAACATTACTCATTTACCCATGCAGCAAGTCTTAATCTTAAAAAATGTACTAAAACTACATGAAGACTAAGTTTTGTGAGTAAAAAAACAACACACAACATGGTAAAATATAACTTAGCTTCAAGCATTTATTACGAATATATAAGTCTTCTTTTCAATATTATTTTAATTTCAGCAAAATTATCAAATGACTGTAAGGATCCTCAAAAGCTTCATGTTTGAGCAATTTCTGTTAAACTTTTTACCATTACCTGTATGGCTTTAAAATTTAGACATCATAACTGGATTGTTTATAGTATTTTAGTTCATCTTTTAATGCCCATATTGAAACATAAAACACCCAAATCTATAAATTTTAAATAAAGATAATTTTTAATACAAAACTGTAAAAGATTTTATTTAATTTGTTATTAAAGTTTTTATTAATCTTACTTTTACAGTGATGTCTGTTGTTAAATGTACATGCTCAATTTAGCAACAATACAATCATTATTGATGTAAATATGTTACATAGGGAGAAAAATTTACAGCCAGTCTGGGACTTGAACCAGGGACTTTTCGCTAACTGGGTGAATGTTATATTGACTGAGCCAACCGGACCACAAACACATTCTCTCCCTATCTCCCGACTACATACACCCAACTTGAATTTTGTCCACGAATTTCCACAGACTATATTATGCTCTACATACAACTCCCAAGCACTTCTCAAGCACTTGTACCACAACGACTGTGGGTCATTTACGTTGGGTGCCATTGTAACATACAGAGAAAAATGTGCAGCCAGTCCGGGACTCGAACGCGGGACCCTTGGCTACAGTGTGAATGCTCTACCGACTGAGCTAACCGGACTGCCTACACTTTCTCTCCCTATCACCTGGCCTCAAATAGATATTGTTAATTTTACCCTGTTCTATTCTATGACAGGAAGTGACATCAAATATTCCCTCCTTGTGGATATATTCCTCAAAGTCCCTGGTTCCTCCACCAACACCAAAGTAGTTCGACTTTGCTGCAATCAATCTAGTGACGATTAAGGATAAATATATTTAAGATAATTTGAGAAAGACTTTCAGAATAACTGTTTTTCATAAAAATGTGCATGTCTTGATAAGAAGTTTCAGCATTGTTGTTATTAGCAATGAGTTTGAGATTTGGAAAATGTTTATTGTATGTATATAAAATAAATACTAATAAAAATACTTATCCTGTCAGGGTGAGTTTCATTTAAAGAACTTATATATTGGCAGTATAATATTTTTACCATGAGATCTTTTGATTTTGATATAAATATTTACAAAATTTATGCAACTTTGGTGTTTATTTTAAGCTATAAATTTGCCGCATTTTTTCCCCAGACTTAATACATCTCCAGTTACGTAATTTCTCTCAAGTTTTATTTCTGTAGCTCAATCTAATAGCCCTTTATTCTTGGTACTCAGGTGCTTTTTTTTTATATCTTAACCGGACAATTTCAATGAGTACCAACAACATATCGTTTAGGTATAAGAATTATGGGATTGCTACTTTTAATATTTTACTCTCAGCAACAAGGATACACATGTCCATCAGGTGCCAGACAGTGTGTGAACACTTCACATAGCTTCCTGTAGCATGATGGCTGGTAGATAGTTTCTGCAGTAAGGATCACATCATACCTAGAATAAAATCATTAGAAAAAAATAAAAAAGCAAATTCATTGAATTAATAACAATCAACAAATGAGATTTGACCTTGTTATGGCGCCTGTATCTTTGCAAAATGGTTATCTATTACTGTGTATTATTTCATTAATACTATTCACTTTTTTAAAAAAAGCTCTAGACAAGCCGATATAAAGAACTTATACAGAAATGTATGAACAGAACCTGTAGACTGCTCTCCCCTTTGGTGGGTATGTCATCAGCATGTTGAGGAGAAGGTCAAACAAGCTAGCAAACATGAAGGTTTCAAACTCAACTATGTTAGATGGTGAAAGTACATGAAATACAGGCAATTCTTGAATTTAAATTGACCTTGTTGCAAGGTCATTTGTTCTAGTGAAGAAAAATGCGGAACTTGTCAGTAAGTTCAAGAGATGCAAACTCTGAATTATTTTTTTCAAGAGACTCTTAAAAGGTTTGATGCTATAGGGTTATTTATTTCATGCTTTTGGGTGAAAGGTGAGAAATACCAGTGAATGAAAACCTTATTATGTCACTTGCGCCCTCAGTGAATTGATAGGGTTATCGTTTTCACACTGGGTTCCAAGGGAGGTAATTAGCAATTACTCAGGGTATGGCAAAAACAGCTAATTAAAGTAAAGTTTACAGACAAAATATGCATAAGCAATCGCCACTGGTGAAAATATATTTTTCTATGACCACTCATAAAATAAAATATGCTGGAGGACCCTCTTTACATGAAAGGTTTTGCACCAGCTAGGACTCAAACCCATGAGGCTAGGAGCAAAGGTATCAGTCAGAGACTAACAGCATGGCCACATGTACTACATAAAATGTTCTGGAACAGCTGTAAAGGTAGAAGTAATAAAATTATGCAATTACCACATAGCTCTGTGGGTTTGAGTCCCATTTAGGTGAACAAATTAATTTGGGTCCTTCCCTAGGCATTTGTCTGGGGTCTTCCTCCACCAAAACAGCTGGACATCACTAATAATGGTCATAATTAAAATCACTGCGATGTATTTAAAAAAAATATTATGCACTTACTTTGTATTTTCAGGTATCATTTTTTGTACAAATTTGGACCAGTCTCCACTAAAGAAGCGACAGTTGCTTGTTGATTGTGTAGATTTGTTTAGTTGAACATTGGGTATTGTGTAGTGCTTGATCACTTCCTCATTCTGTGAACAAAAACAAAAATCCATCTTTAGTTGAGATGTTACTTTTAATTGCCTAATTGCAGTGATTTATCTACCCTGTAGGAATGGGGTTCTCATTATATGGCATAATTCCTGTAGAAATGTGAAATTACTTTTTTATTTTTATCACTGACAAACCTTCGGAATACAATGTGCACATAAGTGGGGAAATAAATAAACCCGTCATTATGTCTTTGATTCTCTCTGGTGTGAGTTGGTACATGCATTTTACATAATAGTATGTAGTTATAGTAAGAACTTTTTTAACACCTTTTAAACCTCTGCTAAAGCATGACACTATAAAATGCAAAGAAATTAAAAAAAAATTAAATTAAAAAAAACCCAAGTATTTTTCTCTAAAGTATCAAATATAAAAATAAATTAAGTAAAATCAGAATACTTCTGTCAAATTGAACACAAAAATACCTTCCAACAAGACAAAAAATATCAAACATTTACCTTATGAAGTTGGGTGGGAAAGTGAGAAGTACCATTAAAAAACAACCTTCTAATTTCACTATCGGCCATAGTGAACATAAAAATACATTTCACTCTGTCCCACAGTGAAGTGATTTAGTTATTACTTTGGTTCCCAAGGAAGGTAATTAGAGACTTTTTAAAATTCAAATTAAAGACGAAACAAACATGAAATAATAAGAATTGTTTCGATTTCAATGTATGATCTTTTTTTATTTCCCTTGTAGTCAATACAAAGTATATTTATGACCACTTAAGAAATACAAAATGATCATACAACGAAGTCAACAAATGTATTATTAAATTTTTTTTATGTAAGACAAAGATTATAAGGTAGAATACTCTTGGACCTTGTTATTTTAAATAGTTACAGGTTGAAGAAATATGAATATTTATACTTGACATAAAATAAATGAGACTGAGGATGATGTTTTAGACAAGCTTGGTACAAAGCATTTAACAAAACTTCACGCACAGTTTCAGACAGTGATATCGTGAGCTTAGAAAATATTTTTGTATTACCGAGATAATGAAGTCTTTCAACTGACCTGTGGGAGCTCTCATGGCCAAGGGACTGAGTCACCTACTCGTAACTTCTCAGCCCTTAACAGATTGGATTCAAGTTAAAATCAAGGCGAGAACTTTCATGTTGCGATCTGACCAGCAGTGCACTGGGTGTTGTTCGCAGATGTTAAGTCTAAGGTCTTCTTCCACCAATAATGAGCTGGATGGTGTCAATATGACTATTATTGTGTTGGTGCAATGTACAAAAAAAACCCAGACAAACTGCAGACAAGCATTGTGTTTGGTTCTACCCATATGGGGTTTTTCTAAAAGGGTAATGTCTGGAAGTCATGATAATGACCATAATTGTTTTGGGGTCACTTATATTACTTATTAAACAAATAATTATAATAACACTTTGTGGTTAATTAATAAAACCACTCACATAGTCCTGAAAATGTACATGTGCTGCCCCCTGTAGGAGAGATAGAATTCCAGGTAGTCCTGCTCCACATCCCAACTGGTTCAAGGAAAAAGAAGTACATGAATATCAGCCAAAATCAAGAGGGGCACCAGTGGTCAAGCAGTTAGATGCCAACATATCAACTCCTCAGCCCCTTAGTGCATGAGTGAGAAATTTCACATGGGGAGGTCTTCCTGTTGAAATGGGTCTTCCTGGTGGTGGGTCTACCTAGACATATTTATCTTCCTGCACCAATAATTAGCTGGGTATTGCCAATATGACCATAATTGTTTTGATGAGATATAAAAAGAAAAACAAAACAATACAATTAAAGTCAAGTAACAGCTAAATTCATTTTATTTTTTTAAATATAAACGTCATAACATAAGTAATCATAAACATATTAGTTTTTTTAGAACTTACAAATAGCTAAAGAACTCTTTGTTTTACATAATCAGAATATAATATTAACATTGATTATCAAAATCACATCAGTACATCATCTTCCATTACAGTCACATCACTACAAAAAAAAAAAAAAAATACTCTTATACTCTGTTTTTTTGCTTAATTATATTTGCTTAGGTTAACTATATTCCTTCTAAGTCAGCAGAGTTAATTACATACACTACTTACCTCTAACACACTCTTCCCCTTAAAGCTGTAGTCACCGAGTGAAATATACTGGACAAGGTCTATGGAACATTCCCATACCTTCAAGCCTCCTAAAACAGAGTCTTGGTTATATAGAAGTCATTGCAATACAGGTGATTCACAATACTGAAAAAAGTGACCTTACTGAAAAAATGTTAAACGTTTGTCTTTAAAAAAAAATTATATTTATATAAGATATATGCTTTTGTTTTAATAAAATACTGTTGCCGTAATTTGTACATTTTTGCTAGTTCCAGTTACTAATCTTGCTGAAAACATTTTTTTTCCCCCATTTCATATGATATTTAAAGGGTATTATGTAAAATAATAAGACTCAACTAGGATTCCACATCAAAACAATATTGTTTTAATTTTTTATTACTTTGGTTCTGCAACTAATAACACAAACCCCAGTTCCACAAAATTATTTTAAGTGCTTCATAATATGTAAGCCCTTATATCAAACTGCCCATTACCTTATGTTTGGTATTAATTATCATACATAACTGCAACACTATCAATCACTTTATATACCTGGAACAAAGATTGCTTAATACACAAATTTTTTACTAATTTACATGTTTATTACTTGTGTTGTTTGTCATACATTTTAAATAACAATGATTGTTAAACATATTTTGTACCAGGAAAGAACAGATGACTACAACACTTTTAATCAAAGTTATTACTTAAACTAAGTAATTTATTTTTTCATACTCAAAATAAGAAATTCCTTTTAATTTTGACATGTCATAATTAAAACTTTAAAAAATCTCATATCTAAGGAAATAATTTGAGATTTAAGATAGTTTCTTGGTTACATATAGAAAAAAGCAAAGATTCTTAATAAGAATACATGACAAAGTCCTAAGAGCTGTGCAACATATACCAAAATTTGAAAAGGCACAGGACAAAGGCATTCATATGCAAGCCATTTAACAAAAAGATCAACCCCAACAGTTACGGCCTTGAAAAAAGCAGTCAGCAAAAGGGACCGATTGGGTGCTTTCAGAGCTCTAACCTCGCACTTTCCAAGGGGTTTCTCAAATGCAAGCAATGAAAAGAAAACAGATCTATTTGAATAAAAAAATGTTCAAGTACTGACGTTTTCTTTGATAAGTTATGACGAATTGACATGACGTAGTATTTAGAAGAGAGAGAAAAGTTTTATTTCTATTAGAAAAACAACAAAAATTGGTGATAGTAAATAACATTATTTGAATCAAGAAAAAATGATGAGAGAAGTGTAAATGTGAAGATGGAATAAAGGAAGCAAAGTCCAATGGCCTACAAAGAAAATACACCTAACAATCCTTATTGGATGAATTAAATGACAACATAAGATCCCTGGTACTGCACTTACCTTCATAAACATTAGGTATCAGATCTGAATGTTTCTGAACTGCTTGTGTGATAGGAGATTCTCCTGCTTCATTTAGCCTTGCTTCCACTGCTCGACTGTCAAGGCATTTCAAACATATGGTGTCACTCACTGGATAGGTTACCTTTGGTACGTCAGCATCCTGAACAAGAAGTTTTTTCTTTTTTCATTATTTTTAATATTTCAAAATGCATCACACTAACAGAACTATAATTGGTAATAGAACAACAAATGTCTAGCTAGAGAGACCGCACACCACAGGTCAGCTAGAGGGACAACCCCACATAAATGAATGTTTTTCAAAATCAAGAATAGTGAAAAAGAGAAATTTTGTAGAACATTTTGTGGCATTGTTACATGCATCTACTCTATATCACCAATTATAATCTATGCTTGAAATGAAACAAAAATTATGCAATAAAAAAAATAGAAGTAGTGGGGTTTTTTGTCTTCTTTTAACAGAGATAAATTCTGGTCATAATAGGTTGTCTTTTCAAAATACATATTTTTTACGCTCGAACAACATTTTATATCAAGTATTTTCCATATACCCAAGTGACATCTTGTTCAAGTATTTCCTGACAATCTTTAGCAGAAGTGGATTCTTTAGTTCTACTTTCTTCTGGTTTTGTTGCTTCTCCTGACAATTAAAATAGAAAACAGAAAAATATTAAGTAAAACTTAGCAACTATGCAAAGACAAAGAGTAAAAGAAACAACAGTTTTTAGATGTATGCAAACATTGTAAAAAGTTTGAAAGTTATTGTGTTTGTTACATCACCCCAGCACAATTATGGTCATATTGGTGATAAAGAACCTACTAAGGTATGGGTAGAACCACCCAAAAACTGCAGGTTAGCTGGAAAACCTCCTTACATGGAAGTTCTTGCTGTGAAGGAATAAAGATACAGCTATTTGAAATAATAATTAATATGTCTGTGCATTTCTGTCACCCAAATTAAACAGCATAAACATGCACAGCCTACCAGTTGCAGGGTCTGGAAAGTTGAATAAAAATGACATGCTGTAATCAATATCAAGTTAATAAATACTATTGATATGTCAGATAGGTTGTCTATATATTGAATACGTTAGTCTAGCTCAAAACTCCCAAATCCGCCATCAAAAATGTAAACAAAAACACGTGTTTCCGGTTTGGGGACCGACAGTTTCTACTTTCTCTTTAAACTGTTTTTCTGACTAAAAAATATGGAAAAAATTCTCATTTAAAGTTAGTTTATTTACTAAAATATTACTTTAATTTAATGAATTTATCACGAGTAATGCCTTATTGAAAGCGAAACAAAAACCTTTTATTTTGATTAATGAACGCTCCCTGAATGTGGTCAATTCGTCCCCGATTACTCTAGGCAGCGATGTTCATTTTGTCAAAATGGCTTTGAAGTTTCTTTTCCAGTTTGCGCATGAGCATCTCGATTTTAGAATAGCGGTGAGGTATTTTTATATAAAGGTTCTAATGTTTATAAATTATTATTTTTTGATTTGTGTTTACTTTCTATATTTATTTCTTACTTGACTATTCGTAATCGAGAAAGTTCGTGCCAAAATAAGTATCCAAGTTCTCCAATGCGTATATAATTACCATTTTCTTATATTTTCAGGAGTTAAAATCGATTCTGGGAATCTTCAACTTAAAAACAAAAGTACCAGATCACAACATTAAGGTAAGTAAGTTTTGATGTCTTTTAAAAAAACAACAACACATCTGTAAATCATTTAAATTAGACATTTGGTATACAATAAAGTTGGTTGGAACTAGTTATAGTGTATTTATTTAAATTCAGCATGTAACTTTCTTATATATGTAACCTCTCTTTGGTAATGTCGAATAACCAAATCTTGGTAGGTGTTAGAGTTCTTTATTATAGGGTATAGTTTTTAAGCCTGAAATTAACAAATAAGATAATCAATAACTTCTAGCATTTAAAAATATAAAGATTCGATAATTCATTACAATACAACAATTCAATATGGCAAAAGTTATAAGAATTATTCAATACAAATTACAATAGATCACTAAAATAAATAAATATATATTTACATACCAGCCAACTTATTACTAAATCTTGTAAAAGATTTGATGTGGGTATGAAAGTGTTCCTTCTAGTATGAAGTTCTGTCAGGGAATGAATTGGTAGAGGAAAGGGATAAAGAAAAGCGGGAAAATTATTGTTAGTAAAAACTGCTCACACACTAGTAAAACAGGTTTAGAATCAACTCACTCACTGGACATGACACTTTAACGGTACTTATACACAAGACGCCACAGGGTAGAACGATGTACACGGACAACATGAAATGTACGGACAGATACAACATAAAAACACAAACACACCCTGGTTACATATAAAATCCTTCTTTTTTCGTCAAAGTAAAGTCAATTTTATTTGTCAATCATCTGTTCTTCTGCTGTCCAGTATCGATGACATAAGAAATATTAACTTTATCAGATAACTTAATTAAAATATGAAACATATATTGACTACATATTAATTAGGAACTCAAATGGCATTTATTTTTATTCTGATACTTATAATCATATTGACTATTCAATAAATTTTTAGTATAATTGCATATTTAAAATGGATAAACTATCTAATTTCTGAATTTACGTTTGGCATATATTGCCATTCCACAAAAACTTTCATAACCAATATTTAATGTTAAGTCAAATTCAGCACTTAATTATAATATTCTGGAAAATGGAACAGAATTTCACTTTTTTTCACTGCAGATAATGTTGCATGTACATCAGATGTATTTTTATTTAAAGTTCTTACTATTTCATACTAACCTACTAAATTGACTTTACAGAATCCATTCCTTACACTAGAATTGCCATCAGAAGAGGATGCTAGAAAAATTGCCAGCAGATCAATTTTAGTCAGGTAGCATCTTAGTTCTCTCATTTTCAGTTTAATGTTTAGGCAAATGTTTCAATAAACTTCCTCAAGACCCTAAACATTGAGATTTTGTTATCATTTGCGGAACCTCACTTTTAAGTTGATTGTGTTTTGTGAAAGACATTTTGAGATTTCTGAGCAAAGGAGCTTTATTAGGTTAAGGAATTCCTCAGCTGAGGGAGTTTATTGATTTTTATGTATACAGCTCTAGATAAAAGTTAATAATCATAGTGTGATAAAAAAAGGGACTAAGTTTCAGATTTTTTAACTCTAAAAAAAAAATGAGCATACATTTCTTTTATCTGTGACCAGATTATACTAGTTTTACTAATAATTAATTTGTTTGATAAAACTTCTATGTTAAATATTTGTATGAACAGAAGTATGTCACTGTTAAACTATGTCTTGAATTGTTAGTCAGTATACTTTTAAAGAAGGAAATATTATTAGGGGAGATAAACCCCAGAGAAATGTCTGCTTAGAACCAACAGTGCATCACATGTCGGCCTGTAGACCTCCTCAGCATGAAAATTCTCACTCTGACTGGGATTTGAATCCATGTGAACTGAGAAAGTAAAAGTTTGGATATGTATTTGGCATTCTTCACCAGACAGTAAGAGCATCGGCCCCCGGTCGACCAAAGTGTGCTAGTGGGACAGAAGGTCAGTCAGAGATGGAGCTAAAATACAGTTTTAAAATTGTTGTAATTATTCTACTACATAGATTTTCTGGAGAAAAATGTACTATGACGTAAGTTTTGAAATGGCGAGAATGTTCAAGCAAAGTAAATAAATTTGTGCAAAATGTCACCTCAGTTTTTAAAACCTGTCTTTTCCCAAAATTACAGAAAAAGGCCTGTATAAATGTTGCGCTTTATTCATTCCTTAAATTATAATTCTAATGCTGTAGGTCTGTTTATCGATTGTGGGCAAGCGGTTCAACACAGGAGGATCTGTATGCACAACTGAGAGAGCTTCCAAGATCATTCCTGGTATGTATTTATGAAAGAATTTATGTAGTACATGTGCATTGATTAGCAAGGTTCATGCAGGGTTAATTGACCTTACATGTATGCACATGTTTAGTTTGTGAAAGAGTGTCTCAATGTTTTCTTTGATAATTATTATAACTTCACTAGTTTGGACTTTCAAAGAAGAATAAAATACATACAAACATATAAATAACACATGTATACCTCATTTTTTAAAAATTTTAGTAACATGCTGTTATACATATCCATCTAATAGGGACTACCTCCTCAGAGCAACCACCTCTCTACAACAACCAATTTGATTTATTCCACCCAGTGTTGCTTTAGACACAGGTAGCCCTGTATAATTTGTTTCTATATTTCAGGACCCCTACATCCAATCAAGTGAGAGTTACAGATTCACTGTCAGTACATTTAACAAAACATTGAACAATGTAGAAAAGGTGGACAAGATTAAGGTTAGTGTGCAGGCCTATCTGTATGGTAATTTTTTTTTACTTTGTAACCCTAATCAATTCAGATAAAGTGAATAAGATAAGGCACTTTTGATGCTTAATTTTATTGTAATGTGAAAAAAGTTGGATTCAAGATTATGGTCATCTGGTCATGACACCACTAGTTTACTTCAGCAAAACAATTTACACAAGTGACTAAATAAGAACCAGCAAGGGTCATTCCCATACCATCAGTCTCAGTTGGTAATACAAAATGCGACAAAGATTTCTCAGTTGGTAATATAAAATATGACAAGCTTTCTTTGTTGGTAATACAAAATATGACAAGCTTTCTTCATTGGTAATACAAAATATGACAAGCTTTCTCAGTTGGTAATACGAAATATGGGGAAGGTTAAAAAATAGGCTTTCATGAGCACTTGCTTAAAACTCAATCTTTACTTTAACAAAGTGTATCTTTCCAACCTTGCACAAAAGTATGGTGAATCAAAATAAACTGGGTTCGTTAAGTAAATGCAAAAGCAATTTAAAATAAAAATTAGTTCTTTGGTAAAATCATTATTTTGATGAGTGTTGTTTTTTTTCTCTTGTAACTTCTTTTCATTTTCAGGCCTTACCTTTTGATGTCCTGGACTTTAAAGGCAAGGTAGATCTTCAAAACCCTGCCCACAATTATTGTTTGATAGAAAACTATGGGGACTTTGGACAAGCTCCTGCCAAGCAACCTGTGGATATTTACTTTGCTAAATGGGTATGTTAACTTAATTCAGGAATAAGCATCTTTACAGGTCTGTCTTGCATATATGTAGATCAGTAATTTATTGATAAAATTTTTTAAAAGAAGATAATGATGCATATCCTATCCCATGGAGGCGATTTTTTATGAAAAAGACATGGCTGTTAGGTTGATAGTAGATTTTGTCTACCTGAAAACTGGAATATAACTGAGGTGCAGCTGAGGGTAATTTTTCAGTTCAAGGGTTGACAGGCAAAACTTAACCAGTGTCAGCTTTTCTTCCTAAAACTGTTTTTTATTTATCCACAGTAAAAGTAATCAGTATTACAGTTTTTCAGTCCTTCAATGGGAGACATTAATGAATAGTCACCCGTGAATAGTCGCTAACTGCAAGAAGGTCCTTTCATTTGTTTTACCTGGTTTTTATGCCTGTGCTCTTTCCAGTGTATGTTGAATTTTCTGCCTATCTTGTGATACACAGGTAAACTGTCATCAACAAACACTTCCTTTTTTTTAATTAAATAACATCTCTATAAGTATAAGTATTTAAATGGATTTTAAGCTAATATTTATGCAAAGATTTTCACTTTTTGTTATTGCAATATCTTCAAAAGAATGGGTAATGAAATCAACGATTGAAAGTAGGATATTAACTAATAAGGGAGACAATTTCCATTTGACCACTGTACCCCATTTCCCAGCAATCAAAGAATGGTCTTTATCAATTAAACCACAGAACTTTGCAAGTTTAGCTCTTACTTACACATTGTCTGTTAACTGTGTTGTGTCTTGGTTTTTATGCAACTTTTGCATGACAGGGCTAGCACTGGGTTATTTTTTCTTTGAGCCAGTTCTGCAATGGATGATTTTAGACATTTGAGGGCTACATTTGACTCATGTTAACATTGTATAATGCTCAACTTGTGTGTTAGTAAATACATGCTGTATAATGTTAGAAAAATTAGATCCACTATTGATTATTTATGAAATAGGAGTATTTATATAAACATTAATTTCCCTGGTATTTGTAAATGGTTGTTCTTGTCAGTAGTGCAATAGTGAATACTGGGAAAATAAAAGTCAAAAGCTTAATTTCTACACAAAAATAGTCAACTTGTGCCACACTAATTATGATGTTAATGGTATTTAGCTATTGAAAAATAATTAACTAAAAGTTAAACTTCAGTCATTTGAATTTTTTTGGTATTTAAAATCTTAAAGATCTTTGTTTAAACTGGCTTAAAATGTTTAAAGAACTAAATCATACACTTTTTTTTATTTTTATGTAGCATTCTTCGTTGATAATATTGTATATTGTGTTGTGCATACTTTGAACACATCTGATTAAAAATTGATTAGACTAAAACTACAACAACATGATTTTTGCCGGAGTAAATGGAATTTGCAGCTTTTGATAAGTATTTAGGGTTGCAGACTTACAAATCATCAGCCCCTTACTGTCTGGGTATGAATCCCATTATGAGCAAAGGCTTTTGTGTTTAGAGGTCTTCACTCTAATCTACATCTACTTTGATTGGATTTTATTATACATTTGTTTTATGATCTTTCACCACCAGAAATTACTGGAGGTTGCTATATCAGTGAAAAACAACATATTTGAGCCCAAATATGCTGACATATGTGAAATATCTTATAGGAAGGCTGAGTATAGGCAGGAGGCATGAGCGGTCAGAATATCTGACATGTAACTCTTCAGAACCACATTGCATTGGTTTGAGTCCCGGTCAGGGGGAGAACTTGTATGTGGGAAGTTTTTCTAGCCGTCCTGCAATGTGCTGGTTGTTCTGCCTAGTCATTAGTCTGGGGTCTTCCTCCACCAATAATAAGCTGGATGCTGCCAGTATAACCATAATTATGTTGGTACAATGGGATTATAAAAATTATAAATAAAAGGGGAATAATCCACAAGATATATAAATGAAGTCCAAACATAGTTATTTCCCTTCTGTTCTAGGTAGCAGATGGTCAGCGTGATTTGGTTAGAAAATATGATGTGAAGAACAGACATTTCATTGGTTAGTACATATTATTTTTATTCTGATTTTCAGGACAACTAAACTAATATTATAATATAGACATATTGAGCTTACTCTGTATCCCGCCTTCAAGATCTGTATTGCTGGTATTTATTAGAATAATTGTGATGTGAGAATTTAAAGTGTTATTCATTTTATTCCATTTACTTGGTGTGACCTTTCCTGTTGCTGCTCTGCAAGTTTTCCTACCCATTGCATTAATTTGTTTTGTTTTATGTAGGACAAGATCATTTTCATGGTAGGATACCATGTGTCCTTTGGCCAGTCTTGTGGATTTAGGCCTTGTTCATGTATAGACTATCCATCCAATTTCTTCTTAACCCAGTCCTTATTAACTTTATGGTTGACCCATCTCAACTTTCCTACCCTCATTTGTCAGTTTTTATCACAAAACATGTCTTTTATCAGGGTTGTCATTAGGAGGCGGCTGGCGGCCGATTTGACCGCCTCAAATGAAAATCGGGCCGCCTCAAATTTGAAATAAAATAAAATGAAAATCTGTCAAGAGCATGCCTCCGGACCCCCCTAACAATGCTTCTCGCCTTAGGCACTCGCATAGCCTAGCCTCCTCAAAAGTTAATTGAGCCTGCTCAAAATATTTCTAGTGATAACCCTGTTTTATGCTATTTCTTTTCACAGAGTCTGGTACCCAGCATCTTTCTGTGCATATGTTTTGTTTCCATTCTTTCAAACTACATCTGAATGGCCAGAAATGTTCTTCTTCTATGTTGTAACAATATGGTTTGTTTGAAAATAATCAAATATATTGTAATGAAAAAGAAATAGGATGTACTATATTAATATCTATCTGTAGATCTCAGTCATTTGCTAAAGAAAAATGAAATATCAAGTGCTTAGTCAAATGGTTGAGAAATGTTGTGTTTATCAAATAAAGTCTTAACCTGATTTAGTTCTGTATTAATAATGAGTTATTTCAAATTTTCTTTCATAGAACATATTAATTTCAACTTTGAAATTTTGGCTAAACATTAAAATAATTTGAAATTTGAAAAAGAATTACAATTATGCATTTCTTAGACAAAAAAAATATCCTAGGTACTGTGAACATGGTTTCAGAATAATATAAAATTAGATAATATCTAAAAATGTTTTGTCAGTAAATTTTTATTTTTTAATTCAAACTTGTTCTTTTTTATTTATCAAAATATTAAGATATCAGTTTTATTTGACTTATTGGTTTCACCTCCCTCTATCAATCTTTGGTTCCTATCCAGGGACAGTATTCACTTATAGTGTTGCCTTCAGAAGAAATAATATGCAGTAAATACCTAATGTCACATACCACCATCAATATTATTATCCAACATACAGTTATGTAACAGTCCACTCAAGATAGATGTAGTTGCAAAATTTATACACAAGATAGCTGTAGTTATGGACATGTCAACACAAGACAGCAGTAGTTATGGACCTGTCAACCCAAGCTAGCTGTAGTTGTGGAACTGTCCTCACAAGACAGCTTTAGTTATGGAACTGTCCTCACAAGACAGCAGTAGTTATTGAACTGCCCTCACAAGATAGCTGTAGTTATGGAACTGTCCTCTCAAGACAGCAGTAGTTATGGAACTATCCTCACAAGAAAGCTGTACTTATTGAACTGTCCTCACAAGATAGCTGTAGTTATGGAACTATCCTCACAAGACAGCTGTACTTATTGAACTGTCCTCACAAGACAGCTGTACTTATTGAACTGTCCTCACAAGACAGCTGTACTTATTGAACTGTCCTCACAAGACAGCTGTACTTATTGAACTGTCCTCACAAGGTAGCTGCAGGTATTTAACTTTCCTCACTGATAACTTAGTTATAAGACTGTCCTTAGAAGATAGCTGTAGTTATAGAACTGTCCTTACAGGATAGCTGTAGTTAATGAACTGTTCTCACAAGAAAGCTGTAGTTATAGAACAGTCCTCACAAGATAGCTAAACTGTCCTCACAAAATAGCTGAACTAACATCACAAGATAGCTGAGCTGTCCTCATAAGATAGCTGAACTGTCCTCACAAGAAAGCTAAGTTGTCCTCACAAGATAGCTGTAGTTCTGGAACAGTCTTCACAATATAGATGTACTAATTGAACTGTCCTCACAAGATAGCTGTAGTTATTGAACTGTCCTCACAAGATAGATGTGGATATTGAACTGTCCTCACAAGTTAGCTGTAGTTATTGAACTGTCCTTACAAGATAGCTGTAGTTATTGAACAGTCCTCACAAGATAGCTGAACTGTCCTTACAAGATAGCTAAGTTGTCCTCACAAGATAGCTGTAGTTCTGGAACAGTCTTCACAATATAGATGTACTAAGTGAACTGTCCTCACAAGATAGCTATAGTTATTGAACTGTCCTCACAAGATAGATGTGGATATTGAACTGTCCTCACAAGATAGCTGTAGTTATTGAACTGTCCTTACAAGATAGCTGTAGTTATAGAACAGTCCTCACAAGATAGCTGAGCTGTCCTTACAAGATAGCTAAGTTGTCCTCACAAGATAGCTGTAGTTCTGGAACAGTCTTCACAATATAGATGTACTAAGTGAACTGTCCTCACAAGATAGCTGTAGTTATTAAACTGTCCTCACAAGATAGATGTGGATATTGAACTGTCCTCACAAGATAGCTGTAGTTATTGAACTGTCCTTACAAGATAGCTGTAGTTATAGAACAGTCCTAACAAGATAGCTGAACTGTCCTCACAAGATAGCTGAATTGTCCTCACAAGATAGCTGTAGTTATGGATCTGTCCTCACAAGATAGCTGTAGTTATGGAACAGTCTTCACAATATAGATGTACTTATTGAACTGTCCTCACAAGATAGCTGTAGTCATAGAACTGTCCTCATAAGATAGCATAGTTATGGAATTGTCTTTACCAGATGGCTGTAAATGAACTGTCCTCACAAGATAGATGTAGTTATTGAACTGTCCTCACAAGATAGCTGTCGTTATGGAACTCTCCTTGCAAGATAGCTGTAGTTATGGACCTGTCCTCACAAGATAGCTGTAGTTATGGACCTGTCCTCATGATATAGCTGTTGTAATGGACCTGTCCTCACAATATAGCTGTTGTAATGGACCTGTCCTCACAAGAGAGCTGTAGTTATGGACCTGTCCTCACATGATAGCTGTAGTTATTGAACTGTTCTCACAAGATACTGTAGTTATGGACCTCTCCTCACAAGACAGCTGTAGTTATTGAACTGTTCTCACAAGATACCTGTTATATCATGTACCATGGGAGCCACACATTTTTAATGCTGAACCAGGACCGAAACATATTTTTTTTGAGACAGATTCTTTTTTATTGCACTACCAAGGCTAATAAAGACATTTCTTTTTCCAGAAATTCTCATATTTCTCCTTTTCTGCCACATATGTGTTTTTGTTACAAAAAATGTTGCGGTAATTAGATACAGAGTGATGGCATTGGTGAGTCTTTCTTTAATTTTCCTTGCATCCTGTCTATGAAAAAGTAGCTAGAACATTATTTTCTTGTCTTATTGTCTTATATTCACTTATATGCACACACTTACACAAACACATATATAAGAGTGCAGAACACAGACACAGGCATATATATATATCTATCCCTGGTAGAACAGTAGGTAGAGCATCAGTTCTTGGTTTGGGCGGTTCTGGATTCAGTACCTGACTATGACATACCATACTCCTACAAAGCATGACATATCATAGTTATACAAAGCATGAAATGCCATAGTTGTACGAAGTAAGACACCATAGTTGTACAAAGCATAACATACAATAAGTGCACACAGCATAACAAACCATAGTTGCACAGGGCATAACATACCATAGTTGTACAAAGAATGGCATGCCATATTTGTACAAAGCACAACATACAATAGTTGTACAAAGCATAACAATCCATAGTTGTACAAAGAATGACATGCAATAGTTGTACAAAGAATGACATGCCAAGGTTGTACAAAGCATAACATACCAAAGTTGTTCAAAGAATGACATACCATAGTTGTACAAAGAATGACATACCATAGTTGCACAAAGAATGTCATGCCAAAGTTGTACAAAGCATGGCATACCCATACTATAGTTGTACAAATAATGACATGCCATAGTTGTCCAAAGCAAAACACCATAGTTGTACAAAGCATAACATACAAAAGTTGTACAAAGCATAAAAAACATAGTTGTACAAAGCATAACATAAATAGTTGTACAAAGCATAATATTCCATAGTTGTACAAAGAATGACATGCCATGTTAATACAAAGAATGACATGCCTCAGTTGTACATAACATAACTTACAATAGTTGTACAAAGCATAACAAACCATAGTTGTACAAAGTATGACATGCCATAGTTGTACAAAGAATGACATACCATAGTTGTACATACCATAACATAAATAGTTGTACAAAGAATGACATGCCAAAGTTGTTCAAAGCATAACATGCCATAGTTGTGCAAGGCATGATATACCACTGTTGTACAAAGTGCAACATGCCATAGTTGTACAAAGAATTTTACAGCTACACTAGTTTATGTAACAGCCTATAAGGGTAGTTCCAGCAATGGTTGCTTGCTTGGCATCAGTGTCTTTTGATGCAAGTGGGTATGATTTCATGCCAGGTGTTCATGGCATGCTACCACAATGAAGTAAAACTCATCTTTCTATAATAGTAGTTCAGCAGCTAGTTGGTCATGACTAAGGTAGAATAATATGAGTGTGATAATATGTCTGGTGTTCACAGCATCTGTCACAGTGAAAGCAGCTCTATATCTGCTTAAAGTCACATTAAACAACACATGACTCACTGGCAGGGAGGTAACATAAACAGTGTGGACATCTAGATGTCAGTTGTTATGACATGCTTTCACAGTGGGGGCAGCACTGTATCTGCTTCAAGTCACATTAAACAACACATGACTCACCGACAGTGAGGTAACATAGACAGTGTGGACGTCTAGATGTCAGTTGTTCATGACAGGCTTTCACAGTGGGGGCAGCACTGTATCTGCTTCAAGTCACATTAAACAACACATGACTCACCGACAGTGAGGTAACATAGAGTGTATAGACGTCAAGATGTCAGTTGTTCATAACAGGCTTTCACAGTGGGGGCAGCACTGTATCTGCTTCACATCACATTAACACATGACTCACCGACAGGGAGGTAACATAGAGTGTGCGAAAGTCTAGATGTCAGTTGTTCATGACATGCTTTTACAGTGAGGGCAGCACTTTATCTACATCAATTTTAACACTGTCTCCAGATAACTAAAATTCTTTTTGGTGGAATGTGAAACAAACAGACATTCGAATAAATTGCATATAAAATATTCATGCACTAGACACATCTTTGCAAGCAATAAGCAGACAAGACCATTATTCAGCATACATGTACATATATAGACATATCAAGGATTTGTTACTTTTGGCTTGGGGAGAGGAGGTTTCTAATGCATAAAGCATCAAATTCACTGATCTTATCCATTCAATACAGCTGAATTATGGGGTAGTTTTATGTACTTTCTCTTGAGCGAATCCACATTATGCGTGCAATAAGTTGGGCCATAAAACTGGACCTTAGCACCATAACTTTGGTAATAAGCTAGCCATTATTGCCATAGCAATATGGCAGTGTATTTTTATTATGTACCAAAGATGGTGTTAGTTTTTCATATAAATTAGATTTGATGGACATTTCTGTATATTTATAGTAATCTGACTGTCCTGAATAAGAACCAAGGAGAAATTAGGAGTAATTAATTTTCTATTTTCTGGTAATTTCTGATTTATTTCCGTGTTTTCTCAGTATAGATTGCTTTTATTACATTGTCTATAGTATAAAGTCCCAATTATTATTGTTTTGGCACTGTTGGGGGCATGCTTATATAGCTCAAGAGGGCTTTTGGCATGTTTTTCTACGTACATTTATTTGTATAGTCCAAAATTACAAGAACATGATACTTGTATTTAAAATTTCTTTACCGGCAGCAAAAGCTCAAATAGTAGAGCGTCGGTTTGCGGATCGGAAGGTTGCGGGTTTAAATTCCAGCCGGGTCAAACCAAAGACTTTAAAGTTGATAGTAGTGGCTTCCCTCCTAATTCTCGGGGTTAAGGGGACAGCATTACACCTGACTCGTTGGTGTCAGTATAATGGACTGGCCGGGTTCAGTCCCTGGGCACCTCATAAGTGCCCTTGTGTTATAATGATAGTAATGTCGCTGCTCACTATCGGCAAAAATGCATAAATCCCAGTCCCAATCCCAATGTTTTTTTATATAAACTTGTTTTCTTGTCATGATTCATGTAGACATTAAATTACAATTACCTTACAAATTTCATGCTTAAGCTGTACCACGACATACCAAAGTCTTAAAAAAAGGTAGTGGTTTACTCCCATTGCAAGTGCTTAAGGCCAATTAAAGGTACACTGTCGATCCATGACTGGTTGGCCAGTTTCACTAATAATAACATGATTGTATATGGTATCATGCCAGGTCTTATCTGCTTACTACAAATATGTATACAGTGAAGACTGCACTACATCTTGCTTCAAGTGAACATCATCTCTTGAAAACTGAAACACTATTTTTAAGACAAATTCATTGTTTACTGCTTTGAATTATAAATTATTTTGATGAAGGTTGTGTGTTAACTGGGAAGAATACATATAAATGTATAGACTGTTAGTTGCTTAATTTGTTTCAATATGACCTAATGTGAGTGACTTACTAGGCAAGGAAAAGACACAACTTCCTTCGCGGCTGTCTTATATTCTATATATATATATTCATCTGAGGTCCCAAAGTTTTGTTGGCTGCTGTCATTGCCTCTGAATAAGTGAAAAAATGTTGATGGGATCTTCCTCCCAACCCTACAAATTTCACTAAAACAACATTTTTTTTTATAATTCTTAACCTTATTTTATACTGCAGCACAATAATGTTGTTTTGTTGCTGTTTCCAGCCAACACCAGTATGGATGCAGGCCTGTCATTCATCATGACCAACCTTGGGCAGGTGCAACATAACATGCTCGTCTTTGATCCATTTGTGGGATCAGGTAAATCATGCATTATAGTAATGTTGCTGATAATTATAATTATGATAATAAGGAGGGTGGTGATGTTGATGATGGTGGCGTTGGTGGTGGTAGTCATGGTGATTTTTCTGATGAAGATGATGATGATGATGATGATGATAGTGATGATGATGATGATAAGGTTGATGTTGAGGATTAAAATGGAGAATGATGATGTTATTTAGTGCACTGCTGCTGCTGATGATGATGGTGCTGATGATGATGATGGTAAAGTTGATGTTGAGGATTAAAATGAAGAATTATGATGTTAGTTGGTGATGATGATGATGATGATGTATGATGATGACGATGATGATGATGATGATAAGGCTGATGATGGTGGTGTTTAAGGTAATGGCCATAATGATGATGATGAAAATGATAATGATGTTGATGGTATTGGTCATGATGAGGGTGAGGGTGATTATAATAATGATATCATTGAAGTTAAATAAATTTATAAAAACAATCTCTGGCAACATGCAGTTATTATGTTACAGTGTGGCAGTAATAGTGAGCAACTTTTGCCAAATTAACAGCTACAGTACAAACAGGAAGAACAAAATATTTACATGAATTTCTTTTCTCTACATTTCCAGGTAGTTTGCTAGTATCCTCTGCCCATTTCGGTGCCTATGTGATGGGCACTGACATTGACTACATGCTGTTGCATGCTAAAGGTACCCAGTAAACAGTCTTTACATATAAATTGATTTTTTTCATAATTTATAGTTCATGGTTAATATTTTGTTTATTGCCAATTAGAAATTGTTTTTTTTTTCAACATTTATCTTAAGCCTTCTCAATGGTGAATTTCCTGCCTAGAACCAGTATTCAGGTCATTATTCTCTACCTTGCACTTCCAGTTTACCTGTACTTAACGTAGTTACTATCGGTACTTGTAGCAAGGTATCTAAGGTCAAGAATCGGGTCCAAACTTCCATTCCAGTGATTCAAGAGAGTTATCCATAAAAATTCTTAGTTATTTTTTTCTTATTTAAACTATGAATTTATTTTTAATTTTGAAAAATATAAATTTCATAAATAAAAAGATTTTATGAATTATACTTAATCTTAGATTAAATGGTTTTAAGAAACAAATCTAATTTTAGATAAAATGGTTTTATGAATCAAGACTTATGTTAGATAAAATGGTTTAAGGAATCAAACCTAATCTTAGATAAAATGGTTTAAGGAATCAAACCTAGTCTTAGATAAAATGGTTTTAGGAATCAAACCTAATCTTAGATAAAATGGTTTAAGGAATCAAACCTAATCTTAGATAAAATGGTTTAAGGAATCAAACCTAATCTTAGATAAAATGGTTTAAGGAATCAAACCTAATCTTAGATAAAATGATTTAAGGAATCAAACCTAATCTTAGATAAAATGGTTTAAGGAATCAAACCTAATCTAAGATTAAATGGTTTCAGGAATCAAACCTAATCTTAGATAAAATGGTTTTGTGAATCAAACCTAATCTTAGATAAAATGGTTTTTGGAATCAAACCTAATCTAAGATAAAATGGTTTTAGGAATCAAACCTTATCTAAGATAAAATGGTTTTAGAAATCAACCTAATCTTAGATAAAATGGTTTTAGAAATCAACCTAATCTAAGATAAAATGGTTTTAGAAATCAACCTAATCTAAGATAAAATGGTTTTAGAAATCAACCTAAACTAAGATTAAATGGTTTCAGGAATCAAACCTAATCTTAGATAAAATAGTTTTGTGAATCAAACTTAAGACATTTTCACATATCTAAGGAAATATTTAAAAGAGTTATTTAAGGTAATTTCTTTGTTAGTGACAGAATAAATAAATCAGATTCCTAATGGATACAACCCCAGTTTATTTTGAATTTTAATAATATTTCCTGTGCCACAAGTGAAAATAATATCTTTCTATGACCCCGAAATAAAATACCCTTATTAACCCAAATCGAAAAAAATTATTTTTATTTCATGCTTATTATGTCTTCTTGTCTTATTTTAATCAGCAGTTTTTGTCATATCACCTGTAAATACACATTATCTCCCTTGGGACTCAGAATGAAAATGATAACCCTAATATTTAACTGTTGGCCAGGATGAAACAATAAGGTTTTTATTCACCATTTTTTAACTCTTACCCAAAAGAAAGATATAAAATATTGACATTTCTGACTACATGCACTATAGTAGAACCACCCACTAAGAGTAGCATCATTAAAAGAGATAATATTGACATTTCTGACAGCCAAGTATGACATCTATTCATTATTGTCCATTGCCGAAGACACCGAGCCCATGTTATTTCATTCATTATGTGTAATCTTGCCAAGAAATATTTGCTGGGGGGCTCATTTCACACGAACAACTTTATTTTGGATATTCAGCTTTTTGCATAAAGGACAATAGTAAAAAAAAGAGCTCTTTGAGTGTGGTGTTTTTATGTCCATAGGGCCATTTGCTTTTGTTAAGAAATGATAGTTATTACCATCTTTTGCTCTTTTCTTTGGAGTACTCTTTAAACAAACTTTTGAAATCATTTTTGAATTTTTGTTTGTTGAAAAGTTGTGTCTTAAACATTTAGTTTTTACATATTTGTAGTCTTATACGGGATTAGTTATACTATCGCTCCCATTGTCTAATGGCGGGCATTAACCAATAGCATCATATGGATTGAATGTTTAAATAGGGCTCCACTTGCAGACACATTTCTCAGTTGAAATTTTGCTCAAGCCTGTCCTCCAAGAAAACTCCTTACTGACACATGCTGTTACAATTCTAGTATGTTATACTCCATTAATCTAACAAAGGTTAAGGTATTGCTATATTACATTGAGGTGTTAAAGATAATACAGGAGTAAACAATAAACAGTCAAAATTTGAGCTTGGGCAAAATCTCAAATGAGAAATATTCCTGCATGTGGGACCTGAAATGTCACAAAACCCCATCCACCATGTTGCAAACTAGATAACACTTTCTATGGTATTTTGATGTAAAAGCTAGCTGTGGGCAGGATTTGCCTGTGTGATAATGTGTAAGACCAAGTGTCCTATCTTTGTGTGTATAGATCACAGAAAAAAATCAAGTCTGGAAAATTTCAATTAACCAACAAAGAAATGTTGCTTTTTTTTTGTGGATTGGGCACTCAATGTGTAGAGGTAGTTGCTAACTTAGAAATCCCCCTTAAAGTCCTACTGCGTCGGTTCGAGTCCCATTCAGGAATGTGGTCGCTGCAATGTATTTACATATATAAATATATATATATATATAAACAAAAAACAACAAAAAATAATTACTCCTTCGCTTGTGGTATTTCTAAGTCATAAATGATACACGAAAAAAAAGTAAAGACTTGGAAAGTTATAGACAATGCCAGAAATCAGCATGTCGAGAGTTATCTCCCTTGTCCGCAATTATGCGGCTGTTTCAGTGGGGTCATGAAACTTTGTCATTTTCCACCATATGCAAAAAACCCCCAGACAATTCTCATTTGCTTATTTCACTGGGAAATCAAAATAAAATCTTTTCCTAAAAATACCAGAATTTAAATTCTTCCACCATCAGTGAAGAATAAACATAGCTAAATATAGCTCAGGCGGATATTGCTGGTTTCCTATTGGACAACGGGGTTGAGATGTGTATATATAGCGCATAATGTTTGGTAGGGACATGTACACAGTGTGTTATTATTTTGAGAAATTATTCCTTTATGAAAAGATCACAGGATAATACAAACACCTTTGTAACTGATCAATACATTTTGAGATGTGATTGGAATAATCATCTTATCTTAATTATTAATTAATCTTAACTAATAATTATCTTATCTTATATGATTGGGAAGCTTTAAAAGATTTTTTTATTTTAGGATTTATTTTTATTGAATTATTTAGGATAGCAATTTTTGAATGCCACATAATACATGTATTAGTAAAAAGTTATAGACACTTAATTTTTCATGATAAATGATTTATATGTAAAATTAAGGTATTTTTGTTTGACTTTTTATGCACAAAAATGTCGAATACGGGTACATGGATGATTTAGAAAATATATATGTAAGTAAACTAATGAAGTTTGGTAATTTTTAAAAATAGATTAATAAATATGTTCTGTATTGTGACTGAAATGAGTATGTTCTGTCTATTGACTTAAATGAGTTCTCACATTGGCCAGTGCCATGCATAAGAGGGCCCCATTTAACAGGCCATTATTACACCAAATATATAAGCTTGACCTGAGTTTTATTGTTTTTGTACATAAGGGTTATACTATAGTATTGTATTAAATGTTGCCATTAAATCCCCAGCTGAAAAAATGTCTGAATGAGCATTCCTCTTAGGACTTAGATCTGTTTTTAAGTAGATTTGCAAATGTTAAAATGTTCAGTCTCAAAATGGTGTGAGATAGTAAAGTTCTCTATAGTCATTGTTTTCTTAAAATTTCATCTGGATAATCCTCTCCGATAGCGAAAAATAACCTTTTACAATCATAGTGTACATTTTTTACCACATCATGCCATATTTAGTTTCAGCAGAAACAATGAAACTTAAAATAACTGTGGTACGTGTAATAATCATTTGCAGCCATCAAAAGACACAGCATGTTATCTGATTTAGGAAAATTATTTAACCTGAAAACCAGAGCCATTAAACTTGATAGTCCATAAGCAAAAATGGAGTCAGCCATAGTGAGAACTCATTTTTGTCCCATAACAGTAGTTGGAAATTATTACGCAAGGCTTGAAAACCCTAATGTCAAATTCATGGATGTATGTGGCCGAGCCAAGGATCAGGCTGCAGTAGCGTCAGGGGGCCTGGTTGGGGCGGGGTTATTATAATTGGAAGTAAAAAAATACCTGCTGTCCAATATTCCTGGTATTTCGCTCCTGGACTTTAAGTATGAAATGACCATATGTACACCCCTTATATCAGTTTTTGGTTTTTAACCTTTGCCACTCCTCCGGACATTATTTTTTGCATGATGGGAGAAAATGGTGGACGGTGACTAACAAACATTTAAATGTTTTTCACAAATTTCTTTACTTTCCTAGCTAGACCCAGTAGATGCAATGAAAAGAAACGGGCTGACGATGAGAGTATATACTCTAACTTGTGTCAGTATGGAACGGAAGATCGCTATATTGATGCCTTGGTAGCAGACTCTTCTAGAATCAACATGTGGCGCAACCAAACCATGTTTGATGCTATCATAACCGATCGTGAGTACCGTAACCATTAAATTTTACCTGAGTATAATTATTATACATAATACATAATACACTTGAAGTGTTATCCATATACTAAACATTGAGCATACAAAAAAGTAATCTGATAAAATTAATAAATGACCACGTATTTATTAAGATTAAACTTTAGTTCCCTTTTTAGCAAGAACTTCTTTTTCTGTCTCTAACTCTCACACTTTTCCCTAATGTCTACAAATATACATTTGAAACAACTAAACTATGTTCAAAACAATAAATGATCATATATACTAAATAAAAAGGAATCATACATTTAAGTTAAATATTAAACTTAGTCTTTTATGGTAATCATTCTTCTTTGTATTCTGCGCAATAGTTGTATATACGTGTATTACAAATTTGAGTGACTTAACATTGATAAATCTTAACCTTAATTGATAGTTAGAACTTAAATCTCTTATTCACTGATTTTAGCTAATATTAATTATGTGTATCAGGCTTCAGTGATACATTTTGATTTTGCTTTAATAATTGATCAAGGGTATTTATATTAATTTAAAAAAGGAAAACATTTTCAGGTCTCAAGTATAAAGAAGAAATGATTTAGATTCAATATTTTTTTAATATTCATCATGATTATTTAAGTTGTTTTGTCAAATCATTTTTAGGTCTCAAGTCTTAAGTGTAAACTATTTATAATTATATTTTTTTTTCAGTATTGATCCATGTATTTAAGCTGTGTAACTTTTTTCTTAGAAGTGTGTGTCAAAATCATGTACATAAACTTTATTACTGATATAAAATGTCTTGAGAATTCCTTAATGGCTTTCTTTTATTTCTTGACTATGCACTACCTTAGTAGAACATTTATACTCATTTAAAATTGATTTCAGCACCCTATGGCATAAGAGAGGGGGCAAAGAAGGTCGGTTCGGAAGAAGAAAATGTGTATATTGACGAAGAACTGTAAGTTGGATTTCAAAGAAACATAATTATCTTTTATGGAAATGAGACAACAAAGATATAGTTCAGGTTGAAAACTCATATCTGTACATTAGGACTATTTATCACATAACCTAACGCACGAGCATGAGGTAACATTCATGCATTATTGTTGGTAACACACTAGTTAGTTATCGTAGTGAGACATCATTATCGTAGTGTGACGTCATTAAGTTTGTGTAGTATAAATGCCGTTTCCTTTCACTTTGTTGTTGCCATTTTATGCATATTGTTTGACAATTTAAATTTAATTAACAAAAAAACACCAACAACATTTTAGTCATTTTATAAACAAATCTGTTCCCTTATTATTGAAAATGGTCCACTAAAAAGTGGAACTATTTTTTGTGTGAGGATTCTCTCAAACCAAATTACACATGTCAAGGCCAACTGTTCATACTTTAAAAAAGTTGATGCATTGTAAACAAAAAGAACAGCTGATGTTTTGGTTATGTGATAAATAGAATCTTATGTTCATTAGATACTAAAAATATTAAACTTGTTTAAAATGATATGAAACTCGGCAGAGCCTCTTTTCGTATCATTTCATCCAACTCGTTTAATATTTTCAGTATCAAATGAACACTTATTTCAGATCCTCTATTTATCAATCATGTTTCAATAACTATAAAGCTGTAGTAGTAGCAGTAGAAGTAGTGCTTCTTCTTCTTATACAAAACCTCTATGCAAAAAGTAAAAGCTTAACACATTTGTTCTGTATCTGTGCATTTTTTTGAGATGACATACACTACAAACAAATCACAGATTCCTGATCAGTGAAAGTGAAAACAGTTCGAAGTTAAATGCTTCACACTTTCCTAAGGTTATTAAATTGGTATGTGTCAAAAAGAACATAACAGTTACTATAGTGCTTTTGCTATAAGGTATAATCTACATAGTCTTTCTTTCATCCTATGTATTATAGAGGAGCGAAGAGAATTACATTGCGTCTTAAGTATTATGCAGAGGGTGGCGTAACTCATACGTCTAAAATAATCTGCACCAATTTTGTCTCGGATGGTGCCAAAAGTGAGCTAGCCTTTATTGATCTCAATTGTCTATGACATCCACTTTCTTCTGTATGGCACCATCAAGCACCATTTTTGATGTCGTAATTGTTATCTTACTGGCCCATTAGCAAACAAGAACGTTCAGAGGCAGTTATCAAAGGTCTGGCAGCACTAAGTCTGTTTCTTGCAGACACTGTCTCAACGCTGAAATATTATGTTTATGGGATTTTATTAGAAATGAACAAATCATTGCTTTCTGGTCAATTATTTTAAAATAGTCTATGTTGTTGATGTTAAACACTTTCATAATTCTTTCAAATTGGGCTTCTGTCGAAAAGGAATATAATTGTTGGTAATATGCCTATGTCCATAGGTTTTAAGGGTGGTATCCAACAGTTTGCCTACATCTTATATATGTAAGAATATCAGTAAACAATAACCTTGGGATTCCTTCTAAAAATAGGCATTGACATAACAGCAGATGACGTGGATAAACTAAAACATTAGTGGTCTCATGGTTTTCTTGGCTCAAAAATAGCTAACTGTGCAGGGTGGCTCAGATAGGAAATACATGTTTGTAATGACAATTGTGGCATTATGGTCTGTTCATATAACAATGGTTTACTAAGATGTTTAATGAAAATATTTTTCGTCCAAATTTTCAGATACCTCCTTTAAACTAACCAGTTATATTTTGTTCTTTTTGCTTTCTACATTTATTAGGGAGGTTGGGGGTGTGTGATTAATGCGTCTAAAACAAGCAATGCTAATTATCACCCAGATGGTGCCAATGTGACATCTATACTTTACAGTATGGTGTCATTATCCACCATTACTGTTGTCGTAAATGTCATCTTTCTGGCCTGTTAGCAAGGGAGAAAACTCTGAGGCAGTTATCAAAGGGTCGAGCAGTGTGTTTCTTGCTGACATTGTCTATATTTTTTATTTTTTATTTCAATGCTGTAAGCAATAAACAAACCATAGATTCCTGGTCATTGTTAATGAAAACAAGTTGTAATGTAAATGCTTCATACTTATCAGATTGACATGTGTCAATGAATAATATATGGTTTCTATAATGCCTTTTTTTATAGGATATAATCCAAACAGTTATGTTCATTCTTTCCTCCTAAGTATTATGGAGCAGGCGGGGGAAGTTTGATTCATGCGTCTAAAATAATTGGCGCCAATTTTGTCTCAGACACTGTCCTAGGCTTCATTGATTTCCATTGTCTGTGACATCCACGCCCTGCTGTATGGTATTATCAGCCATAGTTATAATATTATATGTTATAAATGTCGTCCACCTACCTGTTAGCAAGCTAGGAAGCTTAGTTGCAGATGTCAAAGAATCAGCCAGCACTGGGTCTGTTTCTTGCAGACGCTGTTTTTATTTGTGGAATTTATCAGATGCTAGAAGCAATAGACAAACCATAGATTCCTGGTCATGGCTTGTAAATACAGTCTGTGTTGTTGATGCTGAACACTTACATAAGGCTATTAAATCGGCATATGTCAAGAAGAAATATAACTGTTACTATAATGCCTTTGTTATAGCATATAATCTATGCAGTTATGTTGTTCTGTCCACCAAAGTATTAAGGGAGAGCGCAATTCATACGTTTAAAATAATTGGCACTGATTGTGTCTCAGACAATTTTTTTATGACAACAAAGCATAGATTGCTGGTCATTTGTTAAAATTGTCTATATTGTTGATGATAAACACTTCAATAAGGCTTTCAATTGGCTTCCGTCAAAATGGAATATAATTGTTGCTATTATGTTATCATTTGTTATAGGCTTTATGCAAATCAGTAAACACTTTAATAAAACTTTCAACTGGCTTCCGTCAAAAAGAAATATAATTGTTGCTAATATGTTATTATTTGTTATAGGCATTATGCAAATCAGTTATATTTGTTTTTTTCACGTTGGTATTGTGGAGATTTGAGACCAAGAATCATGGTCTAATATAAGCGGTACCAATGATGTTTTAGACGATGCCAAAGTGACATAGGCTTTATTGGTCTCCATTGTCTGTGACATGTACACCCTGAAGTATGGCACAATCAACCACAATTACCGCTGTCATAAAGTCCTACTGGCCCGTTAGCAAGGGAGAAAGATCAAAGTCAATTGTCAAAGGATCATACAGTTTGTTTTTTGTAGACACTGTTTAAATCCATGCATTTTTATAGGATGCTATAAGGAAGAAACAAACCATATATTCTGGGTCAATGTTAGTGAAAATTGCCTATAATGTTAATGTGTCACTTTTTCAGGTTATCAAATTGACTTGTGTCAAAAAAGAATATAATGGTTGCTATAATGCCTTTTTATAGGGTATAAGCCAAATGGTTTGTATATTTTTCTACCCTAAGCATTATGGAGGAATGAGAGGGATGGGATTTGGATTTGCTGGCATTTTTGCTGATACTGTGCAGCAAAATTTCTATCATACTGTGAAAGCATTTTATATCGTGGGGCATTTGATTTCGTGAAATTCATGGGCAAGACAATCCACGAATTTAAGTACCAACAATATAAAATCCCCTTGGTTAGACTTTCGAATGCTAGATTTACTTGTAAATCATGTCAACATATTTTTACTAAACAGGACATAAAGCTCAAACAAACAGACGATTTCACCACACTTTATTTACATTGTATTTACATAGAAATAATAATAAAACTTTGTCAATAAGAATCTTTGTAAAAGTGAGACAGAAATAAAAGCGCTGATCAACTTTATAGGTGTAGGGTGTTTTACTCAAGGGTCTGTTTTGTGTCAGTTTGCATAGTACGCTAATTGGCGTTAATTGACAGTCAATGGCTTCTTTAAATTAGACCCTTAAAAGAACCCGCGCCCCTAACATCTTTATGAATATAATCCCTTAAATGACACGCTAATTGACAGTTTGGTGTCATAAAAGTCGTCTGATGAGACTCGGCTGTGAAAACATTGACCGGTTGCCGTGGATCAATATCATCAGGCGTGACGTAAGACAATAGGCAGAGCCACTCGCTAATCCGTAGTTTCACAATTGACCCTGTTTCAGTGTTAGGCCTCAGTTTCGCATCTGTCAAAAATCGAAGGTATTTTTTTAAAATTTCGTTGGTAGGGCAATCCACGAAGTCAAGTACCCACGAATATGCCCGTCCTCTTCAAACGACGAAATTTCTGCCCCACGAAATAAAATGCTTTCACAGTAGCACAGGGGCACTTATTATTTGCCCAGGGACTGAACCCCGCCAGTCCATTATACTGACACCGACGAAACAGGCGTAAAGCTGACCCCTTAGCCCCCAAGCGTTAGGAGGGAAGCCACTACTATCAACTTTAAAGTCTTTGGTTTGACCCGCGACCTCCTAATCCGCAAGCCGAGGCTCTACCACTTGAGCTTTTGTGGCTGGTTATATGGAGGTATGAAGAAAATCATACATCTAAAATAATAGGTACCATAATGTTAATGCTTCACACTTTCATCATGCCTTCAAATTAGCGGTTGTTAAAAAAAAATACTATCATAAATGGTTGCTACAATAGCTTCATTATAGGTTATAGGTCAAATAGTTAGATTTGTTCTTGCCGCTTAAGTATTACACAGAGGGTAGTGCAATTCATACGTCTAAAGTAATCGGCTCAATTTTGTATCAGACGGTGCCACTGGTCACCTTGGCCTCATTGATCTCCATTGTCTATGACATCCACACCCTGCTGTATGGCGCCATCAACCACTGCAGACTCAATCTGTTACTAAATGATCTTACTTATCTTTCCTCATCATCATCTGTCTTCCTCAACATTTAGTAGAGTCATTATTGTCTCTAACTATTGTTAAGAATCTAATTGTTAATGTCATCTTCGAATTCTTATTACTAAATTTTACTTATGCCAATCTAAAATACATGTAGGTCAAACCTCATTATATCAGAGTACATTAATTCATACGTATATCTCATCATATACTTATACTTATACCTTATACTTTTGGTGTAAGTTTACTGGACTTTTTTTTGTCCGAATTAACCGTTCACCTTTGCACCGGGGCACCTGTGCACTACATTAAAACATTCCTGGCGAGAGCCTCATGTTTGTTTCTGTTCTTATCTTGACTAAGACCTTTTTTGTGCCTTCTGCAGGTAACTGGTTGCAATATGTATTGTTAAAACATATCCTTATTCATTACTCTATGCAACTAATTCCATGTTTTTTCTCCTATTCTCATATTTTTTCACTTATTCTTATGACGGCACTACATTAAAACATTCCTGGCGAGAGCCTCATGTTTGTTTCTGTTCTTGTCTTGACTAAGACCTTTTTTGTGCCTTCTGCAGGCCCCAGACAAACCAAAGAAAAGGGCAACACTTATGTCGTAAATGTCGTCCTACTTGCCTGTTAGCAAAGGAGAAAGATCAGAGGCATTTATCAGAGAGTCAGGCAGTCTGTTTCTTGCAGACATTGTCTTTATCTGTGCACTTTAATGAGATGTATAAGCAAGAAACAAACTATAGATTTGTAGTAATTGTTTGTTAGAACAGTCGGTATTGTTGAGGCTAAACACTTTCACCGGTCTGTCAAATAGCCTTGTGCCAAAAAGGACATGATAGTTACGTGTACTATGATTAGCCTCCCCAGAAAGAAGTTAAAAAGTGTAGATAAGAGAGATCAATTTGAACAGTCATTGCAGTTATTCATGTATTTTATAATATTAGGCTTGCTATGCCCACAACATATTGCTTTAAAGCTAATTAAATTACCATTTCAGCTATGCAACTTTTTGCTCACTTGTAAGCAGTGAAGTTTTTGTATTAAACTTCAAAGACCAGAAAATATATTAAATAAACATTATTTTCTAGCAATGATGATGTCACCTTTTTTTAGACACAAATTACTTAAGGTTAAAAATTTTTTAACAATTAGCAAGGGGTTTATCAATCATATATTTTAATGAAACTTATATTTTTAATGAAACTTATATTTTGAAATAGAGAAAAGGTCAGTATTTGTATTGAGGCCAGCATAAAAATGTTCGATTCAAGATTAGACATGCATTATGGTATTAAAGTTGAACACACCTATTTTTTTTTAAACTTAATATTAAAAAAGAAAATTCATGCAGCACAATTAAGTATATTATATCCTCTAAAGAATAACATATGTAACAAAAAAACAGGAGCAGTTCTAACCTATTGCATTTGCTTTTGAATATCTGACTGCACACTTTTACCTGTGACGTTAGCATCATTTAAGTTCTTTTTATTGTAAATTATGACATCATTTTCAGTGCCGTCATTTTGACGTAATTCTGACGTCATTTTACTAAAAATGGGTCTATTTTTCATTAAAATTTGAGAATTTAATTTAAGCATAACTTCATGTGTAGTTGAGATTTTTTCAAATACCAAATTGTCTTGTGTTGATGTCCATTAGATCTAACAAATGGTATATATTAATATAGAATACATAAATGTTTTAAAGATAACCTGTGGATGCTACTATAATATCCTTGTCATTGCGTATAATCTAAATAGTTATGTTCATTCCTTCCTCCTTAGTATGATAGTGGGAAAGTGGGTGGGGAGTGTGATTCATGCGACTTAAATTCTCCGTGCCAATTATGTCTCAGTCAGTGCCAATAGCGACCTAGACTTTATTGAGTAATCAAAGAGTCAGGCAGCACTAAGTCTGTTTCTTGCAGACACCGTCTATATATTTGCTCTTTTATGGGATTCTACAAAATAGGTCCCTAGTTATATGATACTTAAACAGCCTATAATATTAATGCTTAACACTTTCCATCAGGCTTTCAAATCTGCTTGCGTCTTAAAGTACCAGTATGTTATGATTGTGCGAGTGCCTCCTGTATACGGTGAAAGCTAAACAGTTATATTTCTTCTTTCCCCCTAAAGATTATGAAGAGAGAAGCATGAGTCATTTGTCTGGGTAAAATGGGTGCCAATTATATCCTGAGACTGTGTCAATAAAGTCCAAGGCTTGAATAGTCTTTATTATGTATGATACATACACTCGGCAGTATGTCCCGTCATTTCTGCTGTAATGGATGTTGCCTGACTGTTGTATTAGCTGGTTAGGAATTTCCAGAGGCAATTTTCATTGAAGAAGATGGCACTTTTCCTCTTTCATGCAGAAACAGTCGTAATTAATATAAAATAAATGATTCATAGAAGGCTGTAACCAGTTAACAAACTTTAGATATTCCTGGAATATTTGTAAGTGAAAAAGCCTATCTGGTTAATTCATATCAATTTTGTAAGATTATCAAACTCCCTTACATGCCCTCCAACCTGGAGAATTTCACAACTAAAACATTTGGTGGAGTTATTGCCTTTTGATTTAAAAAAACCCCACATACATATCAAAGGCATCCTCATATCCATTCTTTGCAGGGGATATCATCTTAACGAACCTGTCTGTTAGTACAATCCTTATAGAGTTTGAAGATTTGAATTAGTATGCGGAGTTAAATAGGCATATTTGTTCTTTCCCCCTAAGGTTTATAAGGGTAAGAATCATACTACTTGTATGAATTGCCAGTTTTGTCTTGGGCTGGGCCAAAGTAAAGAAAGGATTTTTGTGTGTGATAAAGCTCTTAACTTTTCCTCTGGTCACTCATAAGAATCCTTTCATTTTGAATATTTCTTAAAGGTGAGATAAGATAAGATAAAACAGTTGACTTGGCAAAATAGCAACTTATAACATGAGCTCTAAATAAGCTTTTACAAACGACTATTAAGATAGTATTTATGTAATCATTCTACAAATACAATAGTTCATTAAAATATGAAGTCTGTGTTGAGCCAAAATTGTTTTAAATATTTCAAAAACGGAAAAATCGATTCCACCTAACTGTCTATAAGTTTATTAATGTTTCTTAATGTCAAAACTAATTTTATTAATGTTTTTTTAATGTTAAAACTAAGTTTATTGATGTTTATTAATGTTAAAACAAAGTTTATTAATGTTTATTAATGTTAAAACTAAGTTTATTAATGTTTATTAATGTTAAAACTAAGTTTATTAATGTTTATTAATGTTAAAACTAAGTTTATTAATGTTTATGAATGTTAAAACTGGAGCTTGGGCAATATTTATGCTTCAATATCTTAGCATTAAAGAGGAACATTCATATAATTCCGAGTACATAGATAGCTTGCAGTCATTTGCAACAAATCTGAATACCTAAATAAGCTAATAGATGGAGCATTTTGAAAACATGTAACCAAGATTTTAGTATTTTGGTTGAGAAATAGAAGATATATTACACATAATGGATTATTTCTGTAAAAATCTTATATTGCTGTGACTCAGTAGAAGCACATAGCAGCTTCAGAAGAAATGAAGGTTTTGGGCATGACCTTTCCAGTGGGGAAGTCTTAGAGATGACCTGTGCTACATCAGAGGTTCTACCCAGACATGTCTAGGGTGTTCTTTCATTTAGCTGTCTGTTGGCAGCATGACGATTATTGTGTAGAAGTGACATAAACAAAAACAAACAAACACACACACAAAATATTTGCAGTGTCACAAATCCCCACTACATTGTGTTTGATTCAAACTAACAACATCTGGATAAAAAAATTAATCTTCTTAGCCCAGATTAACCCTTTCCCTGCTGCCCGACGTACAGTGTACGTCTATTTCTAACCACTAGCAAAGCTCTTATGGGTACATGTACACCATATGCCCTGTTTACTACTATTTTTGAGTGTTTACAGCATTGCTCATTTCTGATAAGTATGACCAGAGTTACTCCCCTTGAGGGTAACTAACAGTGTTTTTTACTTAGAAATATTCATATATTTGAAAGTGTAGGAGTGAAATGCCGAAGAAAAAAGTAAAAGTTTTGGATTTTTTAAAACTTTTTTTTTCTATTTTTGAAAGTCCATAACATTGATACATGTATATCATATGATAATAAATCAATTATATTATTCACAATCCATATTCAAACACCTTTCTAATGATATATAGATTGACATATCCAAAATTATAAGCTATTTAGTGTTGTATGGCATTTTCTTAAGAAATTTTTAGAAAATTCCTCAGCATGGGGCATGGAAAATGGCTTATCAGTGAAAGGTTTAACACAGTATTATCTGATAAATTTTTAAAAAGGCAAAAAAGTAAAAAAAAAATGACTTCAGCACATTAGAAAACATTGGCTGCTACTTTTATCAAAAAGTTTTTATTGTGTCAATTAATGTTTTTGTTTTAATGTCCATTTTTTATTCCAATTAATTGCTGGCATTGTCTATAATATTACCCTGGCAAGTATGATTCAGTCTTTTTTCTGTCAAAAACGTTGCCCCGTGGTGAAGAGAGGATTACTACAGACTGTCTGAGACATTTAAAAATTGCAGTCCCAAAACATTTTTCTGATATTTTTTTCTCCATTAAAAAAAAAAGAAAAAAGAATTCCTTCAAACCTGTTGATAATAATTCTAGTATAAAGGTCCCATGTCAACAGCTGTCTCATGCTGTTATTGTGTAATAATTCAAAATTGTCACAACACTGAAGTTAGGACATCATTTCTTATTTGATAATAATAAAAGTTTATGAGTTTGACATTTCATTGTGCCAGAAAATGAAAGCAAAAGAGGTGAATAAAAAAAGAATGGAGTAGTCCCAATGTTATTAAGTCATTGTTTCATAACTTCACCATTCCCTAAAGAATGGATTTGAGTCCCCGTTTGAAGGAAATCTTTTGTGTGAGTTATGGTAGTCTTGCAGTGACTATAATTTTACCTACTATAGAATTGGGAACTGGACAAAATCAAACAGAATCCGCCCACCCCCACCTCAAAATTTACCAGTAGTTTTGTAATGCAACATTTTTTGTTGTTGCTAACAGTTATTTCATAAATTGAAAAAAAATGACAGATTTTCATTCATTGATGAACTGGTTGCTGCAACATACAAATATGTCTACTGGTTGCTGCATCCTATAAGTCTGTGTGCTATTTGCTGTAGCATATAAATCTATGCACTGGTTGCTGCAACTTTAAAATCTATGTACTAGTAGCTGCAACTTATAAATTTATGTACAAGTTGCTGCAACTTATAAATCTATGTACCTGTTGCTACAACTTGTAAATCTGTGTACCTGTTGCTGCAACTTATAAATCTATGCAATGTTGCTGTAGCATATAAATCTATGCACTAGTTGCTGCAACTTATAAATCTATCTACCTGGTTGCTGCAACTTATAAATCTGTGTACCAGTTGTTGCAACTTTAAAATCTATGTACCGGTTGTTGCAACTTATAAATCTATGTACCTGGTTGCTGCAACTTAAGAATCTATGTAATGGTTGCTGCAACTTATAAATTTATGTACCGGTTGCACCAACTTATAAATCAGTGCTCTGGTTGCTGCAACTTATAAATCTATGTACCGATTGCTGCAACTTATAAATTTATGCACTGGTTTCTGCAACTTATAAATGTATGTACCAATAGCTGCAACTTAAAAATCTATGCACTGGTTGCTGCATCTTATAAATCTATGCACTGGTTGCTGCAACTTATAAATCTATGTACCAATTGCTGCAACTTATAAATCTATCGACCTGGTTGCTGCAACTTATAAATCTATGCACTGGTTGCTGCAACTTATAAATCTATGCACTGGTTGCTGCAACTTATAAATCTATGTACCGATTGCTGCAACTTATAAATCTATGTACCGATTGCTGCAACTTATAAATCTATGCACTAGTTGCTGCAACTCACATGGATTCACCTACAGACGGTTGCTGCAACTTATAAATCTATGTACTGGTTGCTTTGACTTTTAATTCTAGGAACTGTTTATCAAAATGACAGAATTATTTTTTTTTGTGGTGTCACTGTGACATATATATATATAAAAAGAAGTGAAGAATGAAGTGTCATTTATAGTTAACAAGATCAGGAAACATCTGTCATTGTTTTTTCAACAAAATAAAAATACATCTGTCATTTATTTGTGTCTTGTTTTACAGGAAAGCGTCTGGAAACCATTTCCCAAAGCGACTAAACTATCACCTGTCAGACATCTTTATTGACTTGCTAAACTTTGCTGCAAAGTACCTCCATAAACATGGCCGCCTTGTGTTCTGGTTTCCCGTGTCAGTGCAAGGGTAAGTTACTCTTAATGACTTACCGGACTGCATGTTAAATATCTTTATCTTGGGCAGCAGAGTATAATTAACTGAATTTTACTGCAAAGTACCACCATATACAATGTTATACCTGCCTTGTTTTATAGTTTTCCTTTTTCTGTGTCTAAGGGTAAGTTACTCTTTATGACTAAAAAAATATTTTGCTCGTTAAATATTTAGGGCAATAGAGCTTGACATGCTAAACTCCAAGCATTGAACTTCTATAAATATGGCCACCTGGTGTCATGGTTCCATTTATCTCTGCCATTTAAAGGTAACTCTTAATGACTTAAATTAATAAAATCAATAGTTAATTAAATATTTTTATTCACACATTCATACATAAAGAAAGATAATGAACGTATTAAAAAAGGAATTGCTCTCACATACAGTAAAATCAAGTTATTTAAACAATGTAGAAGGCTTTTGATTGTCTTACCATTTACATGTATTACCAATAATTGATGTTGGTCATAATGACATTGCTGTCAGATGATAATGATTAGTATGTTGAAGAAAATGATGAAAGTGATGATGATGAGAATGAGGATGACAATGATGGTGACAATGAGGATGTTTAAGAAAATTATGATAAAGAATAATTTACGATTTGATGCTTTTGATGATGATGAATTATGTTGATGAAATAAAATGATGATAATTAATGATTGATGATGATTATAAATTTATGATGAACATGAGGATGATGATATAATAAGGACAAAGATGATGATGATGTAATGATGATGATGATGATGATGATGATGATGATGATATTACTACTGATGATGATATGTTTTGCGAATCTAGATATCGAGAGGAGAACCTACCCCGCCATCCTTGTATGGAGCTCGTCCACAATTGCGAGCAGCCATTAAACACTCGAATCAGTCGACGTCTCATAACACTAGAAAAAGTAGAGGATTACACGGTATGATTTTCCACTTGTTAAGCTTTTCTATATAAACCCAAAACAGAAACTTACGGAAAGCACCATCAATAAAAAGCAATGATGAGAATGCATTTTTGGCACCCCTGGCAGATTGGTAGAGTCGTTGACATGTAACTTCTCTGACTGGTTAGCCTCTCACTGCGTGAAGTCTTGTCCAGGTCAGGATGATGGTCTTAATTTGGGAAAGTCTTCCTGCTGACCTGCAGTGCACTAGTGGTTCTATCCAGACATTTTGTCTGGGGTCTTCCTCTGCAAAATAGCTGGATGTTGCTATAATGATCAAAATTGGTCTCTGCTATGTATTTCAAAAACATAAAAACAAAGAACAGTTTTAAATGGTCACTGGTTTAAAAATAATACTAGAGAACTTTATTGATGTATTGATTTATTGATATACTTATATATTTTTATATGCTACTTAGTGAAAAGGGAATAACATGATTAAAGTGTATTTGTTTTGTTTTTATTTTTTAGAAAAAACATTGCAGCGACACAATTAAGGAGTCTTTAGTGATATCCAGCTATATTAATTGACAAAAAATTAGAAGAAGCAAAGATAAAATACCTTATCTATGTTTTGTGTATGATTGAACTCAGGACCTCTTGTAAGGCAGTCCATTGCTTTACAGATTGCACCACCAAGTCAGTGTTTATATGTTTTATATAGTTTTATTATACGGGAGGCCCCGGGTTCGATCCCGGGCCGCGACATACCAAAGTCATTAAAAATGGTAGTGGTATAGCTCCTTTGCTAACGCTCAAGCAAATATAAGGGTAATTCCACGACTGGTTGGCCCAGTGTCAGGATAATGTGACTGGGTGTGGTATCATGTCAGGTGTTCACGACATGCTATACACAGTGAAGGCAGCACTATATCTGCTTCAAGTGGACACCGTCTCCAGATAACTAAAATACTGTTGGTGGGACGATAAACCCAATAAACAAACAGTTTTATTATACATGTACATTGAAACTGGCACTATACTTACATGAAGCTCTAAATATACATGTAAGCTATAATATGATAGACAGGGCTTATCAATTTACCTGAAATTAAGACAGGTCTGGTGAGGTGTCAGTCACTCTTGTTTAGTCAGTCTTACACACTTTTTATATGGATGCACTTTTTACACTGTTAACATGATTTTACCAGCGGCAAGTATTGCTTTAGTTGTCTGATTTTCTTTAAAATCTAAAACCCTGAAACAATTTGTCATCTGCAGATACCATCAAAATGGTGTTCTGGCAAATTAGAGAGGTGGCTCATGATATTTGGCTCCCTTTTCTTAATCATTAAGCTGTTAAGTGGGCCCTTTATTTCTTCCAAATGGACAATTTGTCAAAATTATTGACCGTTTAAGACAGAGGACATTGCCAAGACTCTGATATTATGAGAATGAAAGAGCACATTTTCCACAGCTTAATTGTGCACATTAAACCAGCTCAATGTCCAAACTGTTGCGAGTTTAATGGCTATTTGTGAGGCCATATTGATGTCTTGATTCATAACTATAATGGCGGATATGTGAAACTTGGTTGGAACAAAACAACTGCGTTTCTAGTTCTTCTAGATAATAGTTTGTTTATTGTTTATTGGGTTTATCGTCCCACCAACAGTATTTCAGTTATCTGGAGATGGTGTCCACTTGAAGCAGATATAGTGCTGCTTTCACTGTGTATAGCATGCCGTGAACACCTGGCATGATACCACACCCAGTCACATTATCCTGACACCGAGCCAACCAGTCGTGGAACTACCCTTATATTTGCTTGAGGGTTTGCAAGGGAGCTATGCCACTACCATTTTTAACGACTTTGGTATGTCCCGGCCCGGGATCGAACCCGGGGCCTCCCGTACCTGGAGCCGACACTCTACCGATTGCGCTACCAGGTCCGGTCTCTAGATAATAGTTTGTTTCAAACTAGATACATGTATTTATAACCAACTATTATATGGCAGTTTACTCAATACCCCTTAAGAATGCTAATATTTAAAGACATATATATCATAAATACCACTTCCAGCTTGTAAAGTATACACATGTACAATAGTTCTGAAAATGGAGAAACTTGAAGAAACAGTTAAATATGCATATGATAATAAGAGTGCATATTCAATGAATATCTGTACATGGATATAGTTTTGGTTATCAATTGTGGATAGTTGCTAAAATATTGTTTTGTTGAAAATGTCATTACACTCTGCTTGGACTTGGTGTAAACTTGCAGTTTGAAATTTAGCATCTTTATTGAGATTTCTTGTGAGAACAAACCATCAGTAGCTGAGAATGTAGAACTGAGCATTTGGGAAATAATGATGCTGAAGATGCAGTAATCTGCTAGGGCAGATGTCATCAGCTGAGTGGCCATCTGTCATAAGGTGCTTTGCCCCATTAACACTCAGTATGCCCTCGAGATGGTGGGACCGGTAGGATGATCAGTTGCTACCTGGTCTACATTGGCTGACATGTTGGTTTGCTACGTTGTAGCTAAAACGAAAAACTGGGTGCCTTTTCAGCAGCTTGACCTTGAGCCTAGACAGCAGTCTTCTAAGATCTTATGGAAAGCCGAGACATCAAGAACAAGAATAAAGAAAAGCAAATTTCAATTAAAATAATGAGGAGACTGAATGGTATGGCCCCCAAAAATAAATGCCAGAATTGATTTTTGTCTAAGTTTCTTGTAAGGTTTTTACCTTCAGCTTGACTTTTGGGTTGCGTCTATTGGTGGGTAAGACTATGGACTAGAGGATAAGATTCTGGGTTCAGTCCTAAGTCCTGACTTGAGATGTTAGTCAGTAGGCAAGGCTGTTTAGTCCACATTGCCCAAAGTGGTACTGGTTCTATGTAGGAAGTGAACATTCAAGAAAAAAATTATATAAGCAAATAAATATTTAAAGAACTTTTTAAATATTGTCTCTATATAAAATAATGACTGTAAAGTTTTAACTTAAATGTATATTTGAACCCTAATATTAAAGAAAGTGGTTTTATGGTTTTTTAACCGTGTCATGACAGAAAATTTTAATTTACATTTTCAGCCTGATATGCAATCAGCGGAGGTTGAAGTGGACCATTTTGAAGAAGCAACTTTCCGAGAGATGTATTTTAGTGAGAACACTCTCGAGAAGGAAAGGGCGACCGCAAAACAGGGAATAAAAAATTGTGAAGATAATGTAACGTGATGAAGATTAAAATACCAGTTGTGAAAGATAGGATTTTTTTATGGATATTACATGAATGTTACATGGTGTATGCCAAAGTGGGAGATGTGTTGTTTTCATATAAATAAAGAAGGAAGTTATCTGTTTCCAAATACGGGGATTTCTGAAAATTTGTAAAACACCCCTCATTTTCAAATAATTTTGAACCTTAAAAGTATGAGTCTCCCTCCAAAAGTGGGAGAGTTCACATGTATGTATATGACACAAAGATGTTGTAAGATAAATTCTGAGTGAATGTCATATAGCATTTGAGTAAAGGATATGTTATAAAATTAATGATTCATGTGCAGGTTAGATTAATAATTTCAAATGAACTTTAAACATGTATTAAGAATGTCACTTAGATGCCATCAGGATGTGACTTGATTCATTGCACATCAATCTGTATATAAGAGCTGCCTCATGGATGTTATAATATTGATGTTAAATAAATTTTGTTGCAAATGTATGTTTTATTTCAGGAATCTCACATGGATGCTATGTTACATTTCACATAGATGTTGTATATTGTTGATGGCACATGGATGTTCCATGATAAATGCCATATGGATGGTATATTTCATACACATGTCAGTTAGGACCATCACATGATTTTTGCCAAATGAATGTTAAAAGCAGTGAAATGGCCATCTTGATAACTCCTCACTACCCCAAATAGCATCATTCTGTGAAATTTATGTACTATATACATTGATTTCAGGGGCACCCGTGGCTGAGCGGTATGAGTTGCTGACTTGTAACTTCTCAGCCCCTCACCATGTGCGGTCGGGTTGAGAACTTTCATGTGGGGAGGTTTTTCAGCTAATCTGTGGTGCGCCGGTGGTTCTACCCAGACGTAAGTCTGGGGTCTCCCTCCACCAATAATTAGCCAGACGTCGCCAATATGACCATGATTGTGTCAGTGCGATGTCAAAAACCCCCAAACAAACAGGGATGTCATAGTCTAAAAATAATTAGTCACACTAGATGCACATGGACTATTTGCACTGCCGACTGTTGACATGACTCTTATCCCCACCTCCTCCCTGATACCAGTGTAGCCTGATGCCGTGTCCAGACTGGTAGATGGATCTGCCCACCCTCACTACCATCCCCTAATCCATTAACCTTTTTCTGTCAACCAGTCTCTTTAAACTCTTCATTGATGTTTCGGCCCAATCATTATTTTTGAAAGTATAAAACAGCAATAAAGGACTACATTTTGCTGCACTTTTTACAAGCCAATAAGAAAAATTCATTATCGCTGTTTTATATTTTGAAAAAGGCTGACTGGGCCGAAACGTCAATAAAGAGTTTGAAGAGATTTTTTTATTGATTTATTCCCTGTCAGAATTATATTTATTAAGGATTTCTTCTGTGAAGCCAAATAAGGCTACATTCCAATTTTCAATGCCTTATTAACATGTTACATCTTCAGTGACATTCAGCTGTAGTACAATGTCATGTACATGTATATGTTATTCATTAAACAAACAAATGTGCTATACATGACGATTGTTCCTTGAAAAGCAGTACAAAGAGAAGAAAAAATGATAGTTTATTTATTTCAGAATTCTCTGCCATTCTTAATATTTTAGATTCTCGTTTAAATGATAGTTTATTTATTTCAGAATTCTCAGCCATTCTTAATATTTTAGGTTCTTGTTTGTCACAATAAATTTGGTTTCAAAGACTAGCTACGATGTATTGTATGAAGAAGGAATAAATGAATAAGCATTATAAAAAAATCTTATTTTTTTAGTCTTCAAGCAAGTTGACCGACACAGTATTGTAGTATTTCTTTTTTGGATTTTACATATTGCATCCTTTCAACAAGAAATATTGGACTTCAAAAACTTAACTACTTTGTTAAGGATAAATATTTTAATACTGTAACATGTTTACAATAATACTGCTAAATTTGTGAAGAAAAACAACAACCAATAAAACGTGTAAAAAGTGTATATATATGAATAGCCTTTTGAAAATAATGGCAACAAATAAAAGCACTCGTAACAGAACTAAAACATGTCAATAAAAAGAGGAGTCAAGAAGAATAAAGTAGAATTTTGAAGCATTTTTGTTAGAAATATTCTTTACATCCCAAGAATTAGCCTTTTGAAATATATTGGTTAAAACTAAGAACAAACATTGACCCAGTGATTTGATTTTATCTGATTAAATAATCAAATGGTTAATACGTCCTACCAACTTTTCAAAATTATGAGAAATTTTGAAGCTTATCTCCATGGGAACATAATGGTTACCAAGTGTGTATATTAATTTTAGCACAGTTTGATTTTCTCTTCAATCTTTTTATCAACATTCTATTCTGGTTTTTGAGGTACGGGTACTTTTAGTCAAAATATATTATGCAGATTCACGGCATATTCAAAGGAGTAGTGCAAATCAGGTTCTTTGTTAATTTTTAAGATGAAAATTGTTAAATGTTTATGATAAAAATAGTTTAACCTTTTTTTTAAATTCTTAAATTATATTTTTACAAAAACACAAATTGTATAAACTTGTCACAAAATCTTCAGACACCATATGATGTTATTGACTGTTTAAAAGTCTGTAAATAACCAATCACTCAATCTTTGATTTCCTATTGGTTCTCCTTTGTTTTTCTTAAAATCATAACCATTTGGTATTTAGTTTGTACAGACACATCTGTAGAAGAAAGAAGGAAGATTACGAACATTACGAGATTGAAGTACAATACCATTTCACTGGTTAATTTTAACATCATGTCTGATTAGTCTGTAAGTATGTTTGAGCATATTTCCTATTAATATATTGAAAAGTTAAAACCTCTTTCCACATAAACCACCCATAAACTTCTCTGGTTTGCTTCAGGTATAAATTTTATCAACACAGCCAATCCAACACCATACAAAATCATAGGGAATGTTTCTCAGTTTTATATTTTGATATAATGTGTTTTATTTTGGCAAAAAGCATTCCCTCCCTAATTACCATAAGCCCAAAACTCTAGTTTGTATTTGCCTCCAGAATCCAACGCCCTGTACCATTCTACATTCTTTAAATCTTTTAAGTGTGTTGAAAACGTTCAAATATTTTTTTTTACTAAACACATGTCAGTCCCATTCAACATAAGCCAGTCTCATTCATAACAACCATCAAACAAATAAAAATTTCAACACTCTACAAGATCTTGGGAATGTCCCTAGCTTCAATTCTCCAGCTATCTGGAAATTGCTTGCGTCTGCGCTCACGCTCGTTCTCCATGGCTTCATGGTAGTAACCGTAATACTCTCCTCTCCCTTGGCGCTGTATGGGCACCCAGGCATCACACTTGGGCCACGAGTCCTGGAAGATGTCCCGAGGAGGCATAGATGGAAGGTTACGTGTGTAGCCATCAAGTCGTACCTCTGGGATACCTGCCTGCTTCAAACCAATGTTTTTGTGGTAGTAACCTAAAGAAAACATATTTTGTGATATACATTTTTGTCTTGGGCTCCTAAGGCAGAGTGGATAGTCTCTAAGCTGTAAAGCCACATATTGGAGAAACACACATCACATTATAAATTTGGATTTACAATATTTTACTTAGTGCCCATAACTGACCTGAAAGACTTGCTACTTCAAAACTTCTCAGCATGTTTCCACATAGGAACAACTTCGATTCAAAGTGAAAATTTTAATGTGAGGAATTAATCTAGCTAGACTCTGATTAGTCAGATTAGCTGCATCGTAATTAGATGTATATACCTTCAAATTATTTAGTTTACCCATATTTTGTTCTAAAATAAAATTCAAATAATAAAATTAGCATTGGAACAGAATATTTATAATCGTATTGTGATCCTTTTCTTAATATAACATTTAAAAAAATTAATGGCTTATTTGTTACAAGTATGATAAATATGTAGATGTGATTTTTTTTATTTAACAACTTATCAAACTATTTAACAACATCAAAAATGCTCTACTAATTTTCCTCCTTTTGTCATGGTAGGCAAATATCAACAAGTGGCAATATGCCGAAGAATCGCGCTCTCTGATTGGTCATTACCAGAGACTCTTTTGGGGCATAGCTGTCTTATAAGCGAATTATCGGCTTACTGGTGATGTCCTGGTATTATTTGTGGCTGACAACCTCAGACAAATGTCCAGGTCGAACTTCTTGTGCAAAATATTGTTGTTGGCATCTAAACTAACAACAGTAATAACTTAGTTAATAAATATATACAGAATGTATGTAGTGTTGTCATGGTTACCTGAGGGTGTGTCCCTTTGTCTCATGAACTCCACAAACTGGTCCTCTGATTGCATATCTATAGCATCACGTCTTGTCTCCCGTGGCAACGACCTTGACAGCATACAAACAACAATTAGGGTTAAGTAGTTCACTAGCCTCATAGCATTTATTTAATTTAACAGAAATTTTATTAAATGTAATGTACAGGTAACAAAAACATGTATATATATATATATATATACAGATGGATTTTGTATTGCCATTAAACTTTAACAAAGCAAATACAAAAGCTAACTTTTATTGTCTTGTGGGAACAATGACAACAATCTTTTTTTTACGTTTATCCTTGGAAAAACAAGGCCTGTATTTTATTATTGTACCTATACATGCATAAATTAATAAATATACTTACTTGTTTATTAAAAACTACCATGTCTACCCACATATATTAACATATTTACCATTATATCTGTATAAGTATGAACTTACTTTTTATTTGATAAAATACTTAATAAGGATATATTAAATTTTAAATACATAGTTTGCTGTAAACATGTGTCCACCTATCTGCCTTCTCCATAACACCATTTGTTATCTACCTGTATATTCTATGAACAATTCTTTCAACCACTGACTATTGTATACATGTATATTTATAAGCAAACTATATCTTCCTGTATTCTTCTGAGCCGATATGTTCTCAAGAACAGGTTCAACTTTTCATGTGATGTTGCCAGATTTTCCTGTTTCTGACATCCAAAGGTGATAAAGCGATTTGCTGGAGACTGCCTATAAACTCTTGCCATGTTGTTCTTGGACATCCGAGTCCATAAATATTGTACATACATAAATATTCTCGCTCACCACATGGGTAAGAAGAGCCCTATTTGGGTCCAGAACTTCCATGATGTTTTCCAGCTAACTTTCATTGCATTAATGGTTCTACCCAGACATAAATCTGGTGTCTACTTTCACCAATAATTACCTGGACATCGCTAATGTGACCATAATTTTGTGTGATATCATAAAATCTACATTTACTTACCTGTAATCTGCATAACTAATCCATCTGCCTCTCTCTGAAGGTACGTAGTAGCCAGACCCATGGTACACATGGGATTTCCCATCCCCAGACAAGTAGTTGTTGGATGGAGTAGAGTAGTGGGGCTGCGGGAGTCGCGATGCCATTCTGGGAGAAAAACAAAACTGTACTATAATACAGAGCTTCAAAAAAGAAAAGTATTAGAGAAAATTTCAATAGGAGAAATAAATATAAACTATTTCATTTTCTTCCAAACCCTATATTGCTTGAACTCATTAAGACTCTATGAGTCATTTTCAATGAGTACTAACAATATAGGGCTAGATTGAGAATTATGGGATGTATTGGCATGGTAGAACAGAATTACATCTCTTTTCCATATTATAATAAAGCTCGCTTCCAAATATAAGCTCCTAACATTGAATTTTCAAGAGGGCAAGAATAGAATGACTTCATATGTTTTGATATCATTCTGAGTAAGAGTGTAGAGATAGTAAAGTTTTGTAACATTTTCGATGTTCAGCTTGTTAGTTTCCCTGCTGGCTTTATAGCCTTGTTAATACTGTGTTATATAAGTGGAGGTCTAAGGGTCAAACTGGTGTTCTTTCCTTTTTGGATAAATCTGTGAAAGAAATCTGCTTTTTAAATAGCTTTATAAGACTCTACGATTGGATGCTCAATTACTTTTTCATTTAACTTAATTTTTCTTCTCTATAATTTTGAAATGAAAGGACAGTTGTCAATTTCGTGGTTATACTTTTCTTTCTTTCGTATTCTTTCCAGATGACATTCATCAAATCTGATAAAACATTGAAGTAACTATCAATTACTTAATTACCGTTTTTTGTAAACAAACCAGCCATTTGAAAATGACATAAATTTTATAAACTGTAAAAATGAAGTAAACTCTTCAACAGTATCTTGATAAAGAATGTTTGTTCATAATGTTATGTACACATGTACACTTGAAAGCAGCTTTGCTTTAGATGTTTATTGTTTTCTATTTAAATACCCAAATTTTAACTCACCTGGACGCAATATTTTACCTGCGCACCGTTTTATTTACTTCCGTTGTCAGGGGATAATAACAGGCGGCGTACAGGTAAATATTACCCATTTGTTTACATCCTATCGATACAAATTTAACGTTGTTGTTTTATTAAGATTTTTACCATAAATATAAGTAAAAAGCGTTGTTAGGAAGTTAATAATTTCCTCGTGTTTCATTGTGCCCACAGGTACGTTTACCGTTTTGTATTCCCTATTATAATTGAAGATAATAGTCAGGCAAATAACGAAAATGCACGTCTTTTATTAAACTCTTGGCCACTTTGCTTTGGCTGCAAAATACATTTTATCACACCGAACGCTTTGAGTTTTATCAACGCCAGTTTGACATGGTAAGATAAATTATCTGATAAAAAACACAAAGTAACAGGAGCGTAAAAAGTGACCATCTACCGGGATTCGAACTTAGAAGTTATCAGTACTCTCAGGCCAGTCAACCAGCTAAACCACACATCCCTGTTAACGAAAAACATGTAAAACTGTTATCAACCTCCATGCTCCTCGTTACCCGATGTATTACACAGACTCTCACCCTGGTTCTACTCGACATCGCCTCTAAAAAAAAAACAAAGAACACACATGCTACTGGCACCAATTAACAGAAAATTACTTAAAAGTGAGCCTTTACATGGATTCGGGCCTAAGACATCAACACTAGCGGGCAGTTCTGTCAACCACTACCAAATAAGCTATACAGGGACGGATCTTAGGCATTACCTTAGAGGAGGGGTTGGGTGGGGGTGTTTCCCCCAAATGTTGAAGACTTCGCTTTTGATTTTTTAGCTCACCTGAGCACAATGTGCTCAAGGGGAGCTTTTGTGATACCGCTTCGTCTGTCGTCCGTCGTCCGTCGTTCGTCGGCAACATTTTACCTTGTGAACACACTAGAGGCCACAATTTTTGTCCAATCTTCATCAAACTTGGTTAGAATGTTTGTCTGCATGAAATCTTGGTTGAGTTCGTAACTGGGTCACGTGGGGTCAAAAAGTAGGTCACTAGGTCAAATCTTAGAAAAAGCTTGTGAACACACTAGAGGCCACATTTATAGCCCAATCTTCACCAAACTTGGTCAGAATGTTTGTCTGCATAAAGTCCTAGATGAGTTCGTAACTGGGTCACGTGGGGTCAAAAAGTAGGTCACTAGGTCAAATCTTAGAAAAAAGCCTGTGAACACACTAGAGACCACATTTATAGCCCAATCTTCACCAAACTTGGTCAGAATCAAAACTTAACAAACACTAGGGTCTAAGACGAGCTACCGCAACTACTCTTTTAATACCAAAGCTTATTAGCTACACAGGTCCCTAAAAAGGTGCACCCCTTCCCCACTATTTCACAAATTTCGTTAGGGGAAGAGGTAAACCGAAAACAGGGAACCCTCTTATGGTGAAAAATAAATAAACAAATACCAATTAGAACCTAGTGTCAGGGGAAAGAGCCAGCAATTAGGGAGTGGAATTCACTCAAAATATGCTCAATCCCCTTTAAGATAAAAAAATTACCAAAATTATACCATCTTTCCAGTAAATGGGTACATAAACTAGGTACCTAATTAGGGCCCACTTTAGGCGATATTTTTCGGAATATACACATTTAAGCCATGCATGGGCAACATGGCGGGGTCATGAAAAAGCCCTCAACAGGGCGAGTAGACCCTTATTAAACTAGTTCCAACAACAACAAAAAAAAACTTGGTCAGAATGTTTGTCTGCATGAAATCTTGAATGAGTTCGTAACTAGGTCACATGGGTCAAAAAGTAGGTCACTAGGTCAAATCTTTAAAAAAGCTTGTGAACACACTAGAGGCCACATTTATAGCCCAATCTTCACCAAACTTGGTCAGAATGTTTGTCTGCATGAAATCTTGGATGAGTTAGTAACTGGGTCACGTGGGGTCAAAAAATAGGTCACTAGGTCAAATCTTAGAAAAAACTTGTGAATACACTAGAGGCCACATTTATAGCCCAATCTTCACCAAACTTGGTCAAAATGTTTGTCTACATGATATCCTAGACGAGTTTGTTATTGGGTCATGTGGGGTCAAAAATAGGTCACTAGGTTACATTTTAGAAAAAACCTTGTGAAAACACCTAAGAGGCTACATTGATGGCCCAGTCTTCACCAAACTTGACCAGCATGTTTGCCAGTATGAAATCTTACATATGTTTTGAAGCGAGTCATGTGGATTCAGTAGGTTACTTGGTAAAATTCTAGAAAATGTTATCAACCCAGTGGCCACACTAATGGTCCAATCTTCACCAAAGATTTCGTAAGTAGATAACTCTTAATTACTTGATGCCAGGTTTGAGCCTACTTAAAGTCTGTATCATCAGGTGAGCGATTAAGGGCCATCATGGCCCTCTTGTTTCAATGTTTCTGGCGTGTACTCGTTGCAAATTTGGTACTCTTTACTAGTTTATTAAACTAATTTATATTTTATATTGTTTATATGGTCCGTAAATTATTAGTTGGAGTGGGTGGGGCTAGTTTCCCCCTTGTCTAAATCCATCTCTGTTATATTTTATTGTTTATTTTACGTAATAAAATAAAAAAAAATAACATGAACAGTTGACGGGAGTCGGGCCACAGGCCTCTCACGACCGTCATTTTTTCAGGTTGATTCTTGATATTATAACTAACTATAATTAGTATCCGGTTCTAAATTAGAATAGAAGTCAAATGGCGACTATAATAGCGACGTAGAGACATTATCCTTTATGAGAGCCTTCTGAGAGCATGCCTGATAAATTTAGTATTTGTCGATAAGGAAACATTCACTTCTATTTATATTAATTTATATCCTGACCACCTTCTGTGCAGAACCAGTCTTAACTTTGTATCTACGTGCAAAACTGTGCAGTAAATAGTCTTGCACAATGACTTACATCGCGTGGTCGTTTGGGGTTCGAGCACATAACCACTCGATCCGAAAACCGACGCCTTACTTATTAGACCACGGACGCTTACATAGAAAGCTATATGAACGATCTACCAGAAAAAAACTGTCCCAACTGTGTTATAAAGATACATTGGCATACAAAACACAACCAACAACCAAAAACACAACCGTGCTGTAACGACCGCAGAGGTAGTTAAATAAGCACTTTAAACCAGCCTCGTTGCTGGGTTAACTCTTTTGCAACGCCATTTAAGCGGCTTCCAAAGTTGCGCGGTTAAGCAACGGTTAGCGTGACTGGTGTTTGGATGCCTCACCATTGAAGAGCGCCTTCCTGCGTTACAATACGTACGCATGACCAAACTCCCCGCAGTGATTACTTCCCTTGACAGTACATTATATTACTGCCACCAGCAAGTTTTTCGCCCAAATACAGGCGGATAGTGTTTTTTTATTTTTATTTTTTTTCTGGACGTATCTCCTCAAAATATAGTATCTTTCCTTTAAAAATATTAATTTATCATATTAAAAATATAAAGTAACTTAAAATATTAAAAAAAATAAATATGAAATTATGAAAGTCTTTCGTGGCGTGTTTATGGAGGCCGCCATGTTTACTTCACGTGATACTCTATCGTCACGTGATCCTTGCTGGGGGCAGAGATTTAAGTAGCAATGCGTGACGTAATCGCTGTGAGGAGATTGACGCATGCCGAACACAACACGATATCTTCCTAATCTCTACCGCGCATGATTGCATGACAAATTATTCTGGAAATGACGATATAATGTCAGACATTTCGGCGCATTTGGAGTAAACGCATCTTCAATACAAACAAGTTCAATAACCACTTTCCATTGAGCAGTCGTGCAATAAATGGTTGTTATTATTATTATTTTATTAGAACACCGACTACTCGTACAAATGGTAATAATGGCAAAGTAATAATGGCTTTGCCAAATCCAAGTAGGCATAATAGTGCAACTAAAATCATCAACAACAAAATAAAACACATAAACAGTCCACTGTTTTTCTTGGTTTCAGGATTATTTAAACTGCAGAATTATTACGTTGTAATTATGTTGTTAAGTATCTATCTGATTGAAATAAAATAAAACCGTGATAAATTGACTTTAATGGCAAAATGTTGCGATTTTGCGCAGATCCAAGGGAATTTGTCATCGTTGGTTTTTGTATCCAATCGCAACATGTCTAATATTCTGTAGAATTTTAAGTTAAACATGCGTATAAAGACAAGAATATATAATCACCATGTGATGAATATTAGTTGCAAATGACTGTTTATATAATAAAAAAGATATATAATAACAAACATATATATAAAAGGGTCGGGCCATGGCATAGTGGTAGAGTCGCCGATTTGTAACTCCTCTAACTGCTAAGCCTCTCACTGCGTGGGTTCGAGTCCCGGTCGGGGCGAAGGACTTAATGTGGGAAGGTCTTCCAGCTGTGTTGCGGTGTGCCGGTGGTTCTACTCAGACATTTATCTGGGGTCTTCCTCCACCAAAATAGCTGGACGTCGCTATGATAATCAATATAGTAATCATACTTGTTCGCTGCTATGCATTTCGGAATAATTAAATAAAATAATTAACATATATAGAATATATTTAATGATTAATGAATAATATTTCGATTATTAAATTAAAAAAGAGAGAGGCAGAGAAATGTTGAGGGAAACAAATAGAAGAGGGATTGAAGGATGGGTAGACCTGTAGACAGATAGAGTAGGCGGATGGAAGAGAAATACTTAAAGCGGTTTCACAGACAGCTTTAACTGTTTTTTTAGACTTTAATAATATTTTATTACCTGAAATGTTGAAAGTGGCTAGGCCCCTGTGTCATGATCATTTAGGATGGTACAAAATTCATTTTGCTTCATTTTAAATATAAAAAAGTTTTATTAATTGTCTCGAAGGTCTAGACACGTATTGTTTTCCCTGCAAAAACGCGTGCCAGCTCACTGCGCAAAAACCACCTACAACAACAAATGCATTTAGTATAAATAAATTATCCCATGATGCCGTGCCACTTTCCAGCCAGGTAGAATGATCGACATTCCATTAACGGAGATGCGCAACCGGCGTATATAACATACATGCATACATGTGTTTTATAAGTTATTTGTTATAGATTCGTAATTAGAATCAATCTGATGTCAAAACATGACAGACCGAACGTGAGACATTGCAGTAATTAAAGTATAGATGTTTTCAAATATTGAGGTAATAAAACGCTTTCTTTCCGCAAAACCATTAAATGAAAAATGCCTCTAATGCTTCGGTTCCAGTCTCAGCCTTGGAGGAACATTGTTTTGCCTGTTAGGCGTCCTCCACCAGATCTATGGAGATTAGATATATTTAGATATATGGGTTGGAGTTATATCTAAAAAATCAGGTGACGCCAAAATAAACATATTTTTTGTTAATTATATTAACTGGAAAAAGCAATCTTTAAAGGTGGTATCCGACAGTTTGGACAAAAATATTTTATCTCAAATAACCAAATTAATCACTGCTACCAGAAAAGATCGTGTAAAATGCTGCTCATTGATGCTCTAGATCAGTGTGAACAATGAAACATAAATCCGCATTCTTCACTGAAAACATGTAATTCTTAACTGAGCCATGTTGCAGAGATGGCTATTTATGACTAGGAATATTACGTGACAACTCTCGTAATGGGATTGCGTTATATCGTCATCCGGGTAATTCGCTCTGACGTCGATATCTATTTTTAGAAGAGACTATCCTACTTATTTATAGATTTGGAATTGTTGAACTTTTGGAATGTTGTTATGGCGATTTGTACTGTCTAGCAATATAGACAGTTTTCAAAACCGTCTTAACTTATATCAAAATATGAGTTTATGCAGAAATAATGCCATAATTCCCTAAATCTGTAGTTAGGTATTGCAAAATGAATTTGATATTGGCAAAACCACTTTTAACAAGTGATACTAAATTGTTTTTTTTTCCGATACATCTGTATGATGTACACTCATTTACAACTGCCAAATAAACATCTTTTTTATAAACTGGGTTTGTACCAAATTGGAAATGGTGTTGAGCAAACTTAAAATTCGATGTTTATATGCCCATTTTATAAATAAATAATAAACTTGACCAAATATCTGACTTGTTCTACAGCAACTAGCAGATTAATAATTTTTGTTTAATTCTACCTAGCTTTATCTCTCTAGCTTAATATGTCCATATTATTTAAATTATTTATAATAATAAAAAAAATGCAAATTGTAAAACTGTTTGCTACATGTTTTATTTTACCCTAACTGGGATTGTAAGAAGTTATTAACAAATTTGCCATATTCTCTAATAAATATACATGTACACATCAACATGCTTGCGACCACTCTTTTTAACCTTATCCCCAATCTAACAAGTTTTCCATATATACTCTAATGGTCATAACGAATTTGTGACATTTTCTTATGCGCAATGACAACTTAAAACACATTTGCATTGTTAATTACCAAGTGTTTTTAAGAATACTTGACATAGCAGAAAATAAACAATTAACATAAACTTGGCCCATTGTTTAAGTTCTACGACAATCCTTTTTGCACATTCTATGACATAGTAGAAAATAAATAATTAACAAAAACATGGCCCATTGTTCAAGTTCTACGGCAACCTTTTTGCATATTCTTGCCAGCGGGTTATTAGAAATTCAGTTTCTACACAGATTCTGGATATAAATTAATATTTCTGCCTTTTTCTAGCGGTTGCCTTAATGATATCTTTACAATTCATGTTCGTGAAATTCATGACCGATTAAATTAAAAACATCAAAAATAATAAAACCACCAACACCGGGAAAACGTCAACCATACTCAATGTACAGCTCAGTTTATATAACGGTTCTTTTTAATTGACATTTAATTGAATTTTACGAATGTTGATAAGAGGACTTAATGTGCTACAATCAACAGTGGTACACAATCATAAATTCATAACATTTTTTATTACTGCAAAACGTCAGTTAACCAAGGAACGTTAATACAGCATCATTTGTTTTTATTAAGCCAAGAACAATGAAATGTTTTGGCATATTAAGGCCCCCTGATACGGTTTTTAGACTTTCTAACAGTCTGTGTTATAATTACTTAATATTTAAACTTACAAACGACAACAACATTAATGTCGATATGCTATGCGCCAAATCATAAAAACTCCCCACCAGGGAAACAAAACAGCAATAACATCAACAAACAACATAAAAAACGAAACATTACAGCTGCGGCAGCCATTAACACAAAACTTAAGAATGGCTCGGTAACTTTTCTGATTTCTAAGAAAAAATAAAAAAAACTTACTTTCCAGAATGTTTCTTTTAATACTAAAATAATAAATTCTTCAGCCTTTCAGATATGTCAACCATGAACAAAGAACTTGAGTACAGCTCTAGTTTGGGCACCACACTGTCAAGTCGTGGACCCCGAAACATGGTTCCATTGGACAACTATCTAGCCGGAACAGGAAAAAGCCACGTATACTACGGTCCCGGGTACTACGTTCCTAGTGAGAACCGATGGATAACACAGGACAAATACCGGTCACTTCCCCGGGAAACATGTAGGGACGCCATCTTGTTTGAGTCAGAGGAAGATTTTGTCGCCTGGAAGATCCAGACTGACAAACCAAGGATGCCTTCTGGTAAGATGCTTTGATGTTGTTCTTGATTAGATTTCTTGCGAAATAAAACCACATTCTTCACGTCAGAGATGACTTGTATTTCAGTTCACAGTAACCTCTACCACCAAAATAAAGGGAAAATTGCCAACAGATAGTTTCCATGTGATGTCATAGGCACTGATAAGAAAATATCAGGCAGCCATCTTTGAAGGCAGAAGCTAATGCAGGCCGAAATTTGGAAATATGTGCTGTATCAAAAACACCACTTGTATTTTCAGTCTTTCTTATTGAATTTTATATCAAATTTATGAAGTATTTAAAATATCAAAACTATATTTTAATAGTTTGAAAGGTAAAGAATAATACAACCCAAAAAGATACACTGTTCATGTTATTTAAGGATAAGCCAATAATTTTATTTATTTATGTATTAATTTGTTGCGCATTTATTTATTTAAAAATGTTGCATACTAAAAATCTGATTTTCAAAAGCTTTTAATTTTTGGACCGAAAATGAAGAAATTACAAGGAAATAAAATTTACTCTTCTATACAATTCGTCTGCAAAATCCCTTGAAGTTGCTATCAAAGATGGCTGCCAAGATAAGGGATCTTCACTATCTATGGGCTTGACAAACGAACGAATTTATAACAGTCTGATACAGTTTTTATTTAAAGAATTCCATTATTGTTGTATTCTAACTTATCCTTACCGGAAGCCTTTTTACTTTTACAAATATTTTTTTTTGTTCATTAAATTCTTATGGAACATTTTAACATTGACACCTATATCGATGTACGCAACGATGAGCCCCATTACAGTCACGTGCTTTTAGAGACGGCAGTGGCTACAGTAGCACAGCGGAACGTAACCGGTACGATGTGTGGAGTGTGTGATTCGTCTCTTTCTGCGAGGTTCTAAGACTAGTCAGATTTTTTTTTTTTACTTTTCATGTCTCGTACTGGTCGAATTTTAAATCAACGTTTGAATCGGGCCAATCAGTTACACTGTTACAAACTGTAAAGCTTAAATCTGGGTTATCTCTTTAGCATATACAGCCTCTGATTGGTTGCATTTGAATGGACTTTGGGGGTCTGGCTAATCAGATTCTTGAAAATCCCCTCTGTCTCGAGCTTACAGTAGTATAACCTTAGGCCGATTGATACTGTTCTAATAATCTTAAAGTTTTGTTTTAAAAGGCCCATTTGTTCTTTAAACATTAATAATTATTTTTGGCATACATTTAAAGAAGTTTAAGTTGAGTTATCAATAGTTTAAATAGCAGTTATTTAAGAGAATTTGTTGGGTTTGAGCACGTTTATCAAAAAATGCATTAATTGATTATTTCGGATTACTTTTATATAGTTGGACAACAGGTTTTTACAATAAATAAGTTATATAGATCAACTCTGGATTTTTTTGTTCAACTGCTTCAACAAAGTTTCACGTTGAGAACCGACACAAAATTGTTGAACTTGTGGCTCAGTCCTATTGTCAAATAAATACCTGTTAACTTTAATTGATAGCCTGCATTATTTATGATATCGACAGTAACATAATTATATGTACATGTGTATATATATTCCAATAACCTTTTTGCAGGTATCTCAATGTCAGGATACCCTAGAAGTTATACCGGTGTCCCAGTACCTACACTACTTCCGTCCAAGGTGTGCGCAGTTGACCGGCGTTGGAGCGGTGCAGGCTACTTTGTTCCCTCGACAAATAGGTGGTTCCACGATACAGATAGTCCAGGCATTCCACGCGAATCTATGCATTTCTACAACGAAGAAGACTGGATTAAGTTTAAATACATTTGTGAAAATCCGTCTGTGAGGAAATAGACAAAATAGTTTTGTTTATTTGTTAAGATTTCTCGTGTTTTAGAAAATAGAGTTATGAAAATCTTATGAATTATGAATGTACATGAGTGTTTTGGAGGATGGTGCTGAAAAATTGTATGTTTACATGTAGAATATGTATATAAGTTATTGTATGATGTATAGGCCTTTTGCGTATGTGGTTTTATATTGTTTTGATCTATTTCAATCAGGTTCTGTTACTTTAACGGCAACTTTTGACTTTTGTTTAAGTCCTGTACAACTATATGTATACACGTATAAATGAGATAAAAGTGAAAAAATATAATTATGAAAATGCTGCAATAAAGTGAGGTCCCACTAAATATGTTATGCCTAGTTATATTGACATAGATAAATACCGTTGACTGTAACTGCCGAATCATTAAGTTCGTTGCAATTAACTAATTGGTCTAACCACGATGAGGACATATAAACCATACAATTAGAATTGATTTTCTCTTTCTGAAAGAGCTTACAAAGTTTGTGAATGTAAATGTCTTACTTATATGGCGATTTATGGCACGTGGTCGGGTTGTTAAGATTAAATGATAAAATTCTGGTCTTGCTAATGTTATGAAAGCAATTGAAGTGTACTGTATTTTTTAGCTATTACATAGTTTTAATTATGTAAGAAGAGCGAGTGAAGTGCGTTGTGCCTGTATGCAATTGTTATTTTATAAACAGCATTCTAAACGTGCTCGTGTATACATTAATTATTATTGTGTTAAAATGCACATACTGGTTCATGAAAGTAAATTGCAGTCCTTACAAATACGGACAAATATAAATCATGCATTCTAAATAAACGAGTTGCCATTTCTAACCAAAGGTCCTTAGCAATTCAGCTAACGTATTTATTTTTGTTCCATATTTTTATTTGCCTTCACTGTATTAGCATTAGCCTCATAATATAATGTTACTTGCACAAAATAACCATATCTGTTGCAGGAAGTGTCCATTAAACTCTAGAAATCGCGCATTTGATGAAAAAAGTGTAATATGACAGTTATGAAAAAATGAAATCGGCAAACGGTTTCCCTTTTAAGAAATGTCGTTATAGTATTGTTTTAGTTGTTAAATTTTAGCTTGATAAGTATTCAACGTTGTTTGCAGAGTCATACGGTCACGTTATTTAAAACATGCGTTGTTATTGTTTTGTTAGTACATGTTTAATGGTGTTATTAGTTTGAATTAATATTTGTTTATACTCTCACAAAGTTGTTATACCTTAATGCACTTCTCATTAAAGACTGATAAATTATGTACGTCTGATGTTGAATTTTCATTTTTTAACATAAGATTTATATTTTTAATGGAGCTAGGCATGTCTGGGGTCTTCCTCTATCAAAAAGCTGGATGTTACTGAAATGATCATTAATGATCGCGGCGATGTATTTAAAAAACAAAACCAAAAACAAAACAAAATATAAAGTTGGATTATCTTTTCTTTTTTATGTTCATTTAAAAATACATATACAGCATTTTAGGGAGAAAAAAGTCAAAATACAACCTAAAGATATAGTCTTAACATTTTATCAAAATACCGGAACAAAATGCTGCTGCTTAAAGTTGTATTTCATTTAAAACAATTTATTAAATAACTATACGTTATTAATCCTATATAAAAAAAACTGCCATGTTCAAGAACACGACAGCCTACTTTAAAACACTGCCAATATCCGAAAAGTGATATTCATATAAAGCCCGCATTTGTAATTTATTTGGCTAATAAGGCGGGGTCAAAGATGATATAGATTTCAGCAAGAAGCTCTGGAAAATGGCAGCCATTTTTGTTTGAACTCGGTCTATGTGTAGACGCCGACAGGTTGCATAAATTTATGAAACAAAATATGCTCCGTTTTCAAAAATTAACGGCATGAATTGGTAGTGTTTAACCGAATGTGTTTTAAATTTACAACGTGTAGGTTTCACAAAAACATGAATAAGCATTTTCTGACTAAATGCAAAAACTAACTAAGTATCAAATGTGCAATGTTATAAGTATATTTAATAAAATTGCCAATAAATAACGGATTTGATATTGGCTCTGTTATTTCTCCTCCCGTCAGTAGTATTGGCCCTCGGCCTTGTTTCAATACTACTCCCTTCGGACAAATAACAGAGCCAATAACAAATAACTTATTTATTAACAAATAATAACAACTACCACTTTAACCACCATCCCAACCAGCATCAACTACACACCCACCATCACCACAACCTAATTGAACCACCACCTTGAAGAGCTACCAGCCATCAACTACACACCCACCATCATCACAACCTAATTGAACCACCACCATCTAATTGAACCACCACCTTGAAGAGCTACCAGCCATCAACTACACACCCACCATCACCACAACCTAATTGAACCACCACCTTGAACAGCTACCAGCCATCATCTTCACTACCACCATCAGCAACGACCAAAACAAAACAACATCCATTTTAAAGTCAATGTAAACTTAAAGATTATATACTAACGTCGTCTGCTCGCGAACACCCGTCAGCCTCACCCAATACAACGTCTTCATCGCGTGCCGCCAAATCTGCCAGATGGATGAGGTTTGCTTAACACTGGTAAAATGTTATCATCTAAAGCGTTTTAACAATATTAGACAATAATGCGACACACAAAAATGCACAAAATCTTTCGTTTACCACTACTCTCAATATACAATATTCTACATAATTTAAATATTTAAATTATATAAAATATTTATTACAACCTGTCGGAGACGGAAGGAAATTGTTTTATCTTTGTCCGTTCGTCTTCCGTCTATTCGTTCCTCTTTCCGTCCTTCCGTTCGTCTTTCCATTCTTCCGTTGTTGTTCCCTTTATCCGTCCTTCTTTCCATCTGTCCATCACACTTTTCTTTCTGGAGCCATATATGTACATAACATGCTTAGCACGGGCACGCCAGAGACTTTTCTCTTAACTCTTTGTATTGAAGGATATTTGGTTGATTGAAAAATACCGATTACCCCTTTGATGCGATTTTCGCGTGGAATATTGTTTCAACGAATTTACCTATTTCCTACTGGATTTGATAGCTTTCATTTGAGTAACCTTTCAGCATAAATCAGCCTTACCATCGACCAGAATAGCTCTTTTACATGTGCTCCTCTTGCACAACCAAACGAGAGATTTTCGTTTTCGCACGAAATTTATGTGCGATGACCAAAACAAGTCCATTGTCCATAGTCCAATACTTTTGGTCTGGGTCACTGATAAATAACATAAACAGCATTTATTCACCTTTCCGCGAAATCTAAAAATAGATATTACACATTGTGTATTAGCATTGAATTAGCCAATCACATCGCGTTCATTGACACTTTACCTTACTTATGCTGATTCTCACGTACACATTGTCCCACAAACAATGATTTTGACAAGCGATCAGTTTAAATCTGTTTGAGCCTTTGGTTCAATTTAATAGCAACAGGGTTGTTCGTTGTTTGTGGTTTGCAAGGAATCGTACGTTGCTGTAATCCCTTCTCTGTTTGCATCTTAATTTAGTTTATTGGATGAGGCTTGTCCATTTCTGCATCGAAAGGTAAAATCTCGCTGTAGCCAGCAACAACTTTCTTTAATAATTTTGTGTCATGAATGCATCATTGGATGAAACTGTCTTAATCTTCATCTAAACATCTCAATCACAAGCTCTTTGCATTTGGGAGATATCAAATTAATATATTTTCGCGGATCTGTAAGTTAATCTGTAAGATCTGTCACTTTAAACCAGGTTGTTTGTGGGCAAGGGGGCGGAGCTTAAACTCTATTTTTAGACTCGCGGAACGGTGAATTCAGCCTTACCATCGACCAGAACAGCTCTTTTACATGTGCTCCTCGTGCACAACAAACGAGAGATTTTCGGTTTCGCACGAAATTTATGTGCGATGAACAAAACAAGTCCATTTTTGACAGTCCAATCCATTTGGTCTGGGTCGCCGATAAATAACATAAACAGCATTGTAATTGCTTGCATCTTGGAATTGTTGCCGGATGGTGATTCAGTGCATAAGGTAAGCTATTTTGTATCTCTTTTTATGTTCTTTATTCACACCAAGTGCACATCGGCCCGAAATGTTTGCACGTGACATTCTGCTGTGTACAAGACGGGTGGTATAACTGTGTTGTGTCGAACAGTATCTCAATGACACTGCGAGATTTTACTATTTCGAACTGACACCACACTGCAATTTATACGATACTTGGTTTTATTTGCGGAAGTTGTGTGTGTATATGCATTACATATTTGATTTGATAAACCATAATGTATACAATGTATATTAGTGACTAGCTTTTATACTTTATGCTCCATCATGTACAACGAAATGACCGTTTTCTTTTCGTTTTTGTCCGAAATGTAAGAGCGATGAATAAAAAACAACGTTTGTTTTTATTGTCCAGTCTGGTCAGGGTCATTGACAAACAACAAAAACGGCAATATTATTGTCGGTTTGTTTCTTAAAAACTGTAAATATCATGCTTAAATCTGTGCACGCGACGTTCCTCTGTGTACAAGGGAGAGGGTAGATCACCTTAGTGTCTAACAGTTCTCATCGACACACACTGCCAGATTTCACCAACATGAACTGACTCCACACTGCAATTTATTCGATAATTGGTTTTATTTGTGGTTTATTTTAATTATAAAAATATCAGACAACAACATGTTTTTAACTGTTTATAACGGCTTGAATTTATGTTTTTTTTACAATTGGAACTTTGAAGTGTTTATTAATTTAATAACTTAAGCTGTTAACTTTGAATGAGTCTACACCATATAACTAAACCTCATTCATATTTCTTGGTTGTTTTGTTGAAGGTTAGAAGCTTTTCAAGTACATTCAATAAAACAAGTACTCGTACATGTCGTGCACAGTTAATGCTAGATGCATGACAGATATAATTTGATAATTTACCATAATGGATAAAATGGATATTAGTGACTAGCTTTTATACTTATCACGTGACCATTATACACAGATAATTACGTATGTTGTCTTTTGTATTTGTTTCGATCACGTGATCTATACTTATAACGTGACTATTATGCTGAGAAAATTAAATACGTTGTCCTTTGCATTTGTCTCGATCACGTGACCTGTACTTATAACGTGACTATTATGCTGAGAAAATTAAGTTAGTTGTCTTTTATATCTTGTTAAATGTAGTTAATGGGAGGGCATATTGCGTGCACTCGTCTAAACTGCCACTGAATGGGTGTTGTCAAAGAAATCACGTATCGTAGAAATCATAAAGATGTAATATAGCTGGGTGTATAAGGCACATTGCCTATATTAAATACCTGTAACGATATCAAACATGAGTTTTTACGATAAAGGAAACGAGGTATTGCCTTATGTATATACTTATACTTTTCTTTTAAGTGAAATACATCAAATATCCGACATGATTTTGACGTAGTATCTATTTTTGCACGCGATGGGCATTGTCGCTGAATATAGATATTGATTGTAACTGGATTGCATTGTAAACATTGATTTTATATCCTTTTCAGTACTAAGCATTAAGGTATTTTTTCTGACTTAAGTTCTCTGTTTATCAATTGTTTTACTGATATTAGACAAACACAGCACAAAACACACCAAAATAGATTTTTTTCTGCGGGGGGGGGGGGGGGGGAGGTATTGATTCAGCTAATTTGCTTGTTTCCTACTTGATTTGGTAGCTTTCGTTTTGAGTAACCTGTCAGCATAATTTAAGCTTACCATCGACCACCGGATAGGTAGCGCAATCGGTAGAGCGACGGCTCCAGGTACGGAAGGCCCCGGGTTCGATCCCGAGCCCCGACATACCAAAGTCGTTAAAAATGCTAGTGTTATAGCTCATTTGCTAACGCTCAAGCAAATATAAGGGTAGTTTCACGACTGGTTAGCCCGGTGTCAGGATAATGTGACTGGGTGTGGTATCATGCCAGGTGTTCACGGCATGCTATACACAGTGAAGGCAGCACTATATCTGCTTCAAGTGGACACCGTCTCCAGATAACTGAAATACTTTTGGTGGGACGATAGACCCCCCAAAAACGGCTCTTGTCCACATGCGTGATCCATCATGTACAACGAGCCGAGATATTTTCGGTTTTGCTCGAAATTTATCAGCAATGAATAAGAGAAAACGTTTGTTTTTTAATGTCCAGTCTGGTCCGGTTCAATGATAGACAACAAAAAGTGCAATATAACTTCCGGATTGTTTCTTTAAACTGTTGCAATATTGTAATTCTGAAAGACAGGTTTTTTATGTCTATTATTTAAATGATCTGCATATCGTGCCGAAATGTTTGCACGTGACGTTCTGCTGTGTACAAGAAGGTTAGTAAAACTGTGTTGTGTCGAACAGTATCTCAATGACGCTGCCATATTTCACCACACTGCAATTTATACGATACTTGGTTTTATTTGTGGTTCATTTTAAATATAAAAACACGCAAACAGCAACATGTTTTCACCATTTTATTACGACTTGAATTATGTTATTTTTACATCTGGAAATTTGTTTATTAATTTAATTGTTTAAGCTGTTATCGTTGAATGTGTCTACAATGAAATGATGAAACCTCATTTATATTTCTTGGTTGTTCTTTTGAAGGTAAGAAGCTTTTCAAGTACATTCAATAATACACGTACTCGTACATGTCGTGCACAGTTAATGCTAGATGCATGACAGATATAATTTGATGTACCATAATGGATAAAATGGATATTAGTGATTAGCTTTTATATTTATCACGTGGTCATCATACAAAGATAAATTTGTTTCGATCACGTGATCTGGACTTATAACCTGATGTTACATGAGAAATTAAGTAAATTGTCTTTTATATCTGTCTTTATGTATTTAATGAGAAGGCATATTGCATGCTTCGTCTGAACTGCCACTACCGGGGTGTTGTCAAAGAAAGAACACATCGTAGCAATCATGATGACGTAATATAGGCGGGTTGCATCAGGTACATTGGCTATATAAAATATATAGAATGCTATGAAACCTGTGTTTTTATGAGATTGGGAACGAGGCTTGACGTGTCGCATATGGCTTTCTTTAAGCCAAGTCGATGTTTATTAATAACCCCATAGCAATACTGTTAAATCACTAACCGACATAATTTTGATGTGTATTATTCTTTTTTGCACTCGATGGGGATTGCCACATAGTGGAGATATCGACTATAACTTTCGGGTTTATTATTTTGTCGATTTCGATAGCTGTTACGAACAGGGTGCGTGTCGTCAGAATAGCTCTCAACACAAAATAAATATAGAGTAGAAGTAGAAATAGTTTTCACTATCGTTGAACACACCACGTGATGCAGACGAGACTTACAATCTCCTGTTTCTCTGTTTAAGATTTTACGTCATCACGTAATTTAATTGTAGCCTGATTATACTCTTGTATCCTTACACGTCATTGTATTCGGCGCCGTATGACTATCAAGTGTCGGGGTGCCGTAAAACCCAAAATACAAAATTCATGTATACTATGTAGATTCGCCAAGAATATTTATAATAGTGTTGTTTTTAATTCGAGTGAGTGATTCCAAAGAACAAACAACTCTAAAAATATGGAAGTATGAAATCCAATATGCCATAAAAAGCAGAGTTCAAGATTTGCATGAAATGATCATGCATAGTCCGCTTAATTTTAATAAGAGTTTGTGAAATAGATACGGAGATCCTTTAAATAGCTAAAATCACTAGTTCCTAGTTGTTTCTTTAAGTGATAATGAATATATATAACTATTAGTGTTTACTTTGAATTTCTAACAGTAAAAGATAAATCGTGGAAACGTGCAGGAGTGTTTACCTGCCACAAGTCTGTCAATATTCTTAATAAATATTTCACGCCATTCAATTTGGTTTGTTAACGTAGACTGCTTATTGACTGAATTTAAATCCATAATTTAAGAGCAACTATTGGATTTGTCAGATGATGTTCCGGTGCTTTTAACGTTTATGTTCTTTTTATCATTAAAAAACACAACAAAAGCTCCAGTATTAATAATAAATGTTTGGTTAGGTCACTTAGTATTAGTGGCTAACTTCAAAGTTAGTGAACATTTATGAATGCATCAACATCTCTCTGATGTCCGATTTGTAATCTACCAGCTTCCATTCGGGTATATGCGCGGAAAAAACAAACTAGTTCTCTTTACTCTTTGTCTAAAGTATGTCTAAATAATACCAGACACCTAGTGCTATTTTACATGGCTTGTATAAATCCAGCCTGATTCCAATCTAAAATGATGCACGAATAAAATTGAAACTGAAGAACAATAACGATTAACAAGAAACATAAAAATCTAAGAATTTAAAATCTAAATTAAGTTCCAGAATTAGTGCTTGATTTTATGTCTTTAAAGTGTTCATGATAACACCATATATATACAACGCATCATGTGTTTCAAAAAAGAAAGTACATATATATGCAGAAAAAGTAAGAGGGAAAAGGTCGGTATGGAAACAGCAGACCATATTTTAACTTGATTTATACATTCATGTGGTACATCGTTCTAACGAATGCAATTAAATCACATCATACTTATGCATATGGTATATAAGCAATTTTAAAATGGCCGATGAGGATGTTATTACATTTAACTTCTAAACTAAAATAAAATCTAATTTAATTATGATATACACCGCATTTTAATAATGACCGAAATGTCAATGCATAAAAAAGCAGCACTTCATTTTTTTAAACAACAACATGGCGACATTCATTCTGCTTTTTCAAGAACGATTCATTCTATATAAAAGAGAGCATTGATGTAAAGCATCAAATGTCGCATAATAACAAAACCAAGAATGAAACAGCGATGCCATCAACTTGTCGTTTGTTAAAATGATATTCATATAAACAACAAACTGGCGACATACATACTGCTTTTTCAAGAACGATTTATTCTATATATAAGTGAGCATTGATGTAAAGCATCAAATGTCGCATAATAATAAAACCGAGAATAAAACAGTGATGCCGTTATCCTGTCGTGTGTTAAAATGATATGCAGTAAAGAATTGTCTTTGGGTGCATTAGAAATGGCCCGAATATATATATACAAGTAGGTCGATGTTTCTTTATAATGAAAGGTCTATATCTATTTAGTAGGGCTTTTAATAATACATAAAACAGTCTTTTGTTGAATATGTTAAAATACTACGATAACATTAGTAAGTATGTTTTAAGATATCTATATGTTTTGAAGCCTACTTTCGCTTTCAACGTAGGTGACCACGTTTGTTTGTCTTATTTGTTCAAACAAATCTGAAAACGGTTATAAAGAAAAGAAATCTTTTGACTGTACTATCCTTAATCCTTTGGGCGCGTTCACAGAGACTATTCGTTTAGTTTTGTGTTGACAGTTTGTAAACAATTACATATAGATAATGATACATTCGATGGCAGAAGTTACTCTGCGCAGTTTCGTTGACTCATGAACCACTCATCGTTTTCATCTACGGAGCCTGGATTGGTATGCACCGTGGCATTAAACAGTTGACATTTGCTAGTTGCAATGTAAATTTGATACATACGACATGTGAAGCTCGTGCTGGCTATGCATGCCTGTTCACACTCTTCATGGGTAAGATCATAATAAAATGCGCTGGATGGAGAATTCAAGGAGAAGTTGTAGAACCCATTGAACGTATCCCCATAGGTGGCACAGACTGTAAGTAGAAGGTGGAGTCATTATCAAAATGTCCTATTTTCTGTTGTGGGCGTTGTTGTTATTGTTTTTAGGGCGTGCCTCCCAGCAGCAGATCTCCTCCTCCTCCTACTACTACTAGTACTACTACTTCTCCTACTACTACTACACTACTATTACAACTACTACTACAACTACTACTACTACTATTACTACTACTACTACTACTACTACTACTACTACTACTACTACTATAACTACTACTGCTTTCACTACTACTTTTACTTCTAAGATTATTACGACTACTTCTACAGCAACAACTACTACCACTACTTCGACTACTTCATTTGCAGCAGCAGCAGCAACAACAACTTCTACTGCCATTACAACAACAACATCAACTTTTACCACCACTACTACAACTTCATCTACAACAACAATTGCTACTACTACTACTGCTACTAATTCTATCACTACTGCTACTACTACTTTAACTAAAACAACTACTTCTACTTCTTCTATTACACCACTGCTATTGCTGCTGCTGCTGCTGCTATTACTACTACTACTACTACTACTACTACTACTACTACTACTACTACTACAACAACTACTACAACAGCAACTACTACTACATGTACTGCTTTTACAACTCTTACTACTACTACAACTACTATTCAACTAATAGCGGTATTCCTGCTGCTGCTGCTGGTACTACTGCTAGAACTGATTTTGCCGCTGTTGCTTCTGGTACAAATATTACTACTACTACGACTACTACTACTTCTAATACTACAAGGACTACAACTTCTATCACTGTTGCTGCTGCTGGTACTTGTCACCATTATAAGAGAAGACTTAATGATGACATAAATTAGGACAAGTGAATATATCATGAGACTGATATAGAGAGTGATCATAGTTTTTATGCTCGATAAACTTGTGTTTTAAATTCCATGTGTTGTATAAGGTTAAGTTAAAGAAAACATGCAAGACTTAAACACGTATATAAATATTTAAGTCTGCTCAAGTGTGAAATTCAACAAGAACAACAAGAACAACAACTGCTAGTACTCTTACAACAACAACAACAATAACTACTACTTCATGTACAACTAAATCTACAACAACAGTTACTACTACTACTGCTTCTGCTTCTACCTATTATACTACTATTAGATCTACTACTACTGCTAAAACAACAACAAAACAATAACAACAACAACAACTACTACTTATACTACTATTACTACTACTAATTATACTGCTGCTGCTACTACTACTACTACAGCTGCTGCTGCTGCTACTACTTCTACTACAATAACAACAACTACTACTACTTATTCTACTACTACTTCTGGTGCTGCTGCTTCTTTTACTTCTACGACAACAGCTACATCTACAGCTACTACTACGCCTACTATTACTACTAATTCTACTGCTACTACCTCTACTTCTACTAGTGACTTTGACACAACACGTGTATAATATACATTAAAGCCTGCACAAGTGTGAAATTGGCAACTTTTAAAATACATTTTGAAGTCATTTCGAAATTAACTAGATGAACTTAACACAAAAAACGAATATTGAGTTTACTGTACAATAATGTACGTACTGGCTGTGCAAGTTCCTTCAGACAGGTTCAGACTGTATCCGTTCTTACATCGGCAGTATTCGTCGAAACACTCGGTATTCTCCGGTACAACGCAGTCGGAGTTGCTCATGCATCCTCGCTGATGGAAATAAATAAGGTTTAATAAGAACATAGAATATATTTATTGCATATTTTCACGTTTTACGCAGTTGACAACTACTTCCAGCTTACTTTTCCAGTTTTCTAGAGGGGTATTTTGAAACGCACAAGGATTAAAACAACACTGTTAGGTTGCGAGTATCTATTTTTGTATAATTTTATTTATAATATTAGCAAATTAAATGAGATTTTCTTTGATAATTCAAACTATTAAGCAAATATGATTCTGGGCGTTCATTCCTTCCTCTATTTTTCTTATTGTAAGTTTTGCTCGTGTTTACTTGCATACGATTTACAATACAATATCGGATTTGTTAATTGCAACAAAGGTTGCGAATATGCAACATACCTTAATAAGCCTAACGTAGGTTACGACATTTGTCGAGCACGAGACAAGGTTGCCGACGATCGACGTAGTGCCGTTGTTAGTGACACAGCGTCCACTGTCGATCTCGCCATACACCGCGGAGACACACAGAGGCTGTCTCTCACACAATCCTGCACATGCCATCAAAGAAGATACCTTGGTAAATGTCGATATTACTTCGCCGTAACTATGGTCACAGATAAAGCGAGTAGCATAGAACGAGGCCAAAGAGCACAATGCAAATCTAAGACTGTAAATGCCGACAAAGAGTCCTAGCCGTGACGGCTTCATGACCGCAACTCGCAATCTTATAGCGAGAAATTATCCTTCCCAGGCTAGAGCTCAGCTGAAGTTGTTTATTTTAGTTAATTGATAAGTATATTCTCACCTTCTTGAGAAATGTATCGCACAACAGAAATGACAAGAAACAATCACTGGGAATTATTGGCGCTCTGTAGAGACCATCAAGAAAAACGATTGCGTTAATGTGATCATCACTTCGTCGTAACAAACATACAACGTAAATGAAGAACAGAGTGCAGATCCAATAATGTTAAAAATCAGTAACCTAGCAGTGATGGCAGCAAGTTGCCCCATAGTTGCATATATATATTCTCACATAATTTCACAAGAAAGGAAAAGGAAAAGTGTGAAATATTAAAGGGATTACTTTTAATTTTGCACCACACCTCCATTAAGCTAAGTGCACACTAATGCATCTGTAAATATAAAAAACGTTAAAAAGATTATAAATAATTTTGTTGTTTAATAAGCGTTTATGAAAATGACATTTTTCCTTTTATTTCACTCTTTTCGCTGAAACTTGCTAGAATGTTGGTCTACAATAACCGCTTTGTGTAAAATGTCATTGTACGCTAGATCCCGCTATGCCAAGTGTCAAATTTTGATTTTTCCGAACATTAAGAATTTTTTTGTGAAAAATCAATATTATCGATGCTTTTTTCAAGCTTTAACTTTAGGCAAGTTCAATTTTGTGAAAGAACTTGCAACTAATCTTACAAACTGTGACAAAGCACCGAAGGCCGTAACCTTAATAGTGGTATACGACAGTTTGTTTGTATCTAAGACATATAACAGCGTCTTAGTAACCTTTCAACATAACTCAACCTTAACATCGACAAGAAACCCCTCTTTTACACGTGCGTGGTCCATCATGTACAACGAAACGATAGATTTTCGTTTTTCCTCGAAATTTATCAGCGATGAATAAATGAAAACGTTTGTTTTTTATTTTTCAGTCTGGTCTGGCTCATTGATAGACAACAAAAATAGCAGCATAATTTTCGGCTTTTTTAACCGTTGCAAGATGGTGATCCTGTAAGAAACGTCTTTTTTACGTTTATTTTAATTTAAATTATTTGCATATCGTGCCGAAATGTTTGCACGTGACATTCTGCTGTGTACAAGAAGGTTGGCAGAGCTGTGTTGTGACCAACAGTATCTCAATGACACTGCTTGATTTTACTATTTCGAACTGACACCACACTGCAATTTATACGATACCTGGTTTTATTTGTGGCTAATGTTTAATATAAAAATAACAAACAACAACATGTTTTCAACTTTTTATTAAGGCATAAATGTATGTTTTTTTATAACTGGACATTTGAAGTGTTTATTAATTTAATTACTTAAGCTGTTATCGTTGAATGAGTCTATACCATATAATGAAACCTCATTAATATTTCTTGGTTGCTTTTTGAAGGCTAGAAGCTTTTTATGATTTATGGATTTTGGGTTTTGAGGCCCGGCGACACTTTACAAGTCATACGGCGCCGAATACATTGAAGTTTAACGAGATAGAAGCTTTTAAAGTACAATTAGTAATACACGTACTCGTAAGTGTAGTGCACGGTTTATGCGAGATGCGTGACAGATATAATTTGATGTTCCATAATTGATAAAATTTTCTTTTATATTTGTCTCGATCACGTGATCTCTCCTTATAATGTGACTATCATGCGAAGAAAATTAAATATGTTGTCTTATACATTTGTTTCGATTACGTGATCAATACTTATAACCTGACGTTTACATGAGAGAATGAAGTAAATTGTCTCTTATATCTGTCTTTATGAAGTTAATAGGAGGGCATATTGCGTATTCGTCTGAACTGCCACTACAGGGGTGTTGTCAAAGAAAGCACCCATCGTAGCAGTCATGATGATGTAATATAGGCGGCTTGCATCAGGTACATAGCCTATATAGAGTACATAGGGAGTTATCAAACCTATGTTTTTATGAGATTGGAAAAGAGGTTTAATGTGCCGCATATGTCTTTCTTTAGGTTAAGTCGATGCTTATTAATAAACCCATGGCAGTACTGTTAAAATCATTTACCGTCACAATTTTGATGTGTATTATTCATTTTTGCACGCGATGAGGATTGCCGCTTAGTGAAGGTATCGACTATAACCTAGCCATTTTCGTCGTACATGTAGCTGTCTGACTTTCAGACCTACGTAAAGAACAAGACAAGTCCAGATGAATATCAAAGTGGCCCGCGTTGGTAAAAAATACTAATTGCATCAATATAACCATCTAGACATGAACCGCACGACTCAATCAACCACGTATGAACATACCGTGAGCTAAAGTCCTATAATGTCACTGCAGGCTACGTTTTCCCGGAAGTATAGTACAGTAGCAGCATTCGAAACTCCTCTGCGAAAACTTTCTGCTATCACTTTTTTGCCACCATATTCCCACTCAATTTGTAAGTAGATTGAAAGTTTTGATTGCGTATGCTGATAAAGCCCATGAATTTAAGACAAGTACCTGTAATTTAAAAATCTTTGAGAACATGAAGGTAGCCAAGTATTTGCAATATATTTGTGGGTTATAGATATGGGGCGCCATAAGCTGCTACCTTATAAAAGATAGTAAATTAAACTAAATCCCAGCCACCTGATGTATTGACATTGGATACTTTTCCGTAATAACTGTTATTCTGTCTGTTATTATATCTTTTACCTTCCGATTTTTTAATTGTTAAATTTTAATCATTTGATGTCAAATGAAAGCTTAAACCTTGTAAATTTAGCATAATGCAAAAAGTCCTGAATTCTAATAACAGTATTGGACTGACGCATATTTACCGGAAGTGCATATTCCATTGAACTTGACTGGTAACATGGCTTGCTATTTTGCGGTATATGTTTTCAATTATGCAGAGTGTTACATATAACACAACGTCCTTGTTTTGAGGTCTTTTAGACCAACAATAGGTTAAGCTTTCTAAAGTGATATGCGGTTCAAAGTAAACGTATTAAAGCCTCATTAACGATGCAAATATCTTAAATATATTTCTGCTTCCTGTTTGCCGTAGAGATGGTATCTGACAGTTTGATCAAATATATCTAAAATATATCATTATGGAATTTGGGATCATGTCTGCAAAAACTCATGCTTTAATCTAAGCTAATACGATTTTGAATACTAACTTTATTGTACGACAGTACTTATTGAGAAATCTCTCTAAGTTGCACGTGGGTTTCTCAGTTTAAAATAGCTATCTCTGCTTCATGACTCATATAGGAAATAGCTGTTTGCAATGACGAGTGGGGATGTATGCCTCATTGTTCACACAGCTCTAGGGCATCAACTAATAACATTTTTAGGACCTTTTCATGTAACAATGACTAATTAGGATATTAGAGTAAAATTGTTTTGGTCCAAACTGTCGGATATCACCTTTAATTTGTGACCAATTCGTAGTTAACAACTCTGTTACTTTTTAAAATAACTTTTTAATTTGTTTGATTTATCGCCGCGTTTGCGGTCAAGTGGTATCACATGTCGGTCAATTTTTTGATTGAAAAAAACGAGATATGATGCGTAAACATAAACAACACTCATCTAATGAATATTTATGTTATGAGTTTTACACGCCAACTGTAGGACATTAGCAAGCATTATTAGTAGGGCCTTTCAAGAAAACGTTGGCATCAATAGGAACTTTGTATTCGATGGTACCATTCTCCTGACGTAGCGTCAGCTAAGATGTACTAGATATTTCAACATTATGGTTTTGGACATTACTTTTCATCCTTTTAAATACATGTACATCTGTTTGTCTTAGAGTCATTTCTTTAATTACACTTCATGAGTACAAAGTTAGAAACTATGTTCGAATAAAACAAAATGCTGCCGTCGTTTTAACGTAATGTTAAGACTTAATACTCTTGCTCATAAAACATGTACAGTAATTCCATTATTCCAACATATAGAACCTTTTCAAAGGAATAATTTTAGGGAAAAACACAACAAACATATAATTTTTTTTCTCAAAATGCACTGTTCTTCCTCGAAACATATACATTAATGTTTTTCTTTCTGTAAAAATTTTAAACATTATTTTTCAATTTTTTCAATTTGTGCAAATTTCGCTTGAAACGCAACACTGCCAGCATGTGCTTGTATCAGCTTCTGTCATAAGTAACTGCTTTATGCACGATTTAAGATCAATATTGGAACTGTGTGATTGTTTAAAAATGATAACATGTACATATGTTATTCAAATAAACTTTTTAGTGAAGTTTTATTTTTTTTTTTTTGTGGTCTCCGGTGTGTTAAACTTGGTGCACTCTGAAATGATGAAATTTTTGTCTGCTATTATATTGTCGATTGCGATAGTTGTTACGAGCAGGATGCGTGTCGTCAGAATAGCTCCCAACACAAAATAAATATAGAGTAGAACTATTTTTCACTATCGTTGAACACGCCACGTGATTCAGACGAGACTTACAATCTCCAGTCTCCCTGTTCAAGGTTTTAAGTCAATTCGGACTGGTGATGTCACCACTCGTTTTAAATTGCTTTTTCATATTTGCATTTCAAGTTGCAAGTGTAAGCCCTTACATATGTTCATAGTCATATGATGTTTATATTTATCATGAATTAATACATAATTACTTTTAACATAATAGATGTTTTTAAATATTTTTACTCACGTACTTTAATTGTAGCCTGATAATTCTCCTTACACGTCATTGTATTCGGCACCGTATGACTATCAAGTGTCTTTGTGCCGTAAAACCCAAATATCAAATTCATGTATACGATGTAGATTCGTCAAGAATATTTATAAAAGTGTTGTTTTTAATTCAAGTGAGTGATTCCAAAGACCAAACAAATCTCAAAATATGGAAGTATAAAATCTAATGTGCCGTAAAAAGAAGAGTTCAAGATTTGCATGGAATGATCGTGCTTAGTCCGCCTTATTTTAATAAGTTTGTGAAATCGATACGGGGATCCTTTAAAAAGCTAAAATCACTAGTTCCTAAGTTTTTCTTTAAGTATCAGTGAATATATATAACCTTTAGTGTTTACTTTGAAATTTTAACAGTAGAAGATTAATCGTGGAAACGTGCGATAGTGTTAATCTGCCACAAGTCTGTTAATATTCTTAATGAATATTTCACGCCATTCAATTTGGTTTGTTAACGCAGAGTGCTTATTGACTGATGACAAAAATCAGAAAAAATGTATCCACAATTTAAGAGCAACGACTGGATTTGTCAAAGGATGTTCTAGTGCTTTTAATGTTTTTTTTTATCATTAAAAACCCCACAAAAAACTCCAGTATTAATAATAAATGTTTGGTTAGGTCACTTAGTATTAGTGGCTAACTTCAAAGATAGTAAACATTTATGAATGCATTAGCATCTGTCTGATGTCAGATTTGTGATGTGCCAGCTTCCTTTTGGATATATGCGCGGAAAAACAAGTTTGCTTGATTTTCATGTTTAAGTGTTTATGACAAAAACAACATATGTATACCACCCATTATATGTAATACAAAAGAAAGTACACATATATGCAGGAAAAGCAAACAAAATACAAGTTAATATGTACTACATTTTTGTGTATCAGTGTTGTAAGTAAACTATAAACAAAGTGACATTATTATAAAACAACAACAACACATTAAAGAGGAACGAATTGTCTATTTACGACACAAAGGTGACGACTTCTAGTTTCCACAAGATAATAATGTAACAGAGACGGGTAATCATGATTATGAAAGAGGTGTGCAATTTAATTATTCTATTTGCCGCGATACAACCAATAATAAAAATAAATCGATCTTATGTATTATTCCTAAATTAATAAGATTATATAAAAATTAAAAATATCAAATAATGGCCAAAACCAGATTACGCCTTAAGGAATTGTTTTAGACGCGAGGGAAGAGATCCGTATGGAAACAGTAGACCAGATCATATTTTAAGTTGATTTATACATTCATGTAGTACATCGTTCTAACGAATGCAATTTTTAATCACATTATACTTATGCATATGGTATATAAGCAATTTTAAAATGACCGGTAAGAATGTTATAGCGTTTTACTTCTTAACTAAAATAAAATCTAATTTAATTATGATATGCACCGCATTTTAATAATGACCGAAATGTTAATGCATAAACAAGCAGCACTTTATTTGTTTAAACAACAACATGGCGACATCCATTCTGCTTTTTCAAAAAAGATTCATTCTATATACAAGAGAGCATTGATGCAAAGCATCAAATGTCGCATAAGACAAAACCGAGAATGAAACAGCGATGCCATCAACTTGTCATGTCTTAAAATTATATGCAGTAACGAATTGTCTTTGGGCGCTGGGGAATGTCCCGATACAAACAACAGAACAGAACATAATATTGGATTTGTACAAAGTACTTCGTCCTAACAAATGTAAATTAAACAAACTTACATACCCATATAAAATATTAACAATTTCTAGTGACAGGTAATGATGTACCAACATTTGAAACTACAATTTAATTTAATTCTGATATTTACCAAAGATAAAAAATAACCAAAATTCTATGCTTGAAAGCGCCGCACTTCTCTTGTTAATAGAACAACACAGCGCCATCTTTAAGACCTTTTCGGGAATGATCACATATAGAGCCGACCTCATGTGCATCGACAATGAACGGTGACGTCGCCCAATTTTGGTAACCATTACGATGACGCTTCACAACCGATTTAATTTTGGGAATTTACCCTTTCGCATTGAAAGTCGTTCCGTGTATTAATATAAAATCGTATAAATATACAAATAGGCACAGGGTCCTTTATAATGAAAGGTCAATTTCTATTAAGTAGGCCTTTTAATAATACACAACACATAAAACAGCCTTTTGTTGAATATGTTAAAATATTACCATAACATTAATTTGTTTTAAGATATCTATATTTTTGAAAACAACTTTCGATTTTAACGTACGTATCAATGTTTGTTTGTCAGCTTTAGAATGGTCGATGTTGTGATATCAAAGGTTGCTAGGGAAGTAGTAGTGACACGCGCACTGTAACCATGTTAGCTAAACTGCCTGAAAACGGTTATGTATAAAAGAGATGCCATGGCTACCCATAAGCGCTTTCTCAGAGATTATTCGCTCACTTGGGAACGATTACATATAGATAATGATGGCAGAAGTCACTATGCGCAGTTCCGTTGACTCATTAACCACCCATCGTTTTCAACCACGGCGCTTGGACGGGTATACACAGTGGATTGTGACAGTTGACATTTGTCAGTTGCAAGGTAAATTTCATACGTACGACATGTGATGCTTGTGGTGGTTATGCATGCTTGTTCACACGCTTCTTGGGTATAACCATACAAATAAACGTCGTTATAAGAAGTTATGGAGAAGTTGTAAAACACATTGAACGTATCCCCATAGGTGGCACAGACTGTAAATAGAAGGTAAGGTGAAGTCATTATCAAAATGTCCTATTGTATGTCGTGGGCCTTAATGTTATATTTTAAGGGCGTGCCTCCAACCATCAGATCTACTACTACTTCAACTACTACTACTTCAACTACTACTACTACTACTACTACTACTACTACTACTACTACTACTACTACTACTACTACTACCACTACTTCTACTACTTCTATTGCTGCTGCTAGTGGTACTACTGCTTCTACTATTTATACAATTTCTACTACTACTACTACTTCTACTACTACCTCTATGTTTACTACTATACTAGTACAACCTCTACATTACTGCTACTACTGCTACTACTACAGCGGCTACAATAACAACAATAACTACTACTACTACTACTACTACTACTACTACTACTACTACTACTACTACTACTACTTATACTACTGCTGCTGGTACTACTGATAAACGTCAACCACGACAACTACAAGAAAAACTACAAGAACAACAACTACTATAACAACTATTACTACAACAGCAACTCCCGATACATGTACTGCTTCTAGTACTCTTGCAACTACTACAACTACTAGTACTACTACTATCGCTATTGCTGCTGCTGCTGCTGGCATTACTATTACTACTACTGATATTTCTGCTGCTGTTGCTTCTGTTGCTATTACTACTACTACTACGATTACAACTATTTCTACTACTACCTCTTTTACTACTACTACTACTACTACTACTACGACTACAACTACTATTACTGTTGCTACTACTGCTGCTACTCGTCACCAATATAAGAAAAGACTAAATGATGACATAAATTAGGACAAGTGAATCTATTATGAGAATGAGAGTGATGATAGTTTTCATGCTCGATGAACTTTGAATGATGTTTTAAATTCCATGTGTTGCATAAAGTTAAGCTAAAGAAAACATACAAGACGTAAACACGTGTATAAATAACGTTTCAACCTGCTCAAACGTAAAATTTAACAACAACAACAACAATAACAACAACAACAAACAAAAAACAAAACAAAAACAAAAACAAATGCTACTACCCTTACAAAAACAATAACTACTTATGCATGTACAGCTACATCTACAACAAAAGTTACTACTACTACCCCAGCTGCTTGGGGGGGAACTACCTCTTCTACTACTACAACTACTACTTCTGCTACAACAACAACTATTACAACTACTACTTCTTATACTACAACAACTTTCTATTACTACTTTTACTACAACTACTTCTACTTCTGCTACTTCTGCTGCTGCCGGTACTACTACTTCTACTTCTACTTTTACTGCTCTACTTCAACTACTTCTTCTTCTACTACTACTACTTCTACTACAACTACTACTACTGTTGCAACAACTACCTTACTAGTTAGTTAGGCTAAAGAAAACAAACAAGACTTTGACAAAACAAGTGCATAAATTACATTAAGCAAACTAAAATGTAAGCTTTACTCTATTGTGAAATCCGCAACTTTTAATATACATTTTGAAGTCATTTTGAAATTATATACATTGATCATTTTTACACCGAAAATTGAATAGTGAGTTAACTGTACAATAATGTACGTACAGGGTGTACAAGTTCCCTCAGACGGTGTAAGGCTGTATCCGTTCTTACATCGGCAATATCCGTCGAAACACTCGGTATTCTCCGGTACAACGCAGTCGGAGTTGCTGATGCAAAGCTGATAAAAAAAAATAAGGTTTAATAAGAACATCAAAGTATTTTTATTGCATATTTTCACTTTTTACGAAGTTGACAACTACTTCCAGCTATTTTTTCCAGGGGGTTATTTTAAAATGTAAAAGGATTAAAACTACACTGTTAGGTTGCGAGTATATTTTTACGGTTTCGCAAATTAAACGCGATTTACTTTGATAGTTCAATTTGTTTAACAAATACGGTGCTGAATGTTCATTCCTTCCTCTATTTTTCTCAAATTTTGCTGGTGTTTACTTGCATAACTATTTACAATACAATATCAGATTTTTAATTTTTAATTTAAACAAAGGTTGCAAATATGCAACGTACCTTAACGTAGGTGACGACAGTAGTAGAGCACGAAACAAGGTTGCCGACAATCGAAGTAGTGCCGTTGTTGGTGACACACCGTCCACTGTCGACCTCGTCATACACCGCAGAGACACACAGAGGCTGTCTCTCACACAATCCTGCACAGGCCAACACAGAAGATACCTTCGTAAATGTCGATATTACTTCGCCGTAATTATGGTCACAGATGAAAAGAGTAGCATAGAACGTGCCCAAAGAGCACAATGCAAAACTAAGACTGTAAATGCCGACAAAGAGTCCTAGCCGTGAAGGCTTCATGACTGCAACTCGCGATCTTATAGCGTGAAATTATCCTTTCCAGGCTAGCGATAGAGTTCAGCTGAAGTTGTTTATTTTAGTTAATTGATTGGTAAATTCTCACCTTCTTGAGAAATGTATCGCACAACAGAAATGACATGAAACACTCACTGGGAATTATTGGCTTCCTGTAGAGTCCATCAGTAAACACCTGCGTTAATATGATCAGCACTTCGCCGTTACAATGATCACACATAAAACGTGTGACATACAACGTGCATGGAGAACAAAGCGCAGATCCGATATGTTAAAAATCAGTAACCTTGCAGTGACGGCAACACGGTCTCTCGGACTCTCTTCGGCAAAGAACGATTCCAGGCAAATGATAGTTCGAAAATGTTCCACAAGAAAGAAAAAGTTTGAAGCATTAAAGTGATAATCTGTAATTTTATCATATTGCGACGGTTCACTTCACACCCATTAAGTGAATACCAATGAAAAAGTAAAATGAATATAAATAATTTAGTTGTTTAATAAACGTGTTTATGTAAAATAGCATTTTATAAATAATAGTAACTGAATGAAGTTGCCTTATTAGTTGCATATATATATATTCTCACATTATTCATAAAAGTTTCACTATTAACAACTGTGAAATATTAAAATGATGACTTTTAACTTTATTATATTGCGTCTTCTTCACACATACGATAGAAAGTGTATAAATATTTTAGTTGTTTAAAAAGCTTTTATGAAAATGACATTTTTCCTTTTTGATGAAACGTCCTAACATGTTGTTTTAGAAACAACCGCTTTGTGTAAAATTACGTTACGGTACATTATCTGGTTTATCTTTTTCAGCCCTTGACTAGCTTTGTGTTTTGAATGAAAGTTATAATGGGACGAACAGAATCCGCTTTATTTATGTAGAAAAAAATAAAGACTAGAAAACACACACAATTGTACTGAGATAAAAAAGATAAAAGAATACACATAATAGTGTGTCTAGAACTGGGAACGTCCATGTGAAAGAATTGTTTAAAAATGACTTTAGGAGTTTAGTCAATTCCCGGTTGAGGGGCGGACTATGGATTTTTTTTAAGGCCAAGTTAGGAAGTGGTCCCTCTGAGCGAGCACCAGAGGTGCCAGCCGTGCGCTGAGTTAGAGTGGTCTAGGGACCTACTCCCTCAGAAAACTTTTAAAATGTAGCCGCCGAATAGGTCCATTTCCTGCTTTTCAGACGGTAGGAACTTTTTTCCATCAGTCTAAACATTTTTTCGGAGACAAAGATAATCTATAACCATATTTTTATGTGATAAGAGGAAAGGTCATATTGGGCGAGAACCAGGTAGGAGTAGTGTTAAGCGGTCTGGGGGCATGCTCACACATGTATAGTTTTGTCATCTAGAAAGCAGAAAGTGCCATTTCTAGCATTTCTTACGTTTGACCGACCTCCAGAAAGTATTTTACACAGTTAAATTTCAAAGCGTTTGTAGGACATTTGAGGCGTAAATATGTGCTTCCTCGTCATATCTGCAGTACTGGACACATATATGATAATTCTACTAATGCCACAAAGCTTTGACACATCTAGAATTGTTAAAATACTTTTCAAGACATGGGGGCGGTAGTCCGACCCTAAGCTAGATCCGTCTATGCCATTTACCTAAGTTTGATTTCTTCAAACCTTGATATACATTTTTTGTGTGAAAAAAATTCAACAGTTTCGATGTGATTTTCTAAAATAGATGTCAACATCTAAGCTAATTACCCTAATGATCATGTAACGTGATCTTCTGGATAATGTGGGCACGTGTTTTTCCTAGTTTACTCACTATAACAGACGTCAGTAATATTAAATGATCATCGCCCTGGTGATCGTGACTCCGTCATAAAATCCTGATCGTATAACATATGATTAATTATTTGTAAGTAAGGACCAAAGAAACCCCAACCGCACATACAAAACAACTATGAAAAACAAACAAAACAAAAACAACAAACAACAAACAACAGCTAAAACAAAAACAAACCAAAACAAACAAACAAAAGCAACAAACTTACAACAGCAAACAACAACAACAACTAAGAAACCAAAACAACAACAAACCTCATAAAACAACAACAAAAACATCAACAAAAATAATTGCAGGCCAAGTACGTATTATCATTTCAATATTTGTCCTTAATTTTGACAACTGGCCTGTCATGTGTAAAGAATTATGGAATGAAATATGTTATTTGCAACATATTCATTGCAAAACGAAAAGAAAACATCACTAAAAACCGTTTTTATCAAGACCTTCTTCCGTGTATTTACTTAACACTACAGAACGACGCTTAGCATTTTCTGGTGGAAAAGACCTCAGACAAATGCCTGAGTTAAATTAACGGTGCACCGCAGGTCAGCGTCTATACTTTGCCACATTAAGTCCTTTTCCCAAAACGGGCCTCGAACCTACGCAATGAGATGCTACATGTATGCAGTCAGAGGAGGTACAAGCCGGCGGCTCTACCACTACGTCATTGGCATAGTTTGTTACAACTTTTTACGTGTATATCAAGTTGAGTTAGTGATACTATTTCCATTTGAACACATTTTGATGAATTAAATGATCATTTTTCCTACATTGATAAGACATAACTAAAATAATTAAACATACTTACTGTAAATCATTAGCATTATTGAAGCTACAGTTTTACGAAGTGCCTAAAATTGCCGTTTTTTGTGGGTTGTTCGACAACTTTGTCTACAACATACCATTGATGACTTTGCATCATTTTATTTACCAGGATATGACACAATTTTCATAAAGGAATACAATATTATAGATTAAGAGTGGGTAAATATGTGCAACGATCACAATGGTAGACTTATAAGCTCGTCAAACAAGCCTCGCTGCAGGGTTTTTGTTTTATTCACGCGGTTTAAGCGTACTTCATAGTTTTGCGGTAAAGGTACAGTTAGTGTGCTTGGTGTATAGATGGTTGACCGTTGGCGTGAGCCGGCCCGTGTTACAAACGAAATGTTTCAATTCTGCGGATCTTATCTAAATGGTCATTTTGATTTAAACTTTACGAACACTTGATATTTTTAAAACTATCTCAGAATCTCACTATATGCGTAGTTTAATTGTTTTTTTTTTTTTAAAAATTAGGTAATTAATAAATAACAGTAAATAAGGTTTTGTAACTACTTGATGCATGCTCAAATAATGCTAAAATCACTATATGTTATGTTATAAAAATGTTATGTTTGCCCCAAACACAAAACTTTGTTAACGACAATGAATATTGAAATTCAATATTGCTTCTTAAGAAGAGATTATAAGTGAACAAGCTTCTCATCCCAAAGAGCGTATGGGTTGGGACAAAAGCCTCACTATCCTCATCAAAGCTTTTACCCGTTTAATGCCCAACAAACTTTTATAAAAATTACTATTTCGCATAGGGTGTTTTCTTTTTAAGGTTTAGACTCATCGCGGCTTTGCTTTTGCAAGCGTATTTGAAACGTAACATGCCGATTGTTACTGAATTATCAGTACAAACTTTACTCGGACTTCACCAGTATCAGCCATTTTGTTGTTTACCGGTAAAGTTACTGTCACGTGACATTTTGACGCGTCATTGAGCCGCGGAAAATATAGCCGCTGTGTTTCCCTTAGGCATTTTGTAAACAATCGAATAACACGGTTTTATTCAGTGAATGGTGTAAACTTGTGCTTTATAAGAGGTCTCCCAGCTAACCCTTTATGTTTTGTTGGTTCAAATTCAACATATATCAATTATATATTAATTAAAAATATTCATTTGACACCGCACCCAGCTTTGAACATATTATCTTTAATTTGAATGCAAGATGTCACTATAATTACCGTTATTTTACTGCACTAATGTATTAAACACCCATTTGGCTTATGAATGAAATGAATTCTATGAAAATGCTCAACTATTCAAAGATGTTCGGTCTGTACACCTCCACATGTTGTTTGTCTGGGACCTTTGACACGGGGGTGTTTCCTTGGTTTCCATGCAAGGTCCGGGTTCAGTCAGTTGTGGTTTAGCCAGATGTTTTGTCGTGACTACATGTAGCAATAAACACAATAGAATATTTTCAACTTCACGAAAATTACGGACAAACATCCGTGCTTCCTTTCTACTAGAAAACAAAGAGAACGAATTCCAGTGAGTTTTAAGGCAAGTCAAAGTGATCGACATCAAAACCAAATTTAATTGGATTTAGTTTTTAATATATTCCACAACGCCGTTATTTTAAAAATAGGTATATCTCGGATTGTTCTGGATAGAGGATAATGGCGTTTCATTGTCATGAGCGGAGTGCCTGCCGAGTCTTAGCTCCTGTAATTACGCGTGCAAATCTTTATTTAAGTTATAACTCGTATTTTTAAGGTTCTGGAACTGTAACTAACTTCGGTAAACATCGGCACTCGGTATGATCCGGTTTTATTTGAATATCATTCGTCGTCAAGTTTCGTATTTGCTATTTTTATTAAATTTTAACCACGTGATAGGGATTTTCCATGACGTCATTGGGTTACCCATTTCTCCAAAAAAGTGGAACAGGGAGCTCAACAGTGTGATCGTCGAGGGCGATATTGTAAAAATAGTGGTTTCCAGACAACAAAGTCATGTAAAGTTGAAGTGGATCATAAGTATTGTGTTGGTTCCTTGTGTGCAGGTGAAAAATGCACTGTTTCATCTTGTGTTTGCGATTTAAATTTGCCTTCGCATGTTACCCGCGAGAGTTGGCGACATGGTTTGACGCTCGCTCACCTTCGTCTGGTATTTTCTCGGGATGGCCAGGATGGACTTTCAAATATGTTCAGGGGTCACAACTGTAAGGGACAACAAGTGTCACGAATACCATAATAGTGCTCGACTCAGTTATTCCTAAACTGTCGGAATTTTTTACGAAAAACGAGTAAGTTGGTTAATTTCAAATATTTCCCTCAAGCCAGCCAAAATCAGTAAAGAGAAGGTTTCATGTGATAATGCAGAGTTTAACATACATTTTTCCATCTCCAATACCAACTGTAGGTGTTTTTTTTGTATAAAGGAGTATAACCTGTAATTAACCATTTTGACGTTATTTATCGCTATAAATTCTCTTGCAGTTTCATTATGGTAACCTTTACAAATTCTTAAAAATTTTCTTAGGAACAATAAAATGCCTTAAAAATCTTATATTATTGGCAGTTCATATTGCAGAAAATTTTAAAACTAGTTGTGTGTGTCTAAGTAGCTTCAAACTTGAGATATTTGCTTTTCTAGATAAAGTAAATTTTTAAACACACCCAAAAAACTCGGATTTTTGCTTGGGGTACATGTATACAAAGCTCTGTATTTGTATAAGTATTTATCCAAAGTGTAATCTTATTGTTCTGATTTATCATGATATGATTGTGTAACAGGAAAATTGGTTAAAATTTGAATAAAGAACTGTAGAATTTGAAAAAAAGTACTTTTTCATTTTTTGTCCCAGCACAATTTACGGTGTTTTTGAAAATCAAGGGTCACTTTATAAAATGCACATAACTTGAGTTACAAACGGTAAACTTCCTTAAAAATTCACCATATCACCATACGATGTGTTTTATAGTATAGATTCAAGAAACAGTATCATTATAAGGATTGTTGAAGGTCACCATTACAGTTCCAGAACCTTGAATCAAATAGGTTTAACCAATATAATGTAATGAAAAGTTATGATCAACGTTCATAAAATTGGTTCTTCTTGTGGGATTTTTTGAAACTGCTAGTTAATCTCAAATTTCTTAAGTAACGTAATTAAAGAAACGTTGATTAAGCGGTGTCAATTTTTTAAACATTTTAGGAAGACAATGCTGTTAAAATATACTTTTAAATCCAATATAAAAATAATTGCGAAAAAAACAACAACAAACAGTTTTAGAATAAAAACCATTACATGTAAATAAATGTTTCCACTACATTCTCAAGGTAACGTCTAAAATTAGTAATTATTCACCAATTTGAAAGTCGACTTCTGAACGATGCAATGTAAAACATCGAAAATAAATCTCACATATCAGGCTCCTAAGTCCGTTTACTTGAAAATCTGCATGTTTTGCCAATGAACCAAACCACATATTGTTTTCTTTCTGATAAAAGGCCAAGTGTGTAATCCAATTTTACTTTAAACAATCTTTTGGGAATAGTGGTACTGCATCGCGCTTTGTCTTGAAAAGAAACAGAAAAGAAGCAATGTGTTTCAGGGCCAGCCAAAGTGATTGACAGCAAAGCAGAAGTAATCAATTAAATTGCATTTAATTGTGATATTTTCCGCACCGCTAATTTCTTGAGATGAAAATTGTTCGGTTGTTCTGGATGAAGGATAATACCCTGTTGTATTGCCACCAGTGGGTGTTGGCGCTTACAGCCTATGTCCTTGTGCTGAAACCTATGCGAAATATTCCTAATTATTATTCTACCGAAGTCGTTATGAAAAAATGAAGACATCTGAATTTCTTGTGTTTCTTTCATCATAATATTTTTGTTTTGCAGTATTATCGCAGTATTTGTATCATTTATCACAGTTTTATAGTTGGCTATTTTTGTTTGAATAAACATTGAATACTTCTTTGACAAAACGTAACGAAAATATAATTAAAATATTATTTAAATTTTGGCAGCTTATACATGTACTTGCAAACACATAGTCGACTCAGACCTAAATCAGAAAAGATATCAGACAGATAGTGAAATATTATTATAAGAAAATCTATCAATTCTGCTATAATTATCATAGTATGTGAAAACGAGGATTTTTCCTAAATGTGAATGAAGTAATGTAAAGTCAGATCGGTAATAAATCTCACAAACCAGGATCTATCAGACTTGTAATTGAAAATCTGCATTTCTTGCCAATAAACCAATCCGTTTTAATTTCCTCCTGAAAAAGGGCTTCAAATGTATTTTGCGATTTTTTTCTTGCAGCAGGAACCATCTATTGGGACGACTGGTACTGGTCCGTTCTTTGCTTCTACCAAAACAAAACAACAACAACAACACAAAAACAATAACAACAAATACAACAACAAACAAAACAAAAACAGAATTGAATCCCATGAGTTGTAGCAAAAAGGACGGGGATTGTTTTTTAGTATTTTTCGGTCAAAATAATAAAATATATAAGGGACATATCACATCATTATTTGCCAATAAAACACATTTTTGAAACGACGTTATGTCAGATCTGCCACTTTAAACATCGTGCCTCAAATGTTTGCAGATCATTTCAGTGTGGTTTAACTAAAAGCTTAGCATTAACTTTTTAGATCAATATAGTATTTTTTATAATAATTGTAATAAACAAGGTATTTGACGAAGGTGTCTACTGACCATCGCTCATGTGAGTCGCTTCCATATTTAATCAACATTTCTACCTAGCCTGATTTAAATTCACAAAACTTAATATAAGCGTGTAAATAGGCTAATCTTGACAATTCTGTTTTATACTAATATTGCATTTCTTTTTTTACATAAATGTAGTTTCTGAAATAAAACATAATGCCACATGGCCCGGAGTGCTTACACATAGGTGGTTAGAACAGAGATGTAAAGGCAGTATGTCTAATGCCATCATTTATTACACATGTATAACAATTAGCACAGGAAAAAACATTGATACCCGACATTGAATGTGTTCACTTTAGGAGAATAAGCGAACATCCGATGGCACCATCCTTTTTTCCGAGCGATTGCGGTGACTGTACGGAGGTGAAACGAATGAATTCAGTCTTAACCTGGTATAGAGCCGCAGATAGCAGCGAGGCCCCATGCGGGATTTCACAAATAACTCAGCCTAGAAGATAATGCGTAATAAGTTAAACACTCGTTATCATTCATTATGCTTCCCTTTTCTCAAACATTTCTTTTAGTCACTGTTCATTAACAATAATGCATTTTATATACATCTGCATTACACAATAAAATTACTTTAATATCATGTTTAAACAGTTTATAATGTTACGTTGTACATTTATATCATACCTTAACAAAACAGCCGTATCTATATACCTTCGGGGTATGCACTTGTTTCTATATTCTTTTTTCTCAGCAAGTTACACCGCCCAAAATTGTAAATACGCGTCTTTGTCTATTACGAGAAAATAATCAATATAAATGCTAAAAATAGTTAAGTTTATCCCGTCTTATTATAATGACCAGTCCTTCCCCAAGTTTGGATACTAATAGGCTAGTACAATTTTTGTTGAGAATCTGCATTGTCTTTTTGCCACAAACACAGTTCAGTTAGTGAACCTGAATCTGTAGTTACCAATCACTAATGACTCTAGTAATGGTAATGGTTACTCTAGTAATGGTTACTTCTATGGCATCACATATATTTTATTTATTTAATAATTAATTTTTTATAAAATTCTGTTTAATAGACTTGTGCTTAAAGGGACACCAAACTTAAAGCAATCGAAAGTCTGACAATGCATGCTTCACAGTTTTCCGACACCTCTGTATCTTTTTATATTTGTTCTGGGAAAAAACGCTTTGTATGGATCAGTGTCTACACAGTGATAAACTTGATAATTAACTTCAGACGCGCGTAATGAGACACTGATCCATACAAAGCGTTTTTTTAGAACAAATATTTAAATAATTATATGTACATCTATGTTACATCGGATGTCAGAAGTCTTTATGCTCAGTTTCGTTGACTCATTAACCATCCCCTGCCTTCCTCTAATGTTTTAACTATGGTTACAAATAGAAAAACGGAGCATACAACGTGCTCAAAGAGCACAATGCAAATCTAAAGCTGTATATGCCGACAAAGCGTCCTAGCCGTGACGGCGTCATGACTGCAACTTGCGATCTTATGGTGAGAAATTATCCTTTCCAGGCTAGCGATAGAGCTCAGATGAAGTTGTCTATTTTAGTTAATATATTATTATATTCTCTTCTTTTGGAAAAATGTAGCGTACAACAGTTATAAAGCATTCACTGGGAATTATTTGCGTCCTGTAGAGGCCATCAAGACCTGCGTTAATGTGATCACTTCGCTGTTACAATGATCACACATAAAACGGGTAGCATATAACGTGCATGAAGAGCAAAGCGCAGTTTCAATAATGTTAAAAACCAGTGACCGAACAATGACGGCAACACGGTCTCTCGGGTTCTTTTGGGAAAAAACCAGTGACCGAACAATGACGGCAACACGGTCTCTCGGGTTCTTTTGGGAAAAGAACCTTTCCAAAAGAATGATAGCAACTAAATAAATAAAGTTGCCTAATTAGTTGCATATATACATTCTCACATAATTAGAAAAGTGTGAAATATTAAAGTGAGTACTTTTAAGTGTATCATTTTGCGACGGATCACATCAATTAAGTTAAGTGAACACTAATGCATCTGCCAAGGTAGAACGGTAAAAAGAATATAAATAGTTTAGTTGTTTATTAAGCATTTATGAAAATGACTTTGTTTCTTAATTTCACTCTTTTCGCTGAAACTTCCTACTATGTTGGTCTAAAATAACGGCTTAGTGTAAAGTTTTGTCACGGTACGATAGATCCGTCGATGCCAACAACCGAATTTGATTTCTGCAAACATTGAGCATTTTCTATTATTATTTACCATTTGCTATGCCCATGTTCATTTGCCATGACGTTGAGGTTATTTGTTTTAGAACACACTAGTGACGGAATCTTGATTTTGATCGAATCTTACATCAGGTCATTTAAAACATATACTTTATTTTCCACTTCATGATAAAGCCGTATGTCGATTCATGTCAACTATAAACAGTTAAAGATTTGAGCGTGCATTTAATTAATTGATATGCAAGAGTGCTGCAAACTATTTGATGTAAAATAAGTGAAGTCAACCTAAATGTTAACTAAACAAGGTAATTAACCAAATGATGTTCATTTTATTTAAAAAACGTCTTTTTACGATTAAACTTATTGAATGTTATCATGTGGCAACAGTTAATAATGCATATTATAAAAATCTATTTCACACAGGATATTTTCTTTTTAAGGTTAGGTATCCTTTTAACAATATATGTAGATTCCGCGCGACCTTTGCAATCAACACCACGTGACAATTGTTACTGTATTGTAAGTACAAACTTAACTCGGACTTTCACCTGTGTCAGCCATTTTGTTGTTTACCTGTAAAATTAAATTTCCGTGGCCTTTTGGCGCGTCATTGAGCCGCTGTAAATATAGAGGCGGTGATTCCTATTTGTTAATGTACCTGGCCCACACATGGCGCTGTTTACATACTGCCTCTAAATTGAATTGCAAGAGGTCACTATAATTTCCATAATTATGTTGCACCAATGTATTAAAACACACATTTGCCTTATGGATAGTTTCTTAAAAGCAAACATCCACTCAAATAAATGAAAGTAAAATGCCCAACTTGTCAAAGATTTTCGGTCGCTACATCTCCACATGTTGTAAGTACAGGACCTTTGCCACGGAGATGTTTCCGTGGTTCCCATGCAAGGTCCGTAGATCTTGTTGATAATCTCAAATTTCTTAACGTTATTAAAGTAATGTTGATAAAGCGCTTTAGAATCTTTTTATAGATTTTAGGAACACACTGCTTTTTAAATATATTCATCCAATACAAAAATATCGTGAAAATCCCCAACAGTACCACAATAACAAAACTAGATGTATATAAATGTTACCACAACATTCTCAAGGTTGCATCTGAAATAAGGAATCATCACTACATTGAAATTTGACTTCTGAAAGATTCAATCTGAAAACATCGAAAATAAATCCCCCCATATCAGGATCTAAAATCCTTGCAATTGAAACCTTTATTGCCAATAAGCCAAACCACATATTGTTTTCTTCCGGATAAAAAGGCCAAGTACATCATTCATTCTTTTCTTAAAAATCCTTTTGGAAATAGTGATACTGCACCGCGCGATTACTTGAAAAGAAACAGAAACGAAGCCAATGTGTTTCAGGGCCAGCCAAAATGACTGACCACAAAACCGAAGTATTCAATTAAATGGGATTTGAGATAAAAATAGTTCGGGTTGTTCTGGATGAAAAATAATGCTATGTTGTATTGTCACGAGCAGGGAGTTGGCGCTTACCGGGATGAAACCTACTCGCAGTATTTGACTGTTACTATTATTCTATCGAAGTCACTATCAAAAAAATAAAGACATCTGGAGTTTTGTATTTTCTATCATTGTATTATTGTTTGCAGTTTTTATTGCAGTATTTTTGTCTTTTTTTTCCACAGTTGTATAGTTTGTAATTTTTGTTTGGCAAAACATTGAATACTTCTATGACAAAACGTTACGAAAATATAATTGGAAGATTCTTTAAGTTTTTGCCAGCTAATACGTGTAAATGTACACAACTTGTCAAATCAGACTTCAATTAAAAATATCCGACAGAGAATAACATATTTTTAAAGAATATCTATCAATTGTACAATACTTATCATACTATGTGAAATGAGGATTATTCCTTAATGTGTATCTTTCCTTTTGAATGAAGTAATATAAAACCAGATCTTTAATAAATCTCACAAACCAGGATCTATTAGACTTCTAAATGCAAATATGAATTTCTTGCCAAAATATAATCCATGTTTTATTTTCCTCCTGAAAAAAGGCTTTACATGTATATGTTGTCTGAGTTATTTTCTATGCTGTATGTTTCGGGACTATTTGTACTGGTCCGTGCTATGATTCTACCAGAAAAATAGGAACTTAATCCCATAAGTGGTAGCGAAAAGCATGAGGAATGTTACTTATTGTTAATCCGTCAATAATTAAAAATCCTAAGGGACATATCACATCAATATTTGGCAAGAAATCACATTTTTAAAGCGACGTTGTCACACATTTCCCACTTTAAAGAAAGCGTCTCAAACGTTTGCAGATTATTAGAGTCCGGTTTAGCTGAAAGGTTAGCTTTTACTTCTGAGAAAATTATAGTATTTTTGTTATTATAATTGTTATAAACAAGGTATTTGACGAAGTTATCTGCTGACCTCCGCTCATGCAGGTCGCTTGTAAAATTAATATAATAACATTTCTACGTAGCTTGGATTCTGTTAACAAGACTTACCGTCACACTCAAGTTCGAACTCAGCATGTTGCTATATTTTATTTCTTTAATTATTAATTTTTAATGTTACTTTGCTAAATAGATTTGTTCTTGAAGGATATCAAACTAAAAGCAATCGAAACTCTGGCGATACATGCGTCACAACGTGCCACTACCTCGATATCTTATACATATAACTGACATACAGACAGAAAGCATTAAGCACCAATGAAATGGAATCTTGCTTCGTAATAGTCCGCGCAGATTGTAGAAAACTTTAAATGTTAATTTTTAAAGACTTAATTGATAAACAATTGCAAAAGTTAACAATAAGTTAAATATAACAATTTTGCATTTCTGTTGACCAGTGCGCCGGCCTGTGTTACATTAATCTTTTTGAAACATGTGTCATGTATAATTAAATGTCTACCGCTGTCCTAACAACTCTCTAACCATAGACATGCCATCACGAGCACTTAATACAATCTCAGTCAGTACTTTAGGAAGGGACAATTCGTTATATTTGTATACCCAGAAATATGCATCTATGGAGATTTCCGATACTTTCCAACTACGCCTGCTAAACTCTGCCCTGCGGTTGGGTGAAATAAACGACAGTTGCCTCTGGAAATGTAAAAATATAAATAAAATAAAACTGAACATTTGACTTTATTTTAATAACAGTTTGTGAAATTGATACATAGATCCTTTAAACAGCAGAGCCGCTAAAATCACAAGTGCCTTAGTGTTTCTTGAAATGTAAATGAAGAGCGCAATATAAATCTGTCGTTGCCTGTAGTGAATATGAATGTTATTTGTCTCCGTCGCCGCTGTGGTATATACCCCTGTGTGTACCCCTAGCTCAGTACTAACCTGTTAGAGTATTTGCCTGTTACAAGAGTAATACGATTCGTAATAAATGTTTTACGCCATTCAATTTGTTTTGTAAATGCAGAATACTTCTTGACTTATAACAGAGAGAAAAACTTACATAAATAAGTTAAGAACAAGTTAAGAACAAAGATTGGAGGAGTGACATGATGCTCTAGTGCATCCAGCATTCTTCTTATCAAAATTTAAGTATACAAAAATTCCAACAGAAAAGTGTCAAGTAAGACCACTTTTTATAAATTGCTATCCTCAAAGTTAGTAAATATTTTATTTCTCATTTATCAAATTCATTTTTCAATTTTGAATATATGCTGGTGGTCAGATAGACTGATAGACGGTTTGTCTGGCGATGACGTTACTCTTGTAGACATATTAACCCTCGCACATGGGGGCCAATATTGACAATTCTATTTTTTAATGATATGCAATTTCTATATTTACATATATGTAGTTGCTGAAATAAAATATGGATCGTAGTGCGTACAAACAGATAATTTAAACAGATGTGTAAAAGTATTACGGGTAAATGACATCCTTTATTAAAATGTACAACAATTAACACAGAAAAGCGTTTATGCCAGCCATTGAATGCGTTCACTTGAGGAGAATAAGCGAAAATCCGATGGCACCATTCATTTTCCGAGCGCTTGCGGTGACTGTAAACGGAGGTGAAACGAATGGCCTCAGTCTTCACCTGGTATAGAGCCGTAGATAGCAGCGAGGCCCCGTGCCGGATTTCCCAAATAACTCAGCCTAGAAGATAAATGCGTAACACTCGTTCTCATTCATTTAGCTTCTTTTTTATCAACCATTTCTTCTAGTCTAGTGATATTCCCCCGCAGCGGTTTTCATTCATAAATCTGCATTTCATATACATCTCTGCTGTGTTTTGTGAGCGATGTTAATGGTGTTTTTAGGGCGAACATCCTATTAAGACATTAAATCACACGCAGTCAATGTTAGCCTAGAGCAGATTTAACGTTACCCTTGCTGTAATAGTGTAAAGGAATCATAATACACGATTCTGTTATGTCGCTCCGACAGCATGTCAACCAGTTCTGGGACTAGCATCTTAAGCTGAGCATATGCAAGAAAGCGACACGTTTGCACGTTTTATAACTTGATCATTTAATATTTTAAATTTAACTTGAGTGCATATGTAATGCAGCTCTTCCAGTTGAAGAGTACCCAGTAGTAGTTTATATTGACCGGATCACTAAAAAGACTATAATAAATTTGACAACTTTTAAGAAGTCGAAATAGTATATAGAGTTGCGGGACTTTTTAATCACGCATACAAAGCAGAAAAGTAGGAAAATCTGGCTTTCAAATTGGCCGGGTATTTATCAATGTAACGTCTTATTGCATAGAAACTTTGATTAAAACCAGTTAAAAACCATGCTTAAGTTGTTTATCCACAGCAATCCTTTGTTTCTAACACATACTCAAAAGCACGACACTTTTCTACTACTACTTCTACTACTATCAGTGTTACTAGTACTAGTACTTCTACTATTGCTAGTACTACTGCTGCTACTACTGCTACTACTAATATCAGTACTTATACTGCTACTACTGCTACTACTGCTTCTACTACTACTACTACTACTGGTACTACTAATTGCTATTATTAATATTGCTACTACTTCTTCTATTACTATTACTACTTCTACTACTGCTACTACTTCCACTAGTGCTACTATACTACTACTTCTATTTTTGATACTACATGTACTGCTGCTGCTGTTGCTGGTATTACTACTATTTCTATTACTATTACTACTTCTATTGTCGATGTTCTTAGAGAATGATGATGGTTTTATGCTCCATGTAATTGTTTTTTTTTCAAATCCATGTGTTTCATAAGGTTAAGCTAAATAACAAGCAAGACATAAAGACATAAACTTTATAGTTTTGAAAATTATTTTGATTTGAATACATGGCCTTTACACCGATAATGGAATAGTAAAACAACTGTACAGTAATTTACATACTCATTGTGCAAGTTCCTTCAGACGGCGTCAGACTGTATCCGTTCTTACAACGACAATATTCGTCAACACACTCAGTATTCTCAGGTACAACGCAGTCGGAGTTGCTGTTGCATAGTCTCTGATGAAAATAAATAAGGTTTAATTAGAACCCGGAAGTATAGTTAAGTGCATATTTTCAGGTTTTATGCACTTTACAGATACTTTGAGCTGACTTTTCCAATTTTCCTGAGAGATTTTAAAGTACCAAATGATAAAATCTACACTGTTAGGGTTAAGAGTAGAATTTTATAACTTAGCAGATTAAACCATTTTTTTATTCCTGCATTTTTAAATATTGATTTGCTACCCAATATAAAACTTGTTGATGCCAAAAAAATTGCGTATACCTTAATAAGCCTAACATAGGTGACGACAGTAGCAGAGCACGAGACAAGGTTGCCGACGATCGATGTAGTGCCGTTGTTGGTGTCGCAGCGTCCATTGTCGACCTCGTCATACACCGCGGAGACACACAGGGTCTGTCTTTCACACAATCCTGCACAGGCTATCAGGGATGACACCTTGGTAAATGTTGACATTACTTCGCCGTAACTATGGTTACAAATAGAACAAGGAGCATACAACGTCCCCAAAGAGCACAATGCAAATCCAAGACTGTTAAGGCACACAAAGAGTCCTGGCAGTGATGGCGTCATGACTGCAACTTGCGAACTTTGTTCTGATCTCGTGAAAAATGATCCTTTACAGTCTAGCGATAGAACTCAGCTGAAGTTGTCTATTTTAGTTAAAATATTGATATATTCTCACCTTCTGAAAAATGTAGCGTACAACAGAAATGACATGTGATATTTACTGGGAATTATTGGCGTCCTGTAGAGTCCATCAATAAACACCTGGGTTAAAATGATCAGCACTTCGCCGTAACAATGATCACACATGGAACGGGTAGCATACAACGTGCATGAACAGCAAGCACAAATCCAATTATAAAAAAATCACTGACCAAGTGGTGACGGCAACACGGTCTCTCGGACTCTTTTTTTGAAAAGAACCTATCCAGACAAATGATAGCAAATGAATGAAGTTGCCTTATTAGTTGCATATAAATATTCTCACATTATTCGGAACAGTTCCACTATTACACGTAACAAGTGTGAAATATTAAAATGACGGGTTTTAACTGTATCATTATGCGACTTTTCACCACACAGACGGTAGAAAGTGTATAAATAATTTGGTTGTTTTAAAACCTTTTATGAAAATGACATGCTGAAACTTTCTAACATATGGGTCTAAAACGCTTTGCGTAAAAATGTTGTCACGGTACGCTAGATACGTCTATGCCAAGTACCGAATTTTTATTTCTTCAAACAGTAGATAATTTTAAAACAAATCAACATTTTCGATGTGTTTTTCTTTTAACTTTTAACTTTATGCAAGTTCGCCATAATTAAGAGTAAGAAAGGACTGTTTTGAACATTACCTTAATTGAAAAAACATAGATATCTTGAAAAATAGCGCTTTAGATGTCCCTAATTGCAAAATCTCTAAAAAAGCACGATGATTATTCAGCTAAAATAAATATCAACATCTGAGCGAAAAGGCCTGACGATCATGTTACGTGATCTTCTGAAGCATGTAGTCACGTGTTTTTCCAAGTTTACAAAAAACAACAACCCAGCTGTGCAGCGCTGTTCAGGGAGCAATACATTCCGTATTGAAAAATGTAGTGTTAAGCTTTACTTTTTACAGATGATGTAAGGTACAATAAACAACATTTTGAAGGATTTTTTTTTAAGTAACAATATTTTATTTGTTTCCATGAGAGAAAGAAAAATGGTCATAACTGTCGGAGACCATCTTTAATACACCTGCTTTCATCACATCAGACTGTCGGTACAAACATAAACGCCAATTTGTTGCCTCTTATGACGTAAGATCATATTCATCAAAGTTTATAATTTTATCTGGGCCTAAATAGTTATCCAATCGCTAATAACTCTTGTAAAAATTATCGACGTAAACATCTCTGTATTTAGCTTTAGGTAAACGTACATACATTGTTATCTCATACTCTCGTTTGCCAGATAATGTAGAATGTTGTTTTATAATAATAATAATAATAATAATAATAATAATGATGATGATGATGATGATGATAATGAGGAGGAGGAGGAGGAGGATGATGATGATGATGATGATGATGATGATGATAATGATGATGATGATGATGATGATGATGATAATTTTACCTTAAGTACCTTATTAACATTGTTAAAACTATTCACGTACCATGTCAAATATTTTCTAACGCCCGAATATATTTGTCTTTGTACATGTTTTTATAGGGTATACATGGAATCATGTATGGTCCATCGTACAGCATGTTCAATGAAACAAATAATATATTAACGTTGTATAACAATTACTAATACCATCATTTGGAGCTATTTTTTTACCTTAACTACCTTATTAACATTGTTTAAAATATTTACGGCCCATGTCAAATGTTTTGTGAAACCTGAATACATTTGTCTTTGTACATATATTTTACATATGCAAACTGAGTTAAATAATGGTATATTGACTTGACTTTATACGAACGCTGTCGCTTAACCGTCAAATGAAATCCATCACATACTTACAGAATACACGGAATCATGAATGGTCCCTCGAACAGCAAGCTAAATGAACTGACAATATAGTAACGTTGTATCACATTTATTAATACCATAATTTGTAGCAAAAAATCAGAATGGTCCCTCGAACAGCATGCTCAATAAAACTGACAATATGGTTATGTAGTATCACATTTATTAAAACCATCATCTGGAGTTAAAATCAGAATGATTAACATCTACTGTAATCAATGACGCAACCGTTACGAACCGTAAACTACTAATCGGTTAGTGGCGCCCTTTGCGGAGCGTTTTGTGTCGCCAGCAGGTTACACGGGTGGATTCGAGTCTCGGTAACGGTGATTTATTATATTAGGTTTTCCAGCTGTTGCACAGGTAGTTCTAACTAGGCATGAGTCCTAGTCTTCCCACGCCAATAAATTGCTGGACGTCGCCAATATGACCATAGTTGTGTAAGTGCGATGCAACAAACTAAAAAAAAAACAAATTAAGCGTCTAAGCAATAATAATAATAATTGATCAATATACGTAACTTAGGAACATTCCTCACCGCAAATATTCATATCCCGCATATATACAGAAAACGATCATTCACGTATCTGAAAATTTATGCAATTCCGAATTTTAACAGGTTCACATTGATTTATGGCATTCCTGTGCGGCAATAATCCAACAAACGTCACAGTAACTGCCTAAAGGATACAAAACAATAACATTAATCTGTCTAACACCAGTGCTAATTGCTGCCACTCATGACGTAGTACATCACATCTGTCCTGGTTTTGAACATGAATTTCATTCAGTGTCTTTTGTATGAAAGACTCTACTGTTGTTCACAATAATATATTGCGGTATGCATAGCACTGAACAGGCTTGGCATTTTACCGGCGAATCTTGGAGAGCCGCCGCCAAGTCGTGCGGATGAATCGGGGAGCTTTTTACCCACTATCAAGTACGTTTGTAATATTGAATTCTTAGAATGATGGTTCCAGATCAGCATGATCGTCGCCTGGCAAACAATATTATAGCGATAACGATCCCGTCATAAAATCCTGATAGTATAACATATAATTGATTATTTGCATAGACTAAAACAAAAAAACAAAAAACAAAAACAAAAAAAACAACAACAAACAAACACACACACAAAATAACAACAAAAACAAACAAGACAAAATCAACATCAAAAACCAAAACCAAATCAAAACAACAACAACAAATAACGACAACAAAAACAAACAGACAACCCCCAGACAACAACAACAACAAAATAACAACAACAAAAACAATAACCAAACAACCCCCATAAAATAACAACAAAAACAAGCTACTGCAGGCCAAGTACGTATCATTATTTCAATATTTGTCCTAAAGTTTGACAACTGGCCACTCAAGCGTTATGAATTATGGAATGAAATATGTTATATGCAACATATTCATTGCAAAACGAAAAAAGCAACATCACTTTTAATTACCGTTTTTATCAAAACGTTCATCTGTGTATCTTACATAACACTGCAGTGCATAACAAAGAACGACGTTTAACAATTTTGGTGGAAAAAACCCTGGAAAAAACCCTCAGACAAATGCTTGATTCCTACGCAATGAATTGCTAAGCAGTCAGAGGAGATACAAGCCGGTGGCTTTACCATTACGCCATTGGCACCCTAGTAACATACAACTTTGTTACGCGTATATCAAGTGGAATTAGTGATAATATATATTTATATGAACAAATTTTATTTATAATATGAATTAAATGATCATATTTCGTACATAAATAAGTTAATAACAATAATAATTAAGCATACTTATTAAATCTTTTTTTTAAATCTATTGGGAATAGTGATACTTCACCGCGCTTTGTCTTGAAAAGAAACAGAAAAGAACCAATGTATTTCAGGGCCAGCCAAAATGATTGACAGTAAAGCTTAAGTATTCAGTTAAATTGAATTTAATTCTTGATATTTTCCGCACCGCCAGTTTCCTGAGATGAAAATAGTTCGGGATGTTCTGGATGAAGGATATTGCTATGTTGTATTGTCACCAGTGGGTGTTGCCGCATACTGCCCATGTCCTTGGGATGAAACCTACTCGAAGAATTTGACTGTTACTATTATTCTCTCAAAGTCATTATCAAAAAAAAAAAAAAAAAAAAAAAAAAAAAAAAAAAAAAAAAAAAATAATAATAATAATAAAATAATAAAAAAATAAAGAATTTTCTTTTATCAAATTATTATTATTTTGCAATTTTTATTTCAGTATTTTTTGTCTTTTATCATAATTGTATAGTTTGCAATTTTTGTCCGGCTAACCATTGATTACTTCTATGACAAAACGTTACGAAAATATATTACGACCATTATTTAAATTTCTTGGCAGCTACAACCTGTACATGTACACAATTTGTCGATTCAGACTTGAATTAAAAAAAAAAGGTCGGACAGGTAGTGAAATATTTTTATATGAAAATCTATCAATTGAACTATAATAATTATCAAAGCATGTGAAAACGAGGATTATTCCTTTATGTGTAACTTTACTTTTGAATGAAGTAATGTAAAATCAGATCGGTAATAAATATCACAAATCAGGATCTATGAGACTTGTAAATGAAAATCTGCATTTCTTGCCAATAAACCAATCCATGTTTTATTTTATTTTCCCCAAGAAAAAGGGGTTTAAATGCTTTCTGCAATTTCTTTTCTTGGAGCAGGAAAAAAGGGAACGGAATCCCGTAGGTTGTAGCGAAAAGCGCGCCGATTGTTTATTTATTGTTAATCCGTCAATAATTAAAATATATAAGGGACATATCACATCAATGTTTGGCAATAAATCACATTTTTAAAATGAAGTTATGTCAAATTTGCCACTTTAAAGATAGTGCCTCAAATGTTTGCAGATTATTTCAGTGTGGTTTAACTTATTAAATCATCAGCATTATTGAAGCTACAGCTTTACAACTTGCTGTAATTGCCGTTTGTTGTGGGTTATTCTACAAATACATCATATTTATTTACCTGGATAGGACAATATTTTCATTAAGGAATACAATATTATATATTAAGAGTCGGTAAATATGTGCAGCGATCACAGTGGTAGACTCACTATATGCGTAATGAAAGTTTTTTTTAAAATGTTAAAAAATGACAAACACTGTACATAAGATTTCGTAATTACGCCAATCATGCTAAAATCACTAATTGTTAACGACAATCACTATTGAAAATTAATGTTGCTTCTTTGAAAGAGATTATATGTGAACAAGCTTAACACCCCAAAGAGCGTATGGGTTGGGAGAAAGAAACTTATCGCTAGCCTCGATAATTTTTTACCCGTTTTAAACCCAACAACCTTTTATAAAAATTACTATTTAACACATGGTGTTCTCTTTTTAACAATATTTTTTAGATTCCGTGTGGCTTTTGCAAGCGTATTGGAAACGGCACGAGACGATTGTTACTGAATTGTCAGCACAAACTTTACTAAGACTGTCAGCAGTGGTCATCTATTTTGTTGTTTATCTATAAAGTGACAGTGACGTGACCTTTTGATGCGTCATTGCGGCGCGGTAAATATAGCCGTGGTGATTACATTGGGTATTTTGTAAACAATAAAAACACCCTTTTAACCAGTGAATGAAGTAAACTTATGCTTTATATATAGGAGGTCTCCCAGATGACCCATGATGCTTTGTTGGTTCAAAATAGGCATATATTTTAATTGAGGATATTAATTTGACACCACATCCCGCTATTAACTCATTGTCTTTAATTTGAATTGCAAGATGTCACTATAATTACCATAATTCTGTTGAACCAATGTATTAAAACATAAATTTGGCATATGAATGGTTTTTAAAAAGCAAAAAAAAAAAAAATAAAATAAAAAAAAATAAAGAAAAAAGGGAAAAAAAATCCATTGAAATAAATCCTAGTAAAATGCCAAACTTGTCAAAGATGTTCGGTCGCTACATACTGTCTTATGTACAGGCCCTTTGTCACGGAGATGTTTCCGTGGTTCCCATGCAATGTCCGGGTTTAACCAGTTGTGGTTCAGACAGAAATTTTGTCTTGATTACCTGTAGAAATAATTACAATAGAATATTTTCAACTTCACCAAAACATTATAATTATGTTCGTGTTTCCTTTTTGCTAGAAAACAGATACAACAAATTCCAGTGCGTTTTAAGGCCAGTCAAAAAATTAAGATAAAAAGAAATAGTATTCAATAACATTGGATTTAGTTTTTAATATATTCCGCAACGCCGTTTTTTAAGATACAAATTGTTCTAATTGTTCTGGATAGAGATCGGGGAGTTTCATTGTGATGAATGGGTACTGAGTGCCGACCGAATCTTTGCTGTAGTAATACATGTTACATGTTGTTTTTTAACTGTTATACCATTTTTGTCTTCAGTTGAATAGATTTCAAACAGTTAATAGATTTAACCAATATCATGTATTTAAAAGCTATAAGTTTAACGATTGTAACGTTCACTTGGTAATTTTTGTGGCATTTTTGTGGAACTTGTAGTTATACTCAAATTTCTTAACGTAATTAAAGTAATGTTGATAAAAGGGTTATTGAATTTTTAACATTTTAGGAACAAAATGCTGTTATAAAATATTGCGAAAAAAACAATAACAAACAGTATCAGAATTAAAACCATTACATGTATAAAAATGTTTTCACAACATTCTCAAGGTAGCGTCTGAAATTAGTAATTATTTACCAATTTGATATTTGACTTCTAAGCGATGCAATGTAAAAAACATCGATATCAGTTCCACAAATCAGGATCTTTAATCCGTGTAATTGAAAATCTGAACTTTTGCCAATAAGCCAAACCACATATTGTTTTATTCCAGATAAAAAGGCCAAGTATGTTATCCATTCTTTTCTTAAAAGAATCCATTGGGAATAGTGGTTAGGCACCGCGCGTTGACTTGAAAAGAAACAGAAACGAAGCCAATGTGTTTCAGGGCCAGCCAAAATGATTGATAGTTAAGCTTAAGTATTCAGTTGAATTGAATTTAATTCTTGATATTTTCCGCACCGCCAGTTTCCTGAGATGAAAATAGTTCGGGTTGTTCTGGTTGAAGGATAATGCCATATTGTATTGTCACGAGCAGGGTGTTGCCGCTTACTGCCTATGTCCTTGGGATGAAACCTACTCGAAGTATTTGACTGTTACTATTATTCTATCGAAGTCTTTATCAAATAAAATAACTGGAGTTTTTGTATTTCTTTTATCAAATTATTATTATTTTTTATTTCAGTTTTTTTGTTGTCTTTTATCATACTTAAAGTTTACAATTATTGTCCGGCTAACCACTGCATACTTCTATGACAAAACGTTACGAAAATATATTACGACCATTATTTAAATTTCTTGGCAGCTAAAACGTGTACATGTATACAATTTGTCAATTCAGACTTGAATTAAAAAAGTCATTCAGACTTGAATTAAAAAAAGTCAGAAAGGTAGTGAAATATTTTTATAAGAAAATCTATAATTGTACTGTATTTAATTATCAAAGCATGTGAAAACGAGGATTATTCCTTCATGTTTAACTTTACTTTTCAATGAAGTAATGTAAATCAGATCGGCTATAAATCTCACAAAACCAGGATTTATGAGACTTGTTAATGAAACTCTGCATTTCTTGCCAATAAACCAATCCATGTTTTATTCCCCCCACCCCCGGAAAAGGGCTTCAAATGTTTTCTGCTGTCTTCTTTCTTGGAGCAGGAATCATCTATTAGGACTACTGTAACTGGTCCGTGCTTTCATTCTACCAAAAAATAGATAAATAAAATAAATAAAAAAATAAATAAATAAAAAATAAAAATAGAAACGGTATCCCGTAGGTTGTAGCGAAAAGCGCGCGGCTTGTTTCTTATTGTTAATCCGTCAATAATTAAGATATATAATGGACATATCACATTTTTAAAGCGACGTTGTGTCAAATTTGCAACTTTAAAGATAGTGCCTCAAATGTTTGCAGATTATTTCAGTGTGGTTTAACTAAAAGCTTAGCATTAACTATTAGATAACTATAGAATTTTTGTAATAACAATTGTAATAAACAAGCTATTTGACGAAGGTATCTACTGAACACCGCTCACGTGGGTTTCTTGTATAATAAATCTGTCAACATTTATAACAACATTAATATAAGCTGAAAGGGGTTTGCAATAAAGGAAACCCCAATATTCAAATACTATTAAAAGGTGGAGGTCATGACAATGTTAGACATAGAGTATTACTCCAATATGCTTCCGTACGCAGCAATTGGTTTCTTGTCTGGACAACTTGCTGTCTCTTAAAAATTTAAGCATTTTTGGTCGTATTACGTCTAGATATATAACTTAATAAATACACGTTTACGGAGTTAATGCAGATACAATCTATTTCATGTGTAACAAATGGGATTGAATTAGCCATATTGGATAAAGTTTGAAATAAATCTTATTTCAAACTTTTAAGTTGAAACAAAGTTTGTTAACCTTAAACTTGCAATAACTTATGGAAAAATACATTAAATGTACCTGTGATCACTAGATTATATGTGACCGTGTAATTCTTCGAGGATTTTAAATTGAGAGACAAATAAGCGACATTTTCAACATTTTTAACAACCTAGTAGGACATCCAGGAGCTGCACACGTGGTTATTTACGTCATGTGCATACGTCAATTATAAATAATACGCTGATAGCTCAACGGTAGCGCAATAATGGAAATTCATATGAAGTACGGACCGTGTTGTTCTGTGTGCTATGTATGTCCGCAAACAATCCGACCAGGCTAGTTTAAAGGTGGTAGCCGACGGTTTGGACATTTTTTCTCTTACACAAGCAGATTATAATATTATTATCTGAAAAGATCCATTAACAGCAGCTTACTGGTGCCATGCAACCATGTAGAATAGAAAAAAAATGCTGCCTCCCTTGTCATTACAAAAATGTATTTCCTATCCACGTGCCACGCTTCACAGTTACATTGTAGTTTTTTAACTAAGATAAAACACATGACAAATAAGAGATCACGTTACATGATCTACCGTGCAATCAGCTTTGAAGTCTATATCTATTTTTACCGACATCCCTATCGTGTTATTAAAAAAAATAGAAATATGAAGCATTTAATATGTAGTGTCTAACAATTGAAGTAATATTATAAATAGCCTTGCCATAAAGTGAAGTATTAGTAACTAAATATTATTAAATGTGCCCTAAACTTACAAAAGACACAAACCACAAAATGTAGACCATTTTTTCTACAGTATTCTTATTCAGCATTTAATTCACAATTCTTTTCACACGTTCAGATGAACTAGAACTAAAACAAAATCGACAATAATTGCCCAAACATAATTCTATCAACATATAACTTAGTCCGCAATTTTCATTTATATTAGACTAACTTTTGAGCATGTTTTTTTCATGTAATTTTAGCAAGTAATTTATTTATTTATTTAACATGTATAAAGGATAACTGCATGTTTTATTTGTTGATCATCGGTTTACCTCCTGCCATTAGGTCCCGACCGGAACTCTAACTCATGACTGACTGAGGAGTCATATTGGTTACATGTACAAGTCCGCGAATCTACCCTCGAACACGAGCGCCTTATTCACAACAATTTCTTTCTACCGTACTATCTTTGTTACGCGGGCCGGCGCACGCCAACAGTCACACATCCATACACAATCCACACTCGAATATTGGTGGATATCCCATTCCATTACACACTAACCGCTGCTTAACCATGCAATTTTAAAAGACATTTAAACCGCGTCTCTAAATAGTCAACCAACCTAGCGGCGAGGTTGGATTGAAGTTCCTTAAGTCTACCGTAACAGTGCAACCGAATTCAAGTAAATTGTACTTTGTATTTGCTCGAAATCACTTCCTACTTTTGGAACTGTAAGTAAATTATAGATTACCGTTGGTGCCCATGGCAAAATATTTAGTTCATGTTTTGGAGAATGCTTTGGTTTGTTTCGTGGAAATATAATTCCTAAAATCTATGTTCAGGCCCGCATTGTCTGGGAAGAACGAGACAATAAATAAAAAACAATTTGTTGTCTGAAATATAAATAAAGTACAAATGCACTGTAATGTTGACGTGTTATACATATACATACATATATACATACATATATACATACATATATACATACATATATACTTATACACACACACACACACACACACACGCACGCACGCAAGCACGCACGCACGCACGCACGCACGCAAGCACGCACGCACGCACGCACGCACACACACACACACACACACACACACACACACACACACACATACACACACACACGCATTGTTAACATCGGAATACTCGGCTTCTTTGATTAAACATGACATCGCCAAACAACTACGAATTCCTAATAATGCTTGCTATCTTTTTTTAATAGCAAACTACACTTTCGTGTCGCAAGCTAATTTGTTAAAAGAGGAATGCTTGTTGCTTATGTCTGAAAAGGGTCTCATAGAACAGTTGCGATGTCTTGTTTTGACTACTACGCTATCATCCCCAATATAATGCAGTCCATAAGAGGAGTTATACAGTGTATACAAATAGCAGGATGGTCCTTTATTGTCGCAGCATAAAAACTAATCAAATCAAAAGACAATTTTTAGTTATAAAACCTTTTTAAATTAAAAAGAAATAATTTAAATTAAAAAACAACTTTTCAAATCACCATTTAATACTGTTTTAAAGCTTGTATTCGAACGCAATGAATTGATGGAGAAATCATCATATGCAAGAATTAACTTTTGTTTCCTAGTTGTTTCAGCAGATGTTTCTATGTTGGTTTTCTCTTCTTAGGTACGTCGTAAGAGCCGACATTTTAAAGTGAGTCCAGACCTTCTTATTTCAAACTAGATAACTGAACATTTTTGTTGTTCTTTTATTATGTTTAAAATATCTCTAAATTACAAAGACGCCGTCACGATGGGCAACTAAAGCGTGCCATTATTATTGTTTTGCGCTTAATTATCAAGCCAATTATCTTTCATTTTTTTGGAGAGAGCGTCATCTTGAAGTCGGCGATAAGACAATGAATTAACTGTTAGTGTCGAGAATATATGTTATGATACCACAATAGGTTGTATAAATAAAAGTGACTAAAGTTACCCAGGTTAGGCGATGCATTCACTGTAAAAGCATGCCGACAAGACTCATCAAGTTATCACAACATGTCGCATTATGTCTGCAAATTTATTCTATTCATAGACATTAAAGTTTATGTTGTCACTACATGCATCGAACACAGTCGTATCCTCAAATATTCGTGATCTTTGGTAAGATAACAAAAGGGATGCATTCGCTGTGACTTCAAGAATAAAAGATCAGTCGTATTGCCACATCATTGTGTAGTATGATATTACAAAAAAGAATGTATTCGCTGTGACTACACACATTAAACATAAGTTGTACTGTCACGATATCAAGACGTATGGTTAGGTAACAAAACTAATGTATTCGCTGTGACTACACGCATTGGACTTGAGTCGTACTGTCACAATGTCGTGATGTATGGGTAGATAACAAAAGGAATGAATTCATTGTGACTACATACATTTAACATTCACCTTATTGTCAAATTATCGTAATCTAAATATAACCTTAGAAAACAGCGATGCATTTGCTGTGACAACATGCCGAGGATATTGTCACATTGTCACATTAGCCTTAAATCGTTTTATTCCCTTTCTGCATTATCCACATATTGTAAGTACAAACAATGAGAGCTATATAAATTATGACTTACATATATAGCTACCTAGGAGTTAGCAATGTGCAATAAGGGATGGGATGGAATTTGCCGGCATTTTGGCCGATACTGTGCAGCGACATTCTTTTATTATAGCACAGGGGCACTTATGAGGTGCCCAGGGACTGAACCAGGCCGGTCCATTATACTGACACCGACTAGTCAGGGATAATGCTGTCCCCTTAGCCCAAGCGCTAGGATGTGCAATAAGCCTTGTTCGGAGACTAACATTTCGGGGTTGATATGGGGTGCGAACCCTTGAACTCCAGACCCGGAGTCCAACGTCTTAACCAATGAGAGACATTAATGAATAGTCTCCCCTGAATAATGCCTAAATGCAAGTAGGTCCTTTCATTTGTTTTACTCGGTTTTTATGCTTGTGCTCTTTGTATTGTATGTTGAATTCTCTGCCTTTCTTATGATACCCAGGTTATCTTTCATCAATAAACATGTCAATTTTCTTTTTTGGATAACATATCTCTATAAGTATTTAAATTAATTTTAAGCTTATATTTACGCAAAAGTAAGAAATTCACTGTTTGTTGTTGCAATATCTACAAAAGAACAGGCGATAAAGTCCAAGAATTTCAACTACAAGGACCTACCTACTGTTTGGAATACCTCGGATATTAACTAACCAAGGAAGACAATTTCCATTTCACCAAAGTACCCCATTGGCCACGAACGATCATTCCGTGCTTTTGCTTTGCGCTCTATACACTGCGCTCTAAGAGAAAATGCCTTGATTTTTTTATTGGTGTAAGTTGTTAAAACAAACTTTCTTATGTGTCTAGTTTTTCGAGTTACTTAGGGTAAAGATTATGAAAACCAACAACAGCATTATTCTGGAGTTTCATAATTGTCTAGACACTTTTATTGCAGTGAAGGCGTTTTAATTGCTTTTTACAGGACTGGCATAACTCATGGATTGGCTAAAAATTAAAAATAAATAAAACTGTTGCATAATCAGCAAAATGATATTTTTTTTTTAATCAAACAGCCTGTCTTAATTTTCAATATGTCTAAATGCTCATTTTGCTATTTCTGAGAGCAAATTAAAATGGTCTTGAATAATAAAAGATATATTCAGTAGTAAATTGCTTCAATATTGATATTCCGGATGTCTCCCGATTCGCTAGATTGCTTTTGAATTTCTTGCCTTGAGCAACGATACCGACTATGCTTATACCCGAACAATATAATTTGATAATTTGATTAAACAATTATTTTTACGGATACTGTTCTCGCGACAACAACAGTGTCAGACAATATTTATTTACCTTAAATATTTTGATGCATAATTTAAAAAAAAAATGCAGTATGTATATGTAACCTCTAATACATGTGTCACTTTTAATATGACGACACTAGACAACTAGGGTTTAGTTTATAAAACAAGATTGATAAAAAAGTCATCGCCACTGTGACATTTTTTGCCTTATAGTTAAAGTGTGCTAACCGAATGACTTTTGTTTGGTGGTGGTGGTGGGGGGGGGGTGTCTTCCATCTAACCTACAGTGCGCCACTGGTTTTACACAGACATTTGTCTAGGGCATTTCTACACTAAAGAGAATAGATATCTAAATCTTTACTGATCGAAATTGTGTCTCTACCATTAAAAAAGTACAAACAGAAACATATAAGAACAACAGCATAGTCTATTTATACTTTCGTCTTTTATTACATTGTTTGAACTTACTCACATATAACACACATAATATGCTGATTCTGGTCCATTGATAATGCAATTTCTGAGACATTTTTCAAAATTATTTATCAAACCAGATTTAGTCAATATATCTGTAGTTTTGAATGAACTGGTTTATTGGTTTATTGTTACAGAACACGGTCCATGCTAGCGGATCTGGTAGCGCAATCTGTAGAGCGTCGGCTCCATGTACAGGAGGCCACAGGTTCGCTCCCGGGCCGCGACATACCAAAGTCGTAATAATGGCAGTGGTACAGCTCCCTTGTTTATCCTTCCTGACACTAGTTGTGGCTTAGCACATATCTTGCTACATTTGTTTATAAATGATACGAAATGTCTTAGTTGTTTAAACCACAAGTAATTACCGTATATTTATATGAAACATAGCAGCCGGACCTGGTAAAGCAATCAGTAAAGTGTTTGCTCCAGGTTCGAATCCTGGCCGCGACATACCAAAGTAGTTAAAAATGGTAATGACATAGCTCCCTTGCTAACACTCAAGCAAAAGGGTAGTTCCACGACTGGATGGCCAGTTGTCGGGATAATGTGACTGGGTGTGGTACCATGCCAGGGGTTCACGGCATGCTATACACAGTGAAGGCAGCACTATATCTGCTTCAAGTGGACACCGTCTCTAGATAACTGAAATACAGTTGGTGGGACAATAGACCCAATAAACAAAACAGCATAGTTCGACGTTAAAATTATCTCCACAATGGCTAAATTCAAATTTTGGTTTCCTTTCATAACCTGGTGCTGATGAACGCTTGTTCATTTACTTAGAGAGTTTATGTGGCATGTAATCCAGAAATTAAGGGTGGCTATTGAATGAAAACTTAAAAATCTCTGCTAGTTTCAGTTCTATATTGAAAAAAATATAATCACAAAAATGTCACTTTAAGTTTTACCATTCTTAAATGTTTTCTGAAAAGTTATTCCCTACTCACGCATAAATATCTTATAGAATTCTGGAATATCACCAATGCTTTTACACGATTTTTATTCAAGCATCAATATGATTCTTTCTCTCCCACAAACACTTATATTCGGTGTTATGTAAAATATTTTAAGTATAAATTTAGTTATATAGAATTAAATGTACGTTCATATTTGTCCCCAAATATATACACATACGAACATATTATGGAATGTATCCTTTGACACTTTTTGACAAGTTAAAATACGCTACTTACTTTTAATAATAAGACTACCACATCTAAAATCAGACAGACTATATAAGCTGCATACAACCCTGTTCCATTTATTCTTAAAAGAAAATAGAACTAAAAACGTTGAATTGTCAACATTGCGGTAACTTAAATACATTTATTATTTAAATAGCGTACAAATGTGTCCCTTTCTGGTCCAACCATATCAACATTCCAAAGCTCTGAAAAGTCTCCAATTATATATACACTAATTTCGTTGCGAAGAATTATGTTCATTCACCACATCAAGTACGGAGTAATATAAACTCTGAATTGCTTTCTATAATTTTTAGATAGCTTACAACTGAGAGCTTACTTAGGAATATTATTGATTCACGAGAAAAAGCAGTCCTCTCTATGAAGATGAATTTATGTAAGTATGAATGTAAAAAATATATTGATGTCTCCATTTCGACTAACGAAGCGTTTATTTGTTGTTTCTTCATTTGCGAGTATCCTGGCATAAGAATTCCAAGTTCACTTTTTGTCGATCTAACGGTACGTAAACATAACGTGAAATGCAAATTGGCAATGCTTCAATTCAATTCAATTTAATTCGGAGAATAATTTGAAGGTGGTATCTGAAGTTTGGACACATTTTTTTTATACAAACATCAAAAATAAATTATTTTTACATTAAAAGATCTTGCAAATTGCTGCTTATCGATGTACTGCAGCTAAGTGAAATGTGAGGCATAAAACTTCATTCGTCAAACAATTATTACATATTTGACCCACGCTGCATAGTTAGCTATTTTTAAACTGGAAAAACTATGTAACCACTTATTTTTAAAACACGTTATGTCATCATCCGGGTAAGTCGCTGTGACGTCGAAATCTATTTTTAGCAGAAATTCACATCGTCACCATTTATAAAGTTGGACAGAATGGTCATTCGGAGCGTTTTTTAATGATTTGTCCTGTTTAGCAATTGCGATAATACATGTATTTAAAATCGTCTTTGCTTAAAATACAATATAAGTTTATGTATAATTTATCCCATTATACCCACAAACAGACGTAATATATAACATGTATTTCATATAGGCAAACTGTACTATTTTTAAGAATTATTTCTGTGTCAATAAGATGGTAATTATATATTTACAAAGTATAGTGGCAGAATATTTAAAAAAACAACAACATTAACATACGTTACATAAAATTGACAGAAGTATTGGTTTCATCACTTTTATTGATATGAAGCCCAGAAATAAATTTAAATGGCATTTTTCCTCGAAAATATTTAAGCAAATTTCATTATTTGAAAGCACAGATAACCACTCACTCTAATGTTCAAATTTGGATTAAAAGTAAACAAAGCCAGCTCTGACCAAGCCAAATTTAGCGATATCTTATTCACTAGACTCCCACCCCATAAAAGTCAGACACTGCAGAGTAATGGGCAGTATTCGGAAAGGAAATGTATTCTTTTTTTCGATTAACAATTTCGATTCTCCCGCAAGTTACTTAACGTTAACGAAGGTCACAGTAAGCGTCGAATATTAGGAAATTTCCTTTCACGGCCATAAACTGTCTCGATCAGGTATTGGTTATTTCCTCAAGACCTTTTTCACGTCTGAAGTCCGCTATAGCTCATAGATGAACAATCTAGAAGACACAAGCGCTGTATATGACGGGAACCAGATAGAAAAAAGACGAATATTCTCCAAGGATGGTATATGGTTTCTTGTTTTTTGTTACATCGCTCCGACACAATTATGGCCATATTGTCGACGGCCAGCTAATTATTGGCGGAGGAAGACTCCGGTCTTATGTCTGGGTAGAACCAATGGTGCACGGCATGGTAATTGGAAATCCTCGACATATAATCGGGACTAATATAATGTTGAATATAAATATTAAAGAATATGTTTTTATAAGACAGACGCTATTGGTTCTATAAAGACTCTCAGTTTTGATAGAAAGCCAAACATTCAGTAGCATTTTAACTAAGATGAGACATTTTGATTAGTTGTATACATATAGCAAATAAGTACATTGACTCCACTGACTGCTTTTCCTCTCATCGCGTGGGTTCGAGTCCCGTTCAGGGTGAAGGACTTAATGTGGGAAGGTCTTCCAGCAGACCTGAGGTGCGCCGTTGGTCTACCTATTTTGGTCTTCCTCCACCAAACTAGCTGGACGTTGCTATAAAGATTTTACTTGGTAGCTGCGATGTATTTCAACAGCAACAACAACAACAAAGTAAATTGACAGCGACATTTTCTATCCGGCCTGATTTACATACACACCACTATGCTCTCGTTTAGCTATTATAAAATTATTATATGGAGTTTTGTGAGGGTCAAATCCTTTAAACTCACAAATCTCGTATTGCAGTTTCCAGTAAAGTCAATATCCGATGCAAAATATGTCTCAATAGCATTTTGTGGACTGAAGGTGATATTGTCTATAGACATATATGAAGAACTTGATGTATCTTGATTGTTTTGGACCCTCCGTTATGTTGACCAGCAAGTCCAAAGCTTTGTTTAAGAATTGTGTATCGTATACGTCGACAAAATTTTATTAAATAAACGTATATTTTTTTAAATACTTAGCGTTTATCGTTATGTCGAGAAAATATTTTGTTAAATACTTAGCGTTTATCGAATATGTCTAGAAAGTATTTTATTAAATACTGAACGCGTTTCGTATACGTCGAAAAAATATTTTGTTCAAAACTAAACGTTTATTTTATACGTCGAACAAATATTTTGTTTAATACGTAACTTTTATCGTATACGTTGAAAAATATTTTGTTAAATACTGAACGTTTATCTGCACGTCTACAAAATATTTATTAAATATTCAACGTTTATCATATACGTATAGAAAATATTTAATTTAACACTTAATGTTTATTGTATACATCTAGAAAATATTTTGTTAAATACTTAACGTTTATCATATACGTCTAGGTTTTCTTTTGTTAAATACGTAAAGTTTATCGTATCCATCTAGAAAATATTTTGTCAAATATTTCAGTTTATCGTTTACGTCTAGAAAATATTTTGCTAAATACCTAACGTTTATTGTATATGTCGAGAAAATATTTTATAAAATACTTAACATTTATCATATATGTCGAGAAAATATATTGTTAAATACTTAAAATTTATCGTATACGTTTAGAAAATATTTTGTTAAATACTAAACGTTTATCGTATACATCGAGTATTTTGTCAAAAACTTAACGTTTATCATATACGTCTAGAATTTTTTTTGTTAAATATGTAACGTTCATCATATACAGCTAGAAAATACTTTATTAAATACTTAACATTTATCGTTTATGTGTAGAAAATATTTTGTTAAATACTTAACATTTATCGTATACATTTTGAAAATATTTTATTAAATACTTAACATTTATTGTATACGTCGAGAAAATGTTTTGTAAAATACTTAAAGTTTATCGTGTACATAAAAAAAAATTTGTTAAATAAGTGTTTTTTTTGCATACATCTAGAAATGTTTTTATTAAATACTGAACGCTTATCGTATACGTCGAAAAAATATTTTGTTAAATACTTAAGGTTTATCATATACGTCTAGAATTTTTTGTGTTAAATACATAATGTTTATCATAACCATATAGAAAATATTTTTATTTAATACTTAATGTTTATCATATACGTCAAGAAAACATTTTGTTAAATTCTTACCGTTTATCAATCACGTCAAGAAAATATTTTGTTAAATACTTAACATTTACCGTACACATCAAGAAAATGGTTTATTAAATATTAAAGTTTATCATATACGTCTAGAAAATATTTTATTAAATGTTTAATGTTTATCATATACGTCGAGAAAATATTTTGTTAAATTCTTACCGTTTATCAATCACGTCAAGAAAATATTTTATTAAATACTTAACATTTATCGTACACATCAAGAAAATGGTTTATTAAATATTTAAAGTTTATCATATACGTCGAGAAAATATTTTATTAAATGTTTAATGTTTATCATATACGTCGAGAAAATATTTTGTTAAATTCTTACCGTTTATCAATCACGTCAAGAAAATATTTTGTTAAATACTTAACATTTATCGTACACATCAAGAAAATGGTTTATTAAATATTTGAAGTTTATCGTATACGTCTAGAAACTATTTTATTAAATTCTTATCGTTTATCATATACGTCAAGAAAATATTTTATTAAATGTTTAACGTTTATCATATACGTCGAGAAAATATTTTATTAATATTAATGTTTATCATATACGTCGAGAAAATATTTTATTAAATGTTTAACGTTTATGGAATTGTTTCAGATAAAATGCTCATTGTGTAGAAATAAAGTGGATATTAATAAACATATTTAGATAAAGTAATCAAATATGTCTATAGGGAACTTGTCATATTTACACTTTTATAACAATTTCCTGTTACGTGGTTGGACTTATAGCTATTAATCTCTATTAACTAAGTGGCTTTCTCCGCAGTATTGTCTTTTCTTAGAACAAATGAGTTTGTGATCTATGTTTTGGGCGCCTATTCCGTTTAACCTTATAAGGCGAAACAAAATGTTATTATAATATTCTTAAAAACTTTTAAAACTTAGCAATATTTACATAATCTGGAAATAATTTATTATAATGCCCACCTTTGTCTATTTTCAAAGTAAAATTTTATTTACTCTTTTCGGAGTTCATACAATGTTTACCATAAGACTTTAATATTTACTTTTTAAACCTAAAGTACAAAGTAACTTGAATTCAAACTTAAATGACATTAAGAGATAGTTAGCGTGAATATTTTAGCAGATCAACACAAACCATTTTAATTTGGAACTACGTTTAAAAACAGACACATGAAACGTATTTTAATTTTGGTGAGAACAAATGGGATTTCGAATATAAAAAGTGTACAGACATTTTCCAATCGCTAAAGCAGGTGCGTTCGTACAAATTTTAATAAAACAATCGTCTTCTGCTGTCTTGTTTACTTCACAAAGCAGAAGCAAAGTTTGTCAGATCCGGCTTTTTGATGTGTTGTGTTTTATTAAACTTTTATTTATCATACATCACAACTTATTTCCCGAGAATATATCTGCGTTTAATTTAAGTCCATATTTAGTAAGTGAAATTAGTTTATCCATAATTGAATAGAGAACGCATACTTCCTTTTAGAGTTAACTTAATTTCTTTAAATATTTCACTATATAGCCTGCTGTAAACACATCGCTGCTTACGTGTCTCACAGAGAGTTCGTTCATGTCGTAATGCAAGGGTTAACAGTTATAGAATAAAACATGTAGAAAGTCTAGAAATGCATAAGTTAGAAGAATTAAATTTTGCATTGTCTGTTTTTGCACACGTCATTGCATCTGTAAAAAGCAATAACGCTTAGTTGTCATAAAAAATCACACAAATGCAAATTCACGAATCGAGAACATGGAGAACACATGTTATTTTCGGTAATATTCTATTTCCTGGCTCCAGACATCTCAAATCCTAGACATCTCAAATCTCATACCTCGACACCATTTATGTTACGTCACGCTAGGCCATCTTTAAAAGACGTACAAGATTATCAAAATCACGCCACCGATAACAAAACTTACCTTGTAGTAAATGAATTCATCGGTGTTTTTGTAAAACTGCAAATACCGTATGTACAATTAACAGAAAAACACTGCACATTTTAAACTGGGAAATCGTGACGATAAAAAGCATCGTTCTTAATTTCAAAAACTTTCCAAACTTTCTTGATTGAAGTCTCCTTTGGCTGCAGTTCAGCAGATAATTTCTATTTGTAGACAAAAACAACAACAACAAAAACACTGTAAACAGGAAGGGCGAGTCACTCCTTGTGCAAAGAGCGTGTTCGGTAACCTATCTTTTTATTTAAGCACAAAAATAAAAGTTTGCTACCAGCTGCCTGGTGATATAACTTGTAAAACTGTCTCGACAGTTAATTATTATGGCTAAATATTGGTAAAACCCCTTTGCAGTGAACACAGTTAACGTTCAGATATTGTCAGCTGCTTTTAAAATCCTTTTGTCAAGAAATTCCGCCGAACAATACCCCATGTCAGATGTTTTCTCCATTCCATTGTTACCAACGTTTTATGACGTTTTTTGTACGTTACGTCCTTGGTCTGAAACGATGGTTTAGAACTTGGAGCAAATCTGTCTACACATTCTGTATTTTACTGCAAGCCATACGAATAAATACATCCATTCTATTTACCGCCAATACTGTAATGGAAATATTGATATGATGTCTAATAAATGTCGTACATGTGATTATAGTTTGATATCGAAACTAAACTGTAGCTTTCAGCTTTCGGGTCACTTGTATCCCTCTCATTGACAATTTATATAGTCGAATGGTTTTATTTCACCTTTAGGCATATGGCAAGCGTACATTTTATAGACCTGAGTAGTTAGGGAAGGTGTGTGTGTGTATGTGTTTGTATGTGTGTGCGTATGTGTGTGTATGTGTGTGTGCGTGTGTGTGCGTGTGTGTTTGTGTGTGTATGTGTGTGTGCGTGTGTGTGCGTGTGTGTTTGTGTGTGTATGTGTGTGTGCGTGTGTGCATGTGTGTGTGCGTAAGTGTTTGTGTGTTTGTGCGTGAGTGTTTGCGTGTGTGTGTATGTGTGTGTGTGTGTGTATGTGTGTGTGTATGTGTGTGTGCGTGTGTGTGTGTGTTTGTGTGTGTTTGTGTGTGTATGTGTGTGTGTGTGCATGTGTTTGTGTTTGTGTGTGTGCGTGTGTGTTTGTGTGTGTGTGTGTCTGCGTGTGTGTATGTGAGTGTGTCTGTATGTGTAGTTGAACACTTGAAATATATACAGTGCTACCTGTGCTGTGAGAATATATCTCATACCTGACATGATGGGACACACAGCTACGTTACTATGACACTGTACCATTTCATAAACTATAACGCTATATTTCTTGTATGTATGTTATGTAATTGCTTTTCAACTGCTTACAGTCTCTGAACAGCTTGCAACACGCTTTATTATATTGGATGGAATGGTGTAATATGTAAACAAAGAACAAAATAACGATGCAAAAAGCAATTTCTGAAGATGATAAATGATAAAAACAATAATTTTGCACCATCATCTTGGTCTTTGATTTATTTGTGTTTTATCGATCAACTTTAAAGCGTTTTTTTTACATATCATCAAAATATTATGTTTAGAAAAATATGAGCGTATGTTTTTTTTCGTAAAAATAATGTTCTTTTGTGCTTTTATAAATCAGTCCGTCTTGTGTACTTGTTTAGCCTGGACATATATGGGAGAATTTATAACAGTTTTTGTATATTTTTGTTGTAAAAGTGGTGCCTTTGCGATAGTTATCAAATTGTATGAAGAAGTAAAAATGAGGGAAAAAAAGATTTTTAGTTTAAACTTATTTATTTATAGTCGATTGGGAAACAAGTTCTATTAACTTATATAAATCCCTCTCGACTGTCTACTTCCTGGGTAGAACCATTACACAGGTACTGAATACCTGGAGCAATGTGCAGTAAATAGTCTTGCTCAAGGACTAACATCACGTGGTCAGTGATCCGATCCGGAGTCCAACGTCTTAACCACTAGACCACGAACGCTAAAAAATTTTTTTTGTACAATTATGATAGTTTTTCTTTCGTCAAAACATTATCACTATACAACATGCTTATATTCTGAACATATTTTTTGTTGGGTATAAATATTATCAAATACAGCCAACCCAATTATACCTAATAAATAATTCAGAAATATTTTTTTCATAAACAAGTGTAATTGCAATAAGGCTTATTCTGCTTTAAATAAGTATCATGGTTTGCCATATAACAAATGTACTATAGATATTCAGAATAGTTCATAAATGACGCGCATGGCGCCGTTTCTAGTTATATGTTTAGGTTTGAGTTTGTAACATGCATTGCACTGACATGAAAATGGTAATTGGAACTCCGTCCTTTTATTTTATGCATAAACATCATTCGCATCACTTGCAATTGATGTGGCTGCAAATATAAAACATATTCATTGCAAAATCGAAAACGAGACGACAAGGGATTTTCTAGTATTTATTTGCAATAATGCTGCTAATGGGAAAGCAAATTTATATTTTATACGCTATCCTGTAGGAATATGTTGTCGTATTAGAAATCGTTGCATCATATCACATCCATGTATCGGGGACAATTAGGATCTCTAAAAATGTCAAATGTAAGATTAATCGAGCGCCTCTGGCATTTCACTCTTTGGCGTCCGCAGTCATTTCCGATAATAACAATCCTGAATGATAACATTTATATTTGAACGAAAACAGATTGTGAAATAGAAAATCATACCTTTAAAAACTTACAGAAACAGCACACTCGATTGTCAAAGTGATTAGGAATACTACTACAATTGTTAGAGAAAACTATTTAATAGAAACAAACGTTGAACGAGATCACATAGGATATTTTTCCTTTTGATGCAAAGGGGAAGTTATTTGTTTTCGCAGGAAAAAGCTTAAGTTGCATTTTAGCTATATAAGCATAAATTACCCTATGTGAAGCATATTTATGAACAAAAAAATATAACTTTTAGCAAGTGACATCGCCTACCAAAAAAAACGACCGATTTTAGGAAATATCTTTCGTTAATTTATAATGCATATAGCAATAATAACCAACCCAAACTTGGTTTTAGATTCAATACAAAACAGGATAAAATGTATTTGGTATGATTTCGTTGAAAAATGTATAAGATCTAAACTAGCGCTCTTTTGATTATATAAGTCCGTAAATTAAATGCACACTTTATTAATAGAGAAACATACGATAACAAATAGATCAAGGTTGTGTATATATTATTTAACATTCTTTGATTTAATAATGATTCTTAGTGAATGTTCTAGAAAGAAAGAAACATTGATGATTTGTCGTACCATGTTTGAGAAGAAATTTAATTATATTGTGTTTTTTTCTAAGAACAAAGCCAGGTGTAATAAATGTTCAGAATTTCCGTTTGACATTTTAAGATAAACTAAAATAGACACTACGTTAAATAATTGTCACTGTTTCTGTAGTCTGTTTGTAAAATTAAATAAAATGTAATATCTTTGCACGTTTGTATTTTTCAGTTTAATTTTATTATAATTTGTTCTGCTCTTTAAATAGATCATAAGCTGTGTTATTTAATACCATAGTATCGCCCGTATTAGACTAATGACACAAGAAGGTAAATATAAAATAGAATAATATAGAGATAGTGTGCATCCGTTTTGTTGTGATTTCAGAAATGCAGAAGCAATGCTAAAGAAATGCGTTAAAACTACTACAGCGCACTTATATATCAGATCCAAGGTTTGTTGAATCCATTGTGTGTGTTGCGTTCAGTGTAGTTACCACTGTCAGGAGCATATCTCAAAAACTTTACATTAAGAATATGTGGGTGACATTATACGTTATTAAAAAGTCATTTGAGGAACAGTAAACTGGAATTATTCATATTTAAAAAAGCAATTCCTCTTAACGTTAAACACGTTTGCCCTTTTTTTCACTATATACATGTACATAGCTTTTTGCCGATACAGTACTGCCAATCTTTCAAATGTAAAGTGAGTATTATAATATTTCTGGTAACTTAAAATAAGGCAAAAGTACATAAAACGTACATAGGGTATACTTCAAACATGAAGGGAATTTAAAAAAGAACGTACACTAGCATTTTCTAGATTTTGATTCCCACTAATGCAATTGTGAAAGTTATGGCCCTTCTAATCAGGATGAACACACTAAAACACCTTCATTAAGAAACTCATACAGTGTATATTTTCTGTATTTCTTTCTGGTTTAAGAGATTTTTGGTTTTGCCAAATGAAGGCTTGAAGTACTCTAAAGTGAGCATTATGTTAGTTTTCTGTGCCTTTGTTTCTAATGTCTAAATACTTTTTAGCATGAAATGAGCACAAATGTGTTTCAATTGTATGTCGTTTTTTTGGCTTTGGTACAACACTCGGCATTTAGCACCCTGAGTCGATAACATACACAATAATACTTTGAATTCCGGTCGTTTACCTTGTTCATGAAATAAAAAGTGTAACAATCCGAACATTAATACAATCATAACAGTAATACAAAAAATAGCTTCAATGATATTTGAAAGTTGAATATTTTATATAGGCATACATTCACTAACCATTCTTGACTAAGACATGCTTCAGTGGCAGATTTCAGGACACAATATCTTCAAAGTATTTTCTTATACATGTTTGAAATCTTACACAAGGCACGAACTTGTGCTATGTTTGGTCAAATAATAAACAAACACACTTTGAATAATATAAATCTGCTAAAATTTGTTGGTGATAAAATGGTGACTTGTGTTCAAATCATGCCTTGGGCTTAAGAATGGTCATTTAAAGTATGCAATGATCATCTGAACTTCCAACTGGCACTCTATGCATGTCGCTAACAGTGTCCGGTTACTAAACTATAATTATTTGAACTGTTCCGAGACACATGCACGCTAGAAATGCAAGTCTTTCATATGATAGTTCACTACGCTTGTATCGCATATATGCTGAACTACTATGCTGGTGTAAGACATAAGGGCTTTCTACGCTAATATTATTTATGAAAGCTGACTATGCCGGTATCACATATGGAAACTGACTATGCTGGTAGCACATATGGAAGCTGACTATGCCGGTATTACATATGGAAGCTGACTATGCCGGTATCACACATGGAAGCTGACTATGCCGGTATCACATATGGAAGCTGACTATGCCGGTATCACACATGGAAACTGACTATGCCGGTATTACATATGGAACCTGACTATGCCGGTATCACATATGGAAGCTGACTATGCTGGTATCACATATGGAAGCTGACTATGCTGGTATCACATATGGAAGCTGACTATGCCGGTATCACATATGGAAGCTGACTATGCCGGTATTATATATGGAAGCTGACTATGCCGGTATCACATATGGAAGCTGACTATGCCGGTATTATATATGGAAGCTGATTATGCCGGTATCACATATGGAAGCTGACTATGCCGGTATTACATATGGAAGCTGATTATGCCGGTATCACATATGGAAACTGACTATGCCGGTATTACATATGGAAGATGACTATGCCGGTATCACACATGGAAGCTGACTATGCCGGTATCACATATGGAAGCTGACTATGCCGGTATCACACATGGAAACTGACTATGCCGGTATTACATATGGAACCTGACTATGCCGGTATCACATATGGAAGCTGACTATGCTGGTATCACATATGGAAGCTGACTATGCTGGTATCACATATGGAAGCTGATTATGACGGTATTATATATGGAAGCTGACTATGCCGGTATCACATATGGAAGCTGACTATGCCGGTTTCACACATGGAAACTGACTATGCCGGTATTACATATGGAACCTGACTATGCCGGTATCACATATGGAAGCTGACTATGCTGGTATCACACATGGAACCTGACTATGCCGGTATCACATAGGGAAGCTGTCTATGCTGGTATCACATATGGAAGCTGACTATGCCGGTAGCACATATGGAACCTGACTATGACGGTATCACATATTGCAGCTGACTATGCCGGTATCACATATGGAAGCTGACTATGCCGGTATCACATATGGAAGCTGACTATGCTGGTATCACATATTGCAGCTGACTATGCCGGTATCACATATGGAAGCTGACTATGCCGGTATCACATATGGAAGCTGACTATGCCAGTATCACATATGAAAGCTGACTATGCCGGTATTACATATGGAACCTGACTATGCCGGTATTACATATGGAAGCTGACTATGCCGGTATCACATATGGAAGCTGACTATGCCTGAATCACATATGGAAGCTGACTATTCCGGTATCACATATGGAAGCTGACTATGCCGGTATTACATATGGAAGCTGACTATGCTGGTATCATACATGGAAACTGACTATGCCGGTATCACATATGGAAGCTGATTATGCTGGTAGCACATATGGAAGCTGACCATGCTGGTATGACATATGAAAGCTGACTATGCCGGTATCACATATGGAAGCTGATTATGCCGGTATCACATATGGAAGCTGACTATGCCGGATTCACACATGGAAGCTGACTATGCTGGTATCACATATGGAACCTGACTATACCGGTATTACATATGGAACCTGACTATGCCGGTGTAACATATTGCAGCTGACCATGCTGGTATCACATATGGAAGCTGACTATGCCGGTATCACATATGGAAGCTGACTATGCCGGTATTACATATGGAAGCTGACTATGCCGGTATTACATTGGAACCTGACTATGCCGGTATTACATATGGAAGCTGACTATGCCGGTATTACATATGGAACCTGACTATGCCGGTATCACATATGGAAGCTGACTATGCCGGTATCACATATGGAAGCTGACTATGCCGGTATCACATATTGCAGCTGACTATGCCGGTATCACATATGGAAGCTGACTATGCTGGTAGCACATATGGAAGCTGACTATGCCGGTATCACATATGGAAGCTGACTATGCCGGTATCACATATTGCAGCTGACTATGCCGGTATAACATATTGCAGCTGACCATGCTGGTATCACATATGGAAGCTGACTCTGCCGGTATCACATATGGAAGCTGATTATGCCAGTATCACATATGGAAGCTGATTATGCCGGTATAACATATTGCAGCTGACCATGCTGGTATCACATATGGAAGCTGACTATGCTGGTATCACATATGGAAGCTGTCTATGCTGGTAGCACATATGGAAGCTGACTATGCCGGTATTACATATGGAACCTGACTATGCCGGTATCACATATGGAAGCTGACTATGCTGGTAGCACAAATGGAAGCTGACTATGCCGGTATTACATATGGAAGCTGACTATGCCGGTATTACATATGGAAGCTGACTATGTCGGTATCACATATGGAAGCTGACTATGCCGGTATCACATATGGAAGCTGACTATGCCGGTATTACATATGGAAGCTGACTATGTCGGTATTACATATGGAAGCTGACTATGTCGGTATCACATATGGAAGCTGACTATGCCGGTATCACATATGGAAGCTGACTATGTCGGTATCACATATGGAAGCTGACGACTATGCCGGTATCACATATGGAAGCTGACTATGCCGGTTTTACATATGGAACCTGACTATACTGGTATCACATATGGAAGCTGACTATGCCGGTATTACATATGGAAGCTGACTATGCTGGTATTACATATGGAAACTGACTATGCCGGTATCACATATGGAAGCTGACTATGCTGGTATTACATATGGAAACTGACTATGCTGGTATCACATATTGCAGCTGACTATGCTGGTATCACATACGGAAGCTGACTATGCCGGTATCACATATTGCAGCTGACTATACTGGTATCACATACGGAAGCTGACTATGCCGGTATCACATATGGAAGCTGACTATGCCGGTATCACATATGGAAGCTGACTATGCCGGTATCACATATGGAAGCTGACTATGACGGTATCACATATGGAAGCTGACTATGCTGGTAGCACATATGGAAGCTGACTATGCCGGTATCACATATGGAAGCTGACTATGCCGGTATCACATATGGAAGCTGACTATGCCGGTATCACACATGGAAGCTGTCTATGCCGGTATTATATATGGAAGCTGACTATGCCGGTATCACACATGAAAGCTGACTATGCTGGTATCACATATGGAAGCTGACTATGCTGGTATCACATATGGAAGCTGACTATGCCGGTATCACATATGGAAGCTGACTATGACGGTATTACATATGGAAACTGACTATGCCGGTATCACATATGGGAACTGACTATGCCGGTATCACATATGGAAGCTGACTATGCCGGCATCACATATGGAAGCTGACTATGCCGGTATCACATATGGAAGCTGACTATGCTGGTATCACATATGGAAGCTGACTATGCCGGTATCACATATGGAAGCTGACTATGCTGGTAGCACATATGGAACCTGACTATGCCGGTATTACATATGGAAGCTGACTATGCTGGTATTACATATGGAAGCTGACTATGCCGGTAGCACATATGGAAGCTGACTATGCTGGTAGCACATATGGAACCTGACTATGCCGGTATTACATATGGAAGCTGACTATGCCGGTATTACATATGGAAGCTGACTATGCCGGTATCACACATGGAAGCTGACTATACCGGTATCACATATGGAAGCTGACTATACCGGTATCATATATGGAAGCTGACTATGCCGGTATCATATAAAGAGGTATTTCGCGAGAATATTGTAATAGAAGCTTACTACTGGTGCAGTACACACGGAAACAAACCCTCTTGAATGATATCTGCAGAAAAGATGTTGGCTGTTATATGCATAATTCTTTTACATGAAACAGACCGACATAAAAATGCGAAAACAACCTTTGAGAATGAATGAGGAATATAAAAAATTAACGTTATTTTAGTCTTTGATCTCTTTCTGTTTTCTCGATCAACCATCACAGGTTTTGTCCCAAACATATAATTATCTCATATAATGTTTAAGTACAAAGTGTTAGCTAACATATATTCCTATCTATATTTTTGTTTTGTTATGCTTTGTTAATTAATTCAGCTTGTTACGAGTCTCTATTGGAAATTGATTCCAGCTTTGAAACGTTTTCATTACTCATTTTGCAAGATTTGGTCGTTTATGCTTTTTATTGATATTGATATCGCTGTGAATATTGTGGTTGAAAAGACAGTGTTTAGTTCTTTCTTTTCCTGAAGAAATGAACTGATGTTTCTTTTTTTACAACCAACTCACGAAGTTAAATATAAACTTACTTCATCTCTACTTTATTACTGTAGATATTATTGCATTTTATAAAATACATTATCATCATCATCATCATCATCATCATCATCATCATCATCATCATCATCATCATCATCATCAAGAACAACTTCACATACTTTCTGATTTTAAATAAATCGCAGTTCTTACCAGTTAAGACAACACATTAAATTCATAATATTTCTGGCAAACATAATAAACAGTTTTAAAGCGTATACTATGTGATAAAAATAATACTTTTATCAATTCGTCGAAGACAGATATGGTTTTAGAAGAAAATACTAAATTATTTAATTAAAAAATATAAGAGATGCTCTTTTGCAGGATCCAAACTTTTTTGTTGCCATCCCAGTATTCTAATGACTGCGACTCCGAGTCTTGGATCATGCTTGTTTTATATAGTTTTATTCTACATTGCGACCGGAACAATATTTACATTCAAATTTCAACATAGATTTTAAAGAGTTTTAATCTGCGATTGTCCGTTTATTTTGATTTTAATCGAAACCGATTAGAAGTCATTTTGTTTTGACTTGTCTTCTGTGTCGTATAATTCTAGGTTTGATTTGTTTTGTACTAATAACATTGCTTTGCCGTAGATATGATTACTTTGATAGTAAAAAATCCAAAGGTTAACACAACTCACAAGACGCTGTTTCTAGTTATATTTTCACATAAACAAAGAACATAAACAACAACAATAATTGCACCAACGACGACGATATGTTCAAGATAATTTCATAAGTTAACCTTTATGTATTCAAGTAGATTGCTTTTCTTTTCATTGCTGGCATTTGAGAAACTCGTCAGGAAGTGCGAGGTTAGAGCTCTGTAAAACCGGTTTAAGTACCCCAGTGGGTCCATATTGCCGACTGACCGTTCCAAGGCAGTAACTGTCGGGTTTGCTCTTTTCGTTAAATGACTCATCACAAATATGTTCTTACTTTTCGCTTGGCTTGCATGTGAAATACCTTTGTATTGTGCCTTTTCGGAGTTGGTATATGTTGCAATACTCATAGGACTTTGTCATATATTCTTATTAATGGAATGTAATTTTTAGCTGTCCGTTTTATTTGTTCAAAGTAAACTGTTCCGGACTCTGGGTACGGTTCCATTAATTATGATGATGTATAATTTCTCTCTAGACAAAGCACTTACATCTGTTTGTTTTTTTCAGAATACCTTTAATCGGAAAGGCGTAAAAAAGTCTCTGCATAAACATCATTTGCATCTCTTGCAATTTATATGACTGAAAATATAAAAAAATATATTCGCCATAATGTTCAATTCGAACAGACAAGAGATTTTCTGTATTCATTTCCAATAATGCTTCTAATGGGAAATCCCATTTATATTTTATGTTATTGGATATGAATATGATGACACACTAAAATGAGCGGATCATATCGCATCATCTGTGACAGTTGGGACTTCTAGTTAGTAAAATGATTAATCGAGCTTTTAGATTTATTTTTGCCCTGCTTCATCGCCCGTTGATACATCCATTGATAAAAGCTCCCGAGAAAATATAAATTTATACATGAACAAGAGCAAGTGAAAAACAACAACAAAAAAGACAGAAAAACTTTCCAATTGATGGTATGGTTTTGAATCCACTATTTTACTAGGTGTTTCCTAGTTTTTAACATCTGTATGTCTACACGACACTAAGCAAACATCAACATTTTGTAATGTTTTATTTTTCGTTTCAAAGAAAAATAAACTATCATCTTTTAGAACAATTTATCATGGTTTATAATTAGCGTGCAAACTGATAGGAAGTGGAGCGCGACGCCTATATTTGAAATGCTGACTGAAATTCGCACATGGAGTAAAGTTTGTTTTGCTGTCTGTGACTTTCAAAATAACTTTAAAAATAAACAATAACATAAGAGAAAGAAAAAAAACGCACTATGCTCAAGAAAAGTACTATCTGAACAATTTCTGTTTGTGTAATGCGGGGCTGCTGCATATGTGCAATTTCTGCTTGTACTATTTAGATTTCTAGTTAATATAATAGTTTCGCATGTTCATCTTGTTTGATCTTGTATGCCATTCTCTATGGATATAAAGCATTCAAAATGAAGGGAACATATCGCGAGTAAGCAACGGCGACAATCAGAATCTCAAATGAGACTGACCTTGGAAAAGTCTGACTGTTCATCGCCATTCTAATCTTCTTGCCACCGGCAGTCTGAAATGTTCCCATTAACTTGCCATTAATGTATCCTCTACAAGCATTAGGTTAATTTTGTTCGTAAACATTCATGATCTTGACTTAGGTCCTACTTGAAGAAATTCATCGATCATGTACATAAAGACATATTTTTGTGCTATGGAGCTCCCACAAAGGCCCCAAAACTGGACCAGCCCTATGTGAAACGCCAAACGTTCACTGATGCTTAGGTTATGGTAATAAATGTTCTAAGAATATCCCTCGAAAAATAAATGTAAATAATCAGATTACAATCCCTTTGTTTTGATAATCGGCAAATATATCCCAGCTTCTCCGAATCTGAGACATTATAGAAAAAAATCCTCGCAGACCAGAAGATAACAGAAACAACATATGTACTCATTAAAATGATCATAAACAAGTTTTACACTGGCCAATCCTTACTTAATGTCATTAAACAGTATGATTTACATGTAAGCAGATAATATTTATGATCACATGTTTTTATGCATTGCACCATTTTCCAGATTACGTATTTTTCATGTTAACTGCTACAAGATTTCGCACAAATGCAATTCAACCAATTGTCGCTTTTTATTGTTAATTGTTGATTGAGATTTCGCTATAACAGCTTCATACAATCCAATGCCTTTGTGGTTGTAATTGATCGAACAATAAAATCTGAGACTCCGGTGCAACTCTAATTTTTAAAGAGAGGTTTCCAATCGATAAAATCTCTACGCAACACGTTTCTCTCCAAATACATGCTACAGTTAGACATTATAGCCAAAGCTAAACAATCTATATGCAATTAGAGAAAACCAACTTTTGATAGAAGTTTTGCCACTTGTTTTATCAATATATATTTTCATCATGATTTTGGATCATTACCACATTGTCGTATTTTTTACATTCATTCTAAGTAAATTATGACACTCTTCATATCGGACTAATTAAAAGGCTGAGATAAGACGTGTATAATTGTCATTAACAGTGTGCAAATCAATGGTCCCATCTCATATTAACGTGTACAAAGACAGGTAGTTGTAACTTGTATAACACGATTGATGTTGTAATAAAAATATTGGAATATTTAATATACGATGATTTAGAAAGGTGAATAGTTTGGATAGGCAAATGAGTAACAATAAAATATGGGAAATTACACGTTGCCAATTTTAAATGATCATAAAAAATATAAACTTTTGAACATGGAGCACATTTTCATGGTACAATCTGCATCCCCGATTTATGTTTTTTTTTATACAATATTTAATAAAAAAGTGCATATCACCGAAAAGCCCCTTCTGAACATAGATGCTCAAACGTTTAAAGATATAAACTTTTTATACATCTCGATTGATAAAGTCACGCTTTATAGAAAAAGTAAATGTGGCTTATTATAATAAGTACTCATAATGATTATAGAGGATTCTACCTTGTTATACTTATAATGCGAATTAATTCCTCCATCAATAAAATTGAAAACGTTTATTTTTTCAAACATTGTTATGCTCTCAACCCTACAGGTGTATCAGGAAACTTAGGTGACACACCTGCGTTCTTATCTAACGGGGGAAGGGGAGATAAAGGGTGTATTAGACGACTGATGCATAAAAGAACATATTGATTTATATTTTATATCTCTGTAGATAAAATGCCTGGAATGCTTGTTAAACACATAACGTTGAATCTCATCAGTACCGTGTTTATAAAGGGCGCTTAAATTCTGCAAATTTTAAAATATGTTCGGTGTGCGTTTTTCTTACCTTTTTGCTACAACCACCTTTTTATTAAACTTGATGAATTTTTGTGCAGCGGCGATGCATCTTCACCTTACATCAAGGCTTATAATCATACAAATTTGCATGCGTTTCGAATAGAACTTCTCTGAAAAAAAATAATTAAATATATGCATCACAGTTGAACAGCGTGAAGGTCATGTCTAAATGGTACCTCCGGAAGAGAAGATTATCTGATTTATATGCTCTGCCCCATATGATCATTTAACACAGAATAATGGTTGTAGTATGTGTTACACAATTTCTGTAGGTATTGAGGGCATAAACAAGAAAGAAAAATATGGTAAAACTGCCATCTAAGAAGAAATAAAAGTTACAATGCAATTGGTGAGATGCGCTCCACGTGTTAGTTATATAACCCATTCCTTGTAGGGGTTAACGTACGATTTAATTTGTACCGGAATATATTAACTCATTGTGGAAAGGCCTTGCATATATGCCACTTATAGTGAAACACTAGGTGGTTATAAGGTTACTTCAAACGTTGTATCTTACAGGATAGTGTGTAGTAACGTGCATAACAAAATTCGGGTTGTATTAAAATAGATTCATTCTTATTTGTTTTACGCAAGTTTTCTTCAACGGGACTTTTAAGGCGCTATTTACCTGTAAGCAATAAACCTACTTATCATTTAAAACAAAAAATATAACAGATTATCTAGAAAGCAAATTATATATATTATTTATAGTCACATTATTGAAACCAATACCAATATTGTTGTTTGGATGAGATTTATTTGACTTTTAAATCAAAAGGTGTTGATTTTATAATTGTGTAAAATTTTTAAATAGTAAATAGTTTTGAATCCAAGACAGCAAACGCATAGGCTGTTAGGTAAATGATATGACAAATGCTGGCGTTTATTTGAGAAAACCGAGATAATTTCCACCAACGTAGTTAAAATTCATTCTTTCTGGCCTACATTTTACAAAAGAACAGATTTTATCATGCCCGTTGTTACAAAACTCATAATGCAGTTACTTATTTATTAAGAACATTATTTAATATAATTGAAACGAAGTTATTATATAGTTGTTGTGATTTAATGTACTTGCTTGCAAGAAATGTGTTTCGTTCTTTGTATGGATATATTCGTGGGGTTGTAAAGGTTTATTAATCAATACATTTTCTTTCAAAAATATTAACGTCTAAGCCTAAACAAAATGACAGTATAGAACCGATTGCACTCCCTATGTAATGCTCAAGTTCTCTGGACAATCTAGTTTTAGGTCTCGAACTTCTATTTCATTTGGCTAAAAAGGTTAGCATTGTTCGACGGCTTTGGCATTACCTCTTGTTTGATATAACGTAAAACGACGTAAACAGTTTTTCAGATAAAATATTTCTCCGAGAATATAACCATATATTGTAGTATAGAATGTATTTACGTCCTAAATAGGTAATATCAAAGTAAAAACACGTAAAAAAACTTGAGTGTTGATGCATTTCTAAGTTTAAGAAGTCAACTTTCCGAACGTATTTTATTTTTTTATAGTGTACACTGTTTATCTGATATTGCAAGTACATATACAAGGCCACTTTGTTTCCATAAAGTTATGTTCGATTGTTAGATTTTCAATGTGTTTAAAAACAATCTTTAGCACTCAAGTATTGTAGTGGTGCATTGTCTCTCATTGTTGTTTTCACGAACATGTTGTCTTGAGCGATCAACCATTATTGATGTTAATACAAGGGTTATGATTTTATGAAAGCCAAAATTGTTTCCAAATCTGTTTTCTATTATAAGTGGACATTTGATTTAAAAGTTTAAATGAGGTCTACAAATGGAATGCTTTATCACTTATAAACTGACATTACAGTCAACATGAATAGTCCGTTTCCATTTTTATTTCATATAGAAAAGAATGACTGCCTGGAGGTTAGATCGAAGATACAACTTTAAATATAATTGTTAAAGGAAATATCACACACTGTGATTAAAATCTGCACGAACTGTTACACAACATCTCGTTAAATTGCTACAAACATAATTAGGTTAATTATGTGTTTTCCAAGTTCCAGAACGAGTTACCTTACTTAATCTACTTTAATGTTTATTTTTTAAATATATGGACTGCAAGTGCGAACCACACTTTCACGTTAAGAAGCGCTAGAGCTTGGAAAGAAATTCACCGGAAATCATTATCATTTGTCTTTATTCCGTGGGTGGCAGCTGAACAATATAGCACTGCCGTATGTTGATGTATTCTTTTTACAATTTTAATTGTGTAATCCACGCGGCAAATAACATTTCCTTTGCAATTAACACATGGTGCGTAACCCATATATCTGGAAATCATTCTCGCAGTTTGCCTTCCCAGATAACGCCCGAAATGTAGTGCGTTTGCTCAACCTTGTAACACACATTTTATGACATGGAACAGGCCGTGAATGTAAAATCATCGGCCATCCACATTCAGAAGATTCGATTTTAATAAAGACAAAAAGCTACGACGTACGGGTAAATAGGGCCGAATACTGCTGCAAACGCACTCTACCCAAGGATACCAAGATAGTGCCTAAAGTATTTAAGTGCATCCCAATGTTTTATTTTTAAATTTTGTAATAATTCTTATCGCTTACAGAAGATATCAAAATACATCATACAAAAGTTCAGTTAGCCATTATTTACACATATGAGTCATTGCTTAACTATTTTGTGTAAGAGATTGCCCAAACAAGGATGCATTCACACACTGTTTGCTTTAATGTCAGGATTTATTGACAGAAACCTATGAAGTATAAAGATTTGTGGATTGTAAAATATTTTCTTCAAAGTTACAGGTACACCGGGGGTTTCTGTCCAATTAACAGCTTTGCTGATAAGAGAACGGTAAGCCACATTAAATGATGACAGAATAAACCTTGCATGGAAAAGGATCAGCATGGAACAGAAAAGAAAAATGCATATACTGAGATAGATATTTACAAACGCTTGGAGAAGTCGTAAAATTATTCCCTGCACATGAAATTTGGGTTTCATATTAGACACTTGTTTAAACAATTACAAATTACGTATAATGTTATTTAATCGTTATAATTCAAACTAATAAATTCAATTGCAAATCACGTATTGTTAATAATTTAAGTACATCTTTCTGTTGAATTGATTTTCCCTCTGATGAATAGACTAAGACATAAGAATAAATCGAAAAACAAAAGCAAGTGAAATAACAAGTTAACTACGATGGTTTAATACAAGATTGATATGAGAAAGTAACATAACTTAAACTTAAATATAACATTAGGAATACCACTTAGAGATACTTTAAAAATCATGAACTTGCCAGAAGAAAGCAGTGAAGACTGACAAAAAATAAACATTTTAACAAATTATATACTAGAAAACCATGCACAAGCAAAACTCAAATAGCAATGGTAAATTGAAGTATATCATAATCAACTTGAAAACAACAAAACATATCTATGCATCACAAAAATTATTATTGATTTGCATCAATCATTTGCCAAATAGTTTGCCAATCTCAGTTTGAAAATGATCTAAGTGAAATTAAACATATTATTATCATGTTTTTGTGCACTAAAGTAACGGTGATATGTCGATCGTCCTGCCAGAATTGTCGTTCTTATTGTTTGTTTAATTTGAAGGCGTTTCGAAATCTAAACCTTTCCAAGGCATTTTGTTTACGCATTTTATCTATTGTAAATTCAACAAGACAATAAATGCAAGAACATATCACTTAAAATCGTTGCAACAATTGGGATTGGCTCTAGTGGTAAGTTGATTAACTTAACAGCGACTTAGATTACAAAGTCTAAACAAATTTTGTTTTCGAGGAAAGGCACTATGCGCACAAAGCAGAAAGGCGGAAAACCAATTAACTTAAAATGAATTGTTATTGTTGTGTTTCGTGATCGTTTTTTAGAATTTATGCCTACTAAATCTATTAAGTGACATTTACATTTTTAATACATGTTTGTACTAATTATGTAGAATAAAAATGTGCGAGAAATTGATGTGGGACAATGTTCTATCCTAACAAGTCAATGTTCTATCCTAACACATACTTTTAAGTATATAAAGCCTTTTCCCCGGTATTTATAGTTCGTTCTGATACTGGATCTAAATGTTGCTTTTCCATTTTTATGTCTTTAAAGAACAATAATACAAAAATAGAGGTAAATACGATAAGTTAGCATAAAAGTGCAGCTAAAAATCCAAGAACATTCAACGAAGGTCAACATTGAGTTTTCTGTAATTTGAAAGACTGCATAAATGGATGGTTATAATAATGCAATGAAGCCATTTGCTTAATAGAATGTCAACCTACAATGACCATCAATATTTATATTTTAAACTTACAAAAACTTTTTATAATTCGTGGCTGCTAATGGTATATATAAAGCATCCTCATAAAATGGATTGAATCGGCAAATGTACGTACTCTTTTTGCGTTGAAATGTTAAATGTATCTTAATTCTTAATGTGCACATATGGTGTGTAATGGAGCGTTTAAAAGTAATTAAAAGCCAGTTAAGGGGTTTCAATTAGTCCCTGTCTGGGCGAGTATATTTTCATATGGGGAGGTCATACAGTTGATTTGATCTACAACAAAGTTTCTATTCATGCATTTGTATGGGGTCTTCTTCCACGAATAACAGCTGGACATTGCCAATAATAACTGTTTTGACGCGATGTAATGTATAAACTCCAACAGATAAATGTACACAACCACAGAATGAACAACAACGCGCAAAAAATGTATGAACAGTCTCTTTGCATAACTGGAAGATGGTTTGATAAAGGCTAAACATCAGATCATACACTGTTATCTTCGATTGTAATGGCTAGACCAGCGCATATGCTCTTTCTTTTTCCTTTTTCTGTGATTTTTTTTGTATATTACTGCCATAAAATTATACTACACTAACATATACCAAAACTTTGGTCAATTTATGCGATTATATACATTCGGGTATATTCTGCTGTTTGTACATATCATTTGTTTACCTTATTATCCAGGGCAAACCTACAACCATTATCGTCTTTTGATAGACACACAACCGGGCACTTAAACTCGTTCAGAGGTTTGTCCTCTTTTACTCTAATGGCTATTCTCATTATTGGGTTTAGAGAAAAGTCTACAAGTAGCTTACATCCTCCTTACATACAGACATAGAGTAACCGCAACTAGTATCTCTTTAAAAAGTTTAATAAACTTTAAATCAACTTCCAACAGAAACTTATAACTCGAAAGAAGCATTTGACCGCTTCAATATCAAATGTTTTACTTAACAGAGTTTTTGTTTCGTTTCATTTCAAATCGTAAGCTGATTTTAATAATCATAAAAACAATACGAGGATGAAATAGATAATCAACAACTAAAACCATATATGGTAATGTACGAGACGCTGTTTGTAAACCTGACTTCAATGTCACCATATTTAAGAAAAGAGTCTTAAACTGAGGTCAAAGAAAATAAATGTCATAAAAAGGAATTTAAATAGATAAATGACTGACATTGTTAATGATGACAATTTTGTTCAGTCGGTTAATTCATATGCCATGGTATATGTCTTAGAGTGCTGAACTTATTTTAAATAAAGAGTGTTTCAAGTATATTTCTCTTCTCGCTAGATCTACTCAGATCCACAGAGAAATGTTCGGAAGTTGTACACATTTCAGTCAAATTTCAAGTTATATATATCTCTCTAAGTATTGACAATTCCACTTTCGCTGTGAGCCAGACTGCCAAATCATGATCCTCTTTTACGCAGTCACTTCAATCCATTTAATTTTGATTAGACATCGTTTTGCTAGGTCGGTTTTAATAAAAAAGATCAGAACTTTAGTCACCGTCAAAAACTCAAGATCAGGACTTTATAACACTGGATTCTAATAACTATCTTTAAGCAGATGCAATAACAATTACTCATAAAACACAGACACAAAACACTCACATAGAATCATTATCAAGTCGTTAGCAATTTTGGTTCACTGTTTTCTTGCTGCTTATTGTAACATTGCAAATTAATGAACAATATTTCTTCTGCAAAAACTAACAGCTATTATGTTCCATGATTCACATTACATCTGTTTAACAGCTGCAAGGTGGGGGTACTTTTGTTGAGCATGAAAGCGATGGATAGGTTTTTAGATTTTTAACACATAGACCGATTCAAACCTTCAGCATGATCCGGAGAGCAAAACAATTGCACTTTATGTAAAATGCCAATGGATAATCATATGGTGCGATCTTGATTCTATTCATGACAGCATTTTTTATTCTAAGCGTCTTCGCTTTGACTGTTTTGTTTTAAATTGATATTTTAACTTTTGTGCGGGGATTTAGCTATTAAACCGGTTTAAGCACACAGAGGTTTATGCATACTGACCATTCCATAGCCATAACTGTTAAGGTTCTCTCTAATTTTGAGCACTAACTCGTCTCAGTTAAATGACTCATAACAGATTTGTTCTCACTTTTACATTTGGCTTGTATATGAATACCTTGGTCCTGTGCCTTTTCAATTTTTTGTATATGTTACAATGTTCATAGGACTTTGTCATTTATATTCTTATTCAGTGTTTAGTCATTTTTGCATTAATTTATCTAGTACATTATCAAAGTTTAATAAACGTTGTAATTCTTCTGTTTCCTTTTTATTATTTCGTATTTACATAGTTTTCCATCAATTAGCAGCTTTCTCAGTCTTTGTCCATGCTTTAATTAGAAGCGCGACTATTTCACTTAAATGATTTTTCCAACTTCAAAGTGTTACTCTTCTCATTTGATGTTAACAATCTTCCCCGGTTAATTCTTTAATCTGTTTAGTCTGCAAATCAACGAGTTGAGGAAGTACCATTGGTCTTAGAAAACCTTTTACAAGTAACACCTTTAACACTGAAATTTCATTACGACGACTCCATTGTCAAAATGATGACAAAAAACCGTGCGTGTCCGCTTAAAGCTAATGTCATTCAATCTGTAAAAACGGGTTTTGCTAAATTTCTAGTGCTTCTTTCTCAAGGGGATTGATTTATTTGATGTATTATACAAGAACACCTTTGTAGAATTGAGGGACGTAAGCGCCAAATTTGCGTAAAATAAAGGCAATATCCACATAATAGCTGGATGATTTAAAGTAAAGTAGGTATGTAATTAAGTACACTGGTTAAAAACCTAACCTCGCCACACCATGACATCATTCAAACTTGTATTATATTCCTGGATAAATTTTAGCATCGGTTCGAGGGTGTCATAAAATCAACATGATCCTGATATTTATATATGTATATATTATACATGTAAATATGAATCTTTTACCTTATGAATATTTTTAGCATGTTGGAAAGATATCAGCAAGTGAAATCGACTGAATATCACCAACTTCTTTTTTATTATTTACTGAAATCAAGCACACAGTCAGATAAGCTACACACCAAAGTCGTAAAAATGTTAGTAGTATACATGTAGCTCCTTTGCTAACGCTCAATCAAATATAAGGGTACATGTAGTTCCACGACTGGTTGGCACGGTGTCAGGATAAGGTGACTGGGTGTGGTATCATTTCAAGTGTTCACGGCATGCTATACAAAGTGAAGGCAGCACTATATCTGCCTCAGGTGGACACCGTCTCCTGATACCTGAAATACTGTTAATTGTAACCCAATAAACAAAGAAACAAACATTGTTAGAAACATGCAGAAATTAAGTTGGGGAAAGGAGTACTTTCTTCCTTCCACATTTTACCTTTTGTTTGAACGTTATCTCAAACAACACCTAGAAACATATTAGCATATTAAGCCAGAAGTGGTTGGATCAAACACTTGGGTATAAATATATTTAAGATGTTGAATTAAACGATTTTAAAATAACAATTGGAACGGAAACCATGCACACATATCATACAAGTATTCAAGTTGCGCTGAAAATGTAGAAAAAGGATTTCATTTAAAACATGCCTTCATAGAAATCGAGAGCTATTGGCGATAGCGAAGCTTTTTTCTCACGAACTGTCTTACATTGAATGTGAAGAAATTTAATATCTTAATGCACAGTTGCCGAAGCAAAAGCGTATAAGCTAAATCATAAATTATGTATCGAGAAAAAAGCATCAGAAATGAAGAAGCAAACATATCAGTAAAACTTGCTTTCATTCTGCGTTTGACTATGCGAACGTATTTGGTAGATTCAGGAAGTGCAAATAAAACATGGCGTGTCTAACCCCAGTCTTTGTTTAGAGAGAAGAAACTAACGAATACAAGGGTTGCAGCATATATAAAATTTATCTTGATATATTTCATAAGCATTTAAAAGATTAAAATATTGAATGTAAATTAAAAGGTATAATGCCTAAAATGAAAAAGACCCGCTTTTAAGAATATAAAATAATCTTACATAAACATGACTTAAGATTTGCAATGTCGCATGTCGATAAATAATTAAATAATACAACACAGTATAAAATAATAACATCATCAAATTTAAGTTTGATTATCTTGGAATGTAATATTCAAACATATTTTAGAGAAAATACAATTTATGTTATAAGACAATAAATACGGCTTCACATTACAATTGATGCTTAAGTTTTAAACATAGTTATTCATCTCAAGTGGCGATATATATATTAATCCAAAGATTTTCACAGAAGATGACAGGCAGAAATGAATGTATTACCGTTTTATTCCCTTTGAGACTTAACCGTAATTGACAGTGACTGAGAAACAGTATTAAAGCGCTTACAATAAATGCAAAACGCTTCGATTGTTCAACAGAGCACTTTTGCAAATGTAAAGTGAAATAACAACAGATATGTAAAGTTTCTTTTTCATTCAATTTAGCATTTCGTCCGTTGGCTTAAAACAAACTTCAGTAGTTGAAAAGCGATTTGATCTGTCTTGTAAGCACACAGTTCTAAATGTTTTTCAATTGCTTTAGACATAAAGTATATTTCGGATAAGCATATTACTAATAAGAATATATAAAAAAAAGTCCTATGAGCACTGAAACATATATCAAACTCTGAAAAGGCACAGGACAAAGGTATTTCACTTGCAAGCCAAGTGAAAAGTAAGAACAATTTTTTATGAGTCATTTCACTAAAAGAGCTAACCCGACAGTTACTGCCTGGGAACGGTCAGTCGGCAATATGGTCGACTGGGGTGTTTAAACCGGTTTTACAGAGCTCTACCTCGCACTTCCTGATGGGTTTCTCAAATGCAGTGAAAAGAAAACAGATCTATTTGAATACAAAAATGTCCAGGCGATGATGTTTTCTTTAATAAAGTATGACGAAAGTAGTGGCGTCATTGAAAAATAATGTCCACGGTGTTTAGAAAAGAAAAGGGTATTATTTCGATTAGAAAAACTAAACAAAATGGTTGATTATAAGTGAAATCAACTTTTTGAATCAAGAAGAATCATGACCAGAGAAGAATAAATGGTTGTAGCATCCTGTTCATCTAAAGATGGAATTGAGGAACCAAAATCCAATGTCCATCAAAGGAAATATACATAAAATCATTATAGGATGAATTAAATGACAACATAGTTTAGATGCACGGGGAGATTTGTTCGACCGCCACACTGCACAAGTAACATTGTTGTGATCATGAATAAGAATATATGGAAAAGTCATATGAGCATTGCAACATATATCAAACAAAGGTATTTCACCGCCAAGTGAAGAGTAAGAACAAAATTTTTATGAGTCATTAAACTAAAAGAGTAAACCCAACAGTTACATGTACCGCCTGGGAACGGTCAGTCGGCAATATGGCCGACTGGGGTGCTTAAACTGGTTTAATTTATTATTTATTTTGAATATCAAATTCTATTGTTTGATTGATCATCTTTGTCAGAAACACAATATGACAGTCCTAAATTTAAATGAATGTAACTTGGAAAGATACCTCTGGGAATTGTTTATACTCATAGGTCATTTACATTTCAGAGGACTAGCAAAATGATAATTTCTGTATTTTTGTCAGAAATTCGTAAATATTGTTTAAAAGTGAACTATTTTGCAAGGTAATGACACTTTTGAGGATTCTTCCATAACTGTATTCTGTAACTAATTCTGAACTGGAAATGAATGACATGTTAAATTTGTATGTCAAGAGAAACACTATGTTTTATAATGAACCTTTTTATACATGCAGTAATTTACTCAGTTTTAATTAATTAGCTGATAGAGGTTACTTAAAAAAGAACATACATTTTACACTTAAGTTTAACCTAAGCGTACAGTCATTGTTACTTTAAATTAAAAAAACCCTATATATATTTACAATTTAAATGATTTTTGAACATGTCATATTTGAAAATTTGAAATGTATAAGAACTCGGAAAGGCTTATAACTGTCGCTGCGCATGCGCTCAACTTTTCTATTAATTTCTACATAGAGAATTACTTATGGTAGCCTTGGTGTGTGCCATCTTTGTTAACATCATCAACCTGAAAACTTGAATTTTCTCATTTATTTTAGATCTATTCCACTGCGTGTTTATTGCTATATTTCCCAAATTTTAACTAAGTCTCCCCCGCAGATAAAGGTAGGCAAGATGCGCGCAAGATTTCAACATCCCTGTTTAGAAATCACGACTGGAATGGATAATGGTTTTCCAGAGCTTACCACTGCCTTTATAAGTAAGGCTATTGCGATCACGTTGTTTATAGGGCTAAGTCACGTGTCAAGAATAGTAGTTATCTTTTTGTAACCTACAAATCGAAATCATAGTCATCGAAATTGTCCCAGCATGTTCCATTCACATGTGTCTACATGCATATTCGCGGTTCCTAAACTTCACGTTTACTGTTTAAACTAATTGAAATTAGTGATGCTGAAAATTGCATCACTGTGAATTGGCAGCGATCTTTAATAATTCATGCCAAGCATTCTGGTTACGCGCTGTACGAGCATGATCTATATAATCATATAAGCCTCTGATGGTATGGTACCTAATATAATGATAATAAACGATTTGTATTTTAATTGGAGTTGTCTTTTCTATTTCAAACTATTTCTTTACAAAGTTTAAATTTAGATGAGAGTTATATTTACTAGAATGTCGTCAAGATTTGAGATAATACCACGGAAATATTATCGTAATTCTATTAATTTCAAGATTTATCACTGTATTAACTGATTGTCCGAAAATGTAAAATGCATTAAGTTTAGATATTGAATGGGAACAAAAATAGAAATGTCACATAATTCAGCAAAGAAATCGAAATAATCATATTTTTTATGTATTTTTGTGCATTCGCCAAGTAATTGTTACAAAGAAATATAAATAAATATGCTTTCTGGACAGAATAGTGTTGCTGAAGACAGTTGAAGAAGGTCAGACATCTTCACACATATCTATGGAATTATGTGTTAGGAGTGTAGCGAAAGACTAAAGAACACTTGCTATGTCTTGTTTATTTGAATGTTGTTTATAAATTACTTGTCTGTTCACACTTTAAGATGATTTGTGCGTCAGAAATGAACACAAAACAAATTAAATTCACTATTTAATCAAGATAGTGAATTGAAATGCGTTCATTCTTTGAAACTATAAACAAGTTCCAAGGTTGAATAAGGAAATATGACGTCCTATCAGCATTGCAACATATACTTAAATTTTAAAAGGCACATGACAAAGGCATTAATATGCATGGCAAATGTAAAGGTGAAAACAAATCTTTGACTTGGTATTAAACTAATCGAGCAAACCCGACAGTTATCGCCTTGGGACGGTCAATCGGTAAAATGGATCGACTTGGCTGCTTAATCCGGTTGTATAGAGCCCTAACCTCACAATTGTAATAAGATAGAAATCAGATATATGTATATGCACATCATTTATTAATTTGTAAAATAATATTAATTACTAATTGAACATAATTTATCTATGTTAGGCCAACTAATATTTTGCAATGATAATGCTTATTAACGCATTATGAGTTAGTATTGTATAAACCAGTATACTAATTTCTTTTTGCAAGACAAACATATGGTGGTAATTTATTAATATTTGGAAGTGCAAACATTACTTCGCACTACTCATATACAAATATATCCAGCCCATATGTTCGTACATCTTAATATTCGTACCTCCTTCATTCTATCAATATCCACAAACGCACGTCCTTTCACAATACTAATGAACGTAAGTCCGTATGCTGTCTCTCAAACAAAAAGTACGTATTATATCTTGCAATAACATTCTTCCACTGATTACGAAACCATTAATCAAGCATGTTAAGTTTAGGTGATCCTTCGTTCTAATTATAAAAGCTTTGTCACAATATCAACAATGTCTTCATGTATAGAGAGACAGTAAAACAGACTAAACGTTGGAGTTGATTAGGAAAGAATTGTTATTTAGAGTCTGTCAAAATCTCGAAGAAAAAGATAGTTTCGTCCGATTATGTTAATATTCCCAAATAAACAGCCAATTGTATTTTCTGACTTTTCTGTCTTATCTAAGCAGTTATTGAGTGGTTATTAATATTGAAGCAACACCGCTGTTTTATCAGGAGACAATAAAGTTTTGTATCTTCTGAATGGTGTTATTTATAAGACTGAACATAGAAATATTATTCCCATTTCAATTGTTTACCGGATGCGATTGATGTTAAAACAATATGCCCGATTGATAAAAAATAAGGCTTACTAAATGGAATGTCTTTAAAACGTTATTAGATACCATGGTAACAACAATAAGGCTAGAAATCATAAAGCTGATGTCAGACAAATATTGATTTAAAGAACATAATACAAATAAACTATTGTGTTATACTTATATGCATCAGTTCTTTAAACTTGTTCCTATACATTCATTTTAACCATTCGGTCTGCAAGGAGGCTACACTATAATAAAAATGGATGCCATCTTAAATAGGCATAACAATTAAATTTGGTATTCAATAATACGTCTATATAAAATACATGAAACAATATCTAACTTCTGGTTTGTGGACTTTGATAATACTTTCTTCATTAACTGGTACTTAAGTCTTAATTAACACTACTTGAATCTATAAATTAGCACGCTGGTAATTTCTGTTGAAAACAGATACCGACGTCAAAGCGGATTACCCTGATGATGATATCATGTGGTCTCAGAGTGAGTGGTCACATGCTTTTCTTAGTTTGACAAAATAGCCAAGTGTGCAGCGTGGCTCAGATAAGAAATATATGTTTGTTATGATGAGTGAGGTGGTATAGTCAACCTTTAACATAGTAATGTAGGTTATCAGTAAACAGCATTTCGCTGGACCTTTTGAGGTACATGTAACAAATGTGTATATGGTTGTTTGAGACAAAACTCTAGTTCAAATTGTCGGATATCACTTTAAAATCACAAAAGCTTTTAGACAGTGGTATTGATCAATGAGCTGCATGAATAACCATAACAATGCACACATATGTCATTAAAAGATGCACAGAACAAGGTTTACGAACACACACACACACATCGATGCGGCAAATTTTGGCATAGAAGTTCAAAGACAAATTAACTTAAGTTTATCAAGAAGAAGCATTTGATACAGCTGTTTATGCTTTTTGATCTGTGGTTCATAGCCAACTTCAATAATGTTGCCACATTACGGGTTGAGACGACAAAAAAAATCTGATTACTTCCAGCATATGTTAAATCGTCGCTTTTCATCGTTGATATCTAAAAATACGTTATGTGTTTGATGCCAAAACACTTATCATTTTTAATATACTGACGCCAGAAACGTTCCGACGACTATTAAAACTTTCAATAGGACCTTACGATTCTAGATACTCCCATTGGCCTATTATACATCGACCGTGTTTATCATTTTGAGACCAACGTTTGTTTCAACATCCCATTTCCCAAGGCCTTTGCGTCTTGTTCACTACAGTGATGGCAATTAATTGAAGTCCTAGACTGAAAACGTTTAGACTGTCTCATCGGTAGGAGCATTTTTCGATTATTTTATTTCAGCCTACTTCTCTGGGAGTTTGTTTTGTCATTTCATTACATGTATATGGAAACAGTTCTGTTACAGACGTATCGCTGGTAACTGCAATGTCCGCAATATATGGTTCTTACGATGTTCTAAAAAAATCGATTGTGAAAAAAAAAGCAGCAAAATTTCATTTCAGCAATACGTTTTCAGTTAAGTAATGACATTTTTTCATCAATGTTGTTCAATAACATCAATGTCATGCCATCTGAAAGGGCAATTTTCGTTAATCTTTTTCTCTCTAGGGTATTGTGAAATGGTTAATTATGCGGGAACAAATTTCAGCTAAGAGGCGTGAGCAACATTTCAGCGGTAAATAAGGGCCAAATTGATCCAGTACACATGGCTAAATTCAATAAGAAACAGTTTCTACTACCTAAGACAAGAGAAGCGTGCATCGGATTTAAAAACTATTTCATAACAAGAATCTTACTTAAATGGTCGGAGTGAAATGAGAAGAGTGGGGAGATTTCCCAAGCTGACTTGCAGTGTCCCTGTGATCCCACCCAGATCTTTGTGCGGGAACTTCCAATACGAAAAAAGCGGGACGTCCCTATTATTACCATAATTGTGTGTCTGCAATTTATAATATGTATAACAATAAAATAAAATGCCGGCTAAACGGACAGTCTGTCGATTTAACTTTTTGGTCAAAAGCTCCGGATATAACCATCTAGTTATATTTCTATGGTGTACATGTATGTAAAAATGAAAAGACAAAATTTATAAAAAAACGGAAGGAATGCTCGGACACCTCATGTTCTTATGCCTGCTATTTCAAGTTTGTGGATGCTGAGATTGTAGACAAAGACACTTTTATGGAAACATAAGAAACATTTTATAAAATATTTATTTAAACTTATTGTACAGCGTTACAACTAAATCAGATTTACAATTATTTCTTTGACAATGTCATATCTAAACGAAGAAATAGCAATTATATCTTACGACAAGTAATATTAAGACATTTGTGTGTGTTGTTTCATGTATATTAGGCTTAACATCAAAGCACTGCGAAGACCGTGTAAAAATAATATGAGCAAAGTTGGGCAAATGAAATTATTTTAAACTTAAATCATTAAAAATTAATATGTAAGCGTACAAATGACAACTACTCTAATTAAAGCAGACAACATAACTTAATTTTAACAATTGTAAACAATTCCGTTGGGTTATGAATATAACTTACTAAATAATAGCTATTAAATTAAGAGAGAAAAGTAAGGCTCTTAGAATAATAACAGAACACAATAATATCTTACTCAGACTTGACGCGTTTTTGTTTTAGTTTGAATAGTTATTACTTTGCAAAAAATGCAAAAAAACATACATAAAGATTTAAACTCGTTCGACGTTTGCGTGTCATTTCATATTAGTTCTTATAAAATACATTCAGTAATTTTGTTCAATAAATTTTCATTTTTTTGTAATAAAATAATTGATATTTCTATAAATATACTTCCTTAAAAGCATTTTGATCTCAAGAATTAAAATTCGCTAAAATGTTTGATGAAAAGTATAAAATCTTCAAAAATGGTGGCTTGTATTAGTTAAATAAAATCACAATGAAGGTCATACTTCAACATTTTATTAACCAGACGTTTCGGCCATATTGCCTTCTTCAGGATTGTTTGTAAACATAGGAAATGATATCAACGTCAAAAGACGTCAACGTCAAAATTAATCATGACGTTAGGCGTACTTATAATATTTTTATATACGATCACATATAGATTCGCTATACTTGTATAAGGAAAAAATATGCATCGTTGAACATATGACAAGTACAAAGTATACGACATCGTGTGTACATATAAAAAGACAATGCAAGCTAGTTAGTGTCAAGACAAGAAAATCAGTATACAATTTTAGAATTCATCCCATATGGGGAAATAGTACCTAACTTGTATATGCACTTGGTCTCTTTTAAAAGGCGTATACAGTTGTCTGAAACCTCTTCAGCTGGCATTAAAAGAAAAAATAATTAGTGAATGATTTTCAGAGTTAAAATGTTCTGCAACAGTTGTTAAAGTGTATAGACAATGCTTATAATCAACTTGTGTTAGAAAATACGTATTATAAAACAAAATATATAGTAAAAAGACAATCAGGTCCAAACAGGGCGTTCTCACGTTTTGTATAACCTTCTCGTGCGTTACTAATATACTTACATGTACACATGTAGAATGTACGTACATATACGAAAAAAAAACACAACACAATCGCATAGCCATAATTAAAAGATTAAGGGTATAAAGGCAAATATTAATGATAAACAGCTCTCATCACCCCGAGGCAATACATCCTTTTTCTTTCTTTCCGCGCAATATAAAGTGCATTTATTGTGTTTATCTTATTTTAGAACTAGTTTTCTACCAGCTTTGCAATCCCTGAAATTGTTAATATCATCGATATATCACAAACTAGAGGTGGCAATAAAGTGTTATGTTTTTGTGAGTGATGTATTAAAGAGCTAACAAAGTCAATGATAATTACAGCACACACATATTAATTCACACCTGATTTTGTAATGTTACCATCCAGAGTTAATGAAATGACATTAATTTGTAAAAGTGGTATACAATTGACAAATCAATAATGATACGGCTTTCTAATTGAAACACATTTAAACATACTTTCGCAGCATCGATTTCAACTTAAATCAATAATATTTTGAGTACTGTCAGATATGCCACGGTTTGTTTGAAATGAATTCTAGTCCTGTTAGATACTATTAATTTATTTTAACATCAATGCATATTAAGATACTATTTGCGTACTGTTTTACAATTAATGATTTGTTACAGACTTTTTTGAAAATATTTATTTTTCCAACTCATTTTTCATTGCATGCCAGGCAATTAAGTATTTAAGAATTTGAAGTTTTTTACATTTTTTTCTCTAAGACTGAACCATACTTGTAGAGAGCCTAATTGAACATAGCAAAAACAAAGTACCGATGATAATTTAAAATACGTACATTATAACTTTAGCTACTTTATTAATTTAAATGATTGTTCATAGTCATGTATGAATTAAATGATTAAACATCGCGTTTTCCGGTTAAACACTTCATAGAATAAAGATAGAGTATATAAGCAAACAGCAACAATAACAACAATAACAACAAGAACAACAATTACAGCAACAACAGCAACTTTAACTTATTAGGCCTGCCAATCCTCTTATAAGCATTGTCAACAAAGCCTTACACATTTCCGTTTCATTTTGGGAATTTATTTCAAAGCTCTGGCAACAATGGTCATAGAACAAGGTTAAGTCTTTGCAAATAGTCTCACCTCACTTTTGCGTTCAATTCCGAAGTTGTTTTGACAGGTTTTCCATTCACTATAATATTAATGAAGTTAAAAAGCTTATAAGTCTGCGTTCGAGGTTAATTTGATGTGGTGTCTTGATAAACGTAGCGCTACAGTTCTACCGTTTTCCGTTTTGGACAAAACAACGTAAGCAATATGAATAGCAGACGCTTCACATTGTTAAAAATAACATATGTGCATTCCCTTAAGTGTATGTTAAGCAGCTTTGAAATAGTTTCTTAAAATTAAAACGTCGCACTATCATTTCTCACACAATGTAAATTCTATAAGAACGCTTCAGGTAGATAATCTGATCCAGGAATGAGACTGGTTCAAACCCTGGAACCGACAAACCTTTGTTGTTATAAGTTTATAGTCTAGCTCGTTTGCTGACACTAATATAAGGGTAGTTTCATGATCCGGTGGGAGTATAATGCGATTTATATGGTATTATATTAACTGTTCACGGAAAACGTAAATATAACCAGTAGGACGATGAATCCAAAAATATTATATAAAATAGAAATGCAAAAAGTCTCTTTAAAATTAGTCATTATCTTGCCAAATTGTTCTGTTGTTGTTTCATCGTTGTATTTTGTATTGTATCAATGTTTAGTCCATTTAAATGCGTTGATCTCACCCTCACCGCCATTGAGGACTATTCGCTTAATTGAAGTCATTTGAAATGTTCAAATGGCTGCTGAGAGCAATTGTAAAAATTATACGTGTATTAATATTAAAAGTATAATTACCATATCAATGTTAATTTTGCTCTTATTGTTAATCACGTTGTTGAGCAATTTACACTTCTTTATTTTATTCTATTTTACGTTATTTGTACCTTAAATATCTTTTTTTTCGATATACTCTCCGTACAAATGTTTCATTAAATAAATAATAAATTAAATAAATTATTTATACATACGATATTGAAAAAATATTCAAGGTACACCTGAAATGAATAAGTGTTCAAACATATTTTAGTGAAAAATATATGCATGTTTTTAGATATTCACGATGAACTTAATTTGTATCAGGATATTAAAAACTCATGGTAAGATAGAGATTATCATGATTATGTAATAAACATGGTGAACTTGATTGATGCGGGGTTATTTAATCTCCACGGGGATCTACATTTGTAAGGAGTTATTAAATATTCAAATATATTAACTTTGATTTCTGTAGATTGTGAACAGCTTTCTCAGCGTAAAAGCTAGAAGGCGACAAATAACCATTAAATATAAATAACCGTTTTGGATCATGCATTGTCGTCCTGTGTCAATTTAATACACCATATATTTGTAAATGTTGCTTCGTGTTTGCACAACAAACAATCCATTTACTGAATCTGTCAGAATACACACATACACACACACGCAAGCACGCACGCACACACACACTATTTTTATGTTACAGATTTTACATGAATGATCATTAAGTAATTTAATTTAAACCGTAAAATCACAATTCCATTTTTTGCACATGTTTTTGTTTGTTTCAATAGTTTTATTTAATATTTTTAATATCCCTTAGTATCTATCCTTTCTAATTATAATTGTATGGCGTCTATTTGTACTTTCATTTGTAATTATAATTCTTATATGTAGACGTTGTTATATTATAGATATTACCTTTTCTTTACATTTACAAACGTCGGTTTTTAGTTTCTTTCGGAGCTTATCGCAATGTGTACCTATGTTAAATTTCTTTTTTTATAAAATGAGTTTCCGTTGAAATCCATTGCGTGGACAATTATGTGTTCAATTAGACCATAATTATCATAGACAGTGGGTAAAAACGAGGAATATTCCAAGATGTGTAATGTTTCTTCTAAACGAAGTAATGCAAATTCTTATCGAAAGTAAATCTCACAAACCAGGATCTATGAGACTTGCAATTGAAAATCTGCATTTTTTGCCAATAAATTAGCCTGTTTTGTTTTCCTCCTGAAAATGTGTTTCAAATGTTTTCCGTTTTCTTTTTGTTCCTGGGGCAGGAATTATCTTCTTTTGGACTACTGGTACTGGTATGTGTTTTGTTTCTACATGTACCAGAAAACGCAGTCCAGTAAGTGTCGATGCTTAAACAGATTTAATGAACAATTTCCATAAATTTTCGGCAATAAATAACATTTTAAAAGCGATTTGGCTTTGTTTGAAGTTTGTATCCGACTGTTTGCCTTTATCAAATACAATGAGCAAATCCTTTAAAACCTCTTGAGATAATTGAGGCCTTAGTTCTACATTTACTCGCGCTCACATTTTTTCACATGTTTTACAAGCGATATAAAAATATTTATTCTAACATGTTTAAAGGTTGGCCGCATGATTTACTTGTTGATAATTGGCCAACTTGTCGACCTCCTGTCATTAGGGGACGCCAGTGGCGTAGTGGAAGAGTCGCCGATTTGTAACTCCTCTGATTGCTTAGCCTCCCAATGCGAGATTTAGAGTCCCGTTCGGGGCGATAGACTTAAATTGGGAAGCTCTTCCAGCTGACCTGTGGTTCGCCGGTGGTTCTACCCAGACATTTGTCTGCGGTCTTCATGCACCATAATAGCTGGACGCCGCTATAATGGTCATTATTGGTCGCTGTGATGTATCTCAAAAACAAAACATTAGGTCCTTGGACCCGACCGGGACTCTTAATGACTGGGAACTTTTAGAGGCGTTACATGTCCGCGACTTTACCCTCGAACACGAGTGCCTTATTCATAAAATATACTATCAACATTGTAAAGCAGACCGGCGTACGCCAGCGGTTACCCTTACATACACGAAGAACACAAACCTATAATTAACCGCGCAACGCTTAAACTGCCTCTCGAAAGAGTTAATCTAGCAGCGAGGCTGGTTTGAAGTACATATATATCTGCCACTGTGATCGTAACATAGTAAACGAAGTAAAATGTATTTGGTATGCCCTCGAAATCACCTTTGGTATTGTAAGTACATGTAATAATTAATTACCTTTGGTGCCCATTAGCAAAATCCTAAATTCACGAATTATTACTTAAATGTCTAGGAAAATGTTTTAAACACTTGTTGTTTCTTTTTGGAACAAAAAGCATACAACAATGGCATAACAGCAACATGAGCCATTCCTCCTAGAGTAAAGAGGAGTAACTGTACGTATTTAAAGACACATCAACAAAACAAGAGAGTACAACTTTTTGTTTGCAATTAAGCAATGAAAATAATGTGTTGTAGAGTTTTGTGATGATAAGGATTATGAATCGAATGATATACAGTCAACTCTCGTTCTCTCAAATTTCAAGGGACCGTAGAAAATAGTTTGAGATATCCGAAGTTTGAGATATCCGAATTTAAGGATAGTTTGTGTAAATATTAAAAATCTTACCTGCTACACGATGACTGGTAATGACTGAAATTCCTTGTTATATCTGCCACTGTAAACTAAGTTTCTGCAAGTTTGTGTGGTTTTGCATGTTTAAAGTGTTATTAGATTTTTTACAATGTAATTTAATATTCTTCTTTTTATTGTAGGTTGTTGCGTCGTCGTAAGTGCATGGCCTAATTTTGTATACCTAAAGCTGATACCTGCAAGTTCTCAAAAACTTTTACAACAACAAGTACAAACTGAAACACTTTAATCAGCGTTAAAAGATTAACGAAATTGTTGTTTATTAAATCAGCTAATTAAATAATAATCGATTAACCTCTTCTCTAAATTATGTGAAATCCTGATTGCCGATAATTGGCGATAAAACTCGCGCCCAAATCTTCGCGAGCTTCACGGTAGGTGTGAAAATCACTATTGTTGCCGATTTACATCTTATAGCAATTTGAAGTTTGAGATAGACCAACTGATTTCAACAGTTTTATACGTGTGGGGACAAAGAATTTAGTTTGAGATATCCGATAATTTGACATATCCGAATTTGAGTTAAGCGGAGTCGATCTATATAGAAACTATAGGGAAAAAACGGGACCGTAGAAAACAGTTTGACATAACCGGAAATTTGAGATAACCGATTTTGAGATAACGAGAGTTGACTGTATTCTATAAAAGTCCATACTGTAGACGTCACATTAGGAAAAACGCGATTTTCATTGTTAATATAGACGATATGATATGTATTTAAATAGTCACCACAGGTTCAAGCATAAAGGTATCTTGACCTGGGATCATATTCATATGGAACCTAAGTATTTTTTTTCTAATTTAAATAATTAAATTTTCGTATTTTTATATCGAACAATAGAAGGATATTTTTTAAGTTATAATACAGCAAAGTGTACCCGAACTCCACTTTTTTGTAGGAAGGCAACGTCAGTGCGCTATATTAATTAAGGAAAATTAATCTGTTGGTTGTGTATATCGTTTAGCATCAAACAAAAAGAAGTAAATTTGAATAGGTCTTTATAACAATTTTAGTTGCATTATTAACTGACGATATAATTAAGATCACAATCAGGATTTAATGGTGGAATATGAAATAGGTAAAAACAATATAAAAATTCCTACAGGTATTTAAATCTAAACTACCTATCTAGACAAAGGCAAACAGGGTAAATGTAAATGTGACAAAAACACAAAGACGAGACATAACACACAAAACGAAAAAACAGCAGTTACCGCCTTGGAACGGTCAGTCGGCGAAAGGATCAACTGTCGTGCTTAAACCTGGTTTGTAGAGCGATCCAACCTCGCACTTCCTGAAGGTTTTTCTACCAAACAAACAGTGTAAATAAAGATATCCTTTTAAAGTGAGACAACTAACAGTAAGCACCTGCATCGGGAGTTAAACGACATATACAATAAACTAATATATAGTTCGTAATAAAAAAGACTATCAACATATGTACAATATGTAAGTAGATAAAAAGATCTCACAAAATGCTATTTATTGATGACCTATACATTTTTGAAAAGTAAAACATTACACACCAGTCGTCATAACAAATAGTTCCTTTCTGAGCCTTGTTACACGGTAAGCAATTTTAAACAAACAAAAGTATGTGGCTCTTTGGAGATCACATTATATCATTATCCGGTTAATGTGCTCTGATGTCGATATTTATTTAAGTCGAAATTCCCATCAGGCCAATATATAGATTTCTAAAGAATGGAATCTTAGAGTGATTTATCTCATGACCTTTAATTGATTTATGTTTAAAATCTTATTTGTTTAGACAAAAGTTAGAGTTTATGAAGAAAATATGCCTTAAACTCTTCAAACCCGGGGTAATATATTGTTAGATGCATTTGTTATAGATCTTTTATCATATAATCTTGACCTTCGGTTAGATGACATAATGGGTGCATTTGTTGTGAAAACTTGCATTGAAAATCTTTCGTATTGTCACAACAGCGTGATCTAGGGTTAGTCAACAAAAGTGATGCATTCGCTGTGACAACACACATTGAACATCGGTCGTGTTGTCACATTGTCGAGACTTAAAGTAAGGTCACACCAGGCATGCATTTGCTGTGACTGCACACATTGAACATTATTATCAAATAATCGTGATGTAAGGTTATAGAAAGCGATTTCCTATCACAACATGCCATGAAAGGTGTCGTATAGTCGCATAGCTTTAATTTGAGTTACCCTTCTTGGAACTACCCGTGTAAGATAAGTATAAGCACTGGCAGCTATACGAAGATGATCTTATATAGCTGGCGATTGAGCCTGTGAGATAAGTTTCTTTTTTTAACCCCATTTGTTTCAAGTATATATTGGAAAACACATTTTTAACTTAGATTAAATTCTCTCTACTGTCGACTTCATGTGTAGAACCAATGTTAAGAAAGTACATGTGTAACATGTAGAAAATGTGCAAAGGACAAGCTTTTTTCGGGAGTAGTATAGTGTTAGAACCCTGAAACCTCCAACCTTAAGTCTAACATCTGAACCAATAGACCATGGACAGTCAGTCCGTGCTTATGAGTTGTGTACACTTCGTTACAAGAGCCGGACGATCATTCCGTGCTTAAGGCTGGCACGCTTAGGCTGCGCTACAAGTGCAATTGCCTTTAATAATGTTTCAGAATAACTTTAAAAACTACTGTATCACATGTTTATTTTTAATAGTTCATAAAGGATAAAGGTTTTGAAATCCATCAACATCATATTGTGAACTAATTCAGGAATTCCATATTTGTCTAGACACTTAATTTCATTTAAGACATTAAACACATTTATTGCTCTTTTTTACAGGAATGACATACAGGGTAACTCATAGATCCCCTTAAAATAAAAATAATAAATAAAACTGTTGCATAAAAACAGAAATGATTAAATTCCTTGGATAAAAAAGTGCCTTAATTTTCAATATGTCTAACAGTTCATTTTAGCCTTTTTGTTAGCAAATTAAAATGGTCTCGAAAAATGAATGAAATATCAAATGGTAAATAATTTCAATATTGATATCCAGACGTCTTTCATTTCGCTAGATCGCTTTTGAATTTCTTTTATTGTGCAATTGTACTGACTTTGCTCAAATTCGAACAATATAACATGATGAAACAGACATTTATACAAATACTAAATAATCTTGCTCGCCACAATGTCAGTCGGTTTGTATTTGCCTTAAATTAGTTGAATAAATAATTTAACTTGTGTACAATATATTAGTATTACCTTTGATTCGCATGCTGGTGAAGGAAGTAAAATTATATTGACCCCTGTGCTATAATGATAGAAATGTCACAATATCGGCAAAAATGCCGGCAAAATTATATTGAATGTATAAACTTTACTGTCGTAACATTGCAGCGTGAAAAGACATACAAAATATATAATTAAATTTTTATAAGACTCAATCATAAATAGGTAATACACGTATTCATATTTCACACATGTATTTCTCCACTAATAGTACTAATATCTACACAACTATTCAAACCAAATAATTAAAATACTGTTGCTGGGACAAAAACTCACAAACAATATTAGAAAGGAACAAAAACAATAACAAACTACCCCAAAACAACAACAACAACAACAACAACAACAAAACACACCAACAATTTCCAATAACAACAACACAAAACAACAACAAAAGAAGATAAAACGTGTATGTTGTTTTTAAGTAGTGAACTAAAATAATATGATTCGATCTATATTATAAATAAAGCCACGTAATATTTGTTATACGTGAATACAAATAAGACATGCGCAGTATCGGCACAAATGCCGGCTAAGCCCATCCCATCCCATACCGCGTTAAACAGATTCACTTATTTGTAGACTGAATAGTTTTTTTCTCTTATAAAAGTTAAAATAGTCTTTCACTGACTTTTCGATTAAGGTTAACATATTTGAATATGGATGTCTAGAAAGTGACATTAGGCACATATAAACAGTTTTTAACTATACAGCATTTTAATGTGCTTACCGACCAGTTAAAGCCTTCTGTTGTAGATTCTTAATTTGCTAAATTTAATGACAACTATACAACGTTCTCGTCCATGTGCTAAAATAGGCAATAAATATAACATTCCATCAAAACAGCAACTATGGTCTAAATGGCATGTAGTAGCAAATGAAATCTTGTAATTGGACATAATTATTATTAATAGTATATATCAAAGCTTTCCAGTCAAATTAGTTATTAACTGCATGCCATTACATTGCAGACCCTCCTTAGCGACTTCCGTATCTGAAGCAAATATTCAAAATATACGATTACAATATGATGAATAATCCAATTAGTATGTGCTAATTGAAAGCTTTTTTTTTCAGTAATATTATCACCAAGATCATCAACAAACTGGAGTTCCTACGAATAGATAATGTTAGTCTTAGGAAACATCTTTACTTAATACTGTTATTAATTCGACAAAGATGATCGAGTATGCAATATTAAAAGATAATAGTGTAGCCACTCCATTAATTAGTCCGCAAATCAATCAAGTTAGTCAAAGTGTGTATTAAACAAAGCACAAAAGCTGTTATTTGAGATTAAATTAATCCACATTTAGGTGTTATGTCCAAAAAAGACAGCGACAATGCTTTTGTGCCTGTCTTGACGCAATGCCGAAATGCCAACGTCCGGAAATTTACTGAACACTCTCCTGCCTACTGGGTAAAAATGTGTATAAACCTAATAATTTACAAACACAATGGCTTAAGTATAGGGGTATGCGATTTTCTTCTCTATACAATACTGAGCCAAGTAACGGGTAATAAAATAATGTTAATGAACTTGTTTCACAAATCGACAATAAACGGATAGGGATTAGTTTACACAGCCAAAATCATACAAAGCGCCAACGCCACGAAGACATTTTATTTGTCAGATATATAGATTGGGCGTACAGACATTTGTTCGGAGGTCTTCCAGCTAACCTGTGGTGCACCGGTGGAATTCGCCATTTGTTTGGGACCTTTCTGTGCCAAAAGAATTGGACGTCCCTATAATGACCAAACCTGTGTCGCTGACACACAACAATAGTAAAAATAATCATTACCATGCCTAGAAATAGCAATATTTCAGGACACACTCGTTATGCTTTCATCTTTAAATATTTTTTTATGGTACACATCTAAAACTTGCCAAGACGAAATACCCAAATTTACCTGAAACGTTGATTTTTCTGCATTAAAACACGCCTGGTTCTTGGTGTTGCAATTTCTAAGACAGTTCTAAAATTATTTGTCAAAACAGATTTGATCAATATATCTGTAGTTTCAAATGTAACGAACACAGTTAATACTAGGCTAACATCAATAACAATATATGACAAAGTCCTATGAGCATTGAAACATATACAAAACTGCAAAAAGGCACAGAACAAAGGTATTTCACATGCAAGCCAAGCGAAAAGTAAGAAAAAAATTGTGATGAGTCATTTAACGAAAAGAGCAAACCCGACAGTTACCGCCTTGGAACGGTCAGTCGGCAATATGGACCGACTGGGCTGCTCAAACTGGTTTTACAGAGCTCTAACCTTGCACTTCCTGACGAGTTTCTCAAATGCATGCAATGAAAAGAAAAACTATCTATTTGAATACAAAATGTCCAAGCGCTAATATTTTCTATAAGTTATGACGTCAATGAAAAATAATGTCCATATAGTGTTTAGAAAAGAATTTTATATTTTTTCGATTTGATAAACTACACAAAACTGGTTGACTATAAATAAAATTAACTTTCTGAATCATGAACAAACATGACCAGAGACGAATAAATGGTTGTAGCATCCTGTTCATGTGAAGATGGAATTGAAGAACCAAAGTCCAATGTCCATCAAAGGAAATACACGTAACAATCCGTACAGGATGAATTAAATGACAACATAGATTACATGCACGGGGAGATTTTTACGACCGCCACACTGCACAAGTAACATTGTTGTGATCATGAATAAGAATATATGACAAAGTCCTATGAGCATTGCAACTTATACCAAACTCAGAAAAGGCACAGAACAAAGGTATTTCACATGCAAGCCAAGCAAAAAGTAAGAACAAATTTCAACTATTGAATATCGTATTATGGATCTACTAAGCAGGTGCCCGTGTTCGATTTGATTGATTCGATGACGTTAAAACCATAATCCTTTTCTCTCTCACGTTCGAGTTCACATATTACACTTCACAGAACAGCGTTTTGTGCTTTATTTCATACATATTTTGATAAATTTGGTTATTTTGCGGACTAATGTATAAATTGGTTACTCCTTTATACTTTTATTTTGAATTTTTGGTCATCTCTGTGACACAATTATGGTTTTGTTTGTAGAATCGCCAGCGCAATGCATGTCAAATAAAAAAAAACTTAACACACACACACGTCCGCTGCTGTTCGACGGAATCTCAAAAACATTTCAAAAAAGGGCATAATTTATATTATTAAATCTAATTTGTAAAAGATTTCAAATATTCGGTAAATACCTCACTTCAATCATATTTATTTCATTACAGAAAATCCAAACAACAACCAAAACAGCTTAAGAGTATTTGTTTGAGTGGGCCGTAAAAATAGAACATTATTTGTTTACACACGAATTGCACGTGTAAACCGATTTTGTTTATGTGCAGTTCATGGAGTTAAAGCAAGACGCCCAATCGACATGCAGCTCAAGCTGAAAAACTGTTTATTGCACTTGTTGACTCATCGCCACAGTCAGTGTAACGGTAGTGCGTCTGCTCCAGGAACGGGAGACCCCCATTATCGATCACGGGCCGCGACATACCAAAGTCGTTAAAATAATAATGATAAGGGCATTGGACACCGTTTCCAGTTAACTGAAATACTATTCCTGGTACGGTAAACCCAATAAATAAATAAACAAAACAGTGATAAATATCCTCCCCGTTAAGGTCAGGGTTAATATAATTATATACATTTTTTGTGTCACCAATAGCAGTAGACATGTTTTAGTAAATATGACCAAACCTGTCCGCTTTTGATTTCTAATGGACAATAGCTTACTAGTGCCCTTTTTAAAATCATGTCAGTGTAAATAGTGGACGAATACACCACCATTTGATAGCTTTGCACGTGGCTTTGTACAAGGTCTCGTGCGGCAAGTGGGCTACTGGACCGTTTTATGTTTGAATTAACAATAAGTGATATGTGACATGGGGACGATGTGTCAAAGAGTGGATTCTTGGATTGCTTTATGTCATAGTTAACAAATTGTGACGTTGTCTTTATATGTGGGTTCCTGAATTGTTACATGTAATTGTTAATGATACGTGACTTTGTGTTTGTATGTGGGTTCCTGGAATGTTTCGTGCCATAGTTAACACATTGTGACTTTGTGTTTATAAGTGGTTTCCTGGAGTGTTTCATGCCATAGTTAACACATTGTGACGTTGTGTTTATATGTGGGTTCCTTAATTGTTTCATGCCATAGTTAACACATTGTGCCTTTGTGTTTATATGTGGGTTCCTGGAGTGCTTCATGCCATAGTTAACACATTGTGACGTTGTGTTTACATGTGGGTTCCTGGAGTGTTTCATGTCATAGTTAACACATTGTGACTTTGTGTTTATATGTGGGTTCCAGGAGTGTTTCATACCATAGTTAACACATTGCAACTTTGTGTTTATAAGTGGTTTCCTGGAGTGTTTCATGTCATAGTTAACACATTGTGACTTTGTGTTTATCTGTGGTTTCCTGGAGTGTTTCATGTCATAGTAAACACATTGTGACGTTGTGTTTATATGTGGGTTCCTGGAGTGTTGCATGCCATAGTTAACACATTGTGACGTTGTGTTTATATGTGGTTTCCTGGAGTGTTTCATGCCATAGTTAACACATTGTGACTTTGTGTTTATATGTAGGTTCCTGGAGTGTTACATGCCATAGTTAACACATTGAGACGTTGTGTTTATATGTGGTTTCCTGGAGTGTTTCATGCCATAGTTAACACATTGTGACTTTGTGTTTATATGTGTTATATGTGGGTTCCTGGAGTGTTTCATGCCATAGTAAACACATTGTGACTTTGTGTTTATAAGTGGGTTCCTGGAGTGTTTCATGCCATAGTTAACACATTGTGACTTTGTGTTTAAAAGTGGGTTCCTGGAGTGTTTCATGCCATAGTTAACACATTGTGACTTTGTGTTTATATGTGGGTTCCTGGAGTGTTTCATGCCATAGTTAACACATTTTATACTTTGTGTTTATATGTGGGTTCCTGGAGTGTTTCATGCCATAGTTAACACATTGTGACTTTGTGTTTATATGTAGGTTCCTGGAGTGTTTCATGCCATAGTTAACACATTGAGACGTTGTGTTTATATGTGGTTTCCTGGAGTGTTTCATGCCATAGTTAACACATTGTGACTTTGTGTTTATATGTGTTATATGTGGGTTCCTGGAGTGTTTCATGCCATAGTAAACACATTGTGACTTTGTGTTTATAAGTGGGTTCCTGGAGTGTTTCATGCCATAGTTAACACATTGTGACTTTGTGTTTAAAAGTGGGTTCCTGGAGTGTTTCATGCCATAGTTAACACATTGTGACTTTGTGTTTATATGTGGGTTCCTGGAGTGTTTCATGCCATAGTTAACACATTTTATACTTTGTGTTTATATGTGGGTTCCTGGAGTGTTTCATGCCATAGTTAACACATAGTGACTTTGTGTTTATATGTGGGTTCCTGGAGTGTTTCATGCCATAGTTAACACATTGTGACTTTGTGTTTATATGTGGTTTCCTGGAGTGTTTCATGCCATAGTTAACACATTTTATACTTTGTGTTTATATGTGGGTTCCTGGAGTGTTTCATGCCATAGTTAACACATTGTGACGTTGTGTTTATATGTGGGTTCCTGGAGTGTTTCATGCCATAGTAAACACATTGTGACTTTGTATTTATATGTGAGTTCCTGGGGTGTTTCAAGTCATAGATAACTAATTGTGACGTTGTGTTTATAAGTGGGTTCATGGAGTGTTTCATGCCAAAGTTAACAAATTGTGGCTTTGTGTTAATATGTGGGTTCCTGGAGTGTTTCAAGCCATAGTTAACAAATTGTGACTTTGTGATTCTAAGTGGATCTTTGAGCAGCAGGATGTTGTTGAGACTAAACCTTGGATATGAATCAGGAGGAAAAAAACTGCTTCGAATCCCTGCCATTTAGACTGTTTGCCATATGACAGAACAGATCGTAACTTAATTGGGACTTTAACAGTGTAAACTATCAAATCAAATAAATGAGAATGACTCGCTGATCAGACTCAGGGTTGTTTTCATGTGCTGAAAGTCACAAAATAATACATTTGCACCTGTCATCGATGGTTTAACGAGGCTGGTCGGTCACACAGATTCGAAGGTCACTCACATCTTATGCTTTCTGTTTTACTAACTACGTGTATGTTGTGCGTGTGGATATCTCAGTCGTTTCATATATTTATCCGTTTTTGCGCTGCTAAACACGTTTACATCAATCGAAGGACGAATGACAAGCCATTACATGTAGATAAGTTTAACTGAATACAAAACAAAGAAAAATCAACACCATCAAAACAACAAACAAACCCAAAAGCTCATATTTGGAAACCAAGGCTATGGTGGCATATTTTTGCCATTGCATAATTGTTAATTATCATGATTATCATATGTAACTCTTACGTTGGTTGTCTGGTTTCACGAAAGCAAATACTGTTATCATCAGAGCAGATAATACTACGTTGACAGGATGTTTTGGCGTTTTTGCTCTATATCGCCACAACATACCTGTTATCTTTGTTTCACGATATCGCATGGACATTACAAGTATTTCACGATAATACTTATATAAAATATTATAGATATTATTTTATGGATATTTTATGTATCCATGCATACATATGTATATATGTATATTTTTTATGTATGTTGAAGAAAATTAAGGAAGCGCCCGTGGCATACATGTTGTGGTAGAGTCGCTGCGTGTACCTTCACAGACTTCTTAGCCTTTCACCACGTGGGTTCGAGTCCCATTCGGATCCTCAGCGGTTTTGAGAAGTTATGAATGTAAAACATACACTGCTGTGTCATTTCAATACGTCTAATATAATGTCAAATACACTTTATGCCTACTTAAAGGTAATTGACATTGCTTCAGAGTTTTGCGAAGAAATTACGAATAAATTCATTGATAGTAATATAGTCATTTCGTAGTAACCAAAATTGTTGCAAAACATTAAAAAATATAAATGAACATTATTTACATAAAAGAACCAACGTAATGGTTTCATCAGTTTTAGTGATAAGCAGCCCAGAAATAATTTAAAATGGCATTTTTCCTCCGACAATGTTTACGCAAATTTCATAGCACAAAGACACAATAACATTAAGCATTACGACATTGGACGAAGTACTCGTCCATGTTGTAAATGGTGTCAACATTATCAAATATGTAAAACAAATATATTTTTTTGTTGACCATAACTTACATATCCAAATAATTATACGAGCTCATATTTTATAAAAAAAATCCCCGTTTTATGTATTACACACGTCTAGTCTTAATCGCGTTCGATGTATGTTTCCAACAGGGCATGCAAAGAAAACACTGCATCTAGAGGTCACCAGAACATGGTGAATATCATTTGCTGATGATTTGGCACAATATCACTTATATAGAAAAAAGAAGTCAGGACAAGTCAGGACAAAGTCCTGGACATCATTTTAACTGCCGCGCCTCTAGCAATAAAAATAATTGTACTTTCTGGCGAAGGAATACAAGTAACTGCTGGCGTAATTACAAATGAAAAGGGTCTGAGTTAAGGTTGATTCCGCTAAAAAAGAGGCATAAACAGCACTTTAAGTTACTTAAACTCATAGACATGATTGTAAAAAGAGCTGACTTCTTTAAAGATGCTGTCCGGTAGTTTACCTGTATTAAAAATGTGATACAATCTTTCAACTGTTTAGGGCGGGTGGATGGTGGGTGGAATTTAAACATACCTTCTGCATAGATTCATACTTTAGTCTCAGTCAAGAGGATTTTTGAACACCAACTATATTTTCGACAGTACAAATTGCGAACAACACCATAAATGTTAATTTTTTCAAATCTATAATAAAGCACGATAGTGATCTATTTAACACAGATATCGACGTCAGAACGGACAATCAAGATTTGATTTCAAGAGTAAATTATCAAGTGTTTTTGTTAGTTAAAAGAAAGATATCTCTACAACGTGGATCAGTTAGGAAATACCTGTTTGCATCGACGAGTTGTGATTTATGCTTTACTGTTCACACTGTTCACACAGATCCAGGGCACCAATAAACACCATTTTGCAGGATCTTCTCAGATAACAATGACTTTTTTGGTTATTTTAAAAATATTGTTGGTCCAAACCATCGGATACCACCTTTAACAATACTGCATTAGACAGAAACACTTAGTTGAATAGTATATTTAAATTGTTTTGTTCAAACACATTGACAAAACTAATGATTTTTCCATGTTACAACTTGTTTTAGATTACTTGGTATCACGAACAATTTAGTAGAAGTTGTTACAATGCTAAATCATTTAAGATTAAAATGATGATTGTTTTATTATTTTGATACCATTTCTATATTATGTAAATGTTATTATTTACGTTATTTGCTTTTTCAATGAAGTCGAAGGCTTATATACTATGCTTATGTATTCTGTATGTAAGATAGTGCTTTGTCTTAGATCACTAAAAGGACGCCCGTGGCGTAGCGGTAGAATCGCAGATTTGTAACTCCTCTGACTGCTAAGCCCCTCACCGCGTGGGTTCGAGTCCAGTTCAGAGTGAAGGACCCAAAGTGGGAAGGTCTTCCAGTTGACCTGCGGTGTGGCGGTGGTTCTACCCAGATTTTTGTCTGGGGCCTTCCTACTTCCTCCAAAAGCTGGACGTTGCTATAATGATCATTATAGGTCGCTGCAATGTATTTTAAAAACAAAACAAAACAGAATATCGTTAATTATAAACACTAGGTTAAAAGGTAACTGTCATTAAATTGTTACGGGGAGTGGTGGTTGGTGTGGGATGAATGGTTGGGTTGTTCCTCCAATAATAGTTATTCCCTTAGTTTCCATTGATAAATATTGTCGGTAAGATGTGTGTAAAAAAAAGAAAGAAAACAAGTAATATATGTAAGGTGGACGCGATATATGAACATGATGCCAAATGTGCCCTGATACACCGCACTGATGAGTAATATATGAACAAATAAACGGCGGAAGTTGGCGCCCAATGAGCTGCCAGATAATTTCGACATGCATATGAAAACACCAGTGAATATGGTGTATTACGGTGTATGGGAGCTTAATTTGGAAACGACATGCATGCGTTGTAGTTTTTTCCACCTTCGTTGTGTCGATGAAACTTTTGGGATGTACACATATATTATTCAGTCTTCAACTCTCAGTGCTTATTAGACATCGTCACGATAACCATAGTTTATATGTTGTGAAAAATGTATAATAGTAGAGAGTCTATATGAGAGGATAGCCTGGTCGGTTGACACTGCGGAGATCCCCCCCCAAGACAAAAACACGTTTATTTTACCGTTACAGGAGAGTTTTGCATAGTTTTGAAAGTATTCAAGAACGTATGTTCACAAAGTCCTTGCCATATGTAAGTCCACAAACGACCACAAGCCGTGTTGTAAATTTTACTTATGACGTTAACATAAAAATACATACCGACGGTCATTATTGAAGACCTTCCTAAGTGAAAGTTATAGTTCTAACTGGGACGTGAACTATGGAAGGTGTGGTAATGAAGGTGTAATCTAACAACTCGGACAATGGCGCCCATACGCTTACCATTAACAGAATTAAAGTCAATATTACCAATCACGTATCCGTTGTGACATTACCATACAAAGAGAAGAAGATGCCGCTTCAGATAGAAAATCGTCATTCCGTCCAACAATAGACTTATTTTTCTGCGGTCAAAAAATTAATACATTTATTATTTTAGTGTGGATAAAATCTAAACCATACTAACTGTGACCGAGTTTAGTGAATATTCACTGGAAACACGCATATGATAGCAAGACACTGCGTAGAAGAAATGGGCAGCAAATAGTAATTACTATTTGGAAAGGAAATGTTTCTTTTTTTTCGATTAACACTGTCGATTTCTCCCGCAAGTCACTTAACATTAATGGAGGCCACAGTAAGCGTCGTGAATTAGCAAATTTCCTTTCACGGCCATAAACTGTCTCGATTTGGTATAAGTTATTTCCTCAAGACCTTTTTCACGTCTGAAGTCCGTAATAGCTGATAGATAAACAATCTAGAGAAGTGTTTTAAATGAACGAGAGCCAGAAGACGAGCATTCTCCTCTGGATGGTACATGGAAAAATGCATAAAGATCAAAGAATACCTTTTTATAAGAAAATTTAAGTGACAAATATCATTGGTTCTTGTTAAAAACACAATATTCGTTAGCATATTTACTAAGATTAGAAATTTACCTTGTTTGTTTAAAAAAAAAGAAAATAATTAATTTAATAGTTATTGAAGTATCTTTGTAAGCGACAGATTAAAGATTAAAAAAAATCTTGTTAAAAGTGTTCTTATTTATACAACGAACTATAATTTTTTAAGATAGTTCTAAAAAAATGTCAATTATTTATTTTGTATGAAAATGTGATATCATTTTTTTTATTTTCAAATGAAAGGGCGCGTCTATCAACAAGTTAATACTTAGTTAATTATTTTAACTAAACTAACCATTTTACTATTTACAATGTAACTATTGTCAACAATACAGGTTCATTGTCAATTTTAAAGTTAAAACAGGAAACTCATCAAAAATGTGTTGAATGTCGACTATTATTGTATCATTGCCAACAGCTTTTACTGGGTTAGACTTAAAATAATTTAAATAATGTTTATTTACTTTCTCCCAATGTCCTTTTCTACTGAAATTTGATGTTGGGATGGGATGGGATAATCCGGCATTTTTTGCCGATACTGCGCAGCGACATTTCTATCATTATAGCACAGGGGCACTTATGAGGTGCCCAGGGACTGAACCCGGCCGGTCCATTATACTGACATCGACGAGTCAGGCGTAATGCTGTCCCCTTAGCCCCGAGCGTTAGGAGGGAAGCCTCTACTACCAACTTTAAAGTCTTTGGTTAGACCCGGCCGGGGTTCAAACCCACTTGATGTTGGTAGTAATTATGCTAAAATCATTAAAAGTAGTCCCAACAATAATTTGACTAATATAATTGAGGCTCAGCTCAAAGCTAAGCATTAATTCATAAGGAATCTTTCTTGCATTTTTTTGCAAATAGTAAATAAATAAAACAAGGTACATGTATTTGATGAATAAATCTGACAAGACCGTTTACATAAATAATTTATTGATGTTTGACTGTCTGACCTGATTTTAATACACACCACGCAGTTTAGCTTTTATAACCTATAGAAGTTTATGAGGGACGCAGCCTTAACATTTGCAGGCACCTCGTGTTGCAGTTGTTGTTGTTGTTGTTGGCATCCTTCTGTCTCTAGAGACAATGGAGTCTGCACCTGAGTGTTTGTTAAATTGTGGGGCAGCAGCGGCGACTGTGGCTGAATAAGCCAATGCGGGAGCTGCAGCTTCTGCCGCACTTGCTGCAAGTGTGGTCCTTGTTGATTACTACTGGGGCAGCAGTGGTAGGCTGGGTTCTCTGCTGTTTGCGGCTCTTCCTTTCCTCACGCTGGATCTCTCTCTTCTCCTTAGCCTGCTTGATGCCAGTTTTGACATTTGCACGCCAGCTAGAGCGATCGGAGGTTTCTCTTTCGAGATCTGCTGGGTTGATGTTACAAGACTTCAGATCCCTCTTGCAGACATCCTTGTAGCGCAGGGCTGGTCGTCCGATTGGCCGTGTTCCAGTGGCGAGCTCGCTATAGAGGATGTCCTTTGGGATGCGGCCATTGTCCATCCTGCATACATGTCCGAGCCAGCGTAGGCGCCTCTGGGAGAGGGTGGCGAACATGCTTGACATGCCTGCCTTGGCCAGAACATCTGCGTTGGAGATGCGGTCCTGCCAGGTGATGTCGAGGAGTCGTCTGAGGTTGCGCATGTGGAAGGCGTTCAGTCTTCTTTCTTGGTGCATGTACAGGGTCCAAGTCTCACTGCCATACAGAAGGGTGCTCAGCACGCACGCTTGGTACACCTTCATTTTTGTGTTGAGGAACAGCATGCAGTTATCCCACACACGCTTCGATAGGCGGGCCATGGCGGTTGCTGCTTTGCCTATCCTCGCGTTGAGCTCGGCATCCAGGGATAGGTTGCTGGAGATTGTGGAGCCAAGGTATGTGAATTTGTTCACCACCTCCAGAGTGTGATCGCCTATGGTAATTGTGGGAGCGGTGCTGATATCCTGACCCATGATGTTGGTCTTCTTGAGGCTGATGGTGAGGCCAAACTCTGTGCATGCCTTTGCAAAGAGATTGATGAGTCGCTGAAGGGCGCCTTCTGTGTGAGCAGTGAGGGCGGCATCATCAGCAAAAAGCATCTCCCGGATGAGGACCTTGCGCACCTTGGTCTTTGCTCTAAGGCGGGCAAGGTTGAATAGGTTCCCGTCGCTCCGTGTGTGGAGGAAGATGCCATTTTCGGACTCACTGAAAGCGTAGCTCAGGAGCAGGGAGAAGAATATGCCGAAGAGTGTCGGGGCCAGGACACACCCTTGTTTCACTCCGCTCATGATTGGGAAGGGGTCCGAAGATGCTCCGTCATACTGAACAGTGCCAGACGTGTTGTTGTGGAATGACTTGACCATCTTCAGAAGCTTGATGGGGCATCCAATCTTGTGGAGGAGGGCGAAGAGACCAGATCGACTGACCAAGTCAAACGCCTTAGTCAGGTCGATGAAGGCGAGGTACAGGGGACGTCGCTGTTCGTGGCACTTTTCCTGCAACTGCCTGAGGGAGAACACCATGTCGATGGTTGATCGCTTGGCTCGGAACCCACACTGTGACTCGGGATACACGCGGTCAGCAAGTACCTGCAGCCGGTTGAGGACTACACTCTGGCGAAGGCTTTTCCCACAATGCTGAGGAGGGAGATTCCCCGATAGTTGTTGCAGTCGCTGCGATCGCCCTTATTCTTATAGAGCGTGACAATCTTTACATCCCTCCTGTCTTGGGGTATCAATCCCTCTTCCCAGCACTGTAGCAAAAGCTCATGGAGGTGTCCAAGGAGGGAGCTCTCTTTTGCGGCCTTCACAACCTCTGGTGGGATTCCGTCACTGCCTGGTGCTTTCCCGCAGGACAGTGAATCAATGGCATTTCTGAGCTCCTCGATGGTGGGTGGCGAGTCAAATTCTTCCATGGTGGGCAGTGGGGTGGTGTTCTCCATGGCTGCGTCAGTAACGACATTCCCTCTAGAGTACAACTCCCCATAGTGCTCAACCCATCTCTCCATCTGCTCCTTACGGTCCTTGATGATGGCGCCTGAGGTGGACTTGAGGGGTGCGGTTTTGGTGACACTAGGTCCAAAAGCTTTCTTCATCCCCTCATACATGGCACGGGTGTTTCCGCAGTCTGCAGAGGTCTGGATGTCATTGCAAAGCTTCAGCCAGTAGTTTTTGGCGCACCTGCGGGTGACCCTCTATAGGCGGCCAGTGTTTTCTTGCAGGGCTTCTTCTTGTACTTGAGAAGCGCAGCACCCTTGGCAGCTAAAGCAGGCTCCATAACTTCGATCCCGGCCTCGAACCAGTCCTCGTTCTTCCTGGCTCTCTTCTCGAAGGTGTCTGAGGCGGTCTTGTATACTGCATCACGGATAAAGTCCCAGCGTGCTGTGGCACTGTCTGTGGGGCAGACTTCCAGGATCTTGTCAATAGTCTTAGCAAAGCATTTGCGCAGCTCAGGCTTTGAGGCTCTGGCCGTGTCGATGCGAGGCCGGCTCTTCTGCTTGGAGTGGTGGATCCGTCTGGGTCGGAGACGCACCATGCTGCCGACCAGGGAGTGATCGGTGTCGCAATCGGCACTGTGGTAACTGTGCGTGAGGAGAACGTGGTTCAGCATGGTCCTTCTAGTAATGACGAGGTCCAGCTGGTGCCAATGCTTTGACTTGGGATGTCGCCAAGACACTCTGTGGTGGGGCTTGGTAGAGTAGAAGGTGTTGGTGATGGCGAGGTCATGGAAGGAGCAAAGCTCAAGTAGCCGCTGTCCGTTCTCGTTGAGCTTGCCAACTCCAAAGTGTCCGATGCAACGTGACCAGGAGGTGTGGGCTGCGCCTACTCGGGCATTGAAGTCTCCGAGCAGGAACAGGTTTTCCTTCGCTGGTATCTCTCTAATCCTTGTCTCGAGCTCCTCATAGAATGCATCTTTAGCCTCGGCTGTGGAACAGAGTGTGGGGGCGTAGACGCTAAAGATGTGTGCAGGTCCTGAGGAGGTAGTGAGGCGGAGTGAGAGGATGCGTTTGGTTCCCTGTGAAGGAGGTTCGACTGATTGTAGGAGGGAGTTGCGAACTGCGAAGCCAACTCCGTAGAGTCGGTGCGCATCTGACTCCAGACCTTGCCAGAAGAACGTGTAGTCCTTCTCCTTGAGACTGACACGGAAGCAAGGCGTGTCTCCTGGAGAGCGGCGATGTCGATGTTCCGCTTGGACAGCTCGCGGTCGATGATGGCGGTTTTCCTGGCGTCGTCTACTTTCTGAAGGTCGTCAAATAGGCCAGGACACATTGTTCTGACGTTCCAGGTTGCCAGCCGCAGGGCTGGTGGTTTCTTTTCCTTTCGTTGTTTGCCTGGTGCTCAATTTTACAACAAGCCTGTCGATTTTGTCTAAGCTTCACGCACCCGATGAAGCAAGCAAGTTGTGGCGGGGTAGTACCTTATTGCCCGGGGGCTGCCCGGGTTGAGCCGGGCGGTAACTTCCCATTGGAGTCAAAAGACTCCTCCCACCGTCGAGAGCAACCCCTAGCGCCCGGCTCTACGCCAAACGAGCCTGGGCTTATAACTGGTGTCTGCTGCTCCCCGTGTTGAGTCTTCGCTGAGACGGCGAAGTTGGAGTGACCTCTCCAGGTGCAGGCCTGGGCGGGTGGTATGGAGATCCTAGAGTGCCCAGTGCCAGGATCCCCCTCTCGGCATTACTGGCAGACTCCGGCGGAAAGGCAAGCCAATACGGCCGGTGCCAGTGCAGCTGCAGGAGGTGCCAGAAGGCATCGCAAAGCTCAGCCAACTGCCTACGGGTCTCCGTACCAGATTTTCTATCTGGGTTGACTCCCATAGCCTTTGACCAGCCAAGGTCAACCTGCAAGGCAGCAGGAAACTCGTGGATGGCGGGGTCGTTCATTTCCCGTGCAGATACGAAGCATCTGCCCACTGCCAATTCGTGTTGCAGTTACATATACATATAAAGTCAATAGTCAATGAAACATATGTCTCTAATAGACTTCTGTAGAGGGGTCCTGACTATGGGCAAGTTTGGGCACATTTTAAGAACTCGCTTGTTTTTAGGACTGTTCTGTATCTTGACCAGTATGTACAAGGCTTTGTCTAAAATTGTTCTTTGTATACGTTTGGAATATTTTTGTGAAGTATTTAACGTTTATGTAGTTGTTTCATATAAAATGCATATGTTTAAAGCTACTCTTTAATGGGATATGTTAGTTTACATGTTAATGCATGTTTACATGTTTGTATCAATTTACTCTGAATATGTTTGACCTTGAACATTTAATTTTCTTTTTGTTTGTTATGAAAGTGACTTTTTTTCGCAATATTGTTTCCTTAAAAAGAATTTGGCGATCAATGATTTGGGGCGTCTATTCTGCTTGGCTCTCTAAGACGAAGCAAAAGTTCAATATTATTAATAATTTGTAAATCTTTGCATCGTTAAAGGCGTTTTATGATATTAAGGCCTAACGATTAATTCTCGTATCAATTTACAAATTTTATTTGATTTACTCTTTACGGATTACTTAAACTGTTTTAAAATAAAATCTCAGTAATTACTTTTTAAACCTAATAATATAGTAATTTGTTTTAAACTTAACTGATACAAGGATATAGTGTGCGTACATATTTCAAAAGATAAACACGAACCATCTTAATTTGAAATTAAATATGAAAACAGAAAACATAAAACCATTTTAACTTTGACAAAACAGATGGTATGTGGAAAACAAATGTCGTAAAGAACTTTCCAGCGGCTGGAGCAGGTGCGTTCGTGCACCTGTGTTGTCTTACTTCACAAAGAAGGAGCAAAGTTTGTCAAGTCCGACTTTTGGATGTGTTGCGTTTTATTAAAATAAGTTTTATCATGCCTCAGAACTTAATATATTCATAGATAATATATCTGCGTGTAAGTTTACGCAGATTAAAGTCCATTTAGTCAGTAAAATGGTTATATCCATAATTAAATAAGAAACATACATTTCTTTTTATAATTATATTTTTCCATTAAATATATCTTTATATAGCCTTCTGCCGACACATTATTGCTTACGTGTCGTAAAAAGAGTTCTTTATTATAGTAATGCATGGTTAAACAGTACAAGAACACAACATAGAGAACCGGATTTTCGGTAGAGCAATCGGTAGAAAGGAAGCGTTCCTGGTCTCAAACTTGGCTTCATAATATGAAGTAAACCTATGTGTGCATTCTGATTTGCAGTGCTAACCATACGATAAAGCATAAATTCCTATGTACCCCAATCTTGTAATATAAAAAGTGTAAAACTGAAAAAAGTGTCAAATAAATGCCATACCTGTGACTGCTGGAATAATTTAAAGGTTGCTACCTCAACAAAACACCGGAGACTGTACTCCACTCATTCACACCAGTGTTTTAGATGGAGTTGTTTAACACTAAACACTTAAAACATATGCAGTGCCGCATTCACTGTGAGAACACGTCTTATACCTGACATGGTAGGATACGCTGCTACATTATTCTAGAAATGAACCATCTTCCGAATGCTATCATCTTATGTATGTATTTTACGTAATTGTATTTCCACTGCTTACAGTTCCGGAACAGCTTACCACACGCTCCTATTATATTGAATGGAATTGTGTAATCTCTGACACGCAAACATTCTGTAACAAGCAAGAGAACTAAATAACGATGCAAAAACAATCTCTAAAGATGATGAATGAGCAAAACAATAATTTTGCGCCATCAGCTTGGTCTTTGATCTGTTTCTGTTTTACTGATCAGCTTTCAAGCGAAATATATTGGGTATTTAATTGTATTTGCTTAAGTTGTACGTTTATGATATTTATAAAATTGTATAAAGATATAAAAATGTGGGCACCGATAAATGTACAATTCTTTTTTTCTCTCTAATTTCAAATCAAATCTTTATCACCATGCAATATGTTTGTGTATCCTGGCTTTTAAATTAATAATAATAGGATAGGGTTCGATGTAAAAGGTACAAGTTCGTGTCGAATGTTTGATTTATTTAAAAACAACTATAAATAATCCGTTAGTACTTGATCTGTTTCTAGACCTTGTTCTAGATCCTGGTCTAGATCGTATTCTAGATCGTGCTCGGCAAATAAACCAATAAGCAACAAAAATACATTTTTATTTAACATCATTTATACAACCACATACATGTACATAATACAATCACATATATTACAGAATCACATATATTTATATTCAGGCAATGGATCCATTTAATGGATATCTCTCTGCTGACAAACCATATATAAAATTAACATGGATTATATCTTGAGATCAGTGGCCGAGATAACAGTGCAACAATAAAAACATGTAAAACATTATTCATTTATAAATCTAATAATTAAACAGTAAATAAACATGTGCATCTATGTTTTACAATTACATACCAGTTGTGGACCAGGCATCTAGCCAAACATGACAGCTCTCTATAGACTCACACTTCGGTGCAGTGCCGGATTACATGCTGTAAGTAAAAGGATGTATGAGCATTCCAAATAGAAATGGTGATAGAACCAAAGACCATTACAGTTAAATTTTAGAATACAATACAGGCAGCTATCTTTAATTCAAGCATTTCAAATTAACAAAGACAATAACTCAAATGACGCTTGGCTCATTTGCAACAACAACAACAATACCTGTTGACAGACCGAACATCACTCACCTCTTACAATGGCTGAGCACCCTTAAAACTTTATTTCATAGTAACCAAAGTTAAAATAATTAAAACTGAAAATGTAAGAACATTCCCAATGGAAACTTAAAAAGGACTTAGAAACAATACTAGTCAAATTACCAAAAGCGCGCGGTTCTATAAATAGAACAAGACGATTAATTGAATATTTAAAACACCACATCGTCCTCACTATATAACGAACCTTATAAAAACCACTGGCATATATTTTTATTCTGAACATATTTTCTGTAGAGTATAAATATTACCAAATTCTATTTTAGATTTGTTTAGTTTGTATATTTATTATGAATTTCTCTGACATAAAAATGTTAATTGGAACTCCTTCCCTCCATTTTATGCATAAACATCATTCGCAACACTTGCAGTTTATGTGACCGCAGTTATTAATCATATTCATTGCAATACCTAATTCGAGACGACAAAAGATTGCCTAGTATTTGCAATAACACTGCTAACGGAAAATCAAAATCATATTTATACGCTATCCTCTAGGAAAACGATGTCGCACTTGAAAATCGTTGGATCTTATCAAGCCCAGTTATCAAGCCTTATCGGCGACAGTTAGGATCTCTAAAAAGTCAAATGTAAGAATAATCGGGCTTCTCTGGCATTTCACTCTTTGTCGTCCGCTGACATTTCCATCAATAAAAAAAATCAGAAATGAATTTATTCATATTTGAACGAAACAGATAGGAAATAGAAAAATAAATACGAAAATAATCCTGCAAAGCGGCACACCCGATTGCATGGGGGTTAACTCCATTAGGAATACTAATTGTTAGAGAAAAAATATTTTAGCGACTCAAACGTTAAACGAGATCAGATAGGGGATTATTTTGCAGATGCAAATGGGAATCTTATTTGTTTCTCAGGGAAAACTGAGGTTGAATTACCCGTATGTGAAGCATATACATGTATATGAAGCAAAATATAATTTTTAAAAAATGACATTATCTTTAGAGAAAACGACCTACTCTAGGAAATATCTTTGGTTAATTTTTAATTCGTATAGCAATAGAAAACTCTTAGACGCTAAAGTAAACGAGATAAAACTCATTTGATAAGTTTATTGTGTGAAAAAAACATAAGATCTAAATTAGCGCTGTTTTGATTATAAGTCCGTAAATTTACAAATATGCACACTTTATTAAAAGAGATAACGAATAGAACAAGGTTGTGTAGATATTATTAAATGTTCTCTGGTTTGATAATGATTCTTATTGTTCTAGAATAAATAACAAATTTCATACCATTATGAAGAAGTTTATTTATATCATTGTTTACAGACCTGAGAGTTATAAATATCCACAATAATCTCACTTTGAAATTTAAAGACAAACCAAAATAGACATTGCGTTAAATAATTTTCACAGTTTCAGTAGGTTGTTTATGAAAATAATTAATATAAAGTGTTTTGGATGCTTGTCTTTTTATTTCAATTTGTCCTGCTCTTTAAATGGATCATAAGGTGTGTTATTTAAAGCTATGGTGTCGCCTGGAGCAGACTTAAGACACACGAAGTATATAGAACTATAAAGTTGATTGATATATAGGGATATTTAATGCACACAACACGAGCTTCCTTATGTGACTTAACAAAAGCAGAAGCACAGTGTTAAGGATCCGGCTTTTTGGTGCATTCTGTTAAGTTGACACAATCCCATCATGCTTAGGAATTGTTTCAATAAAACTAGTCGGTCTCTTTTGCCAACTGACCGTTAAAGTAACTATTCGCTTTGCTCTGTTTGTTTTATGACTCGGATTTGTTCTTACTTCTACATTTTGCTAGGAATAGTACACCTTTGTCTTGTGCCTTTTAATTTTTTTTGATATATGTTGTAATGCTCATAGAACTTTGTCATATTATCTTTTATCTGTCTGACGTTATGCGCATATCAATGCACTCACATAGTCAACAAGTTAGATGTCTATGTCTATATATCTATATTAAGTTTAATCTTGGTGCATTTTTTTCTTACTGTTTTGAATGCATCGATTAAGAAGAAATTGATAAAATAAAATAAAGATTTAAACGTACATTGCATCGAGAAGAAGTGACAACATACGCATACGTACTTTGTATTTAGCATAGTACATAGTATTTATTTTAATATATTAGAATGCATACCAATACAAAACATAAGAACACATTTTCATTTGGACAATTGTATCGACTTCATTATTTACAATGCGATAGTGTGCCTGCCTTCGTGAATAAATAGAAAATAACTTTAATTTTGGTAAAGTCAGATGATATTTCATAAGGTAATATTTGTTGGAAGAAATGCTTCACTCATCGGAGCAGGTGCATTCGTGCAGATTTTAATATATTTAACAAGTCACATCCTAAGTTTGTTGGATCTGTTTTGTGTGTGTTGCGTTCAACTTAATTAACATTTTCGGGAGCTTGCCTCAAAACGTATTTGTTAAAGAATATGTTCGTGACATTATACGCAATTAAATTTATATTAAGTACAGTAAAAGTGACTGATTGATATTTAAAAAGGCATTTTCCCTAAACATTAAAACAATTGCCTTTTTTAAACAATCTATATACAATGTCATGAAAATGAAATGTCATTTTATAAAATCGACGTCCTTTTTAATTTGGCGTAGAGTGCTTTTTTACTCCTACCCGATATGTCACTAGTTCAGAAGTATATGATTATAGTTTTTTTTTGCAATTACACATATGCTTGAATTGTCACATTGTCGGTAACACAAGGACAGCTTATTGCCAACGCATTGTTGTTAATGCCTCGAATGTAAAGTGAGTAGCAATTATTTTTGTAACAAAATAAGGCATAAGTATAGAACACTTATAAAGGGTTTACTTTTAAAGGATTTTCAAAAAAAATGTAAAACTAGCATTTTCCAGGTTTAGACGCCCACTTAACCAATTGTGAATGTAATGATTCTTTCAGTCAGGTCGAACACACAATAAATCACACATATGCTTTCTGTATTATTCATTTTCTGGCCTTAGAAATATTTTTGCTAAATGGTGATAAACTCGCATAGCAGTGTTTAAAATGAGCTGTTAGTTAATTGTGCTTTGTTCTTTATGTCAAAATATCATAAAATATCAAAGCAGCACATATGTGTACTTTAACACCCTTTGTTTTTGCTTTGGTACTGAATCGAGGAATTTGGTACCTGTAATCGATGCAAGACCCATTAACACCTTAAATCTCTGTATCGTTTACCTCAATCATGATAAAAATATTGCATCAATATGAACAATATTACTATTATATCATCAATACTGAAATTAGCTTGAAGTAACGTTTTGAGAGATATATGTTACATATAAAATTTAGTTTGAATGCTTTTGATTATAAGTATGAAATGATTTTCCGAACTTCCAACTGGCACTCCTTGTACTCCGCTAGCGGTGTCTTGTTACTGAAATGTATTTGAAATATTTCAAACATATAAAAGCCAACAACACAAGTATTTCATATGGAAGTCTACTACGCTTGTATCACATGCTATGCTGGTACACATGTATAACATACATGTATGAGAACTTGCATTACATATATAAGCTCACTACGCTTGCATGACATATGAAAGCTCACTACGCTTGCATTACATATGGAAGCTCACTACGATTGTACTACATATGAAAGCAAAGAACACACGTATAACATATGGAAGTGAAAACTCAGTACGCCTGTATAATATATGGATGCTAACTACGCTAGTGATACATATGTAAGCTTACTACATGTACGCTTGTTTTAGATATGGTAACTTACAACGCTAATATTACATACGGACGCTGACTTTGTCGGTTTCAATAATGAGCTTACTATGAGTGTGCATGTATTACATAATGAAACTTTCTACGTCTTTATTATATATGAAAGTGTATCACGCGTTTATCCGACATAGAAGCTTTATACTCTTGCATTACACATGGAAACTATCCTCTTTCGTAAGATATTTCTTGAAAAATTGTTGGGTGTTGCATGTAGACATTCTTTAACATGAAATAGACCGACATAATAATGCAAAAGCAATCTTCGAAAGATGATGAATGAGGAATATATCAATTTGACATTATCTTGGTCTTTGATCTTTTTCTGTTTTCTGGATTAACCATCAAAGGTTTTGTCTTAAGCCTACGCTTATGTCATATAATGTTTAAGTGCAACAAGTAAGCTTACCCATTTACCTATATATCTTTTGTACATTTTGTTAGGCTTGGTTAATTAATTTTTTATGTGTACGAGTCGCACTTGAAAATTGATTCCAGCTTTGAAACGTTCATTGTGCTTTTTGAAAGATTGTTATTTGTTTTGGTCGTATTGCTGTGAGAACTCTTCTTGAAAAGACAGTTTGGTTTTTGTTTGTTTATATTTGTAAAAATGTATTTACCTTGTTTTTTTCCTGTAGAACGTCATGAGCTTGTTTACATTACTTATATTTTATAAGCAACCCACCCAGTTTAATTCATAAATACGGCGTTTCATATCTGTAGATCTTATTGCATTCATAAATATACTGTCACTGCAAAACTTTAACAAGCACGCAATTAGCTTAATATATGCCATACCAAAATTTAAATGCACATGAGTTAAAATATGGTAACTTTCTCTCCGGAAATTCTATAATTTGTTTGATATTTATTAAACTATCAAAGCTTAGAACTTAGGCATTTATTTGATTCAATATTCGAGATATACACATATGCATGTACGAATCTATATTTGAGATAAATAAAGATTTTAAGGAAACACGGACACTGTTCATCTTCCCCATCATCATGATCATTAACTGACTTATAATAACCTTTTTTCCAAATTCCTTTTAATTGTCTATATAGCTTGACAATTCCCCATTTTCTACTTTTACCGATTTTATCTGACAAATCGTCTCTTTTGCACCAACAAGTGTGTATTCTTTACACATGTCATTAGTGAAGTATATATATTAATGATCTCTTATTTATTCAAGAGTTTTTTTTTTATTTAATATAAGTGCCTTTTATTGGCAAAATATCAGCAAAAGCGACAACAAAAACAACAAACAACAACAACAAAAATAACTAACAACAACAAACACTCTATCCATCCATTTCTTGAATAACCATCATTCGTATCATTTTATATGTCTGCAAATGTTCGCCATAATGTCCAATTCGAACAGACAATGGATGTCCTTGTATTCATTTGTGATAATGCTCCTAATGGGAAATCAAATTTGTTTCTTATATGTTTTCAGAGAGGAGTATAATGACACCCTCAAAATAAGCGGATCATATCGCAGTCTCTGTGACAGTTGAGACCTCTGATGAATAAAATGATTTATCGAGTTTCTCGTTTTCGAACTTCATCGTCCGTTGATATTTCCCTTATGAAAGCTCCCGAGATACAAGTAATATAAATATAATACATGAACGATAACGGCTTGAAAATAGAAACAACAACAACAACAAAAACAACATCAACACAAACACCATGTAAATAGGTGGCATGGTTGAATCCTATCTTATTAATTGTTGTTTTATTTTTCGGAGTAAACCCGGTTCAAATGGCAGGTTGAAATTTGGCTCATTGTTCAAGTTCGACATATTTACAGTTTTCTCAGTTTATCGTTAATTGTAGTTTTGTTAAGGGAAACGTGGTGTCCTTCTATTAACTCTACTCTGTATTTGCTGAACACACAACAACAATATCTCTTTTTTCAGTTGATTTTAACACTTTTCTTTCAATGTTGACATTTTTGGTTTGCTCTCCAACGGAAATAAAATGCGGACCTCCACGCTAAAGTGCGTTTAAAGGAGACAATTATTTAGGGGAGATAAAACATGTCATTAAACAGGACTTTACAAGAACGACAGCGATTTGATTAACATTATTTATAATTATATTTATACTATTTTCCGTTTGATCGAAATGAGAATATCCGCTTATAGTCTTAGTTGATTTTGTTGGGAAAACTTAAATAGCATTTAAAATATGAAAGAAAGGCTCTAAACATAAATGTCGCAGATTTGTAAGAAGAATCGAACTTTGCAGGGAAAAACAAACTCGGTTATGGGCCTATGTCTTTTTATACGAACAGCACAAGGGATATTCTGATTTAATAAATTTATATAAATACTGTTGATTGCAAATATAGAAAAAATGCCTAAGAAATCTGCTTTTTTCAATAAAGTATAATTTATAAATTAATTTTAGAATAGTGCTGTTTTGATTAAAACACATACTTTTTTGAAGCTATTTTCACTTTGTGTCCGTTCAAAATGTAATGACAAAACACATATTTATAACGAAAATCACACTTAAATAGTTATTTTATTATGCATATTGCGAATAGAAAAATAAGAAGAGGTCCTATGAGATTTACAACAAATATTGAAATTTTAACTACCACTTAACACATGCATATAATGAAGCTGTAAACGTGACAAAAACAGTAAGACGATACATTATACAAAACAACAACAATAACAACAAACAACAACAAATAAACAGACAAAACAAACGACAATCACCACCTCAGAACGGTCATCGCCTGTTTTGGTACTGGTTCTTAAGAAGTTTTATAAAAGAAATAACACATTTTTTTTCACCATTTCTGAGAAGTAGTTTTATTATATCCTTGAGCAAAACTTATTTTCTTTAAGCCATGTTTTAGACTCACTGCATTAATTACTAATATTAAGAAAGAAATCTTTCCGGGTGTCTTTTAAGGCAAAAAAGGATGAACACCATCTTAAATAATCCAAAACATTTTAAGTAGGCTACGTTTAAAAATAATTAAAATGTAATTATTTTTCAGATCGCATTATTTTAAGTAATACCAATTTATTCTTCATATGACACTAAACCTGCACGAATTACTTAAAAATGAAATTGTATGCGTCCATAAACACACATTATTTATTTGGAAGGACAGATGTAACTATAAATTAATATTTTAATGGCAGTAAGTAATATATCCTTGAAGCAGTCATGTCCGTGCAGATAGTAATCAAAGACATACTCCTCAATAAGAATATATGACAAATTCCTATGAGCATTGCAACATATACCAAACCCTGAAATGACGTAGGACACAGGTATTCACATGCAAGCCAAATGCGTCATTCAACTAAAAGAACAAACCTAACAGCAACCCCCTTGGAACGGTCAATCGGCAAAAAGGACCGACTGGGATGCAGTCTTATAAGTTTGCATTTATACGCTTTTCTTTAAAGCAAAAGTACATTGCATAAAGAGAGAACAGTTAAAGAAGAGCTAATTTAAATATAATTAAGTAACCATTTTATTTCCACAAAGTTAACAAACTTTAAACAGCCAGTGAAACCGTATTTATCAGGATGGGCACGCATAAACACACTAGAGATGACTAATTGAGCAGTAAATTAAAACAGCCACTAGTTTCAATGATGTCCCATTTTATAGTTCTTAATGGAGGTTCATTAAACCTTACGATTCCGTAAGCCATACTTTCTCAGAAATCACTTAAACAACCAGACCAGACTTTATACATTCGATTTGATGTCTAATTTCTTATAGCTGTATTCTTAAGGAGAGCATTTATGTAGTGAAATAAAAAAAGAAAACGTAAAAATCTCTTTTGGCTAAATTTAAGCTCGAATTTCCTGTGTGTATACAAATAATAATGCAACAAAACTCCTTTTATACAAAGATACGGGCATGAGGCACTTATATATTAAATTTAAGTGCAACAAAAACGCTCGTGTCTAAACCAAGCTAGAAGGGATATGTTTTGCACCCCTATATATTTCGGAAATTTATTATTCTTTCTTAATGGAGGTGCATTTTGTTATGGACGTGTCTTCAATAAATATTGAAATAGTTTAAGTATATTTTAATTTATATTTCCAGGAAAAATCACCCATCTTTTAAAATTATAGATATATCACTTAAATGTTGTTTTGATTTAGTCCACGGCCATTTTAAGCTTGACGGTAAAGAGAGCTACACCAATATCTGTTCGCTTTTTTACTGGCCGCAATTGCTCAAGTGGAAGAACGTCGGCTTGCGGATCAGGAGGTCGTTGATTCAAACCAAAGACTTTAAAGTTGGTAGTAGTGGCTTCCCTCCTAAAGCTCGGTGCTAAGGGAACAGAACTACGCTAGACTCGTCGGTGTCATTATAATGGACTGGCCGGGTTCAGTCCCTGAGCACCTCATACATGTAAGTGCATCTGTGCTATAATGATAGAAATATCGATGCACTGTAAATGCCGGCAAACGTTCGCGAAGTTTGATATTTCACAGCACTGCTTTGATAGAGGAACATCCGTACCTTTAGACGATCTCCGAGAAGTGGAAAATTCTCAGCGTCGTAACGTCAATACTGAAAATACGTTTCAATGGATATCATTTAAGTGATGATTATAAAATGATTAAAAGCTCAAGCAAGGACTTCCGACCCCTATTGACCACTCTACCAGAGACTGTTTACTGAAATGTATTTTAACTGTTTAAGTCAAAAAGATGATGAATATAGGTGAACATAGTTTTGTATCATTTTGAGTCTTTGATCGGTTTCTGCTTTCTTGATCAGCTTCTAAACGTTTGCAAAATGAACGTATTATCATAATATGTGTTACGCACATCGTAAGAGCCTAAGCGTTGTCTTTTTCTTAATGGCATGATTCTCTCTTTCTTTGGTCATTTCAGCCAGCTTCTAAAAGATTGCCATATGGAAAAGAAAACAGCAACAACGAATATGTGATTTTAAAACTATTTTACCAAGGGTGTCGTATATATTGTACATATATTGAAAGTACTTTATAGTTCATTATAGAGTTGTTTTGTTTGTATATTGTATTCTGTTATCGGTTTTAACTACCAATGAGTGTGCTTGCTGTTGGTCATCACACCTTGATGGTATTTTTATTTACATTGTTCGTTTGTGATACCAACTTGCAGAACTTCAGGAAGTGCGAGGCTGGAGCCCTCCGCAAACCAGGTTTAAGCACAACAGTCAGATTTTGACCAACTGTTTTTTTCTTTTTGTGTGTAGTGTCAAATTTATATTTAGTTTGTATGCCTTTATCAAGTTGTAGTACACATTATAATATTTGGGGTGGTTCTCAGAGAACCTTCTCATTTTTCTATTCTTTTGTGTACTGTTATAGACACACTATGTATTGCTGTTTATTTTAAATCCAAAATAATATAAATGTTAATATATCTTTAATACTTATTTCTTTTTTCTGTTTTCGTTATTTTAATCCGAACTTTATCATTTTAGTCATCTAAAGACATCATCAATATTTGTTATAGGTACTCACATGTACATATCTAAAATTTCTCTGTTTAATTTTTCATTGAGACTTTCAAACAAAGTATTATCACCGTACATGCATGTTTGTACTCTGAACAGATTCTAAAAATATTCATATTGCATATACCCCCTTCTTAAATATATTTTATTGTAAAGGGAAGCCGTGGCGTAGTGGTAGAGTCGCCGACTTTTAACTCCTCTGACCGCTTAGCCTATCACCGCGAAACTCGTTCAGATTCTTCCTCCACCAAAATAGCTGGACGTCGTTATAATGATCATAATAGGTCTCTGTGATGTATTTCTACAACACAACAAAACAAAACATTTTATTGTAAAACAGTGTATGTATTTTTGTGAGCACCATCCCCTTCAAAGACTTGTATCGAATAAACTGGTAAATATTTAAAGAGGTTACCCGTGGCTGAAAGGATATTGTTGCCGCCTTGATACTTCTCTGACTCCGTTTATCCATAACGCGTCGTTACGTTATTCGTTAATGCAAGGCGGTCTTCCATCTGACCTGCCTTGCGTTGATGGTTCTTACTAGATGTTTGTCTAGGTTCAAAATTTGGCTTACATGATCATTGCGCCTCTACGGTGTATCTTTGAAAAAAACAACAACAAAAAACAACAACAACAACAACAAAAAAAAAACACCCCAAAAGCAACAACAATGAAAATGAGAATATATAAGTGCATGGTACGAAGGAGTTTTTTTTCTGTAAAAGTTTCGTATCTGTTCTTTGTAACTAATACTTTACTCTTTTATTAATATTTCTTACGAACGTAATACTTTAAATAAAATATTATCTTTAAGAACACTTTATTGGTTTTGGCTTAGCGTGCAAGCTGATAGTAAATGGAATTGCTATATATCTTGTATGCCATTCTATATAAATATGATGCATTCCAAATGAACGGAATATATCGTGATTTAGCATTTTTGACAATCAGAATGTCAGATGAGTCTGATGTTGGACAAGTCGGAATGTTCTTAGCCATTCTAATCTTTTTGTCAAAGGCAGTCGACGATGTTCAAACTAACGTAACATTAGAATATATACTTTACAAGCAGTGGGTTGGTGGTTCTGTAAACATGTATAAGCTTCAGTTAGATCTGAATGAATACCGAACCTGGTAGCTCAATCGATAGAGCGTCAACTCCAAGTACGGGAGGCCCCAGGTTCGATCCTGGGTCGCGACATACCAAAATTGTTAAAATGGTGGTGGTATAGCTCCCTTGCTAACGTTCAAGCAAATATAAGGGTAGTTCCTCGATTGGTTGGTCCGGTGTCAGGATAATGTGACTGGGTGGGGTATCATGCAATGTGTTCGTGGCATGCTGTACACAGCGAAGGCAGCACTCTATCTGCTTCAAGTGGACACCATTTCCTGATAACTGAAATACTGTTGGTGGGACGATAAACCCAATAGACATAAGCATATAAATACATGTATGATCATACACAAGCTTAAGTTCTTTATTGACACCATGATGTACACCGCTAATAGATAATATTTATGAGTGTATGCATTTTATGCTTTGCACTTGTTGATGTGAAAATTTGGCTCAATGCAAATCTACCAATTACCGGCTTTCCTGTCTATTTGTTGATTAGTCGATCGTTATAAAATGATTATCCAAAGCTATAGTAGTTATCTTTGAAGGAACAATCAAATCAACACCAACTAATTTTCTAATTTTCAAAGAGAGATTCTACACAAGTCTGTTCGCATTAAGTTGGTAAATACAGGCTAAAGTTAGACGTTTAAAGTCAATATATGGCAAACGATATGCCATCAGCAGAGAAAATTATATTTTTGAGATTAGTATCGATGGTCGCATTCCATTTGTTAACAATACACAGATAGGTTGTAGCCTGTAGTAAAGAACTGATGCGGTAATAAAACAAACAGGGTATTTTTATATATGATTATTTAAAGATAAATACTTTGGATACGAAAGTGCGTAAAAAAAGAAAACTATGCGATTACCTATTGACATATTTAAATCAACATGTTTTTTCTTTCGCATTTTTAAACATTGGGCATATTTTGCAGTTGCAAACGGAATAGTTTATCAAACTTGTGGGTGTTTTTGATTTCTTAATCGCGGATGTTTTTTTTCTCCTCAAAATATGCAATAAAAATGTTGCATTTCCTCGTAAAAACATTTTGAAAATAGATGATTATAACGTTTATGAATTAAGCTTTATATGCATCTGGACAGAGAATGCCATTCGTTAAACAATATTTTTTTAAAAGTTGGCTTATCATAAAATGCACTCATAATGATTATCAATGATTCAACCCTAGTATACTTATATTGCGAATTAAAGCCTCCAGCAGTTAGATTTTAGACGTTTATTTGTTCAAACATTCGTATGCACTCAACCGATACAGGTGTATCTGGCGAGCTTAGATGCCACACCTGTTGCGAATAGGGCCTGTATAACAAGCCACCTACGGAGTTAGAACGTGATCATAAGAACATTTAATGGGCCTTACACCATGTTCCTATTTTACAGATAAAGGGCAGCTGTAGAGCATATTAGACGATTGATGTTGTAATAGAACATATTGATTAGTTTTACATCTCATTAGATAAAACAAGATGAAATGTTTGATTTGCGTAAAACCTAATTAAGAGCATGCTTAAGAAAGGGCGCTTACATTCTGCTAATTCTAAATATGTTCGATGTAAATATCTTGAAATATGCCTTTTTCTTTGCTACATCCTCGTTTATTTGATCAAACCTGATGATTTTTTTGTTGCTTCGATGCATCTTTACCTAACTTCGAAATGCTTAAAATCATAGAAATGTCCATGCGCTGGTTTCCAACAGATCATCTCTGATAAGAAACGCAAACACCAATAAAGATTATTTGTATCACAGTTCAAACAACAAAATCTCGTAATAAAGGAGATATGCCTACGTCTTATCTAAATATTTTGTTAAAACTACGGAAAAGGATTCTGCCCGCCAGCACTTATGTTGCAAATAACACTTTTATCAATAAGGTTGAATATTTACTTTTTTTGCAAACATTCGAAATCAATTATTTAGCCCCATTGTAATCTGGAAAGATAAGGCGGCAAACACTGCGGATACGTCCCGTATAACCGCCACCAATGGAGTAAGAAATTGATCCTACGAAGATTTACAGGTAGTTACCCAAGACTTCACGATTGATGTTACTGCACATCTTTTCTATATCTTATAAACCTAATAAAATGTTTGGTTAAGGAGTCGTATAAAACCTGAAAAGCATAGTACAGCACACTGATATTTTTAAATTTTAAAACAAAGGCTGAAATATGTGCGATGTGTTAATCTTTAACATCGATCTTGAAAGAACATCGTGGTGTTTAGAATATCTATACGCATCTTTACCTTAACAACGAGTGCTTATACTTGCATAACGTTGGTTATTCAGTCAAAACTGCGAAAGAACGCAGACACCATTAACGTTTGCAAGCATTTCAGTTAAAAAAACACTTTAACTGGAAAGCTTTGGCTCTGCTGGTCTAATATTTACCCATAAATATCGCCGAGGACTTCACCATCTGTATTAAAACATTCAAGCAATGTCATTTGTTCAGATGTTTAATTTCATTCATCCTACAATGTACTTTTCTGAAAAGCCTAGGTGACAGACCTAATGCGATAGTTCTCGTATAACTACCACCTTTGAAGAGAGGAAATGAGGTATATATCGCAACCTGGTTTTATGTTATCATTTAGGACGATTTAATGCATTGCAAGAATTATCTGAAATTGGGCACCTCTCTCATTAGCTCCTTGAATAATTTATAAGAAATAATCCGACGAGGATTATGTATGCATATGTCATGCGCAAAACTACACTTGGTTGCTAGGCTTTATTGTATTTTTAATCAAACTAGAGAGCATTATATTTACAAAATTAAATTTAACCTAGCAGAATAATGACAACATTATTCAGGATTTTAATCTGGCTTCAATAAAAAAAGAAATTTATGAATTGTAAATTCCATCTATAATTTTCAGTTATAAACATGAATTTTATAGTAGTTATGTAGTAACTATAATTTTGGAGATATTTTAAAGAGGTTTAGCTGGAAAATCCACCCTTCCGGTACATGTTACAGCTGTATATATTTTCAACCCTATATATTTTGCTACATCGCACCGACACAATTATAGTAACATTAGATGCCCAGCTTGTCATTAGTGGCGGTTGATCTCAAAAATATGTCTAGATAGAACTGTCCACATGACAACCCAAGCTGGAATTAGCACAGGGGTTCTAACAGCTCGTCTACAGACGCCCCTAAATGTTTGGTTCACTAAATACAGTCACCTTATGACAAACTGTGTCATTGTTACAGATAAGTATTAGTCCTTGACCAAACTACATGATCACCTTCAAGCGATCATTACACCACCATAAACTCGCTAGATTTACTGACTGATTTACTGAAAACTTTTTTCTGAGTGTTACATGTAGCCATTTCTGTAAAACCAAGCACCCAAAGTGGAAATTTACATGTTGTAAATACATGTATTAAACATAAAGTCATATAAATACATGTATTTACTCTTAATGAAAGAAATGGTTAACGCTCCTTTGCTTTTTTTCGGTACTACTTAAATATTCGAACTACACGATAAGTTATGTGGCAATCCGAAGCGTCAAACTCACTGCGGGAAGACCTTGTATAATTGCCACCTGAAGGGGGAGAATAAGGAAATAATCACAAGTCGATTAACATATGATTAGGGTTATAAAACAGTGTGATTATTTTAAGATGCACATTTCATAAAATAATATAACGGTTTCACATTGCATTTAAAATGTACTATTCTGTTTATTATAAAATGCTGAAAAACCCTTAATTTTATGAATTGAAAACTGCAGTATACCAGTGATATATTGATCAGTCTTGTTGATGAGAATGCACTCCCTATGTACTTTGTTAATGTGTGTGTAATTTCGCAATTCGTCATGCATGTACCGCATGTCCTTGTCGTTGCTTAAGAAAAACGAATAAGCAAATGCTGTGTGTATGTATCTCAGTTAAAGAAACAACTCATTATCGAAGTGTATTGTTAATGGCTTATCAAAAATATTTAATTAAACGAGTTCTTATTCCTGTACTTATCATCCAAATTTACACTGCTAGTGATGAGTTAAATGGTTATTGTTTCACACAGTCTGTAATAGATTATTAATGTTATCTTGAAAGCATATGCAGCAAGCTCAGTGGTCTTTTAAAAATGCTACCTCCGCAGAAAGATGGCTATATGCACAGGCCAAACCATATCTTCATTGAACACAAATTATACTTGCTGTGTTCGTACACGATTTCTTTTGTTATCGAAGACATCTACACCAGGCAGCAAGCTCTTATAAAACAGCCACCTACGGAGAAATAAAATGTCAAGGCGATTGACGAATTTCGCAACATGTGCTGGTTAAACCAACATTTCTTATTAGTAAGGACAATATGTCTCTCGGTACATAAATAATAAATAGGCATTTTAAGGTGAAGCAAAATAAAAAAAATAATATATATATATCATATGTTGATTTTAACATTCGTATAAACAATGGCAGGATGATATATGCATACATGACAAATCTCCCAGTTTGCAAGCGAAAACCTCACACTTTGCCTTCAGAGAAGGTTCACATGTATGATAATACAAAACACAAATGCACAACATTATTGACGGTAAGAAAAGAAATGTTGCTTTTAAACCTGGTTTCAATGTCCCTAAATTTCATTAAAGATTCTCGAATTGAGGTAAAAATAATTAATAGCCAATTAACAGACATTGATAAAGGTGACAATAGTGTACAAATGTTTGCCTCAACATGTTTTACGTATTGCTTTAAAGTATCGTTTACGTCTCCTGTGGCGTTTGCATTCTAAAATAAATAAATAAAAAGAATGGGTTAAGGATACCCAGGTAGATGTCTTGAAATTGTGATCTTATGTTAAATACCTAAATGAGTGTTTCTGGAATGTGTCTTCTGGCTCGTCTTGGTAAAATGATATCAAACTCGCCAGAGGTTCATTTTGCCTGAACTCGTTTAATAAATGTTTGTATTAAATAGCAAATCATGTCAGATCCTCTATATATCGTCACATCATTGTTAATGCTTCGGAAATTCAAAGTGCAGATAAATATCATTTAGTGAAGAGTATGCAGTTATAAGATTATCTTAACAGCAAAAGTGCCTTACATATAGAGAGTATAATTAAAGAAAACATTGAATTAATATATATATATATATATATATATATATATATATATATATATATATATATATATATATATATATATATATATATATATATATATATATATATATAGTATCAACTATTCCTTTAACGCTACTTTCTTAAAAAACACATAACCTAAGTATAGACCAGGTATATATCCGATTCGATGTTAATTAAAAACGGGCTAATCCTTACATTTAATGGAATTTTAATAGCACATTTTTTTAAAATTTCTCACAATTTACTTTTAAGCCCAATCTTTACGTAAGGAAATAAATAAATAAATAAAACGGAAAAGTCTCCTTTGGCTAAAGTTCAGCCTGAACTGCCTGTGTGTAGGCAGATGTTACTTCGTCAAGAATCCATTATGCGGGCATAAGGGCAGATGACACTAATGTGTAAGATTTAAGTGCAACAGGAATACTTAAGTCTAAAACAAGCTAGATTGTGATAAATCTTGCAAAACCATGTATGTAGGAAATTTATTATTCTAACATAATGGAGGTGCACTTTGTTATGTAAATGTCTTCAATAAATATTCCAATACATGTAGTTTTAGATGTTTTATTTTATCTATCAGGAAGAGTAATCCAGCTTTGAACATTATAGATATGTTTTATTTGTTCTCCTTTTTATCAAACTGTCGTCTTGAATTTAGTCCGCTGCCATTTTTAAATTAACGGTTAGGAGAGATATTCATGTACCTATATCTTCGTGCAAAGTTTGATTTAGCGCTGTTTAGATAGCTGGAAAACAGTACCTTTCCTAGAAGCTCAACTTAATATTTTATGATTTGCATACTGCAAACAAAAAACGACAAGGTCAGTCTTACAGCTGAAATTTGACCACCCACCAGGCCTGGATCAATATGGATCGATATGAAAATCCCCAAATGTTATAATTCAGAACTGAAAATATTTTACAAATTCTGTCAGTTATAAAATGAATGTTTAAAAAATGCATTTTTAATAAAAACACCAGGTCATTCCGTATTTGAAACCGACCCAGATCTTTTTCTCTGCCAAGGTCGGTTTACGTCAATAACGGTTACTACGCTCATATAATATTTGTAAGAAGACTTGTGACACGCGAAAATACTGTTACAAGTCAGAACCCACACAATGATGCCAAATAAACAGTCGTTGAAAGATAATAAATGAAGATAAACATATTTTGCTTTATTTTAATTCTTTGATCTTATCCTGCTTTTCTGATCAACCTCCAAACGTATTCATACGAACATGTTATCCTAAAATGTCCAAGCAAAAAGTAAGAACTTGTATTTTCCTTCCTAAAGAATATGATATTATTTATATGTCGTTTAAGTCCGCTGCTTGATTTTCGTATAGAAATATTTGAACTGTTTTAAACTGGACTAATTGTACATATGTTGAAATTGCATTATAATTAGAGTTGTATTGTTTGTATGCAGTATTCTTTTTCAGTTTAACTCCCGATGAAGGTGCCAGCTACTAGTTGTCTCATGTTGATGCGCTTTTTTTTTATTTTTTACACTGTTTGTTAGAAAAACCTTCAGGAAGTGCGAGGTTAGAGCGCCCCACTAACCAGGTTTAAGCTCCCTAGTATCTTATTTTGCCGACTGACTGAACATTTCATAGCGGTAAATGTTGGTTTTTCTTTTTGCGTGTAATGTCTCGTCTCTGTGATTTTGTCACATTGATATTTACCATGTGCCGTTATCTACTCGCAGTTTTAAATGTTAATATTTCTGGTATTCTCATAGGACCTTTTTCATTTTCCGATTCGTTTGTGTTCTGTAATCTGTCACACTTAATATAAGTATTGCTGTTCATGTTCACTTAACAATAATGTTAATTTAAAAATAATCGTGAATATATATTTTAAAAAATGTGTGTGTGTGTGTCATATTCTCTTTAAAATTTTATCATTTTATCACTTTTCTACTTCTTGATCAATGTTGCTTAAGAACTTACTTACATAGTAGGTCTCGGTTTCGTTTTTCATTGACATTTCAAACAAATAATTATCACAATACCTGAATGTTTGTACTCTGAACTTATTCTGAATATATACAAAACCAATGCAGGTGAAACCGACTCTATAGCTTTCTGTACGAGTCTCATTCTTGAACATATGTAATTTCAACAAAAGTGTTCCTTACTTTTATTATCATATTTATATCATATAAACTGGTCAATATTTAAAGGGGTTGTCTGTGGCTTAAAGGCTATTGTCGCCGCAAGTTAAGTTTAGTTCTCTCTTTTATGCTATATTTTAATCGCAGGAGCAGTAATAAGTATAATTTGTAAATTGTTATGTGTTCCTTGCAAATATACGATTTTACACATCATTTTAGTATTTATCATTTTTCGAAACTTGATACTAACAATAGTATTTTCCAATGGCCGTAAAACACATTGTGATGTTTTTTTCTTGATCTCAAAGTTCTCATTTAAGCACAAACTATTAACACCCATATTTCAAGAAAAATGGAGCTGTTATTTTATATTGTATGCCATTCTATATGAATATGATGCATTCAAAATGAATAGAAAAAATCGCGACGAAGCATTTGTGACATTCAGAATCTCAAATGCGTCAGATGTGAAATAAATAAAAGGAATGGCCTTTCTCATTCTATTTCTTCTCATTAACGTGATCTTAAAATGAATATTATACAAACATTGGGTTAATTGTTCCGTAAACATTCAGTAACTTTAGTTAGATTTAACTGGGTGAAAATCACTGACAATGTATAAAATGACACCTTTTCTTTCGATAAATTCCATCGCTTAAGATGTTTATGTCCAGAAAATCAGACCAGTGCCATGTGAAATAACACGATTTGGTCATCGGATTGTCAGAAGTTCACCGACGCTTTACTTATGGTCATAAATGTTGTAAGAATATTCCTAAAATAACCGAAAATAATCGGGCCAGAATCCCATTGTTGGTAAAAGGATATTCTCATATAATCAGCACATGTATCACATTGCTTCCCTGAAACATTTTAGACGTAGATAAAAGTAGTCTCTAAGATTAGGGGACAAACAATCTTCGGTTCCTCGGCAAAGGCTAATTTTGGATAAGGCGGCTCTTATTTATGGAACTAATTGAACAGAAACAGCATATGTATTTATAACCAAGCTTTACAGGGACAAGTTTTTTCTTGGCGTCATTAAAACGATGAGCTACCCCTTAAATAGATTATATGCAATGTCTTTATTAGAATAGCTAGTGTTTATGTAAATGTGTCGTGCTTTAAGCATGCTATTCCTTTCTCGTAAATTTTGTTCATGGTTAATTGTTGACAATTAATTTTATGCTGTCGCCATAATTACGTAATATAAAGTCATCGCGGTATTTATTGCTCAAACACTGAAGTCTGAGACCCCGGTGTATGAATAATTTTCAAAGAAAGGTACTGTACCCATGCATCACATTTCTCTGCAAAATCATGCAAGTTTAAATGTTGAAGGCCAAATCATGACAATCTATATGTCATCTGTTGAGAAAATCAACTTTTGATGAAAGAGTTTTTCCAATAGTTTATCAATATATTTATAATTCCCGAGTTTGTGTCAAAACATTCTTCTTTATTTACTATAAATTAGAGCTTCAAACAATAGTTTTTATCATTCAATTACAGTAAATTAAGTGGAGCTTCATCGGAAGAACGGAATTTCCATTAAAATAAGACGTGTATACCTGTCACCAACAGTGTGTGATCGTATCCCATTTGTACAATGTGTACAAGGAGGGGTAGTGGTAGCTTGTATTACACGATGAATGCTACAATAAAACAAATGTAATACTTTATATACCACGATTTAAAACGATTAAGAGATTGAATAGGCAAATAAAATAAAAACAAAAAAATATATGCGATTATAGATTGCCAATTTTTAACCAACGTAAAATATTTCCTCGGCGTGTTATGACCTGTTAAGTGTCGATGTGCCGTAAAACCCAAAATACCAATAAAAATATTTCCAAATTGCTAAACATGGAATGGAGCACATTGTCTTACAACCCAATTTTTATCAAACTTGTTGGTGTTTCTGAATTCTGAATCCATGATGTATGTTTTCAAAAATGTTGCGTTTCCACGAAAATATCATTAATAATTAATGCCAACCCCCCACATATATTATAACCTTATATTCACCTCGATTGAGAAACCCACTCATTATAAAAGAGTTTTGAACGTGGACTATCATGAAGCGTACTGATAACGGTTACCGAGGATTCAAACTTGCTATACTTATAGTGTTAGCATTAAAAAAAATTGTTAAAATATTCGTTTGCACTCAATCACTACAGGTGTATCTGGAAATCCTAGGTGTTACACCTGTTGCGAATAGGGCCGTTATAACTGCAACCTACTGAAACATGATCACTGGGGATTAAATGGCTCGCAGAATATGTTCTTATCGTACATAAGAAGGGTAGATGTAGAGTGTATTATACGATTGCCGTTGTAATAGAACATGATTGATTAGTTTTTGTATCTCATTAGCTACATGTAAGCAACCTGGAATGTTCAGTTTTCAGAAGACCGGTTATAAGATAATTAAATTTCTCACACACACTGTACTTATCGCACAGATTGAAGGCAGTTGTAGCGAATACTATAAGATCGTAATAGAAGATATCGATAATTTTATCAAATCAAATCATATAATAAACTATATTTGAATTGTGCCAATAATAAAATACTTTCAATGTTAAAATCTTATGATTACTTTCTTATGCCACAGCCTCGGTTATTGTTTTTTAAAACCTGTTATCTTGTCTGGAGTTTGTCTTTAAAGATTACATGCATTACTTGTAAAAACATCAACAACAACTCGTAGAAGAAGAGAAATACACACTGCCTATGTAAATATTTTGTTAATTTTATGGGATAGGATTCCGCCACCCTGTACTTATTTTGCAAACAATACTTCCATCAAAGAGGTTGAATATTTATTTCCTTCGAACATTCTAATGCGCTTAGCTACTGGATTGTAATCTGTAAAACTTAATCGAAAATATATTGCGGATAATTCCCATATAACAGCCACCAATGGAGTAAAAATGAAATTGATCCTACGAAGATTTATGGGTGGCACCCGGAAGTTTTACTTCTCAGGAAAGGACAGTTGGTACACGATTGATGTTACAGAATATTTTATGTAACAGCTTTGCCTGTGGCATTTCTTATATTTATTCATAATTATCATCTAGGAATTCGCCTTCTACTTTTATTATGAGAGAGTGTGATTATGGCACTAGATAATTTGTTCAAAGATTAAATGCACTCAACTACCAGGGGATAATCTGGAAAACCAAGACGGTAAACCCCACTGCGTAAGGTCTCATATATCTGCCACATCCGGAGAGAGAAAATTATCTTCTGAAGATTTTCAAACCAATCTAGATCACACCCAACGGTTTTGTGTCATTATAATTTAAATGATTACATGTACATAACATATTTTGTAATCAAACACCTTTCCCATTTGCTGTATAAATATGTTGTAGAAACCAATCAATGTAATTATTCATGCATAAGAAAAACAGGTAAAGCATATGTTTTATTAAACTGGAGATCGTTATATTTTATGTTATATGAATAAAACCTACCAGAATATTGACAACAAAAATACTATTTTAAGCAAACCTCAATCGTGCATTTGATACAAGTTATAATGTGCTAATAATGTATGGAATGTCAGTTTAGCAACAGGGTTTAGCAAGAAAACTGTATTTAATTACTATAATTTTTTTACATATCACCGACACAATTTTTATCATATAATCAAATTGGTTACATCCAGCAAATTATTAGTAGCGAAAGTGCCTAGATATAAATTAGCTTTCAGTGTACATTACACTGTTATTATCGAAGATATCTACAGCGTGCAGTTAATTTGCGGTCTTCGCGGAAATAAAATGTTTACAAGGCGACAAAACACATTTCGTCCTATACAAAATACAAAAAATTAACTTAAAGTAATATGGCGATTTTATCTTCGGTAATAAGTATCTCACATGTTTAATAATGGGAAAAATTCCAACATATTTACCTATTGACAGAAAATGTTATTGTACCACAATTTAAAACAAATTATAACTTTTTTATACTTGATCTCTGTTTAGGGTAATATAGAACTATTTTTGCTTACTTTATCTAGCCAATAAAAATGTCATATATTATTAAAATTCCTTTTATATAAACCAAACCAATGTTGTTGTGGGAAATACATTAATGATTTGAATTTGAAGCTTATAAGTGTTGTTATTCGTCTTTTAATGTGTAAATCTTTAGTACTAAAACGTTTATTCCCAAGTAAAGAACTGCATAACTCTCCATTCAGGTATTAATATTACATAAATGATGGCTTTTATTCCTGAAAACCATCAAGCTCATTTCCAACATCTAAGTGCACATATTTTTAGCATATCCGCCATAAACACTGATTTGCAACTTTCCTGCTCCAGACAGTGCCCTACCTAAAGGTGAATATAACAACTTAATGATATTTACCTTTTACACTATGTAGTCTTCACAACTTCAATTTCAGTTATAATAACACCGAATATATAAACAGCTTGTTGGTATGTTGCATTATCACCATGCTCATTTAAATGCACAGGATCATGTAAGACGCATGTCATGTTGGAAATGGTTGTGGAAAATTTCATTACGATCAAAATTACACATCTTTAAAGAAAATATTATCAGGTTTGCTCTTTTCGTCAAATGACTCATCACAAATTTGTTCTTGCTTTTCACTTGGCTTGCATGTGAAATACCTTTGTCTTGTGCCTCTTCGGAGTTTACAATGCTCATGGGACTTTTCATATATTCTTATTTGAGGTGAACAAGGTCTGACTTTTGGTGATATACTTCTATTTTATATTTTTTTATCCAACTTAGTGATTAAAAATATTTATGTAACCGTAGTTAGCCTTCTTAGTATGATTTGAGTAGCAACAAGAAATATGAAGAAAATGTTTAGTAATTTTGGACTTGTGATTTTAAGGATTTTCAATACGTTATGTTATTTGCGTTTGTAAATTCGTGAAACCGCCATTTGTTTAGCCGATGTCTTTATTTCAACTTCAACGACGTTGGACAAAACGCCATAGCTAAATGTCACAATAGAATGACATGCACAATACGCGCCATCTCACAAGTTTAATTGTGTCATCAACACTGCAACTCACATTTCCGGTACAATTAATACATGGTGCGCAAACAATGAATTTTTTATCAGTTTTTTCTCTGAAAGTGGCAGGTATAAGATATCATTTCCCGGCAGTTGGTTTACCTTCCTAGATAACGCCTGAAGAAAATTGTTCAACCTTGTAACTCCATCGGCGTCCATTATTAGAAAATTCAAATAGTACGATCTGAATAATATAAATATTCCTATAGGTAAAGATTTTCATCGCTTACAGAAGTTATCCGAACAAAAGCATGCAAAGGTTGCATCATCCTCTATTCATTAATAAATATTTAAATAAGCTACGGGCAAATATTGTGTCTTAATGCGATTTCCTCATCTTAGATGCATTCATACTGTTTGCTTTTACTTCTGAATTTATTGACAGGATCCACGAAGCATAAAAATTTATCCGATTACAAAAGCTTTCTCCTAAAGTTAGTTATTCACCGTGGTTTCTGCCTCATTATTACATATGTTGATAAGAGAACGGTAAGCCACAAAAAATGAAGACCGAATAACGCTTTTCAAAAGTCAGATCAGCATGGCTTTTTCAAGAACAATGCTTTTCTTATGGTTTCTGTTAACAAAAGCTAGCCATAGTCGTAATACGATTCAATGATGCAAATGTGGACACAAAATATTTGTTTTGAACAATTAAAAAGTAATAATTTATTTCATCGAAATAATTTACACATATAAATTGCAAATGCAAATCGCCATGTTGCGAGGTTAGAGCTCTGTAAAATCGGTTTAAGCACCACAGTCAATGCGTATTGCCGACTGACCGTTCCGAGGCGGTAACTGTCGGGTTTGCTCTTTTTGTTAACTAACACATTACAGATTTGTTCTTACTTTTACATTTGGCTTGCATGTGAATACCTTTGTCTTCTTCAAATTTTGTTGCAATGCTCATAGGACTTTTGTCATATCCATTCTTATTGTTGATGAAAGGTGCTGACATCTTCCTCAACTTGAATTTAATCGTTCTTCTACAGAAACATCTGTAAAATATATGTATAAAGCTAAGAGTAAAAGCCTTTTGGATCACCATTAGTTCCAGCAATAAAAAACTATTAAAATAACTTGCCTAGTAATCCTAATTCATTCTTAAACATTAGTGATACGATAAAATATAATACTTTACATAATCTGGATGCTACAACTTGTTCCTCTTCATTTTTTTTTATTTTATTCAAAAAGTTAATTTCATTTACAATCAACAATGAGTGTATAGTTTTTCTATTCGAAATTATACCCCTCTTTCTCCTCAACACTATGTGGACATTATTTTTCAATGAAGCCAATACTTTCGTCATAGCTTATCATTGGAAACGTCAGCGCTTGAAATTTTTTATTCAAATACATCGGTTTTCCTTTCATTTCTCTGTAAAACAGGTTTAAGCACCTAGTCGGTCCATATTGACTCATCACAGATTTGTTCTTACTTTTACAGATGGCTTGCATGTGATTACCTTTGTCATGTGCCTTTTCAAATTGTGGCATATAATTCAATTCTTAAAGGAATTCGTCATATATTCTTAAACTAAAATATACAAAATATGGAATACCGTGTCAATAAATCTTTACAACTCAATTGAAAGAAAGGGCTTGTCTATCAACAAGTTAATATTTTAGTTAATTTTTTGAACTAAAATAACTATTTTACTATTTAACTATTGTCAACAATACATGCTCATCGTCCCTTTTAAAGTAAAAACAGGAAACTCATCGAAAATGTTTTGAATGTCGACTATTATTGTATCTTTACCAGCAGCTTTTACCGAGTTCGACTTAAAATAATTTAAATAATGTTCATTTACTCTTTTCCAATGTCCTTTTCTACTGAAATTTGATGTTGGTAGTAATTATGTTAAAATCATTAAAATTAGTCTCAACAATAATTTGACTAATATATTTTTTTGCAAATAGTAAATGCATTTAACAAGGTACATGTATTTTATGAATTAATCTGACAATATCGTTTACATAAATTACTTATTAATGTTTGATTGTCTGACCTGTTTCTAATACACACCACGCAGTTTAGCTTTTATAACCTATAGAAGTTTATGAGGGAAGGACGCAGCCTTAACATTCGCAGGCATCTCGTGTTGCAGTTACATATAAAGTCAATAGTCGATGTAACATATGTCTCTAAAAGGCTTCTGTAAAGAGGGATCCTGACTACGGGCAAGTTTAGGCACATTTGAAGAACTCGTTTTTTTTCGGACTGTTCTGTATCTTGACCAGCGTGTGCAAAGCTTTGTCTAAAAATTGTCCGTTGTATAAGTTTGGAAAATATTTTGTGAAGTATTTAACGTTTATGTAGTTGTTTATATATGCATATAAAATGCATAATGTTTAGAGCTACTCTTTAATGGGATATGGGATATGTTAGCTTACATGTCAATCCACGTTTACATGTTTGTATCAATTTACTCTGAAATTGTTTAACCTATAACATTAATTGTTATTTTTTAGTTATGGAAGTGACTTTTTCTTTGCAATTTTGTTTCCTTAAAACAAAGAATTTGGCAATCAATGATTTGAGGCGTCTATTTCGCTTGGCTTTCTAAGACGAAGGAAAAAGTTCAATATTCTTAATAATTTGTAAATCTTGTAGCATCGTTTACTTAGGCATTTTCTGATATTAATGATGTGTAACGCTTATTTCTATCAATGTACATTTAATTTAATTTGATTTACTCTTTTCGGATTACTTAAACTGTTAAAAAATAAAATGTCAGTAATTACTTTTTAAACCTAATAACATAGTGACTTGTTTTAACCGATACAAGAAGATAGTGTGCGTGCATATTTCAACAGATAAACACGAACCATCTTAATTTGAAATTAAATATGAAAACATAAAACAAAAAACCATTTTAATATTGACAAAACAGGTGGTATTTGGGTAACAAATGTCGTAAAGAACTTTCCAGTGGCTGGAGCAGGTGCGTTCGTGCACCTGTGTTGTCTTACTTCACAAAGCCGAAGCAAATTTTGTCGAGTCCGACTTTTGGATGTGTTGCGTTTTATTAAAATAAGTTTTATCATGCCTCAGAACTTAATATATTCATAGATAATATATCTGCGTGTAATTTTACGCATATGAAAGTCCATATTAAGTCAGTAAAATGGTTTTATCCATAATTAAATAAGAAACATACATTTCCTTCTATAATTAATTTAATTTTCCATTAAATATATCTTTATATAGCCTTCTATCGACACATTATTGCTTACGTGTCTTAAATAGAGTTCTTTAATATAGTAATGCATGGTTAAACAGTACAAGAACACACGATAGAGAACCGGATTTTCGGTAGAGCAATCGGTAGAAACGAAGCGTTCTTGGTCTCAAACTTGGCTTCATAATATGAAGTAAACCTATGTGTACACATTCTGAATCGCAGTGCAAATCATACGATAAAGCATCAATTCCTATCTACCCCAATCTTGTAACATAAAAAAAGTGAAAAACTGAAAAAAAGTGTCAAATAAATGCCATACCTGTGACTGCTGGAATAATTTTAGGGTTGCTACCTCAACAAAAACACAGGAGATTGTACTCCACTCATTCACATCAGTGTTTTAGATGGAGTGATTGTTTAACACTAAACACTTAAAACATATGCAGTGCCGCATTCACTGTGAGAACATGTCTTCTACCTGACATGGTAGGATACGCTGCTACATTATTCTAAAAATGAACCATCTGTTATAAAGTGAGCTGGAATTTTTGTATGTATTTTACGTAATTGCATTTCCACTGCATACAGTCTCGGAGCAGCTTACCACACTCTCCTATTATATTGAATGGAATTGTGTAATCTCTGACACGCAAACATTCTGTAACAAGCAAGAGAACTAAATAACGATGCAAAAACAATCTCTAAAGATGATGAATGAGCAAAACAATAATTTTGCGCCATTAGCTTGGTCTTTGATCTGTTTCTGTTTTACCGATCAGCTTTCAAGTGTTTTTCGACTCACATGTAGCTTTATCATAATATTATGTATGGAAATATTATAAGCGTATGTTTTTCCTATGAGAAATATGTATTCTGTTATGCGATTGTCAATCAATCCGGCTTGTGTACTAGTTTCGCTAGGAAATATATTGGGTATTTAATTGTTATTTACTTATGTGGTACGTTTAAGATATTTATCAAATTGTATGAAAATATAAAAATGGGGGCACCAATAAATGTACAATTCTGTAATTTTTTCTCTAATCTCTAATCAAATCTTCATTACCGTGCAACAAGTTTGTGTATCCTGGCTTTTAAATTAATAATAAAGTCTAGGATAGGGTTCGATGAAAAAAGTTACAAGTTGGTGTCGAATGTTTGGTTTGTTTTAAAACAACTATAAATAATCCGTTAGTACTTGATCTGTTTCTAGACCTTGTTCTAGATCCTGGTCTAGATCTTATTCTAGATCGAGGCCGGCAAATAAACCAATAAGCAACAAAATACATTGAAGGACTAACATTATTAATACAACCACATACATGTACATAATACAATCACATATATTATAGAATCACAAATATATATATTCAGGCAATGTATCCATTTAATAGATATCTCTCTGCAGACAAACCATATATATCTTGAGATCAGTGGCCGAGATAACAGTGCAATAATTTAAACATGTAAAAACATTATTCATTTATAAATCTAATAATTAAACAGTAAATGAACATGTACATATATGTTTTATAATTACATACCAGTTGTGGACCAGTCTCTATCTAGCCAAACATGACAACTCTCTATAGTCTCACACTTCGGTGCAGTGCCGGATTAAATGCTGTAAGTAAAAGAATGTATGAGCATTTCAAAAAGAAATGGTGATAGAACCAAAGACCATTACAGTCATATCATGGAATATAATACAGGCAGCCATCGTTAATTCAAGCATTTCAAATTAACAAAGACAATAACTCAAATGACGCTTGGCTTTTTTGCAACAACAACAACAATACCTGTTTCGACAGACCGAACACCATTCACCTCTTATAATGGCTGAGTACCCTTAAAACTTTATTTCATAATAACCAAAGTTAAAATAACTAAAACTGAAAATGTAAGAACATTCCCAATGGAAACTCAAACAGGACTTAGAAAAAATAGTAGTCAAATGACCAAAAGCGCGCGGTTCTATAAATAGAACTAGAAGAGTAATTGAATATTTATAACACCACATTCGTCCTCACTTTATAACGAACCTTCCAAAAACCACTGGAATACATTTTTATTCTGAAGATATTTTTCTGTAGAGTATAAATATCACCAAATACGATAAACCCAATTATACTTGCTTAATAATTCAGAGCTTATTTCTAAAAAGTGTGTAACTGCAACTACATTGTTTCTGTCTTTAAATAAATATCATGGTTTGACAGTTCAAAGAAAACATATACTATCGTTATTACGAATAGTCCTTAAATGGTGCACAAGACCTCGTTTCTAGTTTCTATTTTAGATTTCTTTAGTTTGTACATTTATTATGAATTTCACTGACATAAAAATGATAATTGGAACTCCTTCCCTCCATTTTATGCATAAACATCATTCGCACCACTTTCAATTTATGTGGCTGCAGGTATTAAACATATTCATTGCAATACCTAATTCGAGACGACAAAAAATTGCCTAGTATTTGCAATAACACTGCTAACGGAAAATCAAAATCATATTTTTACGCTATCCTCTAGGAAAACGATGTCGCACTTGAAAATCGTTAGATCTTATCAAGCCCCAGTATCGGCGACAGTTAGGATCTCTTAAAAAGTCAAATGTAAGAATAATCGGGCTTCTCTGGCATTTCACTTTTTGTCATCTGCAGCCATTATCGTCAGTAAAAAAATCAGAAATGAATTTATTTATATTTGAACGAAACAGATAGGAAATAGAAAAATAAATACGAAAATAATCCTGCAAAGTGGCACACCCGATTGTATAGGGGTCAACTCCATTAGGAATACTAATTGTTAGAGAAAAAATAGTTTAGCGACTCAAACGTTGTACGAGATTAGATAGGGGATTATTTTGCAGATGCAAATGGGGATCTTATCTGTTTCTCAGGGAAAACTGAGGTTGTATGTTAGATATATAAGAAATAAATTACCCGTATGTGAAGCATATATATGAAGCAAAATATAATTTTTAACAAATGACATTATCTTTAGAGAAAACGACCGACTCTAGGAAATATCTTAGGTTAATTTTTAATTTGTATAGCAATATAAAACTCTTAGACTCTAAAGTAAACGAGATAAAACGCATTTGATAAGTTTTTGTGTGAAAAAAAACATAAGATCAAAATTAGCACTGTTTTGATTATAAGTCCGTAAATTTACAAATATGCACACTTTATTAAAAGAGACAACGAATAGAACAAGGTTGTGAAGATATTATCAAATATTCTCTTGTTTGATAATGATTCATAGTGTTCTAGAATAAATAACAAATTTCATACCATTATTGAGAAGTTTATTTATATCATTGTTTACAGACCTGAGAGTTATAAATGTCCACAATGATCTCCCATTGAAATTTTAAGACAAACCAAAATAGACACTGCGTTAAATAATTTTCACAGTTTCAGTAGGTTATTTATGAAAATAATTAAAATAAACTGTTTTGGATGCTTGTCTTTTTATTTCAATTTGCTCTGCTCTTTAAATGGATCATAAGATGTGTTATTTAAAGCTATGATATCGTCTGGAGCAGACTTAAGACACACGAAGGTGAATATAAAATTGAATGATATATAGGGAGAATGTGCATCCATTTGGGAATAAAAATATATATTCTTATTTTGGCAAAACAAATTAAATGCACACATCACGAGCTTCCTTATGTGACTTGACAAAAGCATAAGCACGGTGTTAAGGATCCGGCTTTTTGGTGCATTCTGTTAAGTTGACATAATCCCATCATGCTTAGGAATTGTTTCAATAAAACTAGTCGGCCTCTTTTGCCAACTGACCGTTCAAGTAACTATTCGCTTTGCTCTGTTTGTTTAATAACTCAGATTTGTTCTTACTTCTACATTTTGCTAGGAATAGTACACCTTTGTCTTGTGCCTTTTAAAATTTTGTTTGATATATGTTGTAATGCTCATAGAACTTTGTCATATTATCTTTTATCCGTCTGACGTTATGCGCATATCAATGCCCTCACATAGTCAACAAATTAGATGTCTATGTCTATATATCTATATTTAGTTTAATCTTGGTGCATTTTCTTTCTTACTGTTTTAAATGCATCAAAGAAGAAAATTGATACAAATTAAATAAAGATTTAAACGTACATTGCATCGAGAAGAAGTGACAACATACGCATATGTCCTTTTTATTTAGCATAGTACATAGTATATATTTGAATATACTAGAATGCATACCAATACAAAACATAAGAACACATTTTCATTTGGACAATTGCATCGAGTTCATTATTTACAATGTGATAGTGTGCCTGCCTTCGTGAATAAATAAAAAATATTTTTAATTTTGGTAAAGTCAGATGGTATTTCATAAAGTAATATTTGTTGGAAGAAATGCTTCACTCATCGGAGCAGGTGCATTCGTGCAGATTTTAATATATTTAACAAGTCACGTCCTAAGCTTGTTGGATCCGTTTTGTGTGTGTTGCGTTCAGCTTAATTAACATTTTCGGGAGCTTGCCTCAAAACGTATTTGTTGAAGAATATGTGCGTGACATTATACGCAATTAAAGTTATATAAAGTACAGTAAAAGTGACTTATTGATATTTGAAAAGGCTTTTTCCCTAAACATTAAAACAATTGCCTTTTTTAAACAATCTATATACAATGTCATAAAAATAAAATGTCATTTTATAAAATCGACGTCCTTTTTAATTTGGCGTAGTGTTTTTTTTTACTCTTACCCGATATGTCCCAGAAGTATATGATTATAATTTATTTTTTTGCAATTGCACATATGCTTAAAATGCCACATTGTCGGTAACACTAGGACAGCTTATTACCGACACGTTGTTGATAATGTCTCGAACGTAGAGTGAATAGCAATATTGTTTTGTAACATAAAATAAGGCAGAAGTACAGAAAACGTGTATAGAGAATACTTTTAAAGGATTTTCAAAAAGAATATAAAACTAGCATTTTCCAGGTTTAGACGCCCACTTAAGCAATTGTGAAAGTCATGATTCTTTCAGTCAGGTCGAACACACAATAAGTCACACATATGCTTTCTGTACTTTTCATTTTCTGGTCTTAGAAATATTTTTGCTAAATGGTGATAAACTCGCATAGCAGTGTTTAAAATGAGCTGTTATTTAATTGTGCTTTGTTCTTTATGTCAAAATATCATTAAATATCAAAGCAGCACATATGTGTACTTTAACACCCTTTGTTTTGGCTTTGGTTCTGAATCGAGGAATTTGGTACCTGTAATCGATGCGAGACCCATTAACACCTTAAATCTCTGTATCGTTTACCTCAATCATGATAAAAATATTGCATCAATACGAACAATATTACTATTATATCATCAATACTGAAGTTAGCTTGAAGTAACGTTTTGAGAGATATATGTTACATATAAAATTTAGTTTGAATGCTTTTGATTATAAGTATGAAATGGTTTTCCGAACTTCCAACTGGCACTCCATTTACTCCGCTAGCGGTGCCTTGTTACTGAAATGTATTTGAAATATTTCAAACATATGCAAGCCAACAACGCAAGTATTTCATATGGAAGTCTACTTCGCTTGTATCACATGCTATGCTGGTATAACATACATGTATGAGAACTTGCATTACATATGGAAGCTCACTACGCTTGCATAACATATGAAAGCTCACTACGCTTGCATAACATATGAAAGCTCACTACGCTTGCATTACATATGGAAACTCACTACACTCGTACTACATATGAAAACTAAGAACACATGTATTACATATGGAAGTGAAAATTCAGTACGCCTGTATAATATATGGTTGCTAACTACGCTAGTATTACATATGTAAGCTTACTATATGTACGCTTGTTTTTAATATGGAAACCTACAACGCTTATATGACATACGGAAGTTGACTTTATCGGTTTCAAATATGAACTTACTATGAGTGTGCATGTATTAGATAACAAAACTTTCTACAACTCTATAATATATGAAAGTTTATCACGCGTTTATCCGACATAGAAGCTTTATACTCTTTGCATTGCATAGAGAAACTATCCACTTTCATAAGATATTTCTTGAAAAATTGTTGGGTGTTGCATGTAGACATTCTTTAACATGAAATAGACCGACATAATAATGCAAAAGCAATCTTCGAAATATGATGAATGAGGAATATATCAATTTGACATTATCTTGGTCTTTGATCTCTTTCTGTTTTCTCGATCAACCATCAAAGGTTTTGTCTTAAGCCTACGCTTATGTCATATAATGTTTAAGTGCAACAAGTAAGCTAACCCATTTACCTATATATATTTTGTAAATTTTGTTAGGCTTGGTTAATTAATTTTTTATGTGTACGAGTCGCACTTGAAAATTGATTCCAGCTTTGATACGTTTTCATTGCGCTTTTTGCAAGATTGATATGTTTTTGTTTTTTTCGTTGATATTGTTGTGAAAACTCTGGTTAAAAAGACATTTTAGTTTTTGTTTGTTTATATTTGTGAAAAGGAATTTACCTTGTCTCTTTTCATGTAGAAGATCAGGTGTTTGTTTACATAACTTATATTTTATAAGCAACCCAACCAGTTTAACACAAACTAATTGATATATACGGCGATTTCATATCTGTTGATCTTATTGCATTCATAAATAAACTGTCAATGCAAAACTTAAGGACGTCATTAGCTTAATATATGTCATACCGAAATTTTAAATGCACATGAGTTAAAATATGGTAACTGTCTCTCCGGAAATTCTATAATTTGTTTTAAATTTATTAAACTATCACAGCTTGGAGCTTAGGCATTTATACGATTCAATATTCGAGATAAATAAAGATTTTAAGGAAACAGGGACACTGTTCATCTTCCCCATCATCATGATCATTAACTTACTCATAATACCCTTTTTCCTTATTCAATTTAATTGTCTATATTGCTTGACGATTCCCCATTTTCTACTTTTACTGATTTTGTCTGACAAATCGTTTCTTCTGAACCAACATGTGTGTATTCTTTACATGTCATTAGTGAAGTATATATATTATTAACTCTTATTGCTTCAAGAGTGTTTTTATCTTTATTTTATATAATCAACATTTCCAGCACAAATAACAATACAATTTTTGTAATACTACTAGCAGGTACGTTTTAAATTAATAAAACACAACGCTTAAGACGTTATTCTAATTAAGGATTGTCTATTTTGTTGTGCTTGTACATGTAACAATGATATTATGATGTAATGTATGTTTAAGTTATTTTCGCAAGTTAAATCTCCTTAAATTCAATCTTCAGACGTCTGTTTGATTTGTACAAAATAAACGGTTCTGGATTATAAAAACAATTCAATTTATTCTAATGTTTTAACAAACAAATGCGTAATATTATAGTTTCTTACACAATATATCTTTTTTGGATTAGTGCCTTTTATTGGAAAAATATCAGCAAAAGCAACAACAAAAACAAAAATCAACAACAACAAAAATAACTAACAACAACAAACACTCTATCCATCCATTTCTTGAATAACCATCATTCGTATCATTGTATATGTCTGCAAATGTTCGCCACAATGTCCAATTCGAACAGACAATGGATTTTCTTGTATTCATTTGTGATAATGCTCCTAATGGGAAATCAAATTTGTTTCTTATATGTTATTAGAGAGGAGTATAATGACACCCTCAAAATGAGCGGATCATATCGCAGTCTCTGTGACAGTTGAGACCTCTGATGAATAAAATGATTTATCGAGCTTCTCGTTTTCACCAAATTTCATCGTCCGTTGATATTTCCCTTATGAAAACCCGGTTCAATGGCAAGTTGAAATTTAGCTTGTTGTTTAAAATATACTTATTAACAGTTTTCTCAGTTTATCGTTAATTGTAGTTTTGTAAAGGGAAACGTGGTGTCCTTCTATCAACTCTACTCTGTAATTGCTGAACACACAACAACAGTATCTCTTTTTTCAGTTGATTTTAACACTTTTCTTCCAATGTTGACATTTTTGGTATGCTCTCCAACGGAAATGAAATGCGGACCTCCACGCTAAAGTGCGTTTAAAGGAGACAATTATTTAGGGGAGATAAAACATGTCATTAAACAGGACTTTACAAGAACGACAGCGATTTGATTGACATTATTTATAATTATATTTATACTATTTTCCGTTTGATCGAAATGAGAATATCCGCTTATAGTCTTAGTTGATTTTATTGGGAAAACTTAAATAGCATTTTAAATATGAAAGAAAGGCTTCAAACATAAATGTCGCAGATTTGTACTGAGAATCGAACTTTGCAGGGAAAAACAAACTCGGTTATGGGCCTTTGTCTTTTTATACGAACAGCACAAGGGATATTCTGATTTAATAAATTTATATAAATACTGTTGATTGCAATTATAGAAAAAATGCCAAAGAAATCTGCTTTTTTCAATAAAGTATAATTTATAAATTAATTTTAGAATAGTGCTGTTTTGATTAAAACACATACTTTTTTGAAGCTATTTTCACTTTGTGTCCGTTCAAAATGTAATGACAAAAGACATATTTATAAGGAAAATCACACTATAGTTATTCAATTATGCATATTGCGAATAGAAAAATAAGAAGAGGTCCTATGAGATTTACAACAAATATTGAAATTTTAACCACCACTTAACACATGCATATAATGAAGCTTATAACGTGACAAAAACAGTAAGACGATACATTATACAAAACAACAACAACAACAACAACAACAAACAACAACAAATAAACAGACAAAACAAACGACAATCACCACCTCAGAATGGTCATCGCCTGTTTTGGTACTGGAAGAGCTAATTTAAATATAATTAAATAACCATTTTATTTCCACAAAATTAACAAACTTTAAACAGCCATTGAAACCGTATTTATCAGGATGGGCACGCATAAACACACTAGAGATGACTAATTGAGCAGTAAATTAAAACAGCCACTAGTTTCAATGATTTCCCATTTTATAGTTCTTAATGGAGGTTCATTAAACCTTACGATTCCGTAAGCCATACTTTCTCAGAAATCACTTAAACAACCAGACCAGACTTTATACATTCGATTTGATGTCTAGTTTCTTATAGCTGTATTCTTAAGGAAAGCATTTATGTAGTGAAATAAATAAAGGAAACGGAAAAAAATCTCTTTTAGCTAAATTTAAGCCCGAATTTCCTGTGTGTAGACGAATATTACTACGACAAGACTCCTTTATACAAAGATAAGGGCATGAGGCACTTATATGCAAAATTTAAGTGCATCAAAAATACTCGTGTCTAAACAAAGCTAGATGGGATAGGTTTTGCAAACCCATATATTTCGGAAATTTATTATTCTTTCTTAATGGCGGTGCATTTTGTTATGGACGTGTCTTCAATAAATATTGAAATAGTTTAAGTTTATTTTAATTTATATTTCCAGGAAAAATAATCCATCTTTTAAAATTATAAATATGTTTATTTGCTCTTCTTTTCACTTAAATGTTGTTTTGATTTAGTCCACTGCCATTTTAAGCTCAACGGTAAAGATAACTATACCAGTATATGTTCGTTTTTAGTGGCCGCAATAGCTCAAATGGAAGAGCGTCGGCTTGCGGATCAGAAGGTCGCAGGTTCAAACCAAAGACTTGTTGGTAGTAGTGGTTTGCCTCCCAACGCTCGGGGCTAAGGGAACAGAATTACGCCTGACTCGTCGGTGTCAATATAATGGATCGGCCGGATTCAGTCCCTGGGCACCTCATAAGTGCCCCTGTGCTATAATAATAGAAATATCGATGCACAGTAAATGCCGGCAAATGTTCGCGAAGTTTGATATTTCACAGCACTGCTTTGATAGAGGAATATCCGTACCTTTAGACGAACTCCTAGAAGTGGAAAATTCCCAGCGTCGTAACGTCAATACTTAAAATACGTTTCAATGGATATTATTTAAGTGATGACTATAAAATGATTTAAAGCACCAGCAGGGACTTCAGTATCTGAAACCGACTCCTATTGGCCACTCTACCAGAGCCTGTTTACTGAAATGTATTTTAACTGTTTAAGTCAAAAAGATGATTAATAAAGGTGAACATAGTTTTGTATCATTTTGAGTCTTTGATCGTTTTCTTCTCTCTTGACCAGCCTCCAAATGTTTGCAAAACGCACGTATTATCATTATATGTGTTACGCACATCGTAAGAGCTTAAGCGTGGTCTTTTTCTAAATGGCATGATTCTCTCATTCCTCGGTCGTTTGAGCCATCTTCTAAAATAGTTCAATATGGAAAAGAAAACAACAACAACGAATATGCGGTTTTCAAACTATTTTGCCAAGGGTGTCGTACATATTGTTCATATGTTGAAAGTACTCTATAGTTCATTATAGAGTTGTTTTGTTTGTATATTGTATTCTGTTATCAGTGAGTGTGCTTGCTGTTGGTCGTCACACCTTGATGGTATTTTTATTTACGTTGTTCGTTTGTGATACCAACCTTCAGGAATTTAGGAAGTGCGAGGATGGAGCCCTCCGCAAACCAGGTTTAAGCACCGCAATCAGATTTTGACCAATCACCGCACTAAAGGTGGCAACTGTTTCTTTCTTTTTGTGTGTCGTGTCAAAGTTATATTTACTTTGTATGCCTTTGTAAAGTTGTAGTTCACATTTTATATTTGGGGTGGTTCTCATAAAACCTTTTCTTATTTTCTAATCTTTTGTGTCCTGTAATAGACACATTATGTATTGCTGTTCAGTTTAAATCAAAAATAATATAAATTTTAAGATTATCTTTGATACTTATGTTTCTTTTTTTATTTGCGTTATTTTAATCCGAACTGTATCATTTTAGTCATCTAAAGACATCATCAATATTTCTGATAGGTACTCACATGTACATATCGAGAAGATCTCTGTTTCGTTTTTCATTGAGACTTTCAAACAAATTATTATCACCGTAAATGTATGTTTGTACTCTGAACAGTTTCTAAAAATATTCATATTGCATGTACCCCCTTCTTAAATATATGTTATTGTAAAGGGAAGCCCGTGGCGTAGTGGTAGAGTCGCCGACTTGTAACTCCTCTGACCTCTTAGCCTATCACCGCGTAACTCGTTCAGTTGACCTGCGGGTGCGCCAGTAGTTCTACCCAGACATTTATTTGGATTCTTCCTCCACGAAAATAGCTGGACGTCGTTATAATGATCATTATAGGTCTCTGTGATGTATTTCTACAAAACAACAAAAGAAAACAAAACATTTTGTTGTAAAACAGTGTTTGTATTTTTGTGAGCATCATTCCCTTCCAAGACTTGTATCTAATAAACTGGTCAATATTTGAAGCGGTTGCCCGTGGCTGAAAGGGTATTGTCGCCTCCTTGAAACTTCCCTGACTCCGTTTACCCATAACGCGTCGTTACGAAATTCGTTAATGCAAAGCGGTCTTCCATCTGACCTGCCCTGCGTTGATGGTTCTTATTAGATGTTTGTCTAGGTTCAAAATTTGGCTTACATGATCATTGCGCCTCTACGGCCTATCTTTGAAAAAACAACGACAAAAAACAACAACACCAACAACAACAAAACCCCCCAAAAGCAACAACAATGAAAATGAGAATATATAAGTGCATGGTACGAAGGAGTTTTTTTTTCTGTAAAAGTTTCGTATCTGTTCTTTGTAACTAATACTTTACTCTTTTATTAATATTTCTTACGAACGTAATACTTTAAATAAAATATTATCTTTAAGAACACTTTATTGGTTTTGGCTTAGCGTGCAAGCTGATAGTAAATGGAATTGCTATATATCTTGTATGCCATTCTATATAAATATGATGCATTCCAAATGAACGGAATATATCGTGATTTAGCATTTTTGACAGTCAGAATGTCAGATGAGTCTGATGTTGGACAAGTCGGAATGTTCTTAGCCATTCTAATCTTTTTGTCAAAGGTAGTCGACGATGTTCAAACTAACGTACATTAGAATATATACTTTACAAGCAGTGGGTTGGTGGTTCTGTAAACATGTATAAGCTTCAGTTAGATCTAACTGAATGAATACCGAACCTGGTAGCTCAATCGATAGAGCGTCAACTCCAAGTACGGGAGGCCCCGGGTTCGATCCTGGGTCGCGACATAGCAAAATTGTTAAAATGGTGGTGGTATAGCTCCCTTGCTAACGTTCAAGCAAATATAAGGGTAGTTCCTCGATTGGTTGGTCCGGTATCAGGATAATGTGACTGTGTGGGGTATCATGCAATGTGTTCGTGGCATGCTGTACACAGCGAAGGCAGCACTTTATCTGATTCAAGTGGACACCATCTCCTGATAACTGAAATACTGTTGGTGGGACGATAAACCCAATAGACATAAGCATATAATAAATACATGTAGGATCATACACAAACTTAAGTTAAGATGTACACCGCTAAAAGATAATATTTATGAGTGTATGCATTTTATGCTTTGCACATTGTTTCAAGATTAAGTAATGTTGATGTGGAAATTTCACACAAATGCAAATCTACCAATTACCGGCTTTCATGTCTAGTTGTTGATTGGTCGATCGCTATAAAAGCTTCATTATCAAAGCTACGATGGTTTTCATTGAAGGAACAATCAAATCTGAGACACCAACTAATTTTCTAATTTTCAAAGAGAGATTCCACACAAGTCTGTTCGCATCAAGATTCTCGGTAAATACAGGCTAAAGTTAGACGTTTAAAGTCAATATATGGCAATCAATATGCCATCAGCAGAGAAAATCATTTTTTTGAGATTAGTATCGATGGTCGCATTCCATTTGTTAACAATACACAGATAAGTTGTAGCCTGTAGTAAAGAACTGATGCGGTAATAAAACAAATAGGGTATTTTTATATACGATTATTTAAAGATAAATACTTTGGATACAGAAGTGCGTAAAAATAAAGAAAACTTCGCGATTACCGATTGACATATTTAAATCAACATGTTTTTTCTTTCGCATTTTTAAACATTGGGCATATTTTCCAGTTGCAAACGGAATAGTTTACCAAAAAACTTGTGGGTGTTTCTGAATTCTTAATCGAGGATGTTTTTTTTTCTCCTCAAAACATGCAATAAAAATGTTGCATTTCCTCGTAAAAACATTTTGAAAATAGATGATTATAACGTTTATGAATTAAGCTTTTTATGCATCTGAACAGAGAAAGCCATTCGCTAAATATTATTTTTTTTTTAAAGTTGGCTTATCATAAAATGCACTCATAATGATTATCAATGATTCGTCTCTAGTATACTTATATTGCGAATTAATGCCTTCAGCAGTTAGATTTAAAACGTTTATTTGTTCAAACATTCGTATGCACTCAACCGATACAGGTGTATCTGGAGAGCTAGGATGCCACACCTGTTGCGAATAGGGACCGTAGAACAAGCCACCTACGGAGTTAGAACGTGATCACAAGAACATTTAATGGGTCTTACACCATGTTCCTATTTTACAGATAAAGGGCAGCTGTAGAGCATATTAGACGATTGATGTTGTAATAGAACATATTGATTTGTTTTACATCTCATTAGATAAAACAAGATGAATTGTTTGGTTTGCGTAAAACCTAATTAAGAGCATGCTTAAGAAAGGGCGCTTACATTCTGCTAATTCTAAATATGTTCGATGTAAATATCTTGAAATATGCCCTTTTTCTTTGCTATATCCTCGTTTATTTGATCAAACCTTATGATTTTTTTGTTGCTTCGATGCATCTTTACCTAACTTCGAAATGCTTAAAATCATAGACACGTGCATGCGCTGGTTTTCAACAGATCTTCTCTGAAAAGAAACGCAAACACCAATAAAGATTATTTGTATCGCAGTTCAAACAACAACAAAACCGCGGAATAAAGGACATATGCCGACGTCTTATCTAAATGTTTTGTTAAAACTATGGAAAAGGATTTTCCCGCCCGCACTTACGTTGCAAATAACACTTCTATCAATAAGGTTGAAGATTTACCTTTTTGTGAACATTCGAAATCACTTATTCAGTACCATTGTAATCCGGAAAGATAGGGCGGCAAACACTGCGGATACGTCCCGTATAACTGCCATCAATGGAGTAAGAAATTGATTCTACGAAGTTTTACAGGTAGTAACCCAAGATTTCACTGCTCAGGGCAGAACAGTTGATACACGATTAATGTTGCTACAAATGTTTTCTACATCTTATAAACCTAATGGAATGTTTGGTTAAGGAGTAGTATAAAACCTGGAAAGCATAGTAAAGTACACTGATATTTTAAAATATTAAAACAAAGACTGAAATATGTGCGATGTGTTAATCTTTAACATCGATCTTTAAAGAACCTCTTGGAGTTTCGAATATCTATACGCATCTTTACCTTACAACGAGTGCTTATACTTGCATAACGTTGGTAATTTAGTCAAAACTGCGGAAGAACGTAGACACCATTAACGTTTGCAAGCATTTCAGTTAAAAAAAAACACTTTAATTTGGAAAGCTTTGCTTGTGACTTGTCTAACATTTACCCATAATTATCGCCGAGGACTTCACCATCTGTACTATAACATTCAAGCAATGTCATTTGTTGAGATGTTTAGTTTCATTCATCCTACAATGTACTTTTCTGAAAAGCCTAGGTGACAGACCTAATGCGATAGTTCTCGTATAACTACCACCTACGAAGAGAGGAAATGAGGTAAAGATCGCATCCTGGTTTTATGTTATCATTTAGCACGATTTAATGCATTGCAAGAATTATCTGCATTTGGGCACCTCTCTCATTAGCTCCCTGAATAATTTATAAGAAATAATCCGATGAGATTATGTATGCATATGTCATGCGCAAAACTACGCTTGGTTGCTAGGCTTTATTGTATTTTTAATCAAACTAGAGAGCGTTACATTCACAAAATTAAATTTAACCTAACATAATAATGACAACATTATTCAGGATTTTAATTTTAATCAAGCTTCAATAAAAAGGAAATTTATAAATTGGAAATTCTCTCTTTAATTTTCAGTTATAAACATGCATTTTATACTAGTTATGTAGTAACTATAATTTGGGAGTTATTTTAAAAGGGTTTAGCTGGAAAAGCCGCCCTTCTGGTACATGTTACATCTGTATTAAAAAAAAACCCTATATATTTTGCTACATCGCACCAACACAATTATAGTAACATTGGCGATGCCCAGCTCGTCATTAATGGCGGTTGATCTAAAAAATATGTCTAGATAGAACTGTCCAAATGACAACCCAAGCTGGAATTAGCACTGGGGTTCTACCAGCTCGTCCACAGATGCTCCCCCCCAATGTTTGGTTAGAACATCACCAAATACAGTCATCTTATGACAAACTGTGTCATTGTTACAGATAAATATTAGTCCTTGACCAAACTACATGATCACCTTGAAGCGATCATTACACCACCATAAACTCGCTAGATTTACTGACTGATTTACTGAAAACTTTTTTCTGAGTGTTAGCCATTTCTGTAAAACCAAGCACCAAAAGTAGAAATTTACATGTTGTAAATACTTGTATAAAAATTAAAGTCATCTAAATATTTACTCTAAATGAAAGAAATGGTTAACGCTCCTTGCTTTTTTTACGGTACTACTTAAATATTCGAACTACACGATAAGTTATCTGGCAATCCGAAGCGTCAAACTCACTGCGGGAAGACCTTGTATAATTGCCACCTGAAGGGGAAGAATTAAAAAAAAATGACAAGTCGATTAATATATGATTATGGGTATGAAACAGTGTGATTATTTTATGCTAGATGCACATTTCATGGAATAATATAACGGTTTCAAATTGCATTTAAAATATGCACTTGCTGTACAATATACTATTCTGTTTATTATAAAAAGCTAACGAATTTACTTTGATTTTATGAATAGAGAATTATATTTCACCAGTGAAATTTTGATCATACTTGTTGATAGGAATGCACTCTCTATGAACTTTGATAATGTGTGTTAACCTCGCAATTCTTCATACCGTATTTTTTTGTCGTTTCTAAGATAAATGCACAAGCAAATGCTGTGTGAATGTATCTCAGTTAAAGAAACCACTCCTTATCGAGGTGTATTGTCAATGGCTTATCAAAAATATTTATTAAACCGAGTTCTTATTCCTGTACTTATCATCCAAATTTACATTGCTAGTGATGAGTTAAATGGTAATTGTTTCACACATTCTGTATTAGATTATTAATGCTATCTTGGAAGCATATGCAGCTAGCTCAGTGGTCTTTTAAAAATGCTACCTCCACAGAAAGATGACTATATGCACAGGCCAACCCATATTTTCATTGAACACAAATTATGCTTGCTGTGTTCGTACACGATTTCTTTTGTTATCGAAGACATCTACACCAGGCAGCAAGGTCTTGTAAAACAGCCACCTACGCAGAAATAAAATGTCAAGGCGATTGACGAATTTCGCAACATGTGCTGGTTAAACCAACATTTCTTATTAGTAAAGGCAATATGTCTCTCGGTACATAAATAATAAATAAGCATTTTAAGATGAAGTAAACTCATATGTTGATTTTAACATTCGTATAAACAATGGCAGGATAGTATATGCATACATGACAAATCTCCCACTTTGCAAGTGAAAACCTCACACTTTCCCCTCAGAGAAGGTTCACATGTATAATATTACAAAACACAAATGCACAACATCATAGACGGTTAGGAAAGAAATGTTGCCTTTAAACCTGGTTTCAATGTCTCTAAATTTCATTTAAGATTCTAGAATTGAGGTAAAAATAATTAATAGCCAATAAACAGACATTGATAAAGGTAAAAATTGTGTACAAATATTTGACTCAACATGTTTTACGTATTGCTTTACAGTATTGCTGACGTCTCCTGTGGCGTTTGCATTCTAAAATAGATTAAATAAAAAGAATGGGATAAGCATGACCAGGTAGATGTCTTGAAATTTTGATCTTATTTTAAATACCTAAATGAGTGTTTCTGGAATGTGTCTTCTGGCTCGTCCAGTCAAAATGATATTAAACTCGCCAGAGGCTCGTTTAATATCATTTTGCCTGAACTCGTTTAATACATGTTTGTATTATTAATAACAACTCATGTCAGATCCTCTATATATCGACACATCATTGTTAATGCTTCGGAAATTCAAAGTGCAGTGAAATATCATAAAACTATAATACACACGTGTATCACATGTATTACATTTTGATACGAAAGTCCATATTGTGTAAAGGGGCAAATATATTTTTTTTCACATTAAAAAAACACCACATGTTTACTATTAAATAAAAATAGTACATAAAAATTCATAACGATTTTCATTCTTCTTAGTAAAGAGAGAGTATGCAGTTATAAGGTTATCTTAACAGCAAAAGTGTCTTACTTATGGAGAGTATAATAAAAAAAACCCATTGAATTTAAATATGTATATTTCATTTCCACAATTTAAGAACACGATATTAGTGTAAACAGCCAGTGAAACCATATTTGTCAAGATGAGCGCGTTCAAACACACTACAGACGAGAAAATACGGACCGAAAACACACATACTAATTTCTCACAATTTACTTTCAAGCCCAATCTCTATGTAAGGAAGTAAATAAATAAATGAAAAGGAAAAGTCTCCTTTGGCTAAAGTTCAGCCTGAACTGCCTGTGTGTAGGCAGATGTTACTTCGTCAAGAATCCATTATGCCGGCATAAGGGCAGATGACACTAATGTGTAAGATTTAAGTGCAACAGGAATACTTGAGTCTAAAACAAGCTAGATGGTGATAGATCTTGCAAAACCATGTATGTCGGAAATTTATTATTCTAACATAATGGAGGTGCACTTTGTTATGTAAATGTCTTCAATAAATATTCCAATACATGTAGTTTCAGATGTTTTATTTTATCTATCAGGAAGAGTAATCCAGCTTTGAACATTATATATATGTTTTATTTGTTCTTCTTTTTATCAAACTATCGTCTTTAGTTTAGTCCGCTGCCATTTTTAAATTAACGGTTAGGAGAGATATTCATGTACCTATATCTTCGTGCAAAGTTTGATTTAGCGCTGTTTAGATAGCTGGAAACAGTACCTTTCCTAGAAGCTCAACTTAATATTTTATGATTTGCATACTGGAAAACAAAAACGACAAGGACAGCCTTACAGCTGAAATTTGACCACCCACCAGGCCTGGATAAATATTGGATCGATATGAAAATCCCCAAATGTTATAATTCAGAACTGACAATATGTTACAATTTCTGTCAGTTATAAAATGACTGTTTAAAATATGCATTTTGAAATAACACCAGGTCATTCCGTATTTGAAATCGACCCAGATCTTTTTCTTTGCCAAGGTCGGTTTACGGTTACTACGCTCATATAATATTTGTAAGAAGACTTGTGGCACGCGAAAATACTGTTACAAGTCAGAACCCACATAATGATGCCAAATAAACAGTCGTTGAAAGATAATAAATGAAGATAAACATATTTTGCATTATTTTAATTCTTTGATCTTGTCCTGCTTTTCTGATCAACCTCCAAACGTATTCATACGAACATGTTATCCTAAAATGTGCAAGCAAAAAGTAAGAACTTGTATTTTCCTTCCTAAAGAATATGATGCTATAATTTATATGTCATTTAAGTCCGCAGCTTGATTTTCGTATAGAAATATTTGAACTGTTTTAAACTGGACTAATTGTACATATGTTGAAATTATAATTAGAGTTGTATTGTTTGCATGCAGTATCCTTTTTCAGTTTTAACTCCCGAGGAAGGTGCCTGCTGCTAGTTGTCTCATGTTAATGCGAATTTTTATTATTTACACTGTTTGTTAGAAAAACCTTCATGAAGTGCGAGGTAAGAGCGTCCCATTAACTAGGTTTAAGCGCCCTAGTAGTTTTTTTGCCGACTGACTGAACATTTCAAGGCGGTAAATGTTGGTTTTTCTTTTTGCGTGTAATGTCTTGTCTCTGTAATTTTGTCACATTGATATTTACCATGTGCCGTTATCTACTCACAGTTTTAAATGTTAATATTTTTGGTAATTCTCATAGGACCTTTTTCATTTTCCTATTCTTTTGTGTTCTATAATCTGTCACATTTTATATGAGTATTGTTGTTCATGTTCACTTAACAATAATGTTAATTTTAAAATAATCTTGAATATATATTTTGAAAAATATGTGTGTCAGTTGATATAAAAAAATCATTTTATCAATTTTTTACTTCTTGATCATTGTTTCTTAAGAACTAACTTACATAGTTGGTCTCCATTTTGTTTTAATTGACATTTTCAAGCAAATAATTATCACAATACCTGAATAGTTATACTCTGAACTTATTCTAAGTATATACAAAACCAAATCCGGTGAAACCGACTCTACCGGCTTTCTGTACTAGTCTCATTCTTGAACAAATGTAATTTTAACAAAAGTGTTTCTTTCTTTTATTATCATATTTATATTATATAAACGGGTCAATATTCAAAGGGGTCGCCTGTGGCTGAAAGGGTATTGTCGCCGCCATGAAACTCTCCACACTCCATTTACCCATAACGCGTCGTTACGAAATTCGTTAATGTGCAGCAGTCTTCCATATAACCTGTCATGCACTGATGGTTCTTCTTAGGTGTTTGTTTAGGCTCAAAACATGGCTTAAATGATCATAATTGAGCCATTGCAATTAATCTTAAAAACAAATGAAAACTTGAAAATGAATGCATATAAGTACATAGGACAAAACATTTTTATTCTAGTTAAGTTTAGTTCTCTGTTTTATTTCATATTTTTAATCGCAGTGGCGGTAATAAGTATAATTTGTATATTGATATGTGTTCCTAGCAAATATATGATTTTACACATCATTTTAGTATTAATCATTTTTCGAAATTTGATATTAACATTAGTATTTTCCAATTGTCGAAAAACACATCACGACTCTATGCACGGTTCAGTATTCAGTGACCTTAAGTGCAAGTGAAATGTAGATCATGAAATTGAAATGCATTCAAAATGAATGAAAAAAATCGCGACGAAGCATTGGTGACATTCAGAATCTCAAATGAGTTAGATGTTAAATAAATCGGAATGTCCTTTCTCATTCTATTTCTTCTCAATAACGTGATATTAGAATGAAAATTATACAAGCATTGGAAAAAAAATCATTGGAGATTTGATCGCTCGCAGACCATCTTCTTTTCATACATACATTGTAGGAAGGGTATATGTAAAGTGTATTAGACGATTGATGTTGTAATAGACAATGATTGATTAGTTTTTGTATCGCATTAGCGAATTGTAAGCAACTTGGAATAACATAATTAAATTTCTCGCACACCCTGTACTTATCGCACAGATGGAAAGCATTTGTAGAGAATATTATACGATTGTAATAGAAGATATCGATAAGTTTTGCATGCCATATAATGAACTATATTGGTTATTTACACATTGTTGTTAAGCCTTATAAGTATAATAATTACAAAGGGTCCCTAAATGTAAATTGTGCCACTTTCAAAATATTTTCGATATCAAAATCTTATTATGCCTTTCTTATGCCACAACCTCGATTATTTTTTTAAAGCCTGTTAACTTGTCTGGAGGTTGTCTATAAAGATTACATCCATTACTGTTATAAACATCACCAACAACAACTCGTAGAAGAAGAGAAATACACACGGCCTATGTAAATATTTTGTTAAATTTAGAAAATAAGTTTTCGCCACTCTGTACTTATTTTGCAAATAATACTTCCATCAAAGAGGTTGAATATTTATTTCCTTCGAACATTCTAATGCATCTAACTACTGTATTGTAATCTGTAAAGCTAAGGCGGAAATACATCCCGTATAACAGCCACCAATTGAGTAAAAAATGAAATTGATCCTATGAAGATTTATGGGTGGCACCCTAAGTTTTTACTACTCAGGAAAGGACAGTTGGTACACGATTGATGTTACAGAATATTTTATGTTACAGCTTTGCCTGTGGCATTTCTTATATTTATTCATAATTATCATCTAGTAATTCGCCTACTACTTTTATAATGAGAGAGTGTGCTTATGGCACTAGATAATTTGTTCAAAGATTTAACTGCACTCAACTACCAGAGGATAATCTGGAAAACCAAGACGGTAAACCCACTGCGTAAGGTCTCATATATCTGCCACATCCGGAGAGAGAAAATTATCTGCTAAAGATTTTCAAACCAGTCTAGATCGCACCCAACGGTTTTGTGTCATTATAACGGATGATGCAAATTATTACATGTACATGACATATTTTGTAATCAAACACCTTTCCCATTTGCTGTCTGAATATTTTGTAGAAACCAATCAATGTGATTATTCTTGCATAAGAAAAAACAGGTAAAAACACTTGGTAGCTAAGCATGTGTTTTTAGTAAACTGGAGATCGTTATATTTTGTAAATAAATACAACCTACCAGAATATTGACATCATAAATACTGTTTTAAACAAACCTCAATTGTGCATTTGATACAAGTTTTAATGTTCTAATAATGTATGTAATGTCAGTTAAGCAACAGGGTTTCATTAGAAAATGAAGTGTATTTAATTACTATAACTTTGTTACATATCACCGACACAAATTTAATCATACAATCTTATTGGTTACGTCCAGCAAATTATGAGTAGCGAAAGTGCCTAGATATAAATTAGCTTTCAGTGTAGATTACACTGTCATTATCGAAGACATCTTCAGCGTGCAGTTTATTTGCAACTTACGGGAAAAATAAAATGTTTACAATAAGAACATATGACAAAGTCCTATGAGTATTGCAACATATACCAAACTCCGGAAAGGCACAGAACAAAGGTATTTCACATGCAAGCCAAGCGAAAAGTAAGAACAAATTTGTGATGAGTCATTTAAGGAAAAGAGCAAACCCGACAGTTACCGCCTTGGAACGGTCAGTCGGCAATATGAACCGACTGGGGTGCTTAAACCGGTTTTACAGAGCTCCAACCTCACACTTCCTGACGAGTTTCTCAAATGCAAGCAACGAAAAGAAAAAACGATCTATTCGAAAACAAAATGTCCATGCGCGGATATTTTCTATACGTTATGACGAAAGTAGTGACGTCATCGACAAATAATGTCCACATAGTGTTCAGAAAAGGAATATGGTATTATTTCGATTTGAAAAACAACACAAAAATGGTTGACCACAAATAAAATTAACTTTCTGAATCATGAACAAACATGACCAGAGACGAATAAATGACTGTAGCATCCTGTTCATGTGAAGATGGAATTGAAGAACCAAAGTTCAATGTCCATCAAAGGAAATACACGTAACAATCCTTATAGGATGAATTAAATGACAACATAGATTACATGCACGGGGAGATTTTTTACGACCGCCACACTGCACAAGTAACATTGTTGTGATCATGAATAAGAACATATGACAAAGTCCTATGAGTATTGCAACATATACCAAACTCCGGAAAGGCACAGAACAAAGGTATTTCACATGCAAGCCAAGCGAAAAGTAAGAACAAATTTGTGATGAGTCATTTAAGGAAAAGAGCAAACCCGACAGTTACCGCCTTGGAGATTGACAATACAAGGCGATTGACAACTTTCGTCCTATGTGCTAGGTATACAAAAAGTTTACTTAAGGTAATATGGCGATTTTATCTTCGGTAGTAAGTATTTCACATGTTTATTAATGGGAAACATTGATGTAACTTGCATTACAGGGATGGGGTGGTAAAAAGAGATTTTTAATTAATATATTTATGTTTTGTATAAAATATTTCCAAGATATTTACCTGTTGACATAAGTTGTTTTTGTAACATACATCACAATTTAAACACATTATAACTTCTTGATGCTTTTTCTGTTTAGGGTAATATAGATCTTTTTTGTTTACTTTATCTAGCCAATACAATTTTCATATATTATTAATATTAATTTTATATAAATCAATGTTGTTGTGGGAAATACATAAATGATTTGAATTTTAAGCTTATAAGTGTTGTTATTCGTATTTTTTGTGCAAAATCTTTAGTACTAAATCGTTTATTCTTAAGTAAACAACTGCATAACTATCCACCAAGGTATTTGCATGACTAAAATGCTGGCATGTATTCCTGAAAACCATCAAGCTCATTTCCAATATCTAAGTGCACATATTTTGAGCATATCTGCACTATCCTGCTCCAGACAGTATGCCCTACCTAAAGGTAAATATAATAATGGAATTTACCTTGTACACTATGTAGTCTTCACAACTTCAATTACAGTTATAATAAAACCGATTATATAAACAGCTTGTTGGTAGGTTGCATTATCACCATGCTCATTTAAATGCACAGGATCATGTAAGACGCATGTCATGTTGGAAATGGTTGTGGAAAAATTTCATGACGATCAAAATTACACATTTTTAAAGAAAATATTGTCAGGTTTGCTCTTTTTGTCAAATGACTCATCACAAATTTGTTCTTGCTTTTCAATTGGCTTGCATGTAAAATGCCTTTTTCTTGTGCCTCTTCGGAGTTTACAATGCTCATGGGACTTTTCATATATTCTTATTTGAGGTGAACAAGGTCTGACGTTTGGTGATATACTTCTATTATATATTTTTTTATCCAACTTAGTGATTAAAAATATTTATGTAACCGTAGTTTGCCTTCTTAGTATGTCTTGAGAAACAACGAGAAATATGAAGAAAATGTTTAGTAATAATTTTGTACTTGTGATTTTATGGATTTTCAATACATTATGTTATTTGCGTTTGTAAATTCCTGAAACCGCCATTTGTTTAGCCAATGTCTTTATTTCAACTTCTTCGACGTTGGAGAAAACGCCTTAGCAAAATGTCACAATAGAATCACATGCACAATACGCGCCATCTCACAAGTTTAATTGTGTCATTTACACTGCAACTCACATTTCCGGTAAAATTAACCCCTGGTGCGCAACCAATAAATCTGGTGATCAGTTTCTTTCTCTGAAAGTGGCAGGTATAAGAGATCATTTCCCGGCAGTCGGTTTACCTTCCTAGATAACGCCTGAAGAAAATTGTTCAACCTTGTAACTTCATCGGCGTCCATTATTTGAAAATTCGAATAGTACGATCTGAATAATATAAATATTCCTTTAGGTAAATCTTTTCATCGCTTACAGAAGTTATCCGAATAAAAGCATGCAAAAGTTGCATCATCCTCTATTTATTAATGTTTGTTTATTGGGTTTATCGTCCCACCTATTTATTAATGAATATTTAAATAAGCCACGGGCAAATATTGTGTCTTAATGCGATTTCCTCAACTTAGATGCATTCATACTGTTTAGATTCATTCATGCTTTTACATCTGAATTTATTGACAGGAGTCCACGAAGCATTAAGATTAATGCGATTACAAAAGCTTTCTCTTAAAGTTAGTTATTCATCGTGGTTTCTGCCTCATTAATAGATATGTTAAAAAGGGAACGGTAAGCCACAACAAATGAAGACAGAAGAACGTTTTTTAAAAGTCAGATCAGCGTGGCTTTTTAAAGAACAATGCTTTTCTTATGGTTTTTGTTAACAAAAGCTAGACATAGTCGTAATACGATTCAATGATGCAAATGTGGACGCAAAATATTTATTTAAACAATTAAAAAGGAATAATTTATTTCATCGAAATAATTTACACTTATAAATTGCAAATGCAAATCGCCATGTTGCGAGGTTACAGCTCTATAAAATCGGTTTAAGCACCACAGTCAATGCGTATTGCCGACTGACCGTTCCGAGGCGGTAACTGTCGGGTTTGCTTTTTTTGTTAACTGACACATTACAGATTTGTTCTTACTTTTACATTTGGCTTGCATGTGAATACCTTTGTCTTTTTCAAATTTTGTTGCAATGCTTATTGGACTTTTGTCATATACATTCTTTTTGTTGATGACAGGTGCTGACATCTTCCTCAACTTGAATTGAATCGTTCTTCTACAGAAACTTCTGTAAAATATATGTATAAAGCTATGAGTAAAAGCCTTTTGGATCACCATTAGTTCCAGCAATTAAGAACAATTAAAATAACTTGCCTAGTAATCCTAATTCATTCTTAAACATTAATGATACGATAAAATAAAATACTTTACATAATCTGGATGCTACAACTGATTCCTCTTCATTTTTCTATTTTATTCAAAAAGTTAATTTCATTTACAATCAACAATGAGTGTATATTTCTTCTAATCGAAATAATACCCCTCTTTCTCCTCAACACTATGTGGACATTATTTTTCAATGACGCCAATACTTTCGTCATAGCTTATCAATGGAAACGTCAGCGCTTGGAATTTTTTATTCAAATACATCGGTTTTCCTTTCAATTCTCTGTAAAACAGGTTTAGGCACCTAGTCGGTCCATATTGACTCATCACAGATTTGTTCTTACTTTTACAGATGGCTTGCATGTGATTACCTTTGTCCTGTGCCTTTTTAAATTGTGGCATATATTTGCAATTCTCAAAGGAATTCGTCATATATTCTTAAACTAAAATATACAAAACATGGAATACCGTGTCAATAAATCTTTACAACTCAATTGAATGAAAGGGTGCGTCTATCAACAAGTTAATATTTTAGTTAATTATTTGAACTAAAATAATGTACATGTATTTTATGAGTTAATCTGACAATATCGTTTACATAAATTACTTATTGATGATTGATTGTCTGATATGATTTTAATACACACCACGCAGTTTAGCTTTTATAACCTATAGAAGTTTATGAGGGACGCAGCCTTAACATTCGCAGGCAGCTCATGTTGCAGTTACATGTTCATATAAAGTCAATAGTCGATGTAACTTATGTCTCTAATAGGCTTTTGTAGAGAGGGGTCCTGACTGCGGGCAAGTTTGGGTACATTTGAAGAACTCGCTTGTTTTCGGACTGTTCTGTATCTTGACCAGTGTGTACAAAGCTTTGTCGAAACATTGTCCGTTGTATACGTTGGAAAATATTTTTAGAAGTATTTAACGTTAATGTAGTTGTTTCATATAAAATGCACATTGTTTAAAGTACTCTTTAATGGGATATGCTAGTTTACATGTTAATGCATGTTTACTTGTTTGTATCAATTTTACTCTGAATATGTTTGACATTGAACATTTAATGTTTTTTTTTTTTGGATATGAAGGATACTTTTTTTCCGCAATATTGTTTCCTTAAAAAGAATTTGGCGATCAATGATTTGGGGCGTCTATTCCGCTTGGCTCTTTAAGACGAATAAAAAAGTTCAATATTCATAATAATTTGTAAATCTTAGCATCGTTTACTTAGGCATTTTCTGATATTAATTGAGGGGTAACGCTTAATTCTATCAATTTACAAATTTAATTTGATTTACTCTTTTTGGATTACTTAAACTGTTAAAAAATAAAATCTCAGTAATAACTTTTTAAACCTAATAACATAGTAACTTGTTTTAAACTTAACTGATACAAGGAGATAGTGTGCGTACATATTTCAAAAGATAAACACGAACCATCTTAATTTGAAATTAAATATGAAAACAGAAAACATAAAGCCATTTTAACTTTGACAAAACAGATGGTATTTGGAAAACATATGTCGTAAAGAACTTTCCAGCGGCTGGAGCAGGTGCGTTCGTGCACCTGTGTTGTCTTACTTCACAAAGCCGAAGTAAATTTTGTCAAGTCCGACTTTTGGATGTGTTGCGTTTTATTAAAATAAGTTTTATCATGCCTCAGAACTTAATATATTCATAGATAATATATCTGCGTGTAATTTTACGCAGATTAAAGTTCAAATTAAGTCAGTAAAACGGTTTTATCCATAATTAAATAAGAAACATACATTTCCTTTTATAATTAATTAATTTTCCATTAAATATATCTTTAAATAGCCTTCTATCGACACATTATTGCTTACGTGTCTTAAATAGAGTTCTTTAATATAGTAATGCATGGTTAAACAGTACAAGAACACAACAAAGATAGAGAACCGGATTTTCGGTAGAGCAATCGGTAGAAACGAAGCGTTCTTAGTCTCAAACTTGGCTTCATAATATGAAGTAAAGCTATGTGTGCATTCTGAATTGCAGTGCTAACCATACGATAAAGCATCAATTCCTATCTACCCCAATCTTGTAACATAAAAAGTAAAAAAACTAAAAAGGTGTCAAATAAATGCCATAGTGGTGACTGCTGGAATAATTTAAAGGTTGCTACCTCAACAAAACACAGGAGATTGTACTCCACTCATTCACACCAGTGTTTTAGATGGAGTGATTGTTTAACCCTAAACACTTAAAACATAAGCAGTGCCGCATTCGCTGTGAGAACACGTCTTATACCTGACATGGTAGGATACGCTGCTACATTATTCTAGAAATAAACCATCTTCCGAATGCTATCTTTTTTGTATGTATTTTAGGTAATTGCATTTCCACTGCTTACAGTTCCGGAACAGCTTACCACACGCTCCTATTATATTGAATGGAATTGTGTAAGCTCTGACACGCAAACATTCTGTAACAAGCAAGAGAACTAAATAACGATGCAAAAACTATCTCTTAAGATGATGAATGAGCAAAACAATAATTTTGCGCCATCAGCTTGGTCTTTGATCTGTTTCTGTTTTACCGATCAGCTTTCAAGCTTTTTTTCGTCTCGCATATAACTTTATCATAATATTATGTAAGGAAATATTATAAGCGTATGTTTTTCTTATGAGAAATATGTATTCTGTTATGCTATTATCAATCAATCCGGCTTGTGTACTAGTTTCGCTAGGAAATATATTGGGTATTTAATTGTTATTTACTTAAGTGGTACGTTTACGATATTTATCAAATTGTATGAAAATATAAAAATGGGGGCACCGATAAATGTACAATTCTGTAATTTTTTCTCTAATCTCTAATCAAATCTTTATTACCGTGCAACAAGTTTGTGTATCCTGGCTTTAAGATTAATAATAAAGTCTAGGATAGGGTTCGATGAAAAAAGGTACAAGTGGGTGTCGAATGTTTGGTTTGTTTTAAAACAACTATAAATAATCCGTTAGTACTTGGTCTGTTTCTAGACCTTGTTCTAGATCCTGGTCTAGATCTTATTCTAGATCGAGCCCGGCAAATAAACCAATAAGCAACAAAATACATTGAAGGACTAACATCATTAATACAACCACATACATGTACATAATACAATCACATATATTATAGAATCACATATATTTATATTCAGGCAATGTATCCATTTAATAGATATCTCTCTGCAGACAAACCATATATATATCTTGAGATTAGTGGCCGAGATAACAGTGCAATAATTTAAACATGTAAAAACAATATTCATTTTTAAATCTAATAATTAAACAGTAAATAAACATGTACATATATGTTTTACAATTACAAACCAGTTGTGGACCAGTCTCTATCTAGCCAAACATGACAACTCTCTATAGTCTCACACTTCGGTGCAGTGCCGGATTACATGTAAAAGGATGTATGAGCATTCCAAATAGAAATGGTGATAGAACCAAAGACCCATTACAGTTAAATTTTAGAATACAATACAGGCAGCTATCTTTAATTCAAGCATTTCAAACTAATAAAGACAATAACTCAAATGACGCTTGGCTCATTTGAAACAACAGAAACAATACCTGTTGATAGACCGAACATCACTCACCTCTTTCAATGGCTGAGCACCCTTAAAACTTTATTTCATAGTAACCAAAGTTAAAATAATTAAAACTGAAAATGTAAGAACATTCCCAGTGAAGACTTTAAAAGGACTTAAAAAAATACTCGTCAAATTACCAAAAGCGCGCGGTTCTATAAATAGAACAAGACGAGTAATTGAATATTTAAAACACCACATCGTCCTCACTATATAACGAACCTTATAAAAACCACTGGCATATATTTTTATTCTGAACATATTTTTGTAGAGTATAAATATCACCAAATTATATTTTAAATTTGTTTAGTTTCTATATATTTATTATGAATTTCTCTGACATAAAAATGTTAATTGGAAATCCTTCCCTCCATTTTATGCATAAACATCATTCGCAACACTTGCAATTTATGTGACTGCAGTTATTAAACATATTCATTGCAATACATTATTCGAGACGACAAGAGATTGCCTAGTATTTGCAATACACTGTAACACTGCTAACGGAAAATCAAAATCATATTTTTTACGCTATCCTTTAGGAAAACGATGTCAAACCTGAAAATCGTTAGATCTTATCAAGTCCCAATATCGGCGACAGTTCGGATCTCTAAAAAAGTCAAATGTAAGAATAATCGGGCTTCTCTAGCATTTCACTCTTTGTCGTCCGTAGCAATTTCCGTCAATAAAAAATCCGAAATGAATTTATTCATATTTGAACGAAACAGATAGGAAATAGAAAAATAAATACGAAAATCATCCTGCAAAGTGGCACACCCGATTGCTTGGGGGTCAATTCCATTAGGAATACTAATTGTTAGAGAAAAAATAGTTTAGCGACTCAAACGTTGTACGAGATCAGATAGGGGATTATTTTATAGATGCAAATAGGGATCGTATCTGTTTCTCAGGGAAAACTGAGGTTGTACGTTAGATATATAAGAAATAAATTACCCGTATGTGAAGCATATCTATGAAGCAAAATATAATTTTTAACAAATGACATTATCTTTAGAAGAAAGGACCGACTCTAGGAAATATCTTTGGTTAATTTTTAATTCGTATAGCAATAGAAAACTCTTTGACTCTAAAGTAAACGAGATAAAACACATTTGATAAGTTTTTTTGTGTGAAAAAAACATAATATCTAAATTAGTGCTGTTTTGATTATAAGTCCATAAATTCACAAATATGCACACTTTATTAAAAGAGACAACGAATAGAACAAGGTTGTGTAGATATTATTAAATATTCTCTGGTTTGATAATGATTCTTAGGTGTTCTAGAATAAATAACAAATTTCATACCATAATTGAGAAGTTTATTTATATCATTGTTTACAGACCTGAGAGTTATAAATGTCCACAATAATCTCCCATTGAAATTTTAAAACAAACCAAAATAGACACTGCGGTAAATAATTTTCACAGTTTCAGTAGGTTGTTTATGAAAATAATTAAAATAAACTGTTTTGGATGCTTGTTTTTTTATTTCAATTTGTTCTGCTCTTTAAATGGCTCATAAGCTGTGTTATTTAAAGCTATGATATAGTCTGGAGCAGACTTAAGACACACGAAGGTGAATATAAAATTGAATGATATATAGGGATAATGTGCGTCCATTTGGGAATAAAAATATATATTCTTATTTTGGCAAAACAAATGAAATGCACACATCACGAGCTTCCTTATGTGACTTTACAAAAGCAGAAGCACAGTGTTAAGCATCCGGCTTTTTGGTGCATTCTGTTACGTTGACATAATCCCATCATGCTTAGGAATTTTTTTAATAAAACTAGTCGGTCATTTTTGCCAACTAACCGTTCAAGTAACTATTCGCTTTGCTCTGTTTGTTTAATGACTCAGATTTGTTCTTACTTCTACATTTTGCTAGGAATAGTACGCCTTGTGCCTTTTAAACTTTTGTTTGATATATGTTGTAATGCTCATAGAACTTTGTCATATTATCTTTTATCTGTCTGACGTTATGCGTATATCAATGCCCTCACATAGTCAACACATTAGATGTCTATGTCTATATATCTATATTAAGTTTAATCTTGGTGCATTTTGCAGAAGAAATTGATACAAATTAAATAAAGATTTAAACGTACATTGCATCGAGAAGAAGTGACAACATACGCATATGTACTTTTTATTTAGCATAGTACATAGAATATATTTTAATATACTAGAATGTATACCAATACAAAACATTAGAACTAGGGATGTCAACGGATATCCGAATATCCGGATATCCGTTCGAATCAACAGATATCCGAATCGACTTTGGTATCCGGATATTCGCTTAAAAAATGTAAAAAAAATAACATTTAATTAAATGTTTTGGCCATTTTGCTAAGTTATCTTTCTGCTGTCAGGTCAGTGTGCATTCACGCACACGCAGGTGTAACGGATTATCGACAGGTGGTGACAGGTGGTGACAGGTAGTGACACTCAGTATCGTATATTTGGCTTCACAGTTTTAGAAATGTGCTAAGGCATGATGGTATGTGTAATAACATGCTAATTAACCGCTAACGTTTAAAGCTTCTACTGATCCATTTTGTTTAGCGAATACCATCTTTAATTTTGTTGATGAACTTCACAGTTTTAGAAATCTGCTAAAGCTTATGTAAAATAATTTGCCAATTAACAGCCATTGTTTGAAGCTATTTCTTATCCATTTTGATTAAGGAATATTATCTTTAATTTCGTTTGTTCGGCTTTATTAAGAAGAGATATAGGTACAATTATGTAGACAATTAACAGGTTTGTCGGCAAAGATCAGTTACTCATGTTTAATTAAGTCCGTTTGGATTGTATAAATGAATTGATTATGTTTTCATCCGATCACGGTGATCTTGACTTATTCACATCCACTTCCTAAACAAATCATTAGTTATGTCTTCCAATCTTCAGTCCGAAGTTTGGCGACATTTTGTGAGGTCCGTAGACAAATTATTAAAATGATAAAGTGCCTATGCATATGGAAATATTGATTTCATTATTTCCATTGAAATGACGATTTAATTATGTCAATGGAAACGTCAGTAACCCCGCACACATCCGACTGCAACATCAGAATTAACTAAGATTTATATCCGGATATCCGGATATCCGTTCGGATCGTTCGACGGATATCCGGATACTAAATTTAGTATCCTTTGACATCCCTAATTAGAACACATTTTCATTTGGACAATTGCATCGAGTTCATTATTTACAATGTGATAGTGTGCCTGCCGTCTTGAATAAATAAAAAACACTTTAATTTTGGTAAAGTCAGATGGTATTTCATGAAGTAATATTTGTTGGAAGAAATGCTTCACTCATCGGAGCAGGTGCATTCGTGCGGATTTTAATATATTTAACAAGTCACATCCTAAGCTTGTTGGATCCGTTTTGTGGGTGTTTCGTTCAGCTTAATTAACATTTTCGGGAGCTTGCCTCAAAACGTATTCGTTGAAGAATATATGCGTGACATTATACGCAGTTAAAGTTATATTAAGTACAGTAAAAGTGACTAATTGATATTTGAAAAGGCATTTTCCCTGAACATTAAAACAATTGCCTTTTTTAAACAATCTATATACAATGTCATAAAAATGAAATGTCATTTTATAAAATCGACGTCCTTTTTAATTTAGCATAGAGTGCTTTTTTACTTCTACCCGATATGTCACTAGTTCAGATGTATATGATTATAGTTTATTTTTTTTGCAATTACACATATGCTTAAAATGCCACATTGTCGGTTACACTAAGACAGCTTATTGCCGACACATTGTTGTTAATGCCTCGAATGTAGAGTGAGTAGCAATTATTTTGTAACATAAATAAGGCAGAAGTATAGAACACGTATAAAGGGTATACTTTTAAAGGATTTTCAGAAAGAACTTAAACTAGCATTTTCCAGGTTTAGTCGCCCACTTAAGCAATTATGAAAGTCATGGCTCTTACAGTCAGGACGAACACACAATAAGTAACACATACGTTTTCTGTATTTTTCATTTTCTGGCCTTAGAAACCCACATAGCAGTATTAAAAATAAGCTGTTAGTTAATTGTGCTTTGTTCTTTATGTCAAAATATCATTAACTATTAAAGCAGCACATATGTTTCCTTACTCACTCCTTTGTTTTGGCTTTGGTTCTAAATCGAGGAATATAGTACCTAGAATCGATGCGAGATCCATTAACACCTTTAATCTCTGTATCATTTACCTCAATCAAGATAAAATTATTGCATCAATACGAACAATATTACTATTATATCATCAATACCGAAGTTAGCTTGAATTAATGTTTTTGAAAGATATTTGTTACATATACAATTTAGTTTGAATGCTTTTGATGATAAGTATGGAATGGTTTTCCGAAATTCCAATTGACGCTGCTTCTACTCCGCTACCGGTGTCTTGTTACTGAAATGTTTTTGAAATATTTCAAGACATATGTAAGCCAACAATGCAAGTATTTCATATGGAAGTCTACTACGCTTGTATCGCATGCTATGCTGGTATAACATACATGTATGAAAACTTGCATTACATATGGAAGCTCACTACGCTTGTACTACATATGGAAGCCTACTACGCTTGCACTACATATGGAAGCTCACTACGCTTTTATCGCATGCTATGGTGGTATAACATATGAGAACTTGCATTACATATGGAAGCTCACTACGCTTGTACTACATATGGAAGCCTACTACGCTTGCACTACATATGGAAGCTCACTACGCTTTTATCGCATACTATGGTGGTATAATATATGAGAACTTGCATTACATATGGAAGCTCACTACGCTTTTATCGCATGCTATGGTGGTATAACATATGAGAACTTGCATTACATATGGATGCTCACTACGCTTGTACTACATATGAAAACTAAGAACACATGTATAACATATGGAAGTGAAAACATCAGTACGCCTGTAAAATATATGGATGCTAACTACGCTAGTATTACATATGTAAGCTTACTACATGTACCCTTGTTTTAGATATGGAAACTTACAACGCTTATATTACATACGGAAGCTGACTTAGTCGGTTTCGAAAATGAGCTTACTATGAGTGGGCATGTGTTACGTAATGAAACATTCTACGTCTTTATTATATATGAAAGTGTATCACGCGTTTATGCTACACAGACGCTTTCTACTCTTGCATTACAGAAGGAAACTATCTACTTTCGTAAGATATTTCTTTAAAAATTGTTTGGTTTGCATGTAGACATTCTTTAACATGAAATAGACCGACATAATAATGCAAAAGCAATCTTCGAAAGATGATTAATGAGGAATATATCAATTTGACATTATCTTGGTCTTTGATCTCTTTCTGTTTTCTCCATCAACCATCAAAGGTTTTGTCTTAAGCCTACGCTTATGTCATATAATGTTCAAGTGCAACAAGTAAGCTAACCCATTTACCTATATATCTTTTGTAAATTTTGTTAGGCTTGGTTAATTTATTCTTTATGTGTACGAGTCGCACTTGAAAATTGATTCCAGCTTTGATACGTTTTCATTGCGCTTTTTTGCAAGATTGATATGTTTTTTTTCGTTGATATTGTTGTGAAAACTCTGGTTAAAAAGACATTTTCGTTTTTTTTGTTAATATTTGTGAAAAGGAATTTACCTTGTCTCTTTTCATGTAGAACATCATGTGTTTGTTTACATGACTTATATTTTATAAGCAACCCAGCCAGTTTAACACAAACTAATTCATAAATACGGCGATATCATATCTGTTGATCTTATTGCATTCATAAATATATTGTCAATGCAAAACTTCGACAAGCACGCCATTAGCTTAATATATGCCATACCGAAATTTTAATGCACATAAGTTAAAATATGGTAACTGTCTCTCCGGTAATTCTATAATTTGTTTGAAATTTACTAAACTATCACAGCTTAGAGCTTAGGCATTTATACGATTCAATATTCGAGATAAAAAAGATTTTAAGGAAACAGGGACACTGTTCAATTTCCCCATCATCATGATAATTAACTTACTCATCATACCCTTCTTTCCTAGTTCATTTTAATTGTCTATGTCGCTTGACAATTCCCCATTTTCTACTTTTACTGATTTTATCTGACAAATCGTTTCTGCTGAACCAACATGTGTGTATTCTTTACATGTCATTAGTGAAGTTTATATATTAATTATCTCTTATTGCTTCAAAAACACAGGAGTGTTTTTATTTTTATTTTATAAAACAACATTTCCAGCACAAATAACACATTAAATTTTGTAAAAATACTAGCAGGTACGTTTTAAATTAATTTAAAAATGTTTCCATTGGTATGTGATCAAATAGTACTTAAACCTAATCGTCGATAAAATATAGTAACGGTAAATATGTTAAATAAAAAAGACACAATTATTAAACCGGAAATAAAATGAGCTTGGTCTTTCTTAGGATTCGAACTCTTCGCACTCTGAAGTTCTATTGACTGTAACGCTGCGTCTTGGCATATGCTTGTTTTGAGTCGTTTTAGTATACATTGCGACAGGAACAATGTTTTCATTTAAATTTTAACCAAACATACATGTATGTTATGTTGTTGAAGAGTTTTACCCTTTGCTTATCAGTTTACTTTTTTATTTATTTCGGACGCTGTTAGGGGTCAATCGCTTTTGTTTTGGCCATTCGTCTGCGCTGTTTTTGTGCTGTTTTTCTTGTTTTGATTTATTTTTACCAAGGACACTATTTTGTCTGAGATATAATTGCTTTTACAGTCCAAAATTGAAAAAATCAAAACGCCAACACAACGCTTAAGACGCTATTTCTAATTAAGCATTGTTTATTTTGCTGTCCTTGTACATGTAATAATGATATAATGTAATTTTTCACATAAAACATTAAGAATAATAAAAATAACACCAACGACGACGATATGTTTTTTTCGCAAGTTAAATCTTCTGAAATTCAATCTTCATACGTCTGTTTAATTTGTACAAATAAAAGATTATAAAAACAATTCAATTTATTGTAATGTCTTCACAAGCCAATACATAATATTATAGTTTCTTACACAATATATCTGTTTTGGATTAGTGCCTTTTATTGGACAAATATCAGCAAAAACAACAACAACAACAAAAAAAACAAACAAACAACAACAACAAAAATAACTAACTAACAACAAACACTCTATCCATCCATTTCTTGAATAACCATCTTTCGTATCATTTTATATGTCTGCAAATGTTCGCCACAACGTCCAATTTGAACAGACAAAGGATTTTCTTGTATTCATTTGTAATAATGCTCCTAATGAGAAATCAAATTTGTTTCTTATAAGTTATTAGATAGGAGTATAATGACACCCTAAAAATGAGCGGATCATATCGCATTCTCTGTGACAGTTGAGACCTCTGATGAATAAAATGATTTATCGAGCTTCCCGTTTTCACCAAACTTCATCGTCCGTTGATATTTCCGTTATGAAAGCTCCCGAGATACAAGTAATATAAATATAATACATGAACAATATCAGCTTGAAAATAGAAACACTAAAAACAACATCAGCAATAACACCATGTAAATAGATGGCATGGTTGAATCCTATCTTATTAATAGTTGTTTTATTTTTCGGAGAAATCCCCGTTCAAATTGTAAGTTGAAATTTGGCTCATTGTTTAAATTCGACTTATTTACAGTTTTCTCAGTTTATCGTTAATTGTAGTTTTGTTAAGGGAAACGTGGTGTCCTTCTATCAACTCTACTCTGTAATTGCTGAACACACAAAATTAATGTGTTTTTTCTCAGTTGATGTTAGCACTTTTCTTCCAATGTTGACATTTTTGGTTTGCTCACAATCGGAAATGAAATGCGGACCTCCACGCTAAAGTGCGTTTAAAGGAGAAAATTATTTAGGGGAGATAAAACATGCCATTAAACAGGACTTTACAAAAATGACAGCGATTTGATTAACATTATTTATAATTATATTTATATTTATACTATTTTCCGTTTGATCGAAATGAGAATATCCGCTTATTGTCTTAGTTGAGTTTGTTGGGAAAACTTAAATAGCATTTAAAATATGAAAGAAAGGCTTTAAACATAAATGTCGCAGATTTGTAAGAAGAATCGAACTTTGCAGGGAAAAACAAACTCGGTTATGGGCCTATGTCTTTTTATACGAACAGCACAAGGGATATTCTGATTTAATAAATTAATACAAATACTGTTGATTAAAATTAAAAAATGCCAAAGAATTCTGCTTTTTTCAATAAAGTATAATTTATAAATTAATTTTAGAATAGTGCTGTTTTGATTAAAACACATACTTTTTTGAAGCTATTTTCACTTTGTGTCCGTTCAAAATGTAATGACAAAACATATATTTATAAGGAAAATCACACTAAAATAGTTATTCAATTATGCATATTGCGAATAGAAAAATAAGAAGAGGTCCTATAAGATTTACAACAAATATTGAAATTTTAACTACCACTTAACACATGCATATACTGAAGCTGTAAACGTGACAAAAACAATAAGACGATACATTATACAAAACAACAACAATAACAACAAACAACAACAAATAAACAGACAAAACAAACGACAATTACCACCTCAGAACGGTCATCGACTGTTTTGGTACTGGTCCTTAAGAAGTTTTATAAAAGAAATAACACTTTTTTCACCATTTCTGAGAAGTAGTTTTATTATATCCTTGAGCAAAACGTATTTTCTTTAAGCCATGTTTTAGACTCACTGCATTGATTATTAATGTTAAGAAAGAAATCTTTCCGGGTGTTTTTAAAGGCAAAAAAGGATTAACACCATCTTAAATAATCCAAAACATTCTAAGTAGGCTCTGTTTAAAAATAATTAAAATGCAATTATTTTTCAGATCGCATTATTTTAAGTAATACCAACTTGTTCTTCATGTGATACTAAACTGCACGAATAACTTAAATAAAAATGAGATTGTCTGCGTCCATAAACACACATTATTTTTGGAAGGACAGATAGAACTATAAATATAATATTTTAATGAAGTAAGTAATATATCCTTGAAGCCGTCATGTCCGTGCAGATAGTAATCAAAGACGTACGCTTCAATAAGAATATATGAAAAATTCCTATGAGCATTGCAACATATACTAAACCCTAAACTGACGTAGGACATAGGTATTCATATTCAAGTCAAATGCGTCATTCAAACAAAAGAACAAACCTAACAGTTACCCCCTTGGAACGGTCAATCGGCAAAAAGGACCGACTGGGGTGCAGTCTTATAAGTTTGCACTTATACGCTTTTCTTTAAAGCAAAAGTACATTGCATAAAGAGTGAACAGTTAAAGAAGAGCTAATTTAAATATAATTAAATAACCATTTTATTACCACAAATTTAACAAACTTTAAACAGCCAATGAAACCGTATTTATCAGGATGGGCACGCATAAACACACTAGAGACGACTGATTGAGCAGTAAATTAAAACAGCCACTAGTTTCAATAATTTCCCATTTTATAGTTCTTAATGGAGGTTGATTAAACCTTACGATTCCGTTAGCCATACTTTCTCAGAAATCACTTAAACAACCAGACCAGACTTAATACATTCGATTTGATGTCTAATTTCTTATAGCTGTATTCTTAAGGAAAGCATTTAGGTAGTGAAATAAATAAAGAAAACGGAAAAAATCTCTTTTGGCTAAATTTAAGCCCGAATTTCCTGTGTGTAGACGAATATTACTACGACAAGACTCCTTTATACAAAGATAAGGGCATGAGGCACTTATATGCAAAATTTAAGTGCATCAAAAATACTCGTGTCTAATCAAAGCTAAATGGGATAGGTTTTGCAAACCCATATATTTCGGAAATTTATTATTCTTTCTTAATGGCGGTGCATTTTGTTATGGACGTGTCTTCAATAAATATTGAAATAGTTTAAGTTTATTTTAATTTATATTTCCAGGAAAATAATCCATCTTTTAAAATTATAGATATGTTTATTTGCTCTTCTTTTCACTTAAATGTTGTTTTGATTTAGTCCACGGCCATTTCAAGCTCAACGGTAAAGATAACTATACCAGTACATGTTCGTTTTTAGTGGCCGCAATAGCTCAACAACAACGAATATGCGGTTTTAAAACCGTATTGTTCATATGTTGAAAGTACTTTATAGTTCATTATAGAGTTGTTTTGTTTGTATATTGTATTCTGTTATCAGTTTTAACTACCAATGAGTGTGCTTGCTGTTGGTCGTCACACCTCGATGGTATTTTTATTTACATTGTTCGTTTGTGATACCAACCTTCAGGAATTTAGGAAGTGCGAGGATGGAGCCCTCCGCAAACCAGGTTTAAGCACCGCAATCAGATTTTGACCAATCACCGCACTAAAGGTGGTAACTGTTTTTTTTTCCTTTTGTGTGTAGTGTCAAATTTATATTTACTTTGTATGCCTTTGTAAAGTTGTAGTTCACATTATATACTTGGGGTGGTTTTCATAGAACCTTTTCTTTTTTTCTAATCTTTTGTGTCCTGTAATAGACACATTATGTATTGCTGTTCAGTTTAAATCAAAAATAATATAAATTTTAAGATTATCTTTGATACTTATGTTTCTTTTTTTATTTGCGTTATTTTAATCCGAACTGTATCATTTTAGTCATCTAAAGACATCATCAATATTTCTGAAAGGTACTCACATGTACATATCGAGAAGATCTCTGTTTCGTTTTTCACTGAGACTTTCAAACAAATTATTATCACCGTATATGTATGTTTGTACTCTGAACAGATTCTAAAAATATTCATATTGCATGTACCCCCTTCTTAAATATATTTTATTGTAAAGGGAAGCCCGTGGCGTAGTGGTAGAGTCGCCGACTTGTAACTCCTCTGACCTCTTAGCCTATCACCGCGTAACTCGTTCAGTTGACCTGCGGGTGCGCCAGTAGTTCTACCTAGACATTTATTTGGATTCTTCCTCCACCAAAATAGCTGGACGTCGTTATAATGATCATAATAGGTCTCTGTGATGTATTTTTACAACAAAACAAAACATTTTATTGTAAAACAGTGTTTGTATTTTTGTGAGCATCATTCCCTTCCAAGACTTGTATCTAATAAACTGGTCAATATTTAAAGGGGTTGCCTGTGGCTGAAAGGGTATTGTCGCCTCCTTGAAACTTCCCTGACTCCGTGTACCCATAACGCGTCGTTACGTTATTCGTTAATGCGGGGCGGTCTTCCATCTGACCTGCACTGAGTTGATTGGTTTTATTAGATGTTTGTCTAGGTTTAAAATTTAGCTTACATGATCATGGCGCCACTAAGGTGTATCTTTAAAAGAAAAAAAACAACAACAAAAACAAAAAAACGAAACAAAACAGAAACACACAAAAACAAACAAACAACAAAAACAAAACAACAACAAACAATGAAAATGAGTATATATAAGTGCAAGGTACGAAGGAATTTTTCTGTGAAAGTTTCGTATCTGTTCTTTGTAACTAATACTTTACTCTTTAATTAATATTTCTTACGAACGTAATACTTTAAATAAAATATTATCTTTAAGAACACTTTATTGGTTTTGGCTTAGCGTGCAAGCTGATAGTAAATGGAATTGCTATATATCTTGTATGCCATTCTAAATAAATATGATGCATTCCAAATGAACGTAATATATCGTGATTTAGCATATTCGACAATCAGAATGTCACATGAGTCTGATGTTGGATCAGTCGGAATGTTCTTAGCCATTCTAATTTTTTTGTCAAAGGCAGTCGACGATGTTCAAACTAACGTGACATTAGAATATACACTTAACAAGCAGTGGGCTGGTGGTTCTGTAAACATGTATAAGCTTCAGATAGATCTAACTAAATGAATACCGAAACGGGTAGCGCAATCGGTGGAGCGTCAGCTCCAAGTACGGGAGGCCCCGGGTTCGATCTCGGGTCGCGACATACCAAAATTGTTAAAATGGTGGTGGTAAAGCTCCCTTGCTAACGCTCAAGCAAATATACATATAAGGGTAGTTCCTCGATCAAATCTGAGACACCAACTAATTTTCTAATTTTCAAAGAGAGATTCCACACAAGTCTGTTCGCATCAAGTTTCTTGGTAAATACAGGCTGAAGTTAGACGTTTAAAGTTATTATATGGCAATCAATATGCCATCAGCAGAGAAAATCCTTTTTTGAGAGTAGTATCGATGGTCGCATTCCATTTGTTAACAATACACAGATAAGTTGTAGCCTGTAGTACACAAGTGATGCTGTAATAAAACAAATAGGGTATTTTTATATACGATGATTTAAAGTTAAATACTTTGAAGACGAAAGTGCGAAAAAATAAACAAAACCGATTGACATATTTAAATCAACACGTTTTTTTCTTTTGTATTTTTAAACATTGAGCATATTTTCCAGTTGCAAACGGAATAGTTTTTCAAACTTGTGGATGTTTCTGAATTCTTAATTGCGGATGTTTTCTTTCTTCATCAAAACATGCAATAAAAATTTTGCGTTTACTCTTAAAAACATTTTGAAAATAGATGATTATAACGTTTATGAATTAAGCTTTATATGCATCTGAACAGAGAAAGCCATTCGCTAAATAATATTTTTTTAAAGTTGGCTTATCATAAAATGCACTCATAATGATTTTCAATGATTCAACCGTAGTATACTTATATTGCGAATAAATGCCTCCAGCAGTTAGATTTAAAACGTTTATTTGTTCAAACATTCGTATGCACTCAACCGATACAGGTGTATCTGGCGAGCTTAGATGCCACACCTGTTGCGAATAGGGACCGTATAACAAGATCACAAGTACATTTAATGGGCTTTACACCATGTTCCTATTTACAGATAAAGGGCAGCTGTAGAGCATATTAGACGATTGATGTTGTAATAGAACATATTGATTAGTTTTACATCTCATTAGATAAAACAAGATGAAATGTTTGATTTGCGTAAAACCTAATTAAGAGCATGCTTAAGAAAGGGCGCTTACATTCTGCTAATTCTAAATATGTTCGATGTCAATATCTTAAAATATGCCCTTTTTCTTTGCTACATCCTCGATTATTTGATCAAACCTGATGATTTTTTCGTTGCTTCGATGCATCTTTACCTAACTTCGAAATGCTTAAAATCATAGAAATGTTCATGCGCTGGTTTCCAACAGATCATCTCTGAAAAGAAACGCAAACCCCACTAAAGATTATATGTATCACAGTTCAAACAACAACAAAACCTCGTAATAAAGGAGATATGCCTACGTCTTATCTAATTATTTTGTTATAACTATGGAAAAGGATTCTGCCTGCCAGCACTTATGTTGCAAATAACACTTCTATCAATAAGGTTGAATATTTACTTTTTTGCGAACATTCGAAATCAATTATTTAGCCCCATTGTAATCTGAAAAGATAAAGCGACTAAACACTGCGGATACGACCCGTATAACCGCCATCAATGGAGTAAGAAATTGATCCTACGAAGATTTACAGGTAGTAACCCAAGACTTCACTGCTCAGGAAAGAACAGTTGATACACGATTGATGTTGCTACAAATTTTTCTATATCTTATAAACCTAATGGAATGTTTGGTTAAGGAGTAGTATAAAACCTGAAAAGCATAGTAAAGAACACTGATATTTTTAAATTTTAAAACAAAGGCTGAAATATGTGCGACGTGTTAATATTTAACATCGATCTTTAAAGAACAATGCTATACACAATGACGGCAGCACTATATCTGCTTCAAGTGGTCACCGTCTCCAGATAACAGAAATATTGTTTGTAGGACGATAAACCCAATAGACATAAGCATGTAACTACATGTATGATCATACACAAGCTTAAGTTCTTTATTGACACCATGATGTACACCGTTAATAGGTAACATTTATGAGTGTATGCATTTTATGCTTTGCGCTTGTTGATGTGAAAATTTGGCACAATGCAAATCTACCAATTACCGGCTTTCCTGTCTAGATGTTGATTAGTCGATCGTTATAAAATGATTATCCAAAGCTATAGTAGTTTTCATTGAAGGAACAATCAAACCTGAGACACCAACTAATTTTCTAATTTTCAAAGAGAGATTCTACACAAGTCTGTTCGCATTAAGTTGGTAAATACAGGCTAAAGTTAGACGTTTAAAGTCAATATATGGCAATCAATATGCCATCAGCAGAGAAAATTATATTTTTGAGATTAGTATCGATGGTCGCATTCCATTTGTTAACAATACACAGATAGGTTGTAGCCTGTAGTAAAGAACTGATGCGGTAATAAAACAAATAGGGTATTTTTATATACGATTATATAAAGATAAATACTTTGGATACAAAAGTGCGTAAAAATAAAGAAAACTTCGCGATTACCGATTGACATATTTAAATTAACATGTTTTTTCTTTTGCATTTTTAAACATTGGGCATATTGTCCAGTTGCAAACGGAAAAGTTTATCAAACTTATGGATGTTTCTGAATTCTTAATCGCGGATGTTTTTTTCCCATGAAACATGCAATAAAAATGTTGCGTTTCCTCGTAAAAACATTTTAAATATAGATGATTATAACGTTTATGAATTAAGCTTTATATGCATCTGGACAGAGAAAGCCATTCGCTAAACAATATTTTTTTAAAGTTGGCTTATCATAAAATGCACTCATAATGATTATCAATGATTCAACCCTAGTATACTTATATTGCGAATTAATGCCTCCAGCAGTTAGATTTTAAACGTTTATTTGTTCAAACATTCGTATGCACTCAACCGATACAGGTGTATCTGGAGAGCTTAGATGCCACACCTGTTGCGAATAGGGCCCGTATAACAAGCCACCTACGGAGTTAGAACGTGATCACAAGAACATTTAATGGGCCTTACACCATGTTCCTATTTTACAGATAAAGGGCAGCTGTAGAGCATATTAGATGATTGATGTTGTAATAGAACATATTGATTAGTTTTACATCTCATTAGATAAAACAAGATGAAATGTTTGGTTTGCGTAAAACCTAATTAAGAGCATGCTTTACAAAGGGCGCTTACATTCTGCTTATTCTAAATATGGTCGATGTAAATATCTTGAAATATGCCATTTCCCTCGCTATATCATCGTTTATTTGATCAAACCTGATGATTTTCTTTTCTGTAGCTTCGATGCATCTTTACTTTTGTTCGAAATGCTTAAAATCATAGACACGTGCATGCGCTGGTTTTCAACAGATCTTCTCTGAAAAGAAAAGCTAAACACCAATAAAGATTATTTGTATCGCAGTTCAAACAGCAACAAAACCTCGGAATAAATGACATATGCCGACGTCTTATCTTATTATTTTGTTAAAACTATGGACAAGGATTCTGCCCGCCAGCACTTATGTTGCAAATAACACTTTTATCAATAAGGTTGAATATTTACTTTTTTTTTGCGAATATTCGAAATCACTTATTTAGCACCATTGTAATCCGGAAAGATAAGGCGGCAAACACTGCGGATACGTCCCGTATAACTGCCACCAATTGAATTAGAAATTGATCCTACGAAGATTTACAGGAAGTAACCCAAGATTTCACTGCTCAGGGTAGAACAGTTGATACACGATTGATGTTGCTACAAATTATTTCTATATCTTATAAACCTAATGGAATATTTGGTTAAGGAGCCGTATAAAACCTGAAAAGCATAGTAAAGTACACTGATATTTTTAAATTTAAAACAAAGGCTGAAATATGTGCGATGTGTTAATCTTTAACATCGATCTTTAAAGAACCTCGTGGTGTTTCGAATATCTATACGCATCTTTACCTTAACAACGAGTGCTTATACTTGCATAACGTTGGTTATTTAGTCAAAACTGCGGAAGAACGTAGACACCATTAACGTTTGCATGCAATTTAGTTAAAAAGAACACTTTAATTGGGAAAGCTTTGCCTGTGGCTTGTCTAATATTTACCCATAATTTTCGCCGAGGACTTCACCACTGTATTAAAACATTTAAGCAATGTTATTTGTTCAGATGTTTAATTTCATTAATCCTACAATGTACTTTTCTGAAAAGCCTAGGTGACAGACCTAAATCGATAGTTCTCGTATAACTACCACCTTCGATGAGAGGAAATGAGGTAAAGATCGCATCCTGGTTTTATGTTATCATTTAGCACGATTTAATGCATTGCAAGAATTATCTGCATTTAGGAACCTCTCTCATTAGCCCCCTGAATAATTTATAAGAAATAATCCGATTTGATTATGTATGCATATGTCATGCGCAAAAAACTACACTTGGTTGCTAGGCTTTATTGTATTTTTAATCAAACTAGAGAGCATTATATTTACAAAATTAAATTTAACCTAGCAGAATAATGACAACATTATTCAGGATTTTAATCAGGCTTCAATTAAAAAGAAATTTATGAATTGTAAATTCTATCTATAATTTTCAGTTATAAACATGAATTTTATAGTAGTTATGTAGTAACTATAATTTTGGAGATATTTTAAAGAGGTTTAGCTGGAAAATCCATCCTTCTGGTACATGTTACATCAGTATATCTTTCAACCCTATATATTTTGCTACATCGCACCGACACAATTATAGTAACATTAAATGCCCAGCTTGTCATTAGTGGCGGTTGATCTAAAAATTGTCAAGATAGAACTGTCCACATGACAACCCAAGCTGGAATAAGCACAGGGGTTCTAACAGCTCGTCTACAGACGCCCCTAAATGTTTGGTTAGAACATCACTAAATACAGTCACCTTATGACAAACTGTGTCATTGTTACAGATAAGTATTAGTCCTTGACCAAACTACATGATCACCTTCAAGCGATCATTACACCACCATAAACTCGCTAGATTTACTGACTGATTTACTGAAAACTTTTTTCTGAGTGTTACATGTAGCCATTTCTGTAAAACCAAGGACCCAAAGTGGAAATTTACATGTTGTAAATACATGTATTAAACATAAAAAAGAATATATGACAAAGTCCTATGAGTATTGCAACATATACCAAACTCCGAAAAGGCACAGAACAAAGGTATTTCACATGCAAGCCAAGCGAAAAGTAAGAACAAATTTGTGATGAGTCATTTAAGGAAAAGAGCAATAAAGTCATATAAATACATGTATTTACTCTTAATGAAAGAAATGGTTAACGCTCCTTTGCTTTTTTTTCTGTACTACTTAAATATTCGAACTACACGATAAGTTATGTGGCAATCCGAAGCGTCAAACTCACTGCGGGAAGACCTTGTATAATTGCCACCTGAAGGGGTAGAATAAGGAAATAATCACAAGTCGATTAACATATGATTAGGGTTATAAAACAGTGTGATTATTTTAAGATGCACATTTCATAAAATAATATAACGGTTTCACATTGCATTTAAAATATACTATTCTGTCTATTATAAAATGCTGAAAAACCCTTGATTTTATGAATTGAAAACTGCAGTATACCAGTGATATATTGATCAGTCTTGTTGATGAGAATGCACTCCCTATGTACTTTGTTAATGTGTGTGTAATTTCGCAATTCGTCATGCATGTACCGCATGTCCTTGTCGTTGCTTAAGAAAAATGCATAAGCAAATGCTGTGTGTATGTATCTCAGTTAAAGAAACCACTCCTTATCGAAGTGTATTGTTAATGGCTTATCAAAAATATATATTAAAAAGAGTTTTTATTCCTGTACTTATCATCCAAATTTACACCGCTAGTGATGAGTTAAATGGTTATTGTTTCACACATTCTGTAATAGATTATTAATGTTATCTTGGAAACATATGCAGCAAGCTCAGTGGTCTTTAAAAATGCTACCTTCGCAGAATGATGACTATATGCACAGGCCAAACCATATCTTCATTGAACACAAATTATGCTTGCTGTGTTCGTACACGATTTCTTTTGTTATCGAATACATCTACACCGCGCAGCAAGCTCTTGTAAAACAGCCACCTACGGAGAAATAAAATGTCAAGGCGACTGACGAATTTCGCAACATGTGCTGGTTTACTAGATATGATAAAGTTTATCATATGTTGATTTTAACATTCGTATACACAATGGCAGGATGATATATGCATACATGACAAATCTCCCACTTTGCAAGTGAAAACCTCACACTTTGCCCTCAGAGAAGGTTCGCATGTATGATAATACAAAACACAAATGCACAACATCATGGACGGTAAGGGAAGAAATGTTGCTTTTAAACCTGGTTTCAATGTCTCTAAATTTCATTGAACATTCTCGAATTAAGGTAAAAATAATAAATAGCAAATGAACAGACATTGATAAAGGTGAAAATTGTGTACAAATACTTGTCTCAGCATGTTTTACGTATTGCTTTAAAGTATTGCTGACGTCTCCTGTGTCGTTTGCATTCTAAAAATAAATAAATAAAAAGAATGGGATAAGGATGCCCAGGTAGATGTTTTGAAATTTTGATCTTAATTTAAATACCTAAATGAGTGTTTCTGGAATGTTTCTTCTGGCTCGTTTAATATCATTTGCCTGGACTCGTTTAATAATGTTTGTATTTAATAACAACTCATGTCAGATCCTCTATATATCGACACATCATTGTTAATGCTTCCGAAATTCAAAGTGCAGTGAAATATCATAAAACTATAATACAAACGTGTATCACATGTATTACATTTTGATACGAAAGTCCATATTGTGTAAAGGGGCAAATATAATTTTTTTTCACATTAAAAAAACACCACATGTTTACTATTAAATAAAAATAGTACATAAAAATTCATAACGATTTTCATTCTTCTTAGTGAAGAGAGAGTATGCAGTTATAAGGTTATCTTAACAGCAAAAATGTCTTACTTATGGAGAGTAAAATAAAAAACAACAACATTGAATTTAAATATGTATATTTCATTTCCACAATTTAAGAACACGATATTAGTGTAAACAGCCAGTGAAACCATATTTGTCAAGATGAGCGCGTGCAAACACACTACAGACGAGAAAATACGGAGCGAAAACACACATACTAATTTCAATGCGTTTCTTGTTTATAGTTATTGGTTTAGGAATAGTATAATGAACTATACCTTTAACGTTATTTTGTTAAAAATGCAAAAAAACAAAAACAAATAATAGACCAGGTTTTAAATATTTGCTTCGACGTTTATAAGAAACGGTATAATCGTTCCTTTTAATAGCATTTTAATAGTATATATATATTTTTAATTTCTCACAATTTACTTTCAAGCCCAATCTCTATGTAAGGAAATAAATAAATAAATAAAAAGGAAAAGTCTCCTTTGGCTAAAGTTCAGCCTGAACTGCCTGTGTGTAGGCAGATGTTACTTCGTCAAGAATCCATTATGCGGGGATAAGGGCAAATGACACTAATGTGTAAGATTTAAGTGCAACAGGAATACTTGCGGTTAAAACAAGCTAGATGGTAATAGATCTTGCAAAACCATGTATGTCGGAAATTTATTATTCTAACATAATGGAGGTGCACTTTGTTATGTAAATGTCTTCAATAAATATTCCAATACATGTAGTTTCACTTGTTTTATTTTATATATTAGGAAGAGTAATCCAGCTTTGAACATTATAGATATGTTTTATTTGTTCTTCTTTTTATCAAACTGCTTCGTGCGAAGTTTCAGCGCTGTTTAGATAGCTGGAAAACAGTGCCTTTCATAGAAGCTTGACTTAATATTTTGTGATTTGCATACTGCAAACAAAAATGACAAGGCAACCTTACAGCTAAAATTTGACCACTCACCAGGCCTGGATCAATATAGATCGATATGAAAATCCCAAAATGTTATAATTCAGAACTGAAAATATGTTACAATTTCTGTCAGTTATAAAATGACTGTTTGAAATATGCATTTTGAAATAAAACCAGGTCATTCCGTATTTGAAACCGACCCAGATCTTTCTCTCTGCCAAGGTCGGTTTACGTCAATAACGGTTACTACGCTCATATAATATTTGTAAGAAGACTTGTGGCACGCGAAAATACTGTTACAAGTCAGAACCCACATAATGATGCCAAATAAACAGTCGTTGAGAGATAATAAATGAAGATAAACATTTTTTGCATAATTTTAATTCTTTGATCTTGTCCTGCTTTTCTGATCAACCTCCAAACGTATGCATACGGACATGTTATCCTAAAATGTGCAAGCAAAAAGTAAGAACTTGAATTTTTCTTTCTAAATAATATGATGCTATTATTGATATGTCGTTTAAGTCCGCTGCTTGATTTTTGTTTAGAAATATTATAACTGTATTAAACTGTACAAATTGTAAATATGTTGAAATTGCATTATAATTAGAGTTATATTGTTTGCATGCAGTATCCTTTTTTCAGTTTTAACTCCCGATGAAGGTGCCTGCTATTATTTGTCTCATGTTAATGCGATTTTTTATTATTTACACTGTTTGTAAGAAAAACCTCCAGGAAGTGCGAGGTAAGAGCGCCCCACTAACCAGGTTTAAGCGCCCTAGTAGCTTATTTTGCCGACTGACTGAAGATTTCAAGGCGGTAAATGTTGGTTTTTCTTTTTGCGTGTAATGTCTCGTCTCTGTGATTTTGTCACATTGATATTTACCATGTGCCGTTATCTACTCGCAGTTTTAAATGTTAATATTTCTGGTAATTCTCATAGGACCTTTGTCATTTTCCTATTCGTTGTATTCTATAATCTGTCACACTTAATGTAAGTATTGCTGTTCATGTTCACTTAACAATAATGTTAATTTTTAAATAATCTTGAATATATATTTTGAAAAAATGTGTGTGTGTGTTATTGTCTCTTTAAAATTTATCATTTTATCAATTTTTTACTTCTTGATCAATGTTTCTTAAGAACTTACTTATATAGTAGGTCTCCGTTTCTGTTTTCACTGAAATTTTCAGTCAAATAATTATTACGATACCTGAATGCTTGTACTCTGGACTTATTCTTAGTATATACAAAACCAAATCCGGTGAAACCGACTCTACCGGCTTTCTGTACGAGTCTCATTCTTGAACATATGTAATTTCAACAAAAGTGTTTCTTTCTCTTATTATCATATTTATATCATATAAACTGGTCAATATTTAAAGGGGTTGTCTGTGGCTTAAAGGCTATTGTCGCCGCCATGAAACTCCCAAGACTCCATTTACCTGTAACGCGTCCCTACGAAAATCGTTAATGTGCAGCAGTCTTCCATCTGACCTTTCATGCACTGATGGTTCTTGTAAGACATTTGTTTAGGCTCAAAAATATGGCTTAAATGATTATAATTGTGCCACTGCGATTAATCAACAAATGAAAACTTGAAAAAGTTTACATATAAGTACATAGGGCAAAACAGTTTTATTCTAGTTAAGTTTAGTTCTCTGTTTTATGCTATATTTTAATCGCAGGAGCAGTAATAAGTATAATTTGTAAATTGTTATGTGTTCCTAGCAAATATACGATTTTACACATCATTTTAGTATTTATCATTTTTTGAAAGTTGATACTAACAATAGTTTTTTCCAATGGCCGTAAAACACATTGTGATGTTTTATTTTTCAAAGTTCTTATTTAAGCACAAACTATTAACACCCATATTTCAAGTGAAATGGAGCTGTTATTTTATATTGTATGCCATTCTATATGAATATGATGCATTCAAAATGAATAGAAAAAATCGCGACGAAGCATTTGTGACATTCAGAATCTCAAATGCGTCAGATGTGAAATAAATAAAAGGAATGGCCTTTCTCATTCTATTTCTTCTCATTAACGTGATCTTAAAATGAATATTATACAAACATTGGGTTAATTGTTCCGTAAACATTCATGAACTTTAGTTAGATTTAACTGGGTGAAAATCACTGACAATGTATAAAAAGACACATTTTCTTGCGATAAATTCCATCGCTTAAGATGTTTATGTCCAGAAAATCAGACCAGTGCCACGTGAAATAACACGATTTGGTCATCGGATTGTCAGAAGTTCACCGACGATTTACTTATGGTCATAAATATTGTAAGAATATCCCTAAAATAACCGAAAATAATCGGGCCGGAATCCCATTGTTGGTAAAAGGATATTCTCATATAATCAGCACATGTATCACATTGCTTCCCTGAAACATTTTAGACGTAGATAAAAGTAGCCTCGAAGATTAGGGGACAAACCATCTTCGGTTCCTCGGCAAAGGCTAATTTAGGATAAGGCTGCTCTTATTTATGGAACTGATTGAACAGAAACAGCATATGTATTTATAACCAAGCTTCACAGGGACAAGTTTTTTCTTGGCGTCATTACAACAATGAGCTACCTCATAAATAGATTATATGCAATGTCATTATTAGAATAGCTAGTTTTTATGTTAATTGGTCGTGCTTTAAGCATGCTATTCCTTTCTCGTAAATTTTGTTCATGGTTAATTGTTGACAATTAATTTTATGCTGTCGCCATAATTGCGTAATATAAAATCATCGCGGTTTTCATTGCTCATCGGAAGAACGAACAATTTTCATTGAGATAAGACGTGTATACCTGTCACAAAGAGTGTGTGATCGTATCCCATTTGTACAATGTGTACAAGGAGGGGTAGTGGTAGCTTGTATTACACGATGAATGCTGCAATAAAACAAATGTAATACTTTATATACCACGATTTAAAACGATTAAGAGATTGAATAGGCAAATAAAATAAAAACAAAAAAATTATATGCGATTATAGATTGCCAATTTTTAACCAACGTAAAATATTTCCTCGGCGTGTTATGACCTGTTAAGTGTCGATGTGCCGTAAAACCCAAAATACCAATAAAATATTTCCAAATTGCTAAACATGGAATGGAGCACATTGTCTTACAACCCAATTTTTATCAAACTTGTTGGTGTTTCTGAATTCTGAATCCATGATGTATGTTTTCAAAAATGTTGCGTTTCCACGAAAATATCATTACTTTGGTTGGACGGTGGTGTGGACTTTTTATTGTCCAACTTTATGTCACATTGTTTTTCATGCTCTTCTTTCAAATAACGATAAATTTAAATAAATTCGTCTGGCACCAATATCGGTGCCAGACAGTATCAATCACTACACGATTGTTGGTCTTTCCTATCAACCCTTTTAATTTTTGTGACATAAATGAACTGCAGGGGCAGGGAGCGCGCAAATATAAAACAATACTTTATATGATAATATAAAGTAATTTATGTTTGCGCTCATTACTTATTACTTATGGTGGAGGGATAGTTTTGGTGGAGCGTTTCCTTTATATATTTAGTGCAGTGTATCCTTCTGTACAACGCATTTTGTCAGCCTCGTTCTGAAAGCGCAAGGAAACAAAGGAAATCAGAGAAGTTCACTCCATTTTTTGTTTATCCGCCTTCTACCCCTCCACCACCCTTCATATATATTTGTTTCTATCTGTGCAATTATAACTTCTAATTGTTGTAAATATTACCTTGCCATATGTGTTCCTTACTTATGACCTTTTAAACATGTTATGATGTTAACTCTGTGGACTTTTTATTGTCCAACTTTATGTCACATTGTTTTTCATGCTCTTCTTTCAAATAACGATAAATTTAAATAAATTCGTCTGGCACCAATATCGGTGCCAGACAGTATCAATCACTACACGATTGTTGGTCTTTCCTATCAACCCTTTTAATTTTTGTGACATAAATGAACTGCAGGGGCAGGGAGCGCGCAAATATAAATATCATTAATAATTAATGCCAACCCCCCACATATATTATAACCTTATATACACCTCGATTGAGAAACCCACTCATTATAAAAGAGTTTTGAACGTGGACTATCATGAAGCGTACTGATAACGGTTACCGAGGATTCAAACTTGCTATACTTATAGTGTAAGCATTAAAAAAATGTTAAAATATTCGTTTGCACTCAATCACTACAGGTGTATCTGGAAATCCTAGGTAGTACACCTGTTGCGAAAAGGGCCGTTATAACTGCAACCTACTGAAACATGATCACTGGGGATTAAAGGGCTCGCAGAATATGTTCTTATCGTACATAGGAAGGGTAGATGTAGAGTGTATTATACGATTGCCGTTGTAATAGAACATGATTGATTAGTTTTTGTATCTCATTAGCTACATGTAAGCAACCTGGAATGTTCAGTTTTCAGAAGATCGGTTATAAGATAATTAAATTTCTCGCACACACTGTACTTATCGCACAGATTGAAGGGAGTTGTAGCGAATACTATAAGATCGTAATAGAAGATATCGATAATTTTATCAAATCAAATCATATAATAAACTATATTTGAATTGTGCCAATAATAAAATACTTTCAATGTTAAAATCTTATGATTCCTTTCTTATGCCACAGCCTCGGTTATTGTTTTTTAAAACCTGTTATCTTGTCTGGAGTTTGTCTTTAAAGATTACATGCATTACTTGTAAAAACATCTTCAACAACAACTCGTAGAAGAAGAGAAATACACACTGCCTATGTAAATATTTTGTTAATTTTATGGGATAGGATTCCGCCACTCTGTACTTATTTTGCAAACAATACTTCCATCAAAGAGGTTGAATATTTATTTCCTTCGAACATTCTACTGCACTTAGCTACTGGATTGTAATCTGTAAAACTTAATCGAAAATATATTGCGGATAATTCCCATATAACAGCCACCAATGGAGTAAAAATGAAATTGATCCTACGAAGGTTTATGGGTGGCACCCGGAAGTTTTACTTCTCAGGAAAGGACAGTTGGTACACGATTGATGTTACAGAATATTTTATGTAACAGCTTTGCCTGTGGCATTTCTTATATTTATTCATAATTATCATCTAGGAATTCGCCTTCTACTTTTATAATGAAAGAGTGTGATTATGGCACTAGATAATTTGTTCAAAGATTTAAATGCACTCAACTACCAGGGGATAATCTGGAAAACCAAGACGGTAAACCCCACTGCGTAAGGTCTCATATATCTGCCACATCCGGAGAGAGAAAATTATCTTCTGAAGATTTTCAAACCAATCTAGATCACACCCAACGGTTTTGTGTCATTATAATTTAAATGATTACATGTACATAACATATTTTGTAATCAAACACCTTTCCCATTTGCTGTATAAATATGTTGTAGAAACCAATCAATGTAATTATTCATGCATAAGAAAAACAGGTAAAGCATATGTTTTATTAAACTGGAGATCGTTATATTTTATGTTATATGAATAAAACCTACCAGAATATTGACAACAAAAATACTATTTTAAGCAAACCTCAATCGTGCATTTGATACAAGTTATAATGTGCTAATAATGTATGGAATGTCAGTTTAGCAACAGGGTTTAGCAAGAAAACTGTATTTAATTACTATAATTTTTTTACATATCACCGACACAATTTTTATCATATAATCAAATTGGTTACATCCAGCAAATTATTAGTAGCGAAAGTGCCTAGATATAAATTAGCTTTCAGTGTACATTACACTGTTATTATCGAAGATATCTACAGCTTGCAGTTTATTTGCGGTCTTCGCGGAAATAAAATGTTTACCAGGCGACAAAACACATTTCGTCCTATACAAAATACAAAAAATTAACTTAAAGTAATATGGCGATTTTATCTTCGGTAATAAGTATCTCACATGTTTAATAATGGGAAAAATTCCAACATATTTACCTATTGATAAAAATTGTTATTGTACCACAATTTAAAACAAATTATAACTTTTTTATACTTGATCTCTGTTTAGGGTAATATAGAACTATTTTTGCTTACTTTATCTAGCCAATAAAAATGTCATATATTATTGATATTCATTTTATATAAACCAATGTTGTTGAGGGAAATACATTAATGATTTGAATTTGAAGCTTATAAGTGTTGTTATTCGTCTTTTAATGTGTAAATATTTAGTACTAAAACGTTTATTCCCAAGTAAACAACTGCATAACTATACACCAAGGTATTTACATGACTAAATTGCTGGCATTTATTCCTGAAAACCATCAAGCTCATTTCCAACATCTAAGTGCACATATTTTGAGCATAAATGTATCTACCTTAAACACTGATTTGCAACTGTCCTGCTCCAGACAGTATGCCCTACCTTAAAGTAACTATAACAACTTAATGAAATTTACCTTGTACACTATGTAGTCTTCACAACTTCAATTACAGTTATAATAAAACCGATTATATAAACAGCTTGTTGGCATGTTGCATTATTACCATGCTCATTTAAATGCACAGGATCATGTAAGACGCATGTCATGTTGGAAATGGTTGTGGAAAAATTTCATTACAATCAAAATTACACATTTTTAAAGAAAATATTGTCAGGTTTGCTCTTTTTGTCAAATGACTCATCACAAATTTGTTCTTGCTTTTCAATTGGCTTGCATGTAAAATGCCTTTTTCTTGTGCCTCTTCGGAGTTTACAATGCTCATGGGACATTTTTTATATATTCTTATTTGAGGTGAACAAGGTCTGACTTTTGGTGATATACTTCTGTTATATATTTTTTTTATCTAACTTAGTGATTAAAAATATTTATGTAACCGTAGTTTGCCTTCTTAGTATGTCTTGAGAAACAACGAGAAATATGAAGAAAATGTTTAGTAATTTTGTACTTGTGATTTTATGGATGTTCAATACATTATGTTATTTGCGTTTGTAAATTCGTGAAACCGCCATTTGTTTGCCAATGTCTTTATTTCAACTTCTTCGACGTTGGAGAAAACGCCTTACCAAAATGTCACAATAGAATCACATGTACAATACGCGCCATCTCACAAGTTTAATTGTGTCATCAACACTGCAACTCACATTTCCGGTAAAATTAACCCATGGTGCGCAACCAATAAATCTGGTGATCAGTTTCTTTCTCTGAAAGTGGCATGTATAAGAGATCATTTTCCGGCAGTCGGGTTACCTTCCTAGATAACGCCTGAAGAAAATTGTTCAACCTTGTAACTCCATCGGCGTCCATTATTAGAAAATTCGAATAGTACGATCTGAATAATATAAATATTCCTTAAGGTAAATCTTTTCATCGCTTACAGAAGTTATCCCAATAAAGGCATGCAAAAGTTGAATCATCCTCTATTTATTAATAAATATTTAAATAAGCCACTGGCAAATATTGTGTCTTAATGCGATTTCCTCAACTTAGATGCATTCATACTGTTTGCTTTTACATCTGAATTTATTGACAGGATCCACGAAGCATAAAGATGTATGCGATTACAAAAGCTTTCTCTTATAGTTAGCTGTTCATCGTGGTTTCTGCCTCATTAATAGATATGTTGATAAGAGAACGGTAAGCCAAAAACATGAAGACAGAAAACGCTTTTTAAAAGTCAGAGCAGCAAGTTTTTTCAAGAACAATGCTTTTCTTATGGTTTCTGTTAACAAAAGCTAGGCATAGTCGTATTACGATTCTATGATGCAAATGTGGACGCAAAATGTTTGTTTTGAACAAAAGAAAAGAAATAATTTATTTCATCGAAATAATTTACGCTTATAAATTGTAAATGCAAATCGCCATGTTGCGAGGTAAGAGCTCTGTAAAAGCGGTTTAAGCACCACAGTTAATCCGTATTGCCGACTGACTGTTCTGAGGCGGTAACTGTCGGTTTACTCTTTTTGTTAACTGACACATTACAGATTTGTTCTTACTTTTACATTTGGCTTGCATGTAAATACCTTTGTCCTCCTTAAATTTTGTTGCAATGCTCATAGGACTTTGTCATATACATTCTTATTGTTGATGGAAGGTGCTGACATCTTCCTCAACTTGAATTGAATCTTTCGTCTACAGAAACATCTGTAAAATATATGTATAAAGCTGAAAGTAAAAGCCTTTTGGATCACCATTAGTTCCCGCAATTAAAACAATTAAAATAACTTGCCTCGTAATTCTAGTTCATTCTTATACATTAGTGATACGATAAAATATAATACTTAACATAAACAGGATGCTACGCCCAGTTCCCCTTCCCTGGTCATTTTTCTATTTCATTCAAAAAGTAATTTCATTTACAATCAACAATGAGTGTATAGTCCTTCCAATCGAAATTATACCCCTCTTTCTTCTTAACACTATGTGGACATTTATTTTTAATGACGCCAATACTTTCGTCATAGCTTATCAATGGAAATGTCAGCACTTGGACATTTATTATTCAAACATAACGGGGTTTCCTTCATTGCTTGCATTTGTAAAACCCATCAGGAAGTGCGAGGTTAGAGCTCTGTAAAACCGGTTTATGCAGCCCAGTCGGTCCATATTGCTGACTGACCGTTCCAAGGCGGTAACTGTCGGGTTTGCTCTTTTTTGTTAAATGACTCATCACAAATTTGTTCTTACTTTTACAGATGGCTTGCATGTGATTACCTTTGTCCTGTATCTTTTCAAATTTTCATAGAAATTCGTCAAATAAGCTTTAACTAAAATATACAAAACAAGGAATGGCGTGTCAATAAATCTTTACAAGTCAATTGAAATTTTGACTTGAAAGCAGTCATAACTGACGATTTATTTACATTTTAAGCAAATATATAAGAACCATTCACAATCCCATATTGAAATAGTAATGATACGAACATATCTTATTAAAAAAAAACATGCTTGTGCATGTCAACATTTTCATTGATTAGCATCCATTTTTTGCCGAATTGTTTGCCAATACCAGTGTAAAAATGCATATTTAAGTGCAATTGAATGTTTCAATGAAATTATGTTGTGTACTAAAATAACGGTGATACGTCGGTCGTCCAGCAACAAAGTTTACTGCCAGATTTGCCTTCATTCTTATTCAATTAGTCTGAAGGCGTTTCGAAGTTTAAAGGAAATGCAAAAACTAAAACGCCATATTTCAACATTTTTTAGATTCATTTATTTGAATTGAAAATGCTAATGATATTTAATTTAACTAAAATAGAATTTCCTATGTTTGCATCGAAGTCAAATAAACTCTTTTCATGTTTTGAATGTGAAAATATACCTTTTGTTTTCATATCTGCAACAATAAATATTTAATGAGCTGCCATGACAAAATCATTTTTGTTATTCGTAAACACAGCGATGTGAAAATAAAATGCAATCGTTAAGAGGTTCTAAACGAATCCTAGCAACGATTGATTTGTCATTTTAGAAAAGAAGAAAAAAAAAACCTCTGCATTCAAGCTGTAGTGACTCTTTTCTTTGTGTTTTAAATTATGTGGAAAAACACAATAGCTCGAAATTTCAATTAGTTGTTGAATTTATCATATATGACAGATCCTCGCTCAAGAGTTTTAAATGGTTCAACATTTACTGAGGTTTTACATAACTCCCGTATGTCATAATGTTGATACTGTTAAAACCCATGCATCGCTTTCTTTTATGCATAAAAAAGGGTTAAATCAATCTTATCACGCAAACCTTGCCAATGAATTCCAAAGATTGATGTTAAAGACATTAACCTATCCATGGATCTTAGTCAAGAAAATGCTGTCATGTCATATTGTGGCTGTTGTTTATGTAAATATATATTCAACCCCTTGTTAAAGGTTATCATTTACATGTAAGTACTTTATGCATCACAGATTTAAAATAAATGCGAGACCAATTTATCATTTGAATCCTAGGTTTATATGCATCCTTTTTAAATTTCTATGTAATAGAAGAACAATAACAGGATCAGAGAAGAGACTAATATGTAAACTTAGCATGAACGGTGAAGTTGAAAAACCTAAGAACAGTCTACTAAGGGCAACATTGAAACATTTTTCTGTCATTTAAAAGTCAACGTAAATGGATTTCCACATAAATAAACCATAAATCCATTAGCTTTATGGAATATTAACTTTCAATGACCATCAATATTTATATTTTTGGCTTGCATGAGCTTTTAATAATTCGTGACTGCTAATGGTATAGATAAACCATCTTTATACAAAGGATAGAACAGGCATATGAACCTACCATTTACTCTATTGTGTATGTCTAACTTCTATATGTGCACGTAGTATAGGGCTTGGCAAAGCCATTAGAGTCGCTAAGTAGAGGTTGCAAGTGCCTGTCTAGGCGCGTATATTTTCATATGGGGAAGCTATATAGGTGATGATTTACGGCGGAGATTTTACCCATGTATTTGTACGGTGTATTTTTCCATTAATAAGAGCTGGAGATTGCCCCAATGATCACAACTGTTCCCACAACCACACAAATCAACTACATGTAACAAACTAATAGTTTGCCATTTGCACTACCAGAAGATTGTTAAACGCCAACCCCCGACCCAAATACGCTGTGATCTCAGGGTTGAATGGCTAGGCAAGTGTATTTCCATCCATTTTATAGGGGCGCCATTGGCCGAGCGGTTAAAGACACCGACTGACTCCTCAGCCCCTCACCGCGCGGGTTCGAGCCTCGGTTTGTTCGGACATTTCATGTGGTGAGGCTTTTCTGCTAACGTGTGGTGCGCCGGTGATTTTCACCAGAAATGAGTCCTGGTTTGTTTGTTTATTGGGTTTTTCTTCCCACCAACAATATTCCAGTTATCTGGAGACGGTGTCCACTTGAATCAGATATAGTGCTGCCTTTTTCTGTTTATAGCATGCCGTGAACAACGGGCATGATACCACACCAGTCACTTTATCCAGACACCGGGCCAACCAGTCGTGGAACTACCCTTATATTTGCTTGAGCGTTAGAAATGGAGCTATACCACTACCATTTTAACGACTTTGGTATGTCGCGGCAAGGGATCGAACCCGGGGTCTCCCGTACCTGGAGCCGACGCTCTACCGATTGCGGTACCAGGTCCGGTATAAGTCTTGGGTTTTCCTCCGCAAACAGTTAGCTGAACGTCGCCAATATGGCTACATTTGAGTCGGTCCGATGTTACAAAACAACAACAACAACAACAACACAGACAACAATGCAAACAAAAGCAGTGGCTAGGCCAGTGTGTAGTTATATCCATTTGTAATGAACTTATGTTCTCTATACTATAAAACTAAGTTTGTGTTAATGACATACAAATATTCTACACTTAATTTTGTAGATAAAAATGTGATGGAAGTTTGATTGTTCAGAAGAATGTTTGCAGTGAAGTTTAGATAACCGCTCACAGCGATGGACATAGCTTCTAATATGTAAAGGGTTCAAAACTGACATTACTAATGTCAAAAAGAACAGCTTACAGGAAATTCTCTTTTTATTATATCAAAGTAGATTGAAAAAAATCTCATAATTTACTATTGGTGTTGACCTAACGTGCAAGTGAAATGGAGCTGTTATTTTAAACTGTATGCCATTACATATGCCATTCTATCTTAATATAATGCATTCAAAATGAATGGAAAAAATCGCGACGAAGCATTGGTGACATTCAGAATCGCGAATTATTTAGATGTGGAATATATCGGAATGTCCTTTCTTATTCTATTTCTTCTCATTCATGTGACATTGGAATGAATATTATACAAGCATTAGTTTGATTGTTCCGTCAACATTCATGAGCGTCAGTTTGGTTTAACTGAGTGAAAATCATTGACAATGTATAAATGACACCTTTTCTTGTAATGAATTCCATTGCTTAAGATGTTTATGTCCAGAAAATCAGACCAGTGCCATGCGAAATAACACGGTTTGTCATCGGATTGTCCGCCTAACGTTCACCGGCGCTTTAGGTATGGTCATGTTGTAAGAATATTCCTAAAATAACCGTAAGTAATCGGGCCAGAATCAAGTTGTGCGGTAATAGGATATTCTCGTTTAATCGGCAAATGTATCACATTGCTTCCCTAAAACATTTTAGATGTAGATAAAAGTAGCCTCGAAGATTAGGAGAAAACCCATCATCGGTTCCTCTGGATTATAACCAAGCTTTACAGGGACAAGTTCTTTCTTTAAGTCATTACAATCTATGAGACACCAGATAAATAGATTATATGCAATGTCTTTTGTAGATTAGCTAATGCTTATGTAAATGTGTCGTGCTTTTAGATTGAAATTACTTTCTTATAAATTTTGTTCATGGTTAATTGTTGATGAGCTGTCGCCATAATTACATAATACAATATAAGGTCATCGCGTTTTCATTGCAATGAAGTCTGAGACCACGGTGTATGATGATTTTCAAAGAAAGGTACTGTACGCATGCATTCCATTTCGCTGTAAAATCATGCGAGTTAAAACGTTAAAGGCCAAATTATGACAATTTATATGCCATCAGTTGAAAAAATCAACTTTTGATAAAAGAGTTTTGCCAACTAGTTTATCTATTAATTTGTAATTCCTGATTTTGTGTTACAACATTCTTTTTTATTTACAATAATTTGGAGATTCAAGCAATAGATTGTATCATTCAATTCCACTAAATTAAGAGAAGCTTCATCGGAAGAACGAGCAACTTGAGATAAATCGTGTATACCTATCACCAACAGTGTGTGACCGTATCCCATTTGTACAGTGTGTAGCTTGTATAACACGATGAATGCAGTAATAAAACAAATGGAATAGTTTATATACCACGATTTAAAGGATTAAGAGGTTAAATAGGCAAATAAAAAAACACACAAAACTATATGCCATTATAGATTGCCAATTTTTAAACAACATAAAATATTTCCTCGGCTTGTTATGACATATTAAGTGTCGATATGCCGTAAAACCCAAAATACCAATAAAAATATTTCCAAATTGCTAAACATGGAATGGAGCACAATTTCTTACAACCCAATTTTTATCAAACTTGTTTCAACGTGTTTCTGAGTTCGGAATCCAAGATGTATGTTTTCATAAAATGTTGCGTTTCTACGAAAATATTTTTTTAATTAATTTCAACCCCCCACATATATTTTATGATATAAAGCTTATATACACCTCGATTGAGAAACCCACTCGTTATAAAAGAGTTTTGAATGAGGACTATCATAAAGCGTACTGATAACGGTTACCGAGGATTCAACCTTGCTATACTTAGAGTGTCAGCAGTAAAAAAATATTTTTTGGTTAAAATATTCGTATGCACTCAATCACTACAGGTGTATCTGGAAATCCTAGGTGGTACACCTGTTGCGAATAGGGCCGTTATAACTGCAACCTACTGAGAACATGATCACTGGAGATTAAATGGCTCGCAGACCATGTTCATATCATACACAGGAAGGGTAGATTAAAGTGTATTAGACGATTGATGTTTTTATAGAACATGATTTATTAGTTTTTGTATCGCTTTAGCGAAATGTAAGCAACTTAGAATAACATAATTAAATTTCTCGCACACCCTGTACTTATCGCACAGATTGAAGGCACTTGTAGAGAATATTAATGTTTGTAAAAGAAGATATCGATAAGTTTTATTTGTCATATAATGAACTATATTTTCTATTTACACATTGCTGTTGAGCCTTATAAGTAAAGTAATCACAAAGGATCCCTACATGTAAATTGTGCCATTTTCAAAATACTTTCGATGTTAAAATCTCACGATTCCTTTCTTATGCCACAGCCTCGGTTATTTTTTTTCAAACTTGTTAACTTGTCTGGTGTTTGTCTATAAAGATTACATGCATTACTATGAAATCAACATCAACAACAACATGTAGAAGAAGAGAAACACACACGGCCTGTGTAAATATTGTGTTAAATTTATGGGATAGGATTCCGCCACTCTGTACTTATTTTGCAAATAATGATTCCATCAAAGAGGTTGAATATTTATTTCCTTCGAACATTCCAATGAACTTAGCTACTGAATTGTATTCTGTAAAACTTTATCGAAAATATACTTCGGATACTTCCCGTATAACAGCCACCAATGGAGTTAAAAATGAAATTGATCCTACGAAGATTTATGGGTGGCACTTCAAGTTTTTACTACTCATGAAAAGACAGTTGGCACACGATTGATGTTGCAGAATATTTGATGTTACAGCTTTTCCTCTGGAATTCCTTATATTTATTCATAATTATCATCTATGAATTCGCCTCCTACTTTTATAATGAGAGAGTGTGCTTATGCCACTTGATAATTTGTTCAAAGATTTAAATGCACTCAACTATCAGGGACTAATCTGGAAAACCAAGACGGTAAACCTACAGCGTAAGGTCTCATATATCTGCTACATCCGGAGAGAGAAAATTATCTTCTAAAGATTTTCAAACCAATCTAGATCGCACCCAACGGTTTTGTGTCATTATAACGGACGATTTAAATGATTACATGTACATGACATATTTTGTAATCAAACACCATTCCCATTTGCTGATAAATATCTTGTAGAAACCAATCAATGTGATTATTCATGCATAAGAAAAGCATGTAAAACCACTTGGTAGCTCCGCATGTGTTTTTTTTAAACTGGAGATCGTAATATTTTGTAAATGATTAAAACCTACCAGAATATTCACAACAAAAATACTGTTTTTAAGCAAACCTCAATTGTGTATTTGATACAAGTTTTCATGTGCTAATAATGTATAGAACGTCAGTTTAGCAACAGGGTTTAGCAAAAAAACTTTCAAAAAACTGCCTTTAATTACTATAACTTTGTTACATATCACCGACACAATTTTAATCATACACTCATATTGGTTACATCCAGCAAATTATTAGTAGCGAAAATGCGCGGATATAAATTAACTTTAAGTATGCATTACACTGTTATTATCGAAGATATCTACAGCTTGCAGTTAATTTGCGATCTACGCGGAAATAAAATGTTTACAAAGTGACAAACACATTTCGTCCTATGAGCTAGGCATACAAAAAGTTAACTTAAAGTAATATGGCGATTTTATCTTCGATAGTAAGTATCTCACATGTTTATTAATGGGAAACATTCCAACATATTTACCTATTGACAGAAACTGTTATTGAACCACAATTCAAAACACATTATAACTTCTTGATGCTTTCTCTGTTTAGGGTAATATAGAACTATTTTTGTTTACTTTATCTAGCCAATGCAAATTTCATATATTATTAATATTCATTTTATATAAACCAATGTTGTTGTGGGAAATACATAAATGATTTAAATTTGAAGCTTATATGTCTAGTTTTTCGTAGTTTTATGTGTAAAATCTTTAGTACTAAAACGTTCATTCCCAAGTAAACAGCTTCATAACTATCCACCCAGGTATTAATATAACTAAAATGCTGGCATTTATTCCTGAAAACCATCAAGCTCATTTTCAACATCTAAGTGCACAGATTTTGAGCATATCCGCCATAAACACTGATTTGCAACTTTCCTGCTCCAGACAGTGCCCTACCTAAAGGTGCATATAACAACTTAATGAAATTTACCTTTTACACTATGTATTCTTCACAACTTCAATTACAGTTGTAATAACACCGAATATATAATTAGCTTGTAGGCATGTTGCATTATCACCATGCTCATTTAAATGCACAGGATCATGTAAGACGCTTGTCTTGTTGGAAATGATTATGGAAAAATTGCATTACGATAATAATTACACATTTTTAAAGAAAATATTGTCAGGTTTGCTCTTTTTGTCAAATGACTCATCACAAATTTGTTCTTGCTTTTCAATTGGCTTGCATGTAAAATGCCTTTTTCTTGTGCCTCTTCGGAGTTTGCAATGCTCATAGGACTTTTCATATATTCTTATTTGAGGTGAACAAGGTCTGACTTTTGGTGATATACTTCTATTATATATTTTTTTATCCAACTTAGTGATTAAAAATATTTATGTAACCGTAGTTTGCCTTCTTAGTATGACTTGAGAAACAACGAGAAATATGAAGAAAATGTTTAGTAATTTTGTACTTGTGATTTTATGGATTTTCAATACATTATGTTATTTGCGCTTGTAAATTCCCGAAACCGCCATTTGTTTAGCCAATGTCATTATTTCAACTTCTTCGACGTTGGAGAAAACGCCATAGCTAAATGTCACAATAGAATCACATGCACAATACGCGCCATCTCACAAGTTTAATTGTGTCATCAACACTGCAACTCACATTTCCGGTACAATTAACACATGGTGCGCAACCAATAAATCTGGTGATCAGTTTCTTTCTCTGAAAGTGGCAGGTATAAGAGATCATTTCCCGGCAGTCGGGTTACCTTCCTAGATAACGCCTGAAGAAAATTGTTCACCCTTGTAACTCCATCGGCGTCCATTATTAGAAAATTCGAATAGTACGATCTGAATAATATAAATATTCCTTTAGGTAAATCTTTTCATCGCTTACAGAAGTTAACCGAATAAAAGCATGCAAAAGTTGAATCATCCTCTATTTATTAATAAATATTTAAATAAGTCACTGGCAAATATTGTGTCTTAATGCGATTTCCTCAACTTAGATGCATTTATACTGTTTGCTTTTACATCTGAAATTAATTGACAGGATTCCACGAAGCATAATGATTTATCCGATTACAAAAGCTTTCTCTTAAAGTTAGTTATTCACCTTGGTTTGTGCCTCATTATTACATATGTTGATAAGAGAACGGTAAGCCACAAAAAAAATGAAGACAGAATAACGCTTTTAAAAAGTCAGATCAGCAAGTTTTTTTCAAGAACAATGCTTTTCTTATGGTTTCTGTTAACAAAAGCTAGGCATAGTCGTAATACGATTCAATGATGCAAAGTTGGACACAAGATGTTTGTTTTGAACATATAAAAACGAATAATTTATTTCATCGAAATAATTCACACTTATAAATTGCAAATGCAAATCGCCATGTTGTGAGGTTAGAGCTCTTTAAAATCGGTTTAAGCACCACAGTTAATCATTATTGCTGGGTTTAAGCACCGTTCCAAGGCGGTTACTGTCGGGCTTGCTCTTTTTTGTTAAATGACTCATCACAGATTTGTTCTTACTTTTACAGATGGCTTGCATGTGATTACCCTTTTCCTGTGCCTTTTCACATTGTGGCATATATTGCAATTCTCAATGGAATTTGTCATATATTCTTAAACTAAAATATACAAAACATGGAATGGCGTGTCAATAAATCTTTACAATTCAGTTGAAATTTTGACTTGAAAGCAGTAATAACTGACGATTTATTTACATTTTAAGAAAATATATAAGAATCCAAAATTGAAATAGTAATGATATAAACATATTATATTCAAATAAACATGTCTGTGCATGTCAAAATTACCACTGATTAGCATCCATCTTTTGCCGAATATTTTGCCAATATCAGTGTAAAAAGTGCAGTTGAATGTTTCAACGAAATTATTTTGTGTACTAAACTAACGGCGATATGTCGATTGTCCTGCAACAAAGTTTACTGCCAGAGTTGCCTTCCTTTTAATAAAATTAGTTTGAAGGCGTTTTCAAGTTTAAAGGAAATGTAAAAACCAAAACGCCATAATTCATCATTTCTTTAGATTCATTAATTTGAATTGAAAATGCTAATGATATTTGATGTCACTAAAATAGCTTTTCCTATGTTGACATCGAAGTCAAAGAAACTCTCTTCATATTTTGAACATTTTTAATATCCTTTTTTTTTGTTTTCATATTTGCAACAATAAATATTCAATGAGCTGTCATGACAAGGTCATTTGCATTATTCGTAAACACAGCAATGTGAAAATAAAATGCAATCGTTAAGAGGTTCTAAACCAATCCTAGCAACGGGTAAATAAAGCAGATAGTGGATGTTTTATCTTTGAACAGTGTCGGTAAATTCTTCGTTATAGAAAAGAACAACAAAAAACAAAACAAAAAAACACTCCACATTCAAACTGTAGTGACTCTTTTATTTGTTTTTTTATTGTTTGGAAAAACACAATAGCTCGATATTTCAATTAGTTGAATTTATCATATATGCCAGATCCTCGCTCAAAGGTTTTAAATGGTTTAACATTTACTGAGGTGTTATGTAACTCCCGTCATAGTTGTTGATACTGTTGAAACCCATGCATCACTTTCTTTTATGCATATAAAGCGTTAAATCAATCTTCTCACGCAAACCTTGCCAATAAATTTCAAAGATTGATGTTAAAGACATTACCTTATTGACGGATCTTAGTCAAGTAAATACTGTCATGCCATATTTTGGCTGTTGTTTATGTAAATATATACTCAACCCCTTTCCAAATGTTACTATTTACATGTAAGTACTTTATGCATCGCAGTTTTAAAATAAATGCGACACTAATTTATCATTTGAATCCTAGGTTTATATGCATCCTTTTAAAATTTCTATGTAATGTATGAACAATAACAGGATAAGAGAAAAGACAAATATGTAAACTTAGCATGAACGGTGAAGTTGAGAACAATCTACTAAGGGCAACATTGAAACTTTTTTCTGTCATTTAAAAGTCAACGTAAATGGATTTCCACATTTGTACAATAAATCCATTTACTTTATGGAAAATTAACTTTCAATGACCATTAATATTAATATTTTAGGCTTGCATGAGCTTTTAATATGTCGTGACTGCTTATGGTATAGATAAACCATCTTTATAAAATGATGGGACAGGCATATCAACTTACCATTTACTATTGCGTGTGTCTTACTTCTATATGTGCACGTAGTATGGGGCTTGGCAAAGCGAATAGAGTCGCCAAGTAGACGTTGCAAGTCCATGTCTGGGTGCGTATATTTTCATATGGGGAAGTCATACAGCTGATTAATTAACGGCGGAGATTTTACCCATGTATTTGTATGGTGTATTCTTCAACGAGCTGGAGATTGCTATTTGCACTACTATAAGATTGTTAAACGCCAACCCCCGACCCAAAAACGCTTTGGTCTCAGAGTAGAATAGCTAGGCAAGTGTATTTCCATCCATTTTATAGGTTCGTCATTAGCCGAGCGGTAAAATACGCCGACTGACTCCTCCGCGCGCGGGTTCGAGTCTCGGTCATGTGGTGAGGTTTTCCTGCTAACACCAGTGCCGGTGATTCTCACCAGAAATAAGTCTGAGGTTGTCCTCCACAAATATTTAGCTGAACGTCGCCAATACGACTAAATTTGGGTCGGTGCGATGTATCAAGACAACAAAAACTACAACAACATCAACAAAACAAAACAAACAAAAACAGTGGCTAGGCCAATGTATATTTCTATCCATTTTAATACATTTAAGTTCGCTGAACTATAAAACTTAGTTTTGCGTTAATGACATACAAATATTCTACACTTGATTAAATAGATGTACATGTGATGGAAATGTGATTGTTCAATTGCTTTAATAAAACCTATATTGCACATAGATTACTGACGTATGGTAATCAGTAAATGTTTCTAGCTATTTTCCAGATTAAAACGTAGAATGTTCGCAGTGAAATTTAGATAACTACACGCAGAGCTGGACGTAGCTTCTAATAAGTTAGGGTTCCAAACTGACATTACTAACGTTAAGTAACAAATAAGTTATAATATAAACTTTTAACTGTTTATTACGCTAAAGTTACACATATTAACTGTTTGATATGTTAACTTGTTCTCACTTATAATTCACATTTTTAACGTGATATATTTTTATTTCTACTCAAATATTATAGTTTTAACCTGATTTTAATATTCTTTTGTCGTTAAATTTCCATGTATTCGGCGCCGTATGACCTATCATGTGTCGGTGTGTCGTAAAACAGAAAAAAAAATCTCGCTATTTACAGAAGTGTGTTGGTTTTAAACAGCATGTAAAAACTACAATAAACAATAAATTCCTTCTTCTTATTATACATTATTACATTTTAAATATTTATACATACATGAAACTGAAACGTTACAGTACAAACTCTTTTTTCTTAATCTTGACGTGATGAAGCAAATGTAAGATTCTTAATGTGCAAAAATAATTATCCTAATAATAAGCAAGAATTTTAAAATAAGACATTAACATGCTCAAAACGAAGATTTTATGAAATAAATCCCCAAAACATTTTAAAGACATGTCAGACTTTTTTAAGACTTGATGATGACACTAAGTCTACGTTGAAATAGTTTTGACAGTATTCGGTGTTATAGTTGTGAATTTGAATTTAGCGAGCGTGATAAACGCTATCCAGTATATGTTATATTGTCTAGACATAGCATTGTGTTGACAGTCATTGCATAAAGAAAGATCACCAAGTCCTTTTAGCACTGAAACATAAACCAAACGTTGAAAAGACACAAGACAAAGGTATTCACATGCAAAACAAATGTAAAAGTAAGAACAAATCCGTGACGAGTCATAAAAAAGAGCAAACCCAACAGTTATATGGCTACAACACATGAACAAATAATAAGCCAGATAAAGTAAACAATACAATACAATGCATATCTTTTAAGGTTTGATAGATCATTAATCAACTCTCAACAGAAATATTTATATATTTTGAGCGATATTTATCAGACGTTTATTGACCTTTTTTTCATAAGTTGATTCTAACAAATATAAGAAAATGATGGGAGAATTTACTGTGCAATCAACAACGAAAACTATAAATGGTAAGGTACGAGACGTGTTCCTAGATATTAATCCACTACTTTGAAAAAAAGATAGCATGCTACTATTACTGAAATGTCGTTTTTATTCCATTGGCGTTTTAACAGAATTAAGGTTCTTAAAGTAAATGCAGAATGCCTCGACTTTTAAAAAAAAACCTTTTATCCAGTGTAAAGTGTAATAATACTATTCAACGTTGTTATCTATCGACTTAACATTTTGACCCTTAACTTAATATGAACTTCCATAGTTGAAAAACGTTTTCATATCTTAAGTTTTTATCAGATGCTATGTATGTATAGCATCTTAATCTTTCAGCTAAGCATATTGCTCAGAATCCTATTTAAATGGTTTAAAATATGAGGAATTAAAAAAATAAGAAAAGGTCGTATGAGAATTAACATTTATATTAAAATTAAAAATAACATAAGACAAAGACATAGAGAGTAAATGTAAATTGACAAAAATACAGAGACAAGACGTCACATATAAACAAGTTAATGCCTTTTGACGGTCTGTCGGCAAAAGGACCAACTGGGGTGCTTAAACCAGGTTTGTGGAACACTTGTTAAGATATTAAAAACAAATTAGCAACTTTGCAAAGTAATGACACCATTAAAAATCAATATAGTACGCTAATTTTTGTTAATAAATCTGAAATGAAAACAACAACAACAACGACATGTTAAATGTGTTTATCAAGGTTATAATTAAGCCTTAATACTGGAGCATGCGATTCTCGTTTTGATGCATATAATGATTTACGCCGCTTTATAACTGATCGAGGAATATTTTAAAGACTACACGTATATTAAACTTGAGGTTTTACCCAAGCGTACAAACAATTATTATTTTAACTTTGAAAGAAACATTACGTATATTATAAATTATTATTTAAAATAAAATATTGAAAGTTTGCCACGTAAAAGAACGAGTGATGCCTATTAAGTGTCGCCGCGCAAATGCGCAAAACACATTAACATTTACATGCAATTATACATAGACAGTGCCTATGGTGGCCGCCTTATTAATTTGTGCACCTTTGATAACGTCATCGAGACAATTCGACCTGCCAACAAATTTTAATGTTAATTTAAATCAAAGGAAGTCTTGGTCCATTCTTGAGTTCAGTCTATCTATTTAGACCTAACGACTTTGTTAACTAGGGTACATGAGTATATACTGGCTTCCCAGCGTTTTCCACTGGTCTTCATGAACAGAGACATTGCGAGCACGCTGTAAATGAAGTTAAGTGTGAAGAAGAAATGTGTCAAGAATATGAGTTCTCTCTTTGATAATATACAAATCGAATAACCAACATTTTTCTTTCAAATCCTTTAAGGCCTTAAACAAATTAAAGTAGAGAACATATATAATAAAATAACGGCTAGCAGGACACAGTGTGTGAACAAATTGATATAACCCTAGTTAAAAAATACTTTCGGTTACGACAAACTTCTCAATGTTCAATAGCTTTGCGATTCATAAATAAAGTAATAACAATCTTCTATGCAGACATTTATGTCAACATTCATTAAAAGAATTAAGTAGTATCCATTGAAACTATCACAACATGTTTGATAATATTTGTGCTTGCACATACAGGATTTCTAAATAAATATTTTAAATAAAGCTAACAGGAATAAGAGAAGCTGAAAACATGCATAATTTAATTCTGAAAAGAATTTTGATGGTTCGTGTCAATGGTTTTCTGGTAACGCTACGTAATCTATCCATTTGTTACAGCGTCAGACGATGTGGTACCTAATATTTAATAAAGTGCTATTAGCATGAAAGCCACGTCGCTTTTCATCTAGAGACATTAAAATTGTATAGCTTCTGACTGGCGTTATTATAGAACTTAACAAGAAAACCGTTAATGCGAAGCAACGCAAAAGCGACGCAAACAATTAAAACAAATTTAAAAGATATTGTGACATACATTTTTAAACGCAATTAAAGGTTGTATCCTGTAGTTTTCTTTATTCAAATTCATGTAAATAAATAGATAGATAAATAATAAATAAATGTACCGAATTATGAATCGTATTTTGTCAGGGTTATAAACGTTCCCAAAACAAGCTTTCCACATGTGCAAATTTCAGTGTGCATTCCGTATAATTATAGGCGTCGCGCTCCAGCGCGTATACAAAAATGTAAATGTATTTTGACTGATAATGTATACTAAAAGTTATCCTTGTTCAAATGATTACCGGAAGCGGATGGTGGTACGCCAACGTACTCAATCAATAAAATGAGATAAAGCTTACTGTTTGGATCATAATTCAAACGTTGTTACATAAACAGCAAAACGATTGAAACTAGAAATGATACAGCCCCATTATAGTCAGATTTTTTTTTGTATTACATACAAAATAAAGAATGCACAGTGTTTCAGTTCTGGAAATTATTTCTATAAATTTACTCTTACATTCCCATGTGTAGGCTACACATTGTGTGAAACCTACATTAAAAGTTGATAACATCTTGAAAAGATCAATAACATTAAAAGTGATATTTGACAGTTTGCCTATATCAAATATACGTTACAATATCTTTACCAAATTTGGGCATAATTTCTTCATTGTGTTTGTCATATTTCCTATATATGCATATTAAATGCATATCTTGCTTAAAAGTGCTTCAACAGTATCTGTTTTATCTGCCGATGCAGGTGCTAACTGTAAGTTGTTACACCTTGACGGAATATTTTTATATACTGTTTGTTTGATAGAAAAACCTTCAGGAAGTGCTAGTTTGGAGCGCTCCACAAACAAGGTTGAAGCACCCTAGTCGGTCCTTTTGCCGACTGACCGTTCTAAGTCGGTAACTGCTGGTTTTTATTTTGTGTGTGTTATGTCTCGTCTCTGTAATTTTGTCACATTTACATTGACCCTGCTTGCCTTTGTCTAGAGGTAGTTTAGTTTAGATTTGAATATCTGTCGAAATTTTGATAGGACCTTTCCTTATTTACCTATTCCAAGATGAACTCTTTGGTGTCACTAACAAATGCTAAAGATTCCTAGAATGTGCAATTTTCTATAATTTTATTTTGAAGGTAGCTCTCTGTATCCATTATGTTCTTTTAATGTCAGTTTAGCACATTTTTTTTTGATTTGCCAAAACATCTCTATTTCAGTGACATATTTTTAGAAACATTCATATTTCAATAGGAAGCGTTCTGATTCTCACCAGAAATAAGTCTGGGATTTTCCTTCACAAACAATTATCTTAACGTCGTCAATATGACTACATTTGGGTCGGTGCGATGTAAACAACAACAACAACAACAACAAAACAAACAAAAGCTGTGATTTGAGTGGATGCCAACAATTTATAATTAAAAGAAAACGGATGGGAAAAAAATAGCGGTGCTTTTTCGTTTTAGCGATAACTTATTGGTTAAGTAGTGATACTTATCATTCCAGTTCGACAACATCTATGTCGCGACATATGAAGGAGCAATTTTACTTGGGAGGGTTGGGGATATTTCTCTTACAGGAATGTCTCAACGATTAAAACCATTAAATTTCTCGATGTATTGCGTCGCTTCAAACATCGGATTCTGTCAGTAATGAAACATTTGCATAGAAGAGACAACACCAGACATATAAATATCATGTACACCTTTTTTTACAAGCGTTTGAATGAACATGAGAATTATGCATAACATCTTCATCTTTATCTATATGTGATTGACTACTAAATGTATTTACTAGATTCAGAAAGTTAAATGTCAACATAAATATTGTCATAACAGCAATACATGAGCATTATCAAAACAGAAATTGCTTAGAAAAGAGAACTATGCATATAAATAATAAAATCAAGGAACAGACGAAGTTGAATATGAAAAGATATACGGAATAATAAAATAAAAAATGATGCATTTGTTGAGATATTTTACACATTTATGTAAATAAATATAAATATAATACATAAAATAAATAAATAAAAATAAACAAAAATAAATAGTCAAAATTATATGATTTTAGACAATGCCTTTTGCTGAGCGAGAAAATTAACAATTAAGTGGTATCAAGATGTTCGTGTGTGGTGTTTTATGTAAATTAAACAACAACGCAATATGTCAGCAATGCGAAGACCATGTAAAATAATATGATCAAAGACTGAAAAATCAAATTAATTGAAACTTAAATCATTAACAAGTAATATTTAAGCATACATATGACAACTACTCTAATTGAAGCAGAAGAAATAACATTTAACGATTCTAAACAATGCCATCGTGGATATGGATAGAACTTATTATATAATTTAAAACTTATTATATAATTATAGCGATTAAAATTAGATAGAAAAGTAAGGATATTAGAAAAAATACAGAACACAATAAAATCTTATGTAAGAAAATAGATTTGTCTTATGTTCATTTTATTTGCCATTTTACCTCTCTGTAAACGTCATCGTTAATACAAACCGTTAAACACCAGTCCCGGTCGGAGCGAAATACCTAAAATGGTGAGATTTCCCAAGCTGACATAGAAAGCCCCTGTGATCCCACCAAGTTAATTGTGGTGTAACTTCCACTACAAAACACATATTATGACCATTAGTGTGTGTCTGTAATATATTAGGTATAAAACAGTAAAATATAACATCAGTTAAACAGACAACCTGTCGATTTAGCCTGGCGTAGTTGTACAAAAGCTCCGGACAAAACCTCAATTTATATTTCTATGTTGTACAGGTATGTAAAATTAAAAGACAAAATTTATACAAAGAATGAATGGAACGATGCTCAGTTCCCCATGTTCACATCACTGCTTTTAAAGTTTTGATGCTGAGATTGTAGAAAAAAATCTGCTTTTATGGAAACATTAACATTTTTTAAATTTTTGTATAATGTTACAACTAAATCAGATTTACATTTATTTTCTTTTGACAATGTCATATACGAACAAATGATAATATATATACCTAACTACATTCGGACAAGTATTATAAAGATGTTTGTGTGTGGTGTTTTATGTACATTCGAGTTAACTACAAAGCAATCTGTCAGCAATGCGAAAAAAGTGTTACATGTTAAACAGTATAATCCAAGACGGACAAATGAAATAATTAGAAACATGAATCATGGAAAAGTAATATTTAAGCGTTAAAACGACGGCTACTCTAACTAGAGTAGAAAACATAACTAATTTTTAACGGTTGTAGACACAGCCATACTGAATATGAAAATATGTTACTAAATTATTGATTGTAGCTACATGTACTAAATTAGGAGTGAAAAGTAGGGCGCATAGAATAAATACAGTACGAATTTTTATCTCAGAAAAGAGTTTAAAACTTATTTAAGCATTGTTATTATTTTGTATATATGTTTCTATGCTCAAAAAGACATAAAGTTGAAACGAACATAAATACATGTATTTAAATTCGTTCTATGCGTGCGTGTTAGTTTGCATAAGTTCTTTATAAAATACATTCATTACTATGGTTTTTATTGCGCGATAAATTTATTGATGTTATTTTAAAAATGGACATTTAAAAGCATTTTAATATTTCGGATATTTGCATATTATATTTGCTATAAAAATTAAAAGTATTAAGTATAGTATTATAAATCTTGCATATCATAACATATTGCATCATAACATATCAAAGAAAACGTCAGCTCTTAGAAATTTTATTCATATAGAGTTTCTGTTCGTAGCTTGCATTGGAAAACACCGTAGGAAGTGCGAGGTTATGACTCTTTAAAACCGGTTTAAGCACCCCGGGTCGGTCCTTTTTGCCGACTTACCGTCCCAAGGCAGTAGCTGTTGGTTTTTTTTTTGTTAAATGACTTGTCACAGATTTGTTCTTACTTTTACATTTGTCTTAAATGTGAAAACATTTGTTCCGTGCTTTTTCAGGTTATGATACATGTTGCAATTCAGGACTTTGTCATATATTCTTATTGCAAACTGGCGGTTTGTATCGGAAAATATTGAAAATAAAAATATAGCAAACGGACAATAAGGTCCAAATAAAAAGTTCTCAGTTTAACCTTCGTACATCTTCTACTTATACACATACGTTAAACTCATTCGTATAGCCACAATTGAAAGATAAAATGTGATTGTTAATTGTAATGGTATAAGGATCTCATCCACCAAAGATAATAAAACCATTTTTCTTTTCTGTCATATTGAAGTGCATTTATTGCATTTATATTTTTTTAATTAGTTTTCTATCATTTGATCAATTCATTAAATTGCTAAAAGCACTGATGCAATTATGACACAACAGCGGTGATAAAATTGCACATCTTTGGAGTGATGTATTAAAAGAATTGCTGAAAAAGCAAAAGATAAAAACAGCTAAAAAATAAGTTATACCTCGTTTTTTTTATGTTTACCACACCGCCTAAATGGCAACGTCGTAGTTTTTAGATTGACATAAAATGGACAAATCTTTAACGATAAGGCTTACTAATTAGAACCCAATGCAAACATTCTTTCGAAAAATTAATTTCAATTTAAAATTAGTATGATATTTTAAGTATGCCAATTTTATTTAGAAGAAAAGAACATGGGATTGTTATTGAAATGTCCTTAAGTACTATTACAGAATATGATTTTGTTATAACAATAGTTAATAATTAGGTACACACTGCGAAAAAGATTAACAATAATGATTGATTACATGTACCGACTTTTAGAGAGTAATTTTTTTCAAGTCATTGAAACATGCATAAAAGCAATAATTATCAGTATACAAAAAATGTTCATATTTCGAACGATGGCCAAAAAGACCCTAAATATCGAAAATACATTTTATCGTCATCAAACTATATAAAATATAATTTATTAGAATATTTTCTTGACATATAAAGTTTAAGGTTTGAATTCTCAGTAAATCATTTCTTCATTTACTTATTTCAACTTTGCTTGGAAAGAGAAACTATTATACAATTCATTAAACTACCAATATATAAACTCATTCAATTTTTATTGTTTATTTCAAAATTTAGTTCAGAGATGTAAATATTAGAGAATACCAAAGTTCACCCGTGTCATATAATAATCCCAATATGTCTCTTAAATCTGTAGAAAAAATGTTACAAATTCTTTTTTGTGTGTAAAGATTACAATACAAAGCAGCAATGAAAAAAAAATGCATACATCAGGAAAATACTTGATACTATATTGTTACTTTCAAAAACGTGCATAAACATGCATGTACTCGAATAATAATTATGTTTTTCTGTTAAACACTGCTTGAAAAAAGTTAAAGTTGGTTTCGCACTTTTTGGATATAGAAAAACAAAAAAGAAACAGCAACAACATAAACTTAACTTAGAAGACCAGTCAATACCTTTGTCTTTGTCAAAAAAGTCTTTATTTATATATGCATGCATGGATTCAATGATTAAAAATTGCGTTTTCCTGTTACTGCTTGGAAAAAAAGATGGGGTTTACGATCTTTGGATTTAGCAAAACAACACCAACAGCCACAACAAAACTAACCAATTTTAATTTAAAAGGCCAGGCAATTCTGGTTTTTATCGTAACATTTTTTTTCTTTATTGGGAGTTATTTCAGAGCCCCCGCGACAATGATCATTGAATTACTATATCGATTAGGTTAAAAGGGTGTTTAAGTTTGCATTTGAGATTAATACGATGGACAAACATAACACTACAGCACGATCGTCTTTCGATTTTGGACATGATTACCTTGGAAAATATGACTTGTATGTGTTTAAAACACATATTTTGGCTTCCCATAAATGGATGTGTAGCATCTTTGTTGGCGTATCACTGAAAAATGTGTTTCCTAAAACACATTGCACCGTCTTTATTACTCAAACAATGTGCATTCTACAAAACCCCTTTTGATACAGATTTACCTTTGCTACATGTAACACTTATGCAAATATAAGGAATGTTCCATGACACGGTGTAAGAATATTGTGACTAGTTATAGAATCACAGAAGGTGTTCACGGTATGCACAGTGAATGCACCACTTTTCTATCTCAAGAGGAAAACTGATATATGATAAGTGGAACAATAAACCCAACAGATCTTTCATAAATAGGAGATTCTCTGTGACGTTAGTCATCCTCTTGTCAAATCGTTCTCTCGTTGTTCCAGTAGATCAATGTTTTATTCCATTTAAATTCGTTAATTTCACCCACTCGCGTCTTTGAGTCCTATTCGCTGATATATATTTGCAGGGTTGAAAAGATTAAAATGAAAGCAATTGCAAAAATTCACTTACTGAAATGAAGGTTATAATTAAAAGATCATTGTCCATTTGCTGTTATTGTAAAATTTGCATTATTTACGTTATGGATACATAATTATTTATTACCACTTTAACGTATATCATATATCATATCATGTATATCTTTTATGATATATTCCTCGTACAGACAAATAAGTAAGTAAGTAACTAATGAGTCGTTGAGTAATTAGATCAAGAAAACCTTTGCTAATGGGTTCTTTGCAAATGCGATGTCGAAAAGCATCGAAGTTATACTTCTCCTGTTGTATATTATTATATAAACGCATACCTTTTGTTGTTCAAAGTGTCGTGCCATGGTGCAATTCCTTTTAAATGTTCCTTTAAATGTCCAATTTGAATGGCTGTTATTTAAATGGTGGTGAAGTTGATTTAATGCCGATTAATAAATATTTATGTTGAACAAGATTTATAAAGGGATTTTTTGAAGTTAATGGTAAACTATATTTAAAAGTGGGGTCCTTAAATACTCACGCCTCACAGTTTATTTTTGTAGATTTCATAAATAGAACGTATTAAGCTACATGCAGACATATAATCATTAAATGCAGATAAGCGTTTTGAATCATACACTGCCGTTTTGTCATTTCAATATATCACAGTTATGCAAACATTATTTTATGATTGGACACCAAACGAAATGGATGAAATTTCAAATTAAAATGCCTTCGACTTCCGTCTGTAAAAATGTAAATATCCGACAGAAAAAAAAGAGACAAAAATACACATTTTAGATACGTTATGTCTCCTTAGAAGGATGATGAAAGAAATTGTCATAGCTTTAATAGAAACCTTTAACCACGATGAAAATTACTATTGCACATGTATTCGTATGCCTGTATATTTGAGCTCTCCAATAGTATTTTCAGGCGTCCTATTTGATAAGAATTTGTATATAAGTTATTATACTTAGATGCTTAGACGTTGTTCTATTATATAAGTAACCTTTGTAACATTGGTAATCAGTCCATCTCGAAATACCTTGCAGTGTGTGCCTAGTTAAAGGGACTTTTAAAAATGCCTTTCCGCTGATATCTATGGCATGGATAAATAAATTGGTTGCAACTTCCATCTTTTAAAACTGTCTGAACAAAAACTATTTTAACTTACAGATTTTACATAAATTTTACAAGATATTAATTTCATAATTTTATTAGAAACGTTAAATCACATATTAGTTTTGTATTAGATTTGTAATTTTAATTATTATGTGTAGACGTTGTTATATATATATATATATATATATATATATATATATATATATATATATATATATATATATATATATATATATATATATATATATAGATATATATATAGATAGATAGATAGATAGATAGATAGATAGATAGATAGATAAATAGATAGATGGATAGATAGATAGATAGATAGATAGATAGATAGATAGATAGATAGATAGATAGATAGATAGATAGATAGATAGATAGATAGATAGATAGATATTTTGCAAACTAATCAATTTCTTTCGATTCTCCTCGCAATATGTGTGCGAAGTTGGGGTGTTTCTGATAATATTTCTCTTAAAATCCTCTACATGAACAATTAGGTGTCATTTACTTTAAAACATGTCTGATGACAATTAGACTTAATCATTTTCAAATTTAATCGATATTTTTTCATTAGTGTGGAATTTATGATGGAATAAATTTCCAATTAGTAAGACTTATCTTATTTGTTTTGTAGAACTATTGTCTCTGTCTTTAGTTATAATGGCATTTACTGTCTTTAGTGATCATCAAATTGATATTTATCTTCTGTCATTACTATTTATGTTTTCATAATTATTTAATAACGCCATTCTCAATAAATAAAAGTTAATTCTTTGTCTTTTTTGGTGAAGGATTGCTTAGCCTCCAGGGAAATAACAATTTCTTGACTCGTAAAACTGTACAGAAAAACCTGATTAACATCATAAGAGAAAAGACGGAATTAGTTTTGTAGATTAAGTATCGTGGCAAAATAAGATTAAAATAATCAAACAGTATATTTATTTTTGAGTGTTTTGAGAAATGTGAATGAAGCATCTTTCATAATCACGACAATCGAACAAAATGGATTTCTATCTCAATTATGTGTTATTTTATTATGTGAAATTTTCTATTTAAATGAGTATTCATCGCATTTAAACTGATTAATGATGTTCTGGTGTACACGTGTGCGTTATGTTAATGTGAAATGTCATTTGTGTGAACTTTGCTTTTGTTACTGATACTGCTTTATTAATTAAACGCGCGATACTGACATCGTATCTCAAGTTGTTTTAAGATTCGCCTTTGTCTGATGCTATTAATTTTGGTATATTTCTTCTTTAATAATTTATTGAAATCTAACTACTCATAGCATGATTAGAAAGTCATACCCATGACTAAGAGAAAAGCTCTTTCATGCACTTCGACATTTTTAAAATATAATAGTGTTGAAAGGAAAATTTCCATTTGCCATATGTGACGCTTATATCTCCTAGTATCCATCGAAATTGACTATTTTGCATTATGCAGTATTCAAATCTAAAATTAATGTGATCAGATAAATTACACAGCTATTGTTACGACGTTGTCTATCAAACATAAGGGCATGAGTATACAATACCATCTTCAAACCCCGCCAAAATGAAACTGTCAGATTTAAAATAAATATTTTAATGTTTAAATATCGAAATATTATATTAGATAAAAATACGCTTAATAAACTACTTTTGAATATAATTAGTAATTAAAATAAAGTCATTGTGACAAGACTCGAAATAAAGTTTTATGCATTTTTCTCTTTCTTTTACTTGTTTCTTTTTTGCTAACAAACAACATATTTTCTTTAAAATTTGACATAGATACAGCGAGATCGATAATTCTTCAACTGCACAAGACATCGGGGGTATATGGTAAGATATTTTGCAAGTTTTTTCCACTGCATGATACACGTTCATGTCGATGCATACCAATTAAATCAGATTCTAATATTGTCAGTCAGCTAAATAAAAATAAATCAAAATGTTTTGTATTCAATATGGGCGCGCTATTGTTCTCTACCTCTTACAATAAAAAACTGCAGTAGGTAAATGCTACGTGTAATATGTCCTCTCTTGCTCAAACTCGATTCAGATATATCGTTGGAAGTATATTAATTTGAGCGAAGTATTCTGAAATTGTTTCAATACTTTTTAAAAATGGTTTCTTATCCAAGATGGCATTGCTTAAACATTGAAAAGCATTTTTGTTCATGTTGCGTCAGCATAAAATTTTGTTTTACGATTAAAGTTGGAATAATTCCGAACTTCTTTTGTCTTCAAATTATCCGTTCTTCATTAATTTATGTTAAATGTCGTGTTTGTATGACTGAACTTTTATTTAGGCGTGATGTTAAATATGAATAAAACGAAAACCACATGTGTTATACTTTTTGCTAGTTATGATGCAACAATTTAATGGAAACATGGTTTTACATTTCATTAATTAAGAGTTATGATTAAGTTTTAATGAAGTATAAAAACACTCCAAATTAAAGTAATTTTGTATTGTTTTTCGAAGAACATTAATGATCTGGCATATGCGAGAGCTTTACAACCAGCCAAAATCAATGATTGAAACTAAGATGTCAAATAATTTGTGAATGATTTTTATATGCAAAACAATTCTCTGTATCATTTATAAATGTAAAAAATGTGAAATCTAAAAAGAAAATTATACCGCTCAATATCTGACAATTTAAATTTCATATAAAGAATCAAACGATAATGACGCTGTTCAAATAAAACAATTTAAACACATTACGTGAATATTCAATCGATCAGGCGCTAAAATTCTGTAATGTTTGAAAATACAGTCTGTGTGTAATGTTTTATGAATTGGACCATGCGCATGTTATATATTATAATTGAAAATACTTACAGTGTTTTATTTTGGTTGTACTATACTAGTCTTTTAAAAGATTATTTGATCTTAAGTTAAAAGTGCTAATTGTATGCCTAGATTCTCAAAATTATATATTATTGTTAGTTTTACATTATTACTTATCATTTTGTCGTCTATGATTTACACATTGCAAAGACTGTGTTCATAGGCTCCATGTTTTTATCAATTTCGGAATAAATACTCTATTATATTTGCTAATTTATTTTAATGTATGGTTTTACACGTGCAAACATACTTCATGTTAAAGCAAATACGGTGTTTACCTTGATGTTTGTATAGTTTCATGTTAAGTTTGAGACAGTTTTGGCGGAAACGCGATTTTGCTTTTTTTGTCAATAAAGGCGATTGCAATAAAGGCATGGTCCATGTTTACGCTTTCTGTGTACATCTTTGGCATTCAAAAATATCGAATATATTTTACATCTATTGCATGCATTTTAAACACAGTGTTTATTTATTTTTTATCTTAATCGACTTCTTGTCCAACTAGTTATACTACTATATAGTGTGTGACTAAACAAACTGGTTATTTTAAAAAGTGTTTGTTTAATTATTAATGATAACGTCAACAATATGTTAAAATATGTCAGGTAAAATGCAGCAAACAACACACATAGAGTCACCTCAAACTGTACTTCTTGTCGCGAAAAAATCGTTGAGACAACAAATAAAAAATGAATCATGAAATATTTAAACATCTGTAAGCTATTATTATATCTTTACCATAAAATAGCTGATGAAATTCGTCAAGATAACATGTAAAAATCGATCCTCCTTCTATTTACCACTGAATCATGATTAAGTAAATTTGAATACCAAGTTCCTGCATAATAAATAAGTAAATCAAAGACAACGAGAAGACCAGGGCGAAAAGTTACAAAACTTTCCTTAATATGATAGTAGGCCGCGACAAGCAGAAAATGCTAACAGTTTTGTTGACGTCGAAAAGATGGCAACAAAGGTTAATAAAAGAGTTAGAATAAAGGCTACCGCCGAAGAATTGACTGAACAATGTGTTTGCTGTGGAAGATCTCTCAAACTTAGTAGTCAAAATGATGCTTGTGATGAAAAAAAACATACATACATACATACATACATTATGTACATACGTTTGTTTGCATGCATACAAACTGAAAAGGTCAATAATGCAATAATGTATTGAGTTGTAAACTAAGAGTAAAGCGCCAACACTGCAAATAAAATACAGTTTTATAATTTTTAAAAGACATCGACGAAATAAACGGTAACTGGCCAAGACGACAAAATGATTTTTTAAACCCGCAGATATGTCTTATTAAAAGGTTGAGACAATCGAACGAACAATTCCGGCGTATGTTTAGAATTAAATGTTTAATATATCTAATACATTCGTAACTCTCAGGACTAGTTTTGTGTTGTTGAAGCGTCGGTTAATGTTTTCTTGGGATTAAGTAGTTTTCTGTGGATTTCTTAACACAAAACTGCACTGTGGCGTCGTGTTATGCAGTCATTTTTATAGTATAGAGAGTCAAACGATACCACCCTAAGCAAGTGCGTTTAATCGAGAAACAATCACTGTGTACATACTTTCTCTGTATGTAAACTGTTGATTTGTGTAAAAGATGCCACTTTATTGTAGCTAAACATTTTCCGCTGTTCGATAATAAGGCCAGTGTGATGGCTCATTTTGTGGTAACGCATGCATCCCAGTGGCCTACACATTTTAACATCAATGTTCAAAAGCTATTACGACAATGCCGTTCACATACTGTATTATGCAAGAAGCAAATAAGAAAACACTTGTTCACAAGTGTTATACTGCCTCTTCTCTAGTTACGCCAGCATCATTCACTTTACAACAGTAACCATTAAACGGTAGACATATGTATAATGTAGATAGTATCTTGTTTAGATATTCGTTAAACGTTTTATCAGAATAGAATATTAAATTCTTAAAGGCATTTTATGATGAACTATATGGCGATAGTAAATAAAGTCAATTGTTTTATATCTAGCAGCATTTTATGTTTTCCAAGCATGTGATGTTGAAAAAATAATTAAACTTCAATTATTTCGATAGAAAAATCATATTAAAAGTCAATTATCAGCTGTATTGTATATTTGCCAACAATGTGTCTGAAAGCTATTGATTTAAGTATTAGCTGCGTTCCTAATTGACAAACTTAAGAATAGTTCATAACAATTGAATTTAATTAAATTTCTACTGGGCAAACTACTGTTATTGTATAGTTTTCATCCATGTGTATAGTAAAAGGTCAGTTGTTAAAATGCCTAAATAACAGTCTTGTCAAGGAACTGTTGCCAAATAAATTAAATTGTTAGTGTCATTGTCTTCAAAATAAAATTGAGAATATCTGACAAAATATTGCCTTTAAAATTCAGATCGATATTTCGTTAAAATGAAATAATTACGCTTGAATTGTATTCCAATTCGTTTGCTTTATCTGATTTTATAAAACACAATATCAAGATATCCGGTAACCATTGGCATTAAAAAAGCAGCGGAGATAGTGTTAATGGTCAGTCATAATTCATTTATATTTTTTACTATTCGTTAATCACGTCAGTCTAAAGATATTAAAGTTAATGAAAAAGAATGTAACTTGGTGTTTGGTGTTATGTCAATTTTATGGCTTGTAATACTGCTCAGAAAAGAAACGTCATAAAGTGCACCTGGTCCTATATAAGAGGGAAGAGAGACAAATGCCTTTTGTTTAAGTGTGATGGGAACGTTTATAAAAGCCTCGAGTATATTAATTGTTATAAAGAGTTGTGTAATATTTTAATCAGCATTGCATATTTCTAAACACTTAAATGAGGAGAGATCACCGCCCTTTAAATGTCTGAATGAATGATTGCTGCTTTCTGATATGTGCATTGTGCGTATTTGATGTAGCGTCCGTATAGCTGTTATTGTATTATACTTTTTATGGGTATGTTAATTTAATTTAATAGTGTAATACAACATACGATAATCTTTAATTATATTGACTTCTGTTAACATAATATACAATGATGCAAAAATGACACAAAAGTAAAGAAAAGCTCGGCCCATAGAGCCTATAAATCCCCTTGTAGAAAAACACATCTCTATCGTAAAGCAAATAAATAAATATCTTGGAAGTAATTATTCATGTTTTAAGATGAATCTATGACCCTCTATCCCGCTCTGAATGTGCTTTGAATCTAAAACACGATGCAATCATATACATACATGTACCAATTTACACAAATAAAGAATACATTTAATTGCCAAGTACAGTTAGAAAACAATTCCTATAGTTTTTTTATTGTTTTTTATTTTTATCAATAATAAATCAATTAAAAGCCTTTAAGCTTGCAACATTTTTCAACGTTAGTGCATCTTATAATGTGCTGTATATAATATCGCACGGATGTGTGATGCAAATTAATCTTACAAAGTAATATTGCAGTTATACTATTTATGCTACGTCGGTTTCGTGGCAAAACAGCCCGTCTAATCGGACATATTCTTCAGATAAATTTGTCCCTTTTTCTAGGATATGTTTCAAGCAAACATACCACTTCGTCTGAGCTATGCAATTGACTATATTGTTCGCTGTCACAATGTTTTGGAATAAAACTGAGTGAACAGATAGTAGAGATTTAACAATAAAATGGAGTGGTGCATACATATGAAACAGTCCGTATGTAAATAGTGCGTATGTAATTAGTACATAGATAGTAGTAGTACGTATATAAGTAAAACGAACAGTTATTTAAGTACAGCTGTGAACAAGGCAATTTATTTTCGGCTCTACCAAAATATAACTCGGGATATTTCCGTTTCCCGCACAACCTTTATCAACGAATTTAATTGTATTCCAATGTAATTAGTTTATGTAAATGCTGATCGGTTAAAAAGTGTATCGGCTATCCTAAAACAATATTCGTAAGTTAAATACATGTAACCCCTTATTCGAGTCAATATTTAGGTTAAATATTTATTTAAAAGCGATATCCTCATCTATAATGCGTTCACGCACAACTTGCTTAAAAGTCAGAATATATTGACAGGAACCCACGAACAATGATTATAAAACCGTTCCCACAAAGTTAGAGGTAAACCGGGGCTTGCTGTCCCATTAATAGATTTAATCATACGAAAACGATAAACAAGATTATGTGATGACAGAATGACGTTTTCATGGAGATGGATCAGCATGGATCAGTAAAGAATAATGCATATATTCAGATGGTTGTTTACAAAAGCAAGGATAAGTCATAAAATGATTCAATGCACATAAAACTACGGTTTCACATTGGACGCAAATTGTTTAAACAATTTTAAAACACGTAGAATATTATTCAATCTACATACGTTTTCTTCAATTTCATTTTTAAATCTCTTAATGTTGAAAATTTATGTCTTGACATCTTCGATTTTAATTGATTTTCCATTTGAAGTAACGATCAAAGTATGGGTTTAAATATAAAAAAAAACACAACAACAACACAAATGAATCAAGATTACTCTTCATATTACCTTTTAAGTGAAAGTGAAATCACTTGGCTGGTAAACTGCATGTTTTTAGAAGATTGATATGTTTAAGTGACATATGCGACCTAAACATTAATTTACCTAGAGGAACAACGTGTGAATAAAGATTAACAATCCACTGAAATTCGACATGAAGTAGTCAAGACTAACAATAAATTTACATTTTAACAAATTATATTCCAGATAACCATGCACAGGCAAAAATTAAAATAGTAATGATATGTACAAGTATATTATATTCAACAGGAAAACAACAAAACATGTTTATGCATGTCAAAACTTTAACATTTTCATTGATTTGCATTCACCATTTGCCAAATAATGTGTTAATCTTAGTGTGAAAATGCGTCTTATTCAATTGAAAATTTCAACGAAATGTTTTGTGCACTATGGTAACGGTGGTAGGTCGATCGCCCTGCAACATAAGTTGATGCCACTTATCGTAAAACTTTGCCAGATCCTAGCTCGAAGGTTTAAAACGATAAAACATTTATTGTGTTTTCAATAAATGTGCGACCTACTTGTTCAAATGGCTGAAACATATAACGCTTTTAATAACAGTTATCACACACATCTCCTCAATAAATGGCGAAGATTGATTAGAAGTCGTAAAAAATATAAATATAAATACATTGTTGCATATACTGAAACCCTTTCCATGGCTTTTATCTTTCGCATTTTCTTCGTCATAGATTTAACAATGCATAATAAATAAAATAACATGTCACTTAAAATCGTTGCCGTGATCAAGATTGACACCCGTGGTTAGATAGGTAACATACGCGTTTTATTTAATCAGGTCGGTGTCGGTCGGTGTCATTTTCTTTCGAGGAAATGAAAAATACGCAAAAGGCAGAGAGGCGCAAAAACACATACTAAAAATTAATTGTTATGATTGTATTTCATTATCGTCTTAAGCATTGAAGCCACATAAATCTTCAACATAATGTGTGACATTGATGTCTAATACATGTTTAAAGTAATTATATTAAATAAAATGTGAGAGAATGAATTAACCTAATGCCTTCTGAACTATTAACCATACCTCGCAGACTTTCAAAGAAACCCTTTTCCTAGTATTTATAGTACTTTTCCTAGATTAAAAAAACAGATATTTTAATGTTTAAGTATCGAAATATTATATCAGATAAAAGTACGCTTAATAAACTACTTTTGAATGTCTAAGTCCAACAGGTTATTAGTATTTAAAATAAAGTCGTTGTGACAAGACTCGAAATAAGGTTTTATACATTTTTCTCTTTCCACTACTACTTGTTTCTCTTTTGCTAACAAACAACATATTTTCTTTTAAATTTGACATAGATACAGCAGAGATCGATAATTCTTCAACTGTACAAGGCATCGGGGGTACATGGTAAGATATTTTCGATTGTCTTTAATCTTGCAAAGTTTTTCCACTACCTGATAGATGCATACCAATTTAATCAGATTCTGATTTTGTAGGTCAGCTAAATCAAAATAAATCAAAATGTTTTGTATTCAATATGATCGCGCTATTGTTCTCTCCATCTTACAATAAAAAACTGCAATTAGTAAATGCTTCATGTAATATGTCTTCTCTTGCTCAAACTCGATCAGATATATCGTTGAAAGTATATTCATTTGAGCGAAGTATTCTGAAATTGTTTAATACTTTTTAAAAATGGTTTCTCATCCAATTTGGCATTGCTTAAATACTGAAAAGCATTTTTTGTTCATTTTGCGTCAGCATAAAATTTTGTTTTACGGTTAAATTTTGAATAATTTGTCTTACAATTATCCGTCTTCCATTATTTTATATTTAATACCGTGTTTGTATGACTAAACTATTATTTAGACGTGATGTTAAATATGGATAAAATGAAAACCCCATGTGCTATACTTTTTGCTAGTTATGATGCAACAATTTAATGGAAACATGGTTTTACATTTCGTTAATTAAGAGTAATGATTAAGTTTTAATGAAGTATAAAAACACTCCAAATTAAAGTAATTTTGTATTGTTGTTCGAAGAATATTAATGCTCTGGCATGTGCGAATGCTTTACAACCAGCCAAAATCAATGATTAAAACTAAGATATCAAATAATTTGTGAATGATTTTATATGCAAACAATTCTCTGTATCATTTATAAATGTAAAAATGTGAAATCTAAAAAGAAAATTATACCGCTCAATATCTGACAATTTAAATTTCATATTAAGAATCAAACGATAATGACGCTGCTCAAATAAAACAATTTAAACACATTACGTGAATATTCAATCGATCAGGCGCTAAAATTCTGTAATGTTTGAAAATACAGTCTGTGTGTAATGTTTTATAAATTGGACCATGTGCATGTTATATATTATAATTGAAAATACATTATCAGTGTTTTATTTTGGTTGTACTATACTAGTCCTTTAAAAGATTATTTGATCTTAAGTTATAAGTGTTTATTGTATGCCTAAATTCTCAAAATTATATATTATTGTTAATTTTACATTATTATTATAATTTTGTCGTCTATGATTTACACATTGCAAAGACTGTGTTTATAGGCTCCATGTTGTTTTATCAATTCCGGAAAAAATATTCTATTATATTTGTTAATTTAATTTTAATGTATGGTTTTACACGTGCAAACATACTTCATGTTAAAGCAAAATCGGTGTTTACCTTGATGTTTGTATAGTTACATGTTAAGTTTAAGACAGTTTCGGCGGAAACCTGGTTTGGCTTTTTGTCAATAAAGGCGATTGCAATAAAGGCATGGTCTACGTTTAAGCTTTCTGTGTACATCTTTGGCATTCAAAAATATCGAATATATTTTACATCTATTGCATGCATTTTGAACACAATGTTTTTTTTTTGTTTTTTTTTTATCTTAATCGACTTCTTGTCCAACTAGTTATACTACTATATAGTGTGTGACTAAACAAACTGGTTATTTTAAAAAGTCTTTGTTTAATTATTAATGATAACGTCAACAATATGTAAAAATATGTCAAGTAAAATGTAGCAAACAACATACATAGAACCACCTCAAACTGTACTTCTTGTCGCGAAAAAATCGTTGGGACAACAAATAAAAAATGAATCATGAAACATTTAAACATCTGTAAGCTATTATTATGTCTATACCATAAAGTATCTGATGAAATTCGTCAAGAAAACATGTAAAAATCGATCATCCTTCTATTTACCACTCAGTGATTTTTGATTAAGTAGATTTGAATAACAAGTCCCTGCATAATAAATAAGTTAATCAAAGACAACGAGAAAACCAGGGCGAAGAGTTAAAAATTGTCCTTAATATGATAGAAGGCCGCGACAAGCAGAAATTGCTTACAGTTTTGTTGACGTCGAAAAGATGGCAACGAAGGTAAATAAAAAAGAAAATAAAGACTACCGTCGAAGAATTGACTGAACACAGTGTTTGCTGTGGAAGATCTCTCAAACTCAGTAGTCAAAATGATGCTTGAGATGAAAAAAAAAAACCATACATACATACATACAATATGTACATGCATGCATACAAACTGAAAAGGTCAATAATGCAATAATTCTTTTAGTGTTAAACTAAGAGTAAAGCGCCAACACTGCAAATAAAATACATTTTTTTTTAATTTTTATAAGACATCGACGAAATAAACGGTCACTGGCCAAGACGACAAAATGATTTTTTTTAAAACTGCAGATATGTCTTATTAAAAGGTTGAGAAAATCGAACGAACAATTCTGGCGTATGTTTAGAATTAAATGTTTAATATATCTAATACATTTGTAATTCTCAGGACTGGGTTTTGTGTTGTTGAAGCGTCGGTTAATGTTTTCTAGGGATTAAGTAGTTTTCTGTGGATTTCTTAACACAAAACTTCACTGTGGCGTCGTGTTATGCAGTCATTTTATAGTATAGAGAGTCAAACGATACCACCCTAAGCAAGTGCGTTTAATCGAGAAACAAATACTGTGTACAGACTTTCTCTGTATGTAAACTGTTGATTTGGGTAAAAGATGCCACTTTATTGTCTGTGGCTGAACATTTTCCGCTGTTCGATAATAAAGCTAGTGTGATGGCTCATTTTGTGGTAACGCATGCATCCCAGTGACCTACACATCAATGTTCAAAAGCTATTACGACAATGCCGTTCACATACTGTATAATGCAAGAAGCAAATGAGAAAACATACAGTTATCTGAAATGTTGATTCATAAAATCATTCCCTTGTTCACAAGTGTTATACTGCATCTTCTCTAGTTACGCCAGCATCATCCACTTTACAACAGTAATCATTAAACGGTAGACATGTGTATATGTAGATAGTATCTTGTTTAGATATTCGTTAAATGTTTTATCAAAATAGAATATTAAATTCTTAAAGGCATTTAATGATGAACTATATGGAGATAGTAAGTACAGTCAAATGTTTTATATCTAGCAGCATTTTATGTTTTCCAAGCATGTGATGTTTGTTGAAAAAATAATTAAACTTCAATATTTTCGATAGAAAATTCATATTAAAAGTCAATTATCAGCTGTATTGTATATTTGTCAACAATGTGTCTGAAAGCTATTGGTTTAAATATTAGCTGCGTTCCTAATGATCAAACTTAAGAATATCTCATAACAATTGAATTTAATTAAATTTCTAATTGGCAAACCACTGTTATTGTTTAGTTTTCATTCATGTGTATAGTAAAAGGTCAATTTCTAAAATGCCTAAATAACAGTCTTGTCAAAGAACTGTTGCCAAATTAATTAATTTGTTTGTGTCATTGTCTTCAAAATAAAATTGAGAATATCTGACAAAAAAAATATATTGCCTTTGAAATTCAGATCGATATTTCGTTATAATGAAATAATTACGCTTGAATTGTATTCCAATTCGTTCGCTTCATCTGATTTTATAAAACACAATATCAAGATATCCGGTAACCATTGGCATTAAAAAAAGCAGCGGAGTTAGTGTTAATGCTCAGTCATAATTCATTTATATTTTTCACTATTCGTTAATAACGCCAGTCTAAAGATATTAAAGTTAATGTCACATCAGATGCCTTGATGAAAAAGAATGTAACTTGGTGTTTGGTGTTTATGTCAATTTTATGGCTTGTAATACTGCTCGGAAAAGAAATATCATAAAGTGCACCTGATCTTATATAAGAGGGAAGACAGTCGAATGCGTTCTTGTTTAAGTGTGATGGGAACATATATAAAAGCCTCGAGTATATTATTGTTATAATGAGTTTTGTAATATTTTAATCAGCATTGCATATTTCTAAACACTTAAATGAGGAGAGATCACCCCCCTTTAAATGCCTGAATGAATGAATGCTGCTTTCTGATATGTGCATCGTGCGTATTTGATGTAGCGTCCGTAAAGCTGTTATTGTATTTTACTTTTTATGGGTATGTTAATTTAGTTTAATAGTGTAATACAACATACGATAGTCTTTAATTATATTGACTTCTGTTAACATTATATACAACGCTGCAAAAATGACACAAAATTGAAGAAAAGCTCGGCCCATAGAGCCTATAAATCCCCTTGTAGAAAAACACATTTATATCATATAGCAAATAAATAAATATCTTGGAAGTAATTATTCATGTTTAAAGATGAATCTATGACCCTCTATCCCGCTCTGAATGTGCTTTGAACCTAAAACAAGATGCAATCATATACATACATGTACCAATTTACACAAATAATGAATACATTTAATTGCCAAGTACACTTAGAAAACACTTCATATAGTTTTTTTTTTATTTTCTATCAATAATAAATCAATTAAAAGCCTTTAAGTTTGCATCATTTTTCAACGTTAGTGCATCTTATAATGTGCTGTATATAATATCGCACGGATGTGTGATGCAAATTAATCTTACAAAGTAATATTGCAGTTATATTATTTATACTACGTCGGTTTCGGGGCAAAACAGCCCGTCTAATCGGACATATTCATCATATAAATTTGTCTCTTTTTCTAGGATATGTTTCAAGCAAACATACCACTTCGCCTGAGCTATGCAATTGACTATATTGTTCGCTGTCACAATGTCTTGGAATAAAACTGAGTGAACAGATAGTAGAGATTTACCAATAAAATGTCAGTGGTGCATACATATGAAAACAGTCCGTATGTAAATAGTGCGTATTTAATTAGAACATATATAGTAGTAGTACGTATATAAATAAAACGTGCAGTTATTTAAGTACAGCTGTGAACAAGGCATTTTATTTTCGACTCTACCGAAATATAACTCAAGATATTTCCATTTCCCGCACAACCTTTATCAACGAATTTAATTGTATTCCAATGTAATTAGTTTATGTAAATGCTGATCGGTTAAAAAGTGTATCGGTTATCCTAAAACAACATTCGTAAGTTCAATAACCCCTTATTTGAGTCAATATTTAGGTTAAATATTTATTTAAAAGCGATATCCTCAACTATAATGCGTTTACGCACAACTTGCTTAAACGTCAGAATATATTGACAGGAACCCAGGAACAAGGATTATAAAACCTTTCCCACAAAGTTAGAGGTAAACCGGGGCTGGCTGCCCCATTAATAGATTTAATCATACGAAAACGATAAACAAGATTATGTGATGACAGAATGACGTTTTCATGGAGACGGATCAGCATGGATCAGTAAAGAATAATGCATATATTTAGATGGTTGTTAACAAAAGCAAGGACAAGTCATAAAATGATTCAATGCACATAAAACTACGATTTTACATTGGACGCAAATTGTTTAAACAATTTTAGAATACGTGGTATATTGTTCAATCTACATAATTAAACTTCTAATTCATTTTTAAATCTCTTATTATTGAAAATGTATGTCTTGACATCTTCGATTTTAATTTATTTTCCATTTGAAGTAACGATCAGGGCATGGGTCTTAATAAAAAACACATAACAACAACACAAATGAATCAAGATTACTCTTCATATTACCTTTTAAGTGGAAGTGAAATCACTTGGCTGGTAAACTGCATGTTTTTAGAAGATTGATACATGTAGGTTTAAGTGACATATACGACCTAAACATTAATTAACCTAAAGGAACAACGCGTGAATAAAGATTAACAATCCACTGAAATTCGACATAAAGTAGTCAAGACTAACAATAAATTCACATTTTAACAAATTATATTCCAGATAACCATGCACAGGCAAAAACTGAACTAGTAATGATATGTACAAGTATATTATATTCAACAGGAAAACAACGAACAATGTTTATGCATGTCAAACTTTTTAACATTATCATTGATTTGCATCCACCATTTGCCTAATAATGTGTCAATCTCAGTGTGAAAATGCGTCTTATTCATTTTAATATTTCAACGAAATGTTTTGTGCACTATGGTAACGGTGATAGGTCGATCGCCCTGCAACACTGGTTAAAGCCGGATTTGCCTTCCTTCTTGTTTCCTAACATTTAGTTCGAAGGCGTTGCAAAATCTAAACGAAATTGTGTGAATCCCAAAGCAATATTTCAACATTTTTTTTTATTAAAGACGATGTCTTAGAAATGCTTATTGTATATACTGTAACTGAACTAGCATTTCTAATGTTTTCATCGAAGTCAGATCATTGTTTGCGAGGTGCGTATGTGATCAGCTTTTTAATAGTTATAAACTTAGCTATAAACTTTGCTTTGTAACATCGAAAACAAACTTGGTAAATGTGGCAAACATTATTACTTTGTTCAATAATTCTTAACATTTGTCAACAGAAAAACGTTTCTTTTTGCGAGGATAAGGTTTCGTCTCTTCAATTACTAGCTTGATTCACTCTTGAAGCTTATATCTAATAAGTAACAAGTTTAATCTTTGTCTTATATATTCTTATTTAAAGTTATTTTTGTCATGTTCAAAACAAACTTGGTCAATGCAAGATACACTATTATTTTAAAACATATACTTGTGTCGGTAGAAAAGAGTAACCATGGAGTACAACGTCGAACTTGAGATCATCTTGTAGTATTGGCTGTGTCAACATTTATTCGTCATCTTGATACTTCCACTTTTGTTTAACATTTTGTGTAATAGCGTAGCTCAATATATGCATTAGCCAAAAACATCTCAGGATAGGTCTTTTTTCACTTATCGTAAAACTTTGCCAGATCCTAGCTCGAAGGTTTAAAACGATAAAACATTCAATGTGTTTTCAATAAATGTGCGACCTACTTGTTCAAATGGCTGAAACCCATGCATCTCTCTTTCGCATATAGCGCTTTTAATAACAGTCATCACACACATCTTCTCAACAAATGGCGAAGATTGATGTAGAAGTCAATAACGTATAAATATATATATATATATATATGCATCTCAGTGTAGAAAACCACTCGGCAACATATTGTGTGGGCTGTTGTTTATGCAAGTACATTGTTGCATATACTGAAACCCTTTCCAGGGCTTTTTACTTTCGCATTTTGTTTGTCAGAGATTTAACAATGCATGATAAATAAAAAAAAACATGCCACTTAAAATCGTTGTCGTGATCGAGATTGACACTTGTGGTTAGATAGGTAACTTACAGCGTTTTATTTTACCAGGTCGGTGTCGGTCGGTGTCATTTTCTTTCGAGGAAATAAATATACGCAAAAGGCAGAGAGGCGGAAAAACACATACTAAAAATTAATTGTTATGATTGTATTTTATTATCGTCTTAAGCATTGAAGCCACATAAATCTTCAACATAATGTGTGACATTGATGTCTGATACATGTTTAAAGTAATTATATTAAATAAAATAGGTGTGAGAATTTAAAGTGAGAGAATGAATTAACCTAATGCCTTCTGAACTATTAACCACACCTCGCAGACTTTCAAAGAAACTCTTTTCCTAGTATTTATAGTACTGTTCCTAGATTAAAAAACAAATATTTTAATGTTTAAGTATCGAAATATTATACCAGATAAAAATACGCTTAATAAATTACTTTTGAATGTCTTAGTCCAACAGATTATTAATAATTAAAATAAAGTCGCTGTGACAAGACTCGAAATAAAGTTTTATGCATTTTTCTCTTTCCACTACTTGTTTCTCTTTTGCTAACAAAAACATATTTCCTTTTAAATTTGACATAGATACAGTAGAGATCGATAATTCTTCAACTGTACAAGTCATCGGGGGTATATGGTAAGATATTTTCGATTGTCTTTAATCTTGCAAAGTTTTTCCACTACCTGATAGATGCATACCAATTTAATCAGATTCTGATATTGTAGGTCAGCTAAATCAAAATAAATCAACATGATTTGTATTCAATATGAGCTTGCTATTGTTCTCTACATCTTACAATAAAAAACTGCAATTAGTAAATGCTACGTGTAATATGTCCTCTCTTGCTCAAATTCTATTCAGATATATCGTTGGAAGTATATTAATTTGAGCGAAGTATTCTGAAATTGTTTCAATACTTTTTTAAAAATGGTTTCTCATCCAAGATAGCATTGCTTAAACATTGAAAAGCATTTTTGTTCATGTTGCGTTAGCATAAAATTTTGTTTTACGATTAAATTGGGAATAGTTCCGAACTTCTTTTGTCTTAAATTATCCGTTCTCCATTAATTTATGTTAAATACAGTGTTTGTGTGACTGAACTATTATTTAGACGTGATGTTAAATATGTGTAAAACGAAAACCACATGTGTTATACTTTTTGCTAATTATGATGCAACAATTTAATGGAAACAAAGTTTTACATTTCGTTAATTAAGAGTTATGATTAAGTTTTAATGAAGTATAAAAACACTCCAAATTAAAGTAATTTTGTATTGTTATTCGAAGAACATTAATGCTCTGGCATGTGCGAGAGCTTTACAACCAGCCAAAATCAATGATTGAAATTAAAGTAATTTTGTATTAGATTTTCGAAGAACATTAATGGTCCACCGTATATTCTCTCTTTGACTTAAAACTGATAAATGTACGGAAAAGTATTGTTAGCTAATAGCCATATCATTGTATAATTATTTCTTACAGGGAAAAGAACACGATAAGAATATTATTCTTTCGTTTTTATCCCCATATATTGTATAACATGTATTGTAAATGATTGCTTTTCCAAATAAAATATGTTTAAACCAACATTATTGCTCTGGCATGTGCTAGGGCTTTACAACCAGCCAAAAGCAATGATTGAAACTAAGATGTCAAAGAATTTGTGAATGATTTTTATATGCAAAACCATTCTATGTATCATTTAAAAATGTAAAAAATGTGAAATCGAAAAAAAAATGATACCGCTCAATATCTGAAAATTTAAATTTCATAAGGAATCAAACGATAATGACGCTGCTCAAAGGAAAAACAATTAAAACACATTACGTGAATATTCAATCGATCCGGCGCTAAAAATCTGTAATGTTTTAATAATACAGTCTGTGTGTAATGTTTTATGAATTGGACCATGCGCATGTTATATATTATAATTGAAAATACATTATCAGTGTTTTATTTTGGTCGTACTATGCTAGTCTATTAAAAGAATATTTGATCTTAAGTTAAAAGTGTTTATTGTATGCCTACATGTAAATTCTCAAAATTATATATTATTTTAAGTTTTACATTATTACTTATCATTTTGTCTATGATTTACACATTGCAAAGACAGTGTTCATAGGCTTCATGTTGTTTTATCAATTTTCGAATAAACACTCTATTATATTTGTTATTTTATTTTTGATGTATCGTTTATGTGCAAAGATACTTAATGTTAAAGCAAATACGATGTTTACCTTGTTGTTTGTATAGTTACATGTTAAGTTTGAGACAGTTTCTGCGGAAACGTAATTTTGCTTTTTGTCAATAAAGGCTAATTTAATAAAGGCATGGTTTATGTTAACATTTTCTGTGTACACCTTTGACATTAAAAAATATCGAATATATTTTACATCTGTTGCATTTATTGTTAACACAATGTTGTTGTTTTTTAATCTTAATCGACTTCTTGTCCAACTAGTTATACTACTATATAGTGTGTGACCCAACACACGGGTTAAATTTAAAAAAGTGTTTGTTAATGATAAAGTCAATATTATGTGAAAATATGTCAAGTAAATGCAGACAACAACACACATAGATTCACCTCAAACTGTACTTCTTGTCGCGAAAGAATCGTTGTGACAACAAATAAAAAATGAATCCTGAAACTTTTAAACATCTGTAAGCTATTATTATGTCTCTACCATAAAGTATCTGATGAAATTCGTCAAGATAGCATGAAAAAATCGATCATCCTTCTATTTACCACTGATTCTTGATTAAGAAAATTTGAATACCAAGTTCCTGCATAATAAATAAGTAAATCAAAGACAACGAGAAAACCAGGGCGAAAAGTTACAAAATTGTCCTTAATATGATAGAAAGCCGTGATAAACAGACATTGCTAAAACAGGAACCCACGAACAAGGATTATAAAACCTTTTACATGTTAAAGTAATTATGCAAAATAAAACAAGTGTGAGAAATTAATGTGATACAATGAACTAACCTAATGCATACTGAACTGTTAACCACACCTCGCAGACTTTCAAAGAAACATTTTTTCTTAGTCTTCATAGCTCTGTTCCTAGATTTAAATGTTGCTTTTTCATTTTAAATGTTTTTGAAATAAAAAAAATCTGGATAAGGAACAAGGTAAATATGACAAGCTAGCATGAACAGTGCAGGTAATAAGCAGAGAATTATTCACTAAGGTGAATATTGAATAACTTTTTTGCCATTTGGAAGACTGCATGAATGGAGCTTCATATATATATATATATATATATATATATATATATATATATATATATATAACGTTGAGGTATCTACATGATGGCCTGGTTATAGCCTCTACTAAAGCGGGGTACCGAACCGACCATCCTAGAAATGAAGTACTAATCTACTAAAATACAGCTTACAGTAAATCCTTTTAATTCAACCAAAGTAAATCAAATTAAAAATTAAATTATTTGCAAAAGTTTGCTAGTTCCAAGCAATATGCCGTAATTAAGACTACGCAACAAATTCCGTTTTATGATTATAAATTATTACATGTTAACTATCTATACATAAATGTAGATGAAAGGTTACATTTGTTCAATAAGCAGCTTTATGTTTTGTTGAAAATGTAGTTGTTATTGACAATGATTTTTTGTTATCGCGGATAAAGCATTTGACCGTTTCAATATCTGACCTGTTAAATAATAAGGTTTTTGTTATGTTTCTTTGAAACTCATAAGTTTATTATAAAAATCATAAAATCGATGGGAGGATTTAACAGTGGAAATCATAATTTTAAAACTGGCTTCAGTACCAAAAAATCTAAATAGAGATTCTCATACTAAGGTTAAAGAAAATAACGCCATTTAAAACAGCAAAATGACAGACGTTGTAAATGATGAAAATTTCCGTACAGTTGATAATCTCATGCACTATGGTTTTTTGGTCTTTTGGAATTTTGAAAGTATTTTTTAATAAACGAGTGTTTCAATAATCTTTCTCTACTGGCTAGATATACTCAAATCAAATCCAGAGAGAAATATGTGGCAGTTTTACACATTTCATTCCGATATCTAGTTATATACGGCTTTCTAAGTATAGACAATCCCACTTTTGGTATGAGCCAGACTGCCGAATCATGGCCCAATTTTGCGGAGATCCGACGGCAAACACTTCCTGATTAGACAGCGTTTTCTAGGTCAGGTTAAATTAAGAATCAGAATTTAAGTCACCATCTGAATCTTAAGGTCACAGCTTTATATGCCTGGATCTTGATCAATTCATAAAAGCGCATGTTAAACAAGCGCAACAACAACGCAACAAAAACAATGACAATGGCGTACAAAACACACACACTAACACACACATATAGAATAATAATCAAGTCGTTAGCAAATATGGTTCAGTGTTTGCTTTCCGTTAATTGTAACGATGCAAACTAATGAACCATATTTCAACTGCAATAACAACAGTTGTTACATGTAGTCTGTTCCTTTTACCGGATGGAAAGCTATCACATAGTACATGTTCGTTTAACACATTGACCAATTTACACATTCAACATAGTCCTGGTAGCAAAAACGTTGCCATTTTTTAATGTGCCAAAGCAAAATCATATTGTGCTGTCTTGTTTTGTTTATAATAACAACATTTTGTTTTGAACATACATCATCACGTTTACTTTTGTTTTGAATTGATATTGTACCGTTTTTGTCGGGTTTGATCGTTGTGAGCCGTTTATGACAGCCCAGACTTTTTACAGACTGACCGTTCCTAAGACGTAACTGTTTTTTTTTTTGTCTATATGTATGCTTACTTTTTCAGTGATGAGTCACAATTACATTTATTTATCTAATTTTAATATACGTTGTAACTATCATGGTCTCTTGTCATACTTTTGTATTAGTATCATTTTCCCCTAATAATCATCTTTTTTAAGTCTTCATCTACGCTTTAATCAAAAGCGAGACTACCTCACTTTAATGACTTTTTTCAACTTTAAAGTGTTACACTATTCATCTGATGCAAATAATCTTGTGAGGTCAACTCTTCATTCTGTAGAGTCTGTAAGTCAACGAGTCAAGAAAATGTCATTATTCTGTGAAAATCTTCTAAAAATAAGTAAGACCTTTAAAACCGAAATTTCTTTTCGACGATTCCTTGTAAAAATGCTAACAATTACCGTGAATACCAGCTTTAAGCTAATGTCTTCTCATCTGTAGGAACAGGTTTTCCTAATTTTGTTCTGCTTCTTTTTCTGATAGATTGATTTACTGGGTTTATTTATGATAACATTTGTATAGAGTTGAGGGACGTACGCGACAAATTGGCGTAGAATGAAGGCAATCTCCATCTAATCGCTGGATGAGTTAAGTAGGTGATGTAAATGGGCTGTAAGCTTAACCTCACTGTGTCAATCAGTTTATCATAAAAATTATAGTGTAATTTATTGTCTGATTTGTGTGTGTGTGTGTGTGTGTGTGTGTGTGTGTGTGTGTGTGTGTGTGGTGTGTGTGTGTGTGTGTGTGTGTGTGTGTGTGTGTGTGTGTGTGTGTGTGTGTGTGTGTGTGTGTGTGTGTGTGTGTGTGTGTGTGTGTGTGTGTGTGTGTGTGTGTGTGTGTGTGTGTGTGTGTGTGTGTGTGTGTGTGTGTGTGTGTGTGCGTGTGTGTCTGTTTGTGTGTTTTTGTCCACATACATATTACTTGAACAGTTTGAGCAGAAAATGACATACATCCATGAACGAATTGTCGTTTTATTCCCTGGGAGACTTCACCATAATTAAGCGTGAAGTTAAACAGCATTTTGCCGCTTGCAGTAAATGCAGAGTGTTTCAAGAGGACAAGTTTCCCACCATATAGTGAAATAATTCTAGGACGTTTTTTCGCATTAGCCAGAATAAAGTGTAAAATGTTAAAAATAATCAGAGGTTTTTAGCAGCCTAGTCTTCAGGAAAGTTACACGACTGTCCTAACTTACAAGAAAAATTAAACGGGAAGGTACAGCGACGAATTGTTTATTCACAAAGCACATTGGCATTTATGAGGATCCTCGAAACGATAGAATCTGCATGTTTATCACACATTCCTAAACCATTTTTATGTAAAACACAAAATTAAAATGCGGCAAAGTAAAATTATATTATTTAGAGAGAGTATGAATCTAAACTGCCAATGAACGACATTTACATTTTGGTTAGCATGAGAAATACTATGTTTTATAATAAATCCTAAATAATTGAACATGCTATTGCTTGTTTGATCTTTTCACGTAAAATATTGTATGAGAAGACAATCTGGTCCAAACCCTATTATAATATGAAATTTAAGTCTTAACAGAGTTATTAAATTGTGGTATTAAACAATAAGATGACATTATTACTACAAGGTGTTAGGCCTTTTAATGAACGCAGAAAGGTTTTCTCGCCAACATCATTGTAACAAATTTTGCACAAATACGGCAGTTTAAAGACAACGTTAATATTCACACAGATTAAATTTATTCAGTAAGCGCTTTTGAAAAAGGAGCTAATGCTTTTGGTTCAGTGATTTGTATCCAATTTCAATAATGATGCCACGGTAGAGGCTTCAATAACCAAAACGTATCTGCTTATTTCCAGCATATGCCAGTTCGTTTATTTTTCTTTCTGCAAAACTGGAAAGTAAATTAGTAAATTAAACGTTTACCTTTTTAATATATGGACGTCAGAAATGTACTAGATATTATTGAAACTTTCAATAGGACCTTACAATTCTAGAACCCCCCGATGTCCTTTTGAACACCTACGTTTTAGACATTTTGTGACCACGTTTTATTTAAACGTCAAATTTTCCAAGGTCTTTGCTTCTGATTTACTAAATGCAGTGATGGCGATTACACTGTGTCCTAGACTGAAAACGTTCCCGCTGTCCTATCTATAGGAATATTTTTTTTAACTTAAAGATTCTTCAGCCTTCTTCCCTGTGGCTTGATTTATTTTATCATTATGTTGGAACTGCTTTGTTTAAGTAAGAGACGTAAGCGACATATCGCCAATAAATGCAATCTTGGCAATATCGACTTAAGGTAGAACACTTGCAGCGCTTTAATAGTTTAACTTTAGGATACCTTTATACATGTTTTAGCAATCCAGTTATAAATGAAAATGTTAATTGTATGTAAATTAGTATTATGAGGCTGTTAGATTTTTCAATGAACCTTTAATTTTGTGTAAGACTTAGATGATGTATCTTTCAAATTAATTGTCTGATATCGTAATTTCATATTGTTTTTAAAAGGCCCATCCAGCATTCGCTATTCCAAGATGAGCTCTTTGGTGTCACCAACAAATACTTAAGATTCTTGGAATCTGCAATTTTCTATAATTGTAGTTTAAATGTAGTCCCCCATATCTAGTATATTCTGTTGCATATCTGTTAAATATAATGTTAATTGCCAAAGCACTTTTATTTTGACGACCTTTATTTAGAAAAAACTGCATTACACAATTTTATAAAATATTTCAATTATAAACTTTTAAATTATTCTTCTGAGTGAATGTCCACAATGATTAATTTCTGTCAATGTTCTCTTAAAGAAATATGATGTAAAAAGCTGTCAAATTTCATTTCAGCTGTACCATTCAGTTAAGTAGCGACACTTTCAGTCCCAGTTTGATAACATACATGTCGTGCATTCTGAAGGAGCAAGTTGCGTAAGTCATTTGTCTCTAGGGTATTGCGAACTGGTTAATTATGCGGGAACATATTTCATTTGCGCGGCGTAGGAATCATTTCAGCAGTTAACAGCGGCATAGTTGATATGATACCTGTGGGTGCCTTAATTCTAGCAGGAGCATTTATGTTAGAGGCATGGTAGTAGTACATCGGATTAGCCTAGGTTCATCGTTTTTGTATCATAAATACTAATTTATAACAAGCATCGTAATTTAAGAACAATTTATTTGTCCTGTGCCGATTTTACTTGTTATTTTATCTCTTTGTACACGTAGTCATATAATAAACCCATAACAACCAGTCCCGGTCGGAGCGAAAGTGTCATGTAGTTCGATCGCCTGTGATCCCACCAAGATATTCGTCCTGGGGTTTTTCTCCACAAAAATAGCTGGACGTCTCTAAAACTGCTAAGACAGTAAAATAAAACACCCGCCCTGGTTCGATCCCGGGCCGCGACATACCAAAGTCGTTAAAGATGGTAGTGGTATCATGCCAGGTGTGCATGGCATGCTATAGACAGTGAAGGCAGGACTATATCTGCATCAAGAGGACACCATCTCCAGATAACTGAAATACTGTGCTAGGACGATAAACTCAATAAACAATAAACATAAAACACCCGTTTTACAATTAATCAGTCTGGTGTAATTGAACAAATGCTCCGCATAGGGTTCCTTATTATACTGATATGTTGTAACAAAAAGACAAAATGGAAAGATGAAATGTGAACAATGCCCGTACATCATATACTCAATGTCTGCTTTGAAAGTTTTTTAGGTGCTGATGTTTAAGAGGAAAAAATCGCTATCACGTCTGCTGTCATGAAAACAGATTTACTGTCGGAATCCAAGCTGCTTCGTTTACGGAAATGTCCAAATTTGCAGCAAACATCGGATTTGTTCATTTTATAATAAACATGAGCGTATCAGAAAACATAGAAGTATCAAAATTATCAAGATATTTATTTATATGCGTTTGACCATTAACGTATTTAATTTTGATTCAGAAAGTCAACATGAAAATTGTCACAGCAGCAATACGCGAGAATTGTCGAAGATGTAATTGCTTAGGAAAGGAAAAAAATCAAGAGATTAGAATTGAATAAATTAAGCTTATATTATGTTTTTGTCTTACTAAATAGACACATCGACGGATCATACCATTTCTGAGGCATTGTGTATTTTACACATATATAAATATTTGTAAATATCCATGTTGTACGATAAATGGTTATAGCATAGTGTTAAAACTGAAATAGAATTGCAATTAAAACATAATGTCATATCCGAACAGAAAAAATAGAAAATATATCTAACGACATCCAGAGGCGTCTCGTTAACATGTTTTGAGTGGTGTTTATTGAATTTACCAACAAAGACCTATGTCAGAAATGCGAAGAAAATGTTAAAAAGATTTAAAAAAAACTGGCTAAATGAAATTATTTTAAGTTTGTATCAATAAAATGTAATAGAGCAAAATCGAGAACTATTCTAATTGGCGGAGATTTTCTTGATTGTAGACTCTGATATATTGAATATGAATATAATTTACAGCTACATGTACTAAATTAAAGAGAAAAAAATAGAAAGCATAAATATTTTGCTCAGAAAAAGTTTGAAAAAAATGGCACATTGTTGTCTTTTTTTATCATTCATAACTTTGCTCAAGATGAAGTAAAAATTGAAATATACATACAGATTCTTACTTGTTCAATGTTTGCATGTCAATTAACAAAATACATCCGGTTAACTTTTTTATATTTTATAAATGCATTGATATTTTTATAAATATGGTTCGTTTTCTATAAATTCATCGATATTTTTATAAATATGGTTCGTTTTTTATAAATTCATTGATACTTTTATAAATATAGTTCGTTAAAAGCATTTTTAACTTTAGTATTCAACATTGCTAAAAGGCTCACTGATAAGTATAGTATCATACAATCTTAAGAAAATGGTGGCTGGCGTCAGAAAATGCGTATTTAAAAAAATCAAAATATAGTAAAAGGACAACAATGTAAAAAACGGTCTCAATTGTTGCATATACTTGTAATAGTATGCATACGCACATATACATAATACAACCTTTTTTCTTTCCTGGCTTATATAAGAAAAATTGCATTTTCTGTGTTTTATAATCTATGAAATTGCTAATAGCATCGATACAATGACGTCGTTTTATCATCAAAAGCAGGGGTAATATTGAAATTTTATATCTTTGAAGTGATGCAAGAAAAGAATTGCGGAAAAATAAAGCCTAACGGAAAGCCTGCGCAAAAGTATTCATTCAAACCCCGTTTTTTAATGTCAGCCAAAAGACAAGGCTTATTAACTTAAACCCAATTCAAACATTTTTGCTGCATTGATTTCAACTTAAAAATAATGATGGTGAACAAATAATGTCAGAAATGACAAAAGTTGTTTTAAAGAAAACACCGGGACTTGTTATTAAAATAAATGTTAGTCCTATAACAGAATATAATTTTGTTATAACAATTGTGTATAATTAGGTACACGTTGCGCGGAGTTTAACAACAATGACTGATTACCAATTTTTCTAGAATGATTATTTTTCTTGATCATTTATAAATTGCCCTAAGATCAATTATAAGTATTGAAACGTTTCCATATTTCGAACAATGGTCGCAAAGAGCCTAAGTATCCATTATAATTCCTATCATCATCAAATTATTTGAAGTATACTTCACACGAATACATGTTTTAACATAGTAAGATCTAATCACAATTTTTGAATTCTCATCAACATCATTTCTTACTTTACTAACTTCAAACCGGCTTTGAAATAAATCTTTTAATGCATGGTGATTGAACTACCATATGGAATCGCAGTCAATTTGTATTAGTGCAACTATTGATATTGATTATTATAACGATTACTTAATTAGCACATGAAATTATGTTTAATTATCTTTTAAAAGGACAGTTCGTCGCCATTTTGTCACTTTACTATTGAATGTGCCTCTTGCTTTATTTAATTTTCTCTATCGTTGTAATAAAGAAAGCTGATTTAATATAAGCAAATCACCCCAAAGCCACCCTTTTCAAAGTTTGCAGTTAAAAACCACAGGTAATTTTATATGTGTAGAAAGTAATAATACCAATGATAATGTGGCATAGAAAACAAAGTACCAGTGAAAATTAAAATACTAACATATTAAAAAAAACTTTTAGCGGTATATTTTAAATATAAATGATTGTTCATAAAATGTATGGATTCAATGATTAAACATTGTGTTTTTCTTGTAAACACTGCTTGAAAAAGTAAAGATGGAGTTTGTGATTTTGGATATAGCAAAAATCCCTACAAACTTTACCATAGAAGGCCAGTCAAAATAGTCTTAGCATTGCAAACTGAACCTTAACAAAATGCTTCTGGCTTGTATTGGGATTTATTTCAAAGCCCTCGCGACGATCGTCATTGAATTAGGTTAAGCCATTGAACAGTATCACTTAACTTTTGCGTTCAGTTCCGAAATTGTTTTGACATGTGTTCTCTTCGCTATATTGATTATGCTAAAAGAGCTTGCATTTATTTGCTTTTGAGAATTATACAACGACGTGTCGGGATAAACGTAGCGCTACAGTTTGATCGGATTCAGTTTTGTACAAAACGACCTGCAATATACATAAGGGTGTTCACAAATAAGACATTTGAGCTTACCATAAATGGATGTGTGGCAGCATTGTTGACTTAATACGAAGAAAAGTGTTTTAAAAATAAAATTTTTGCACTGTCTTCGTTTCTCAGACACTGTATATTACATAAAATTATTTTCGATAGATCATCCATTCCAGATACGAGATAACTCGGATTCATACCCGGGTCAAGACAAACACTTGTCTTTAAGACGGGTCAACCAAGGAAATATGACACTTGTGTACCGTGTCAACCTTTAACATATTTGAGCTTCCCACGAATAGATGTGTAGCCCCGTTCTTGGCTTATCACTGAGAAAAGTGTTCCTTAAATTAAAAACTTCGCTCTGTTCTTTATTACTTACGAACATTCTATAAAATCGCGTTTGGTTTATTACCAGTTCCAGGTACGAGATTTTTCGGGTTCAGACCCGGGCCACGGCAAATCTTAAAGTTACTGGTTTGCTCCGTTGCTTATTCCTATGCATATATAAGAGTAGTTTAATGCTCCAGTTTTAGAATGTGTCTGTTTAGGATAGTATACCAACTGCTCACGGCATGTTATGCACAATGAATCCAGAACTTTGTCCCAGTTGGAAAAAACGAAATAGTATTGGTGGGACGGTAAACCCATTAACTCTTTTATAAAATAGAGAACTCTTTTTCTTTATATGAATATTACAATTTGCATATCAATGTTCGTTTACTCTAATGGTTCATCGCGTTGTCCTTGAGCAGAACTATTTACAGCACATTGCTCCAGGTACTCACTACCAGTGTACTGGTTCTAGCCAATACCTGAACAGTCGAGAGGGATTAATATAAGTTGAACTACATGTAATTTCCCATCCGACTATGAATAAACAGTTTAAAAATTTAGCTGACTGGCCGTTCCAAGGCGATAACTCTTGTGTGCTCTTTTTTATTTTATTTTTATAAAATAATGCTTTTCCGCTGATATCTATTGCATAGACAATTAAATTGGTTGCCGCTTAAATATATTAATTCTGTCTGAATGAAAACTATTTTTAACTTACAAATTTTACATAAATGAGCATGTACTAACTTGTATGTATAAGAAACGTTAAATAACACAAAAATTGCACATGTATTCGTATGCTTGAAAAATTAACTTTTCTAAAAGTGATTTTCAGATATCTGTTTGTATTAGAATTGTACTTTAGTTATAATGTGTAGAAGGTGTGATAAATAAGAAATTACCTTTCATTTATTTGAAAACGTCGGTAATCAGTATCGTTCGAATCTCTTCGCAATATGTTTATTAATAGATGTGTTTCTGATAAAATGAATTTCCTTTAAAATCCATTCCATGGACAATTAGGAGTTATTTACATTAAAGCAAACTTAGCTATGGCTGATAACAATTAAACTTAATAATTTTCAAGTTTAATCGATCTTTTCATTTATGGAGAAATTATGTTCGAATAAATTTCCAGTTAGTTAGACTTATCTTATTTGTTTTATAGAACTATTGTCTCCGTCTTCAGTTTTCATGGCATTTACAGTCTCTAGTGATCATCAGATTGATATTAACATTCTGTCATAACCATTTATGTTTCTACAATTATTTAATAACGCCATTTTCAATAAATAAATTTTAATTCCTTTCTTTTTGGTGGAAGATTTGTTAGCCTCCATGGGAATTGCAACTACATGACTCTTAAAACTGCAAAGAAAATAACCTGATCATATTTATGTGAGAAAAGAATGTATTAGTTTTGTTGATTAAGTGTGACGGAGGGATCAAATTAAAATAATCTTATTTTCGATTGTTTTCAAATTAGGGAATAAAACACTTTTTGTAATCATGATTTATAATCATCATTTAATCGAAAATACTGGATCTCTATCTTGATTATACGTCATGTGGAATTTTTAATTGACCCTTTCAAATTATTTCATTTAAATATCCACCGCATTTAAAATAATTAATTGCATTCTCGTGTGCTTATGTGAATTATGTTGTGCGGTTTTTTTTTTATAAAATTGCGTTCGAATGAAATCTATTATAATGAATGAAATTGCTTAATAACTTAAAATGCGACTCAAAACGTATGTTTAGATGATTATAGATTCTGGTTTTGTGTTCTTTCAAGTTAATTATTGAAATCACCAGTAGCATGTTTCAAATGTCATACCAATTACAGTATATTGAAAGGAAAACTCAAACATGCACTTCGAAATATACAAAGACATAGGGGAAAAATTCCATCTGCCATATCTGACGCTAATATCTCTTAGAATTCATCAAAATGGAATCTTTTATCTTATACATAGTACATGCTATTTTAACATTACATACAAGCAGTTACGACAAATAAGAGATATACACTTATACTGCTATATCATATCAAACATTAAGTCATGACTATAAATAAATAACACCATATTAATGTAAACCCCGCCATAATGAAACAGATTCTAAACAAATCTTTGCTCTTTTCGTTAAATGATTCATCACAAATATGTTCTTACTTTTCGCTTGGCTTGCATGTGAAATACCTTTGATCTGTGCCTTTTCGGAGTTTGGTATATGTTGCGATGCTCATAGGACTTTGTCATATTTTCTTAATATTTTTTTACCAATAGAAATATAACATTAGATATAAAAAAGTCTTGATAAACTACTTTTGAAAGTCTAACACATTATTAGAATGTAAAGTAATTTCGCTGTGACAGGACTCGAAATTTTATTTATTTTTCTCATACCATTACCTGATTCTCTTTTGCTAATCCGGAACATTTTCTTTTAAGTCTGACATACATCGGTGATCGATTATCCTGATGCAAGACAAAGCATCGGGGGATCGTGCATGGTATTTTGATTGTCTTATATCTTTCAAAAGCTGTTCTAGCTTTTTACTGCCTAATAGATGCATACCAATTAAATCAAATTCTGTTACTGACAGTCGGTTAAATCTAAAGAGACATTAAAATGCTTTGTATTCAGTAAGTGCACTCTATTGTTCTGTCTAGCTGGAATATTAATTCGCCAAGGGAATACAACGGCAATTGGTAAATGGTACATGTAACATGCCTGCTGCTGCTCAAACTGGATTAATATTTATATATATATTTATAGAATATGTTAATAATTTGAACAAAGGTTTATCCTTCAATTGTTTTAATGCGTTTTTATTTTTTCTTCTTCTCACAGATGGCATTGTAAAAAGATAAAAAGACTATAAAGGGGTATTTCTTTTGCGTAAGTTAGAGTAACTTTTGGCTCTTTCTTGACTTTGGAATGGTTCATAGCAGCTTTAGCTTTTTTATTGTTTTATATTAAACACTGTGTTAGCAGGACTGAACTATTTTTTAAACGTTAGGCTTAAATTATATAAAAAGAAAACCACATGCTTAATAATTATTAGTTTACATGTATTATGATTAAACAATCTAATGGATAACAAGTGATGTACAATTTATTTGATGAAGGTATTAAATCCCTCCAAGTTAAAGTATTTTTTGCAACACCGTTCACGTTTACTTAACAATTAAAATGGTGTATTCGATTTTCAGACAGCATAAACACATCGATCGTTTCCAAAATTCTCTGTAAGTAAAGACACCTTGTCAACCAGCCAAGGTCAATTGTTAAAACTAATACAAACATTTCGAAGCTTGCTGCAAACCTTGATTTTTAATGACATACTTTCATAAACTTGCATTTTTATTAAACACTCGTTAATCATCAAAAACAACAATTATAACGGCAACAATAAAATATTGATAGTTATATTGTTTCTTTATCCATGTTTTGGTGTTCCATCGGTTGCAAACATGGCTAGGCCTTAAAACAGATAAGTACGTTGCTTATGCAGAGCTTAATATATTTATATTATGACAATCTGTACAACATTCTAGACCATTTAAAAAAGTTTAATTCGGAGTAAAGATATATTAAGTGTCTCAATTCTAGAGATTATATACGTATTATCGTATTATCTTAAACTTTACTTTCTTACCTATCCTTTGTCTATGCTCAATTTGTTGGTATCATTCACATTTAAAACAGCGTTTATACATGTAGCCTCATGTTGATTTTGTTATTATGTTCATTTATATAATTTGATGGCTTCTCACTGGCCTACATAGTTTTATGTTGAGCTAATTCGACTTTTGCCTATATAATCGTGTGTTTGCATATTAGGTTCCTTCAAATCTGCAAACCTGAGGCAGATCCGGCGGAAAGGCAGCTTTGCGTTTGTCAATAAGTACGATGTCCTATACATTAATTTTCTATGTTTAAGCATTCTGTGTACATTTAAGCATTTAATAACTTTGTATATATCTTAGTCCTTTACATTTACTTTTTTACACAATTAGAATATATGACAAAGTCCTGAGAGTATTGCACAGGACAAAGGTATTCACTTGCAAGCCAACTGTACAAAATATTTAATCATTTTTGTCCAACAACGTTATGCGGATTCAATAGATTGTGTTTATTTAAAAGTATGTTCACTTGTTCGATGATAACGTAAATTCCACACGAATCGATTCTCCCCAAACTGTATCTTTTCAGCAAAATAGGCTTCAGATGGCATATGAGTTCTTTTAAAATCGGTAAACTAGTCTCATGTCCCTACCTGTTGAAATTCGTAACATGTAAAAGACGATCCTCTCTTTTCACCGCTAATTTCTGCTCAAGTCATTTTAAATAAAACGTTCCGCATAAGAAAACAGTAAATCAAGAATTCAGAGAAAAAGGCAGGGAACAAGCTACAAAAGTGTCCTTAATATTACAAGGCAATGTTTTATGTTGTGACAAAAAGAAATTGCCAACTGTGTTGTGAACAAGAAGAAAAAACTTTGATGCAGAAATGAAGATTTGCTCTTGATGTTAAAGAGGACATCGAAACTTTATAAAATCTTGAGAATGCAGACTACCATTCCAGAATTAACTGAACTGTTGCGGGTTTGTGTGCTCCCTCGTGTATTGAAGTATGCAATTCTCAACGTTCTAGACAATAAAATTATGACAATTGTTTGTGACATCTAAGATAGATGTCAGACAGGCAGATATTATACTCAATGTTTCTTTCCACAAAACAATATCAGCGTTTTAAAACGTGTTGATCATAATCAGACAAAGAAAATGACAAATACAACAGCCAACATTAGCAAATAAACAAAAATACACTCAAAACTCTTCAACCATTTAAACTAAAATACTACTTACATTTCTAAAAATAAGTAATTGCCATAGCAATGGTATTACAATCTTTTGGGTATCTCATTATCCCGAGCGCCGTAAGAACTTTTCGTCTTTAAATTAAACATTTATTTACAGCTGACGTTTCAACTTTAATACAGAGAGGTAGAAAAAGCAAACCAAATAAACAACAACCCAAATCAGCCCGTACATTATAGCGGGGAGCATATGGCTGGCCACTGGAAAATAAAAGAATGCTCATGCATATGATTTAAGACATGAATGCAAAAATAAATTAAGTATATAACTAAAAGTAAACCGTCAGCAGTTCTGCAAATATAGTAGGATGTATTTTACAAGAGATCGGAATAAATTTGAGCCAAACTTTACATTAATTTGACAAAAAAGAAAACGTCATAAAAGATACTATTTTAAAGAGTGATCTTTGGTAAACGATTCGGTTTAGAGACAGTTAAAAATGGTCACTGTCCAAGAAGACAATATGAATTTCTAAAATCATAGAAACGTCTTTTTGAAAGTTTCATAAATCTGATGAACAATTCTGGCGTCTGTATAGAATTAAAATGTTTTAGATATCCAATACATTTGCTATTTTAAATACTGCTTTTTGCGTTTTTGAAGAGAAGGTTATGCATTTTAAAGATTAATTAGTTTTCTGGGAACTCCTAACACAAAACTGCACTGTGGCGTCGTGTTTGTGGTTATCTTTATGGAAGGGATAGAAAAACGATAACATCGTAAGCAAGTCCTTGTAACTGAGGAATTGTAAACTGTTGTTTTGTGCAAAAAGTGCCTCTTTGATGTTTGTTTGTTGTTGAACATTTTCCACTGTTCTATGACAATATTGGATGATGGCACATACAAACCGTTTTATGGTAACGCATGCATCTTTATTGTTCAAAACCAATGTTCACAAGCTTTTATGACAATGTGTTTTGAATATATTTCAGGTGTAACTTTACGTTAGCATACAGTATATTGCAAAATCCAAATAAGAAAGAAATGAAGTGATCTGAAATTCTAATTCCTAAAATATTTTGATTGTCCTTGAAGTGTTGTTATGCCTCTAATTGGATTTTGCCAGTATCATTACGAATGGTAATCGAACGTGTTAGCACTTTTCATATTTCTAAGAATGTGACTTTTGTTTAAAGAATCATTAAACGTCAATTTTCTCAAACAAACATCATGTGAAAAAGTAAGTTATCAGCTGTTTTTGTACAGTTTTCCGCAATTTGTCTGAAAATTATTGATTATCAAATATTAGCTATGTTCTTTAAAAGAAACTTAACACTACCTAAACTGAATAAACGTTCATATTGCCAAACAAGTATTATTGTTTATTTTTCCTAAATGTGTACCGTAATAAGTTTAATTGTTTTGTGAATAAGAAGAAAACAATCTCTGAAACTTTGATGCCGAACTTAAGTTTTACGGTCGGTGTAAAAGAGGACCAGTTTATCAAAAGCGTTAGAAAGCAGACGACATTCGAAGAATTGATCGAAGTTTTGAGGTTGTTTAATAGGAGAAGTCTCTCAATCTCAGTCGTCAAAATGGTGCTCGCTGATTAAGCAGTAGAGAATAGTGTATGCAAATAGGCAAATTTCAAAAGGTTCCCTCGGAAATTTAGGTACGCGATTCTCCAAGCTCTAGTGTTTGAAAATATGGTAATTGTTTGTGACATTTACCAAAATAACAGCACACAACACACATCACTCAAAACCCTAAATCACCCAAAAAGTTTAAGAATACTACTTATAAGTCAAAACATAAGTAATTGTCATAGCATGATGATGGTATTAGAATATTTCGAGCGGACCACAATAACTTTAGTTGTTAAAATGATTAAATCACAACCTTGCTAAAGAACTTCAGCGCAATTCCTTTATATTTTTGTGTCATTGTCAAACAAAATTGGGAAAGTCTGACAACAAAAAGCAATATCTTTTTTCAAGTTCGGATCGATGTTTCGTTTGAATAAAGTAATTAAGCTTGAATTTTATTCCAATTTGTTTGCCGTATCTGATTTAATTGAACAAAATATCAAGACATCCACCGTCTCCGGTGACCCTTTAAAACAGCAGTGGAATTGGTATAAGTGCTCAGCCATAATCCATTTATATTTTTCATTATTATTTAATTACATCAGTCTTAAGGTATTAAAGTTTGATGTCACTTCAGCTGTCTTGATAAACGAGAGGCTGTAAGTCGGTGTTTATGGCAATTTCATGGATCGTAAAATTGCTCAGGAAAGAAACTGTATACAATGCACCTGATCTTCTTTGATATGAAAGACAAGAAGAGGTGTTCTTGTTTAAGTGTGATGAACGTAGCTAAAAGTCTCATGTATATTAATTGTTATAAAGAGTTATGCAATATTTTAATCAGCATTGCGCAGTCTGCAATCTGAATAATTTAAGGAGAAATTTCCGTACTTTAAACAACTTACTGACGGATTGCTTTCTGATATGTGTATTGTGCTTATTTGATATTGTGTACTATAGGTGCTACATGTATCATATTATACTATTTACGTTTGTTGCCCCTGGGTATGTTATTTTAGTTTAATAGTGTAATATTTACCAATAGTGCGTACATATGAACATATGAACACAGTTCGAATGTAAGTACAAATGTAACTAAGGTATTTTAATTTCAAGTATCAGGCAGCAAGTCTCTGCCTTAATATAACGTGACCTATTTCCATTTCTAGCACAACCGAAATCAACAAATTCCATTGAATGGCTCTACAATGCAGATTTTAACGTCCACTAAAATCAATACAAAATAATAAAAGAAAAGTCGGAACTAGTTTGTCAAAGTTAAATTAATTTAGGAATGGAGCTAAAAAAGCAAGTAGGTTAACTCTTAATACAATTAAAGTAAATTTTTAGCGTTACATTATTTTTTTAAATATACCTCCAATAATATGTCGTTTACTCAAATGAGCACAGAGGCTTAAAATCCATCTCACCGGAAGTAATTTTATATTAAAGTTGAAGTAAAACAAAAAATGTAAAACTGATTCTTAAGAAACCGTTATTGTAATCTCATCTTTTTGAAATCTCTTGATTGCCAGATCGTACACAAAAAGCATTAAGACGTTTAAGTAAGGGAATATATCGCGTCACTTAGTTGTTTTTGTTCATCAGTGTGATATGAAAAAGAAGACAGAACAAAAGCATTATTTGTTTGTTTAGATGCCTCAACTAATAATTTTCTGGGCGTGACTAGTATGATCATTATTGTATCGAGGCGATATAACAAAACAATTAACACAAATACTAATTGACATCCATTAAAAACTTATCCTAGTTTTTATTTACACCGTTTGTTTGCTAGAAAAACCTTTAGGAAGTGCGAGGTTGGAGCGCTCCACAAACCAGGTTTAAGCACCCCAGTTGGTCCTTTTGCCGATTGACCGTTCTAAGGCGGTAACTGATGGTTTTTCTTTATGTGTGTTATGTCTCGTCTCTGTGCTTTTGTCACATTTACATTTACCTTGTTTGCCTTTGTCTACTGGTAGATAAAATTTAAATATCTATGGAAATTTTGATAGGACCTTTTCTTATTTACCTATTTATCCTACAGTAACATGGTTGACATTCGTCAGAGTTCGTAGTAAAATAGTCTTACAGTCATAGGCGCCGAAATTGGCATACCTTTAAATTGTGTATAGGGCAATAAAATGCTTTTTTAAAAAAAAAAAATATCAACAAACAAGACAAATACTATCAACTAGAGCACATTAAGAAATGTGCCAGTTTAAACTTATACATGTACTGCTTACATTATGTAGTTTTATTTCTAACATAAAACTAATGCCTCAAACATCCACTAATGGAAGGATTGAACAATTGTATTATGGATAAATGCTAATCTTTATGATTATTGGCAATTAATATCATTTTATTTTTATAGAATATAAAGTCTTACCTTATCCATAAAAATATAAACGCTAAGGACAATGGAAGACAAAACGGATAAAAAGAATTTATAATAAACAACACTTTACTTTAGAATCATTTGAAATGAGTCTGTTTTTATGCATCGGATCTGTTTGTGATATATATGCTATATTTAAGTAGAAACAAATACATGTAGTACTTGCCGAGAAGGATCAAACATAAATGCCAGGTATTAAAGTTGATATATTCAAATAATCTTGAGTGACAAGCTTAAAGTATATCTTTTCAAATTGTTGTGGGCAATTATGTTACTTTCCTAAGGTATTGAGACATTGTGCACTAAAAAGCATTTGAAATGGTGGCATTATTGTTAATTTACATAGGTACTTGTACTGAGACACTGTACTTTAGATGCATCAGAAATGGGGGCAATAATGTTACTTTACTAAGGTATTGACACACTTTACTTTAGAAGAATTTAAAATGGGGACATAATTGTTATTTAACTAATGTATCGAGACACTTTACTTTAGAATCATTTTAAAAAAGGTACATTATTGTTACTATACTAATGTATTAAAACGCTTTACTTTAGCAGCATTTAAAAAATGAACATTATTGTTGCTATACTAATGTTTTGAGACACTTTGCATTAGAAGCATTTGAAAAGGTACATTATTGTCACTATACTTATGTACTTGATACACTACTTTAGAAGCATTTGAAAAGGGGTCTTATTGTTACTATACTCATGTATTAATACGCTTTATTTTAGAAGCATGTGAAATGGGAACTTATTGTTACTATACATATGTATTAAGACGCTTTATTTTAGAAGCATGTGAAAAGGGGTCTTATTGTTACTATACATATGTATTAAGACGCGTTACTTTAGAAGCATTTGAAAACGGCACATTATTGTTATTAAATTAATGTATTAAAACCCTTTATTTTAGAAGCATTTGAAATGGGGACATAATTGTTACTATACTAATGTATTAAGACGCTTTATTTTAGAAGAATTTGAAATGGGGACATAATTGTTACTATACTAATGTATTAAGACGCTTTATTTTATAAGCATTTGAATTGGGGGCATAATTGTTACTATACTTATGTATTAAGACGCGTTACTTTAGAAGCATTTGAAAAAGGCACATTATTGTAAATAAATGTTTTAAGACCCTTTATTTTAGAAGCATTTGAAATGGGGACATAATTGTTAGTATACTAATGTATTAAGACGCTTTATTTTGGAAGCATTTGAAATGGGGGCATAATTGTTACTATACTAATGTATTAAGACCCTTATTTTAGCATCGTTTGAAAAGGGGGAATAATTGTAACTCTACTAAGGTATTGAGAGTTAACATCATATACCGTATTATACCTATTAAATGTCGCCTATGCGTTAAATTTCCCTACAAGTGGGTAAAAGAACGTATACGCTATATACAGGTTACAAAGCATAAAATCGTGTCCTATCATTCTAGCTGCTTCGAACGAATCAAGTTCCGAATTATAGGGGAGATCATTTTGGCGTATAAATGGATGGGAAAGATTTGCAAGTATCAAATGCATGTAGACCAATGTCTCATAGTGAGTGAAAGTGTGCTGTTCATTTGTCGGTAGAAATTGTCTAGCGTTAAATGTGATTAATTTAAAACACGTCACCAATTGTTTTAGGAGTTTTATAGACTTTTTGCATAAAAAGAAACACATTGTTTTAATAGAAATCCAGTTACAATAGCAAACACGTTAATTTAATGCGCAATGAATAACGTCATTGTAAAATACTTTCTGTAGCTATGGTAAATCATAAATACCAAGGCGGTCATCACTGGAAGGCATTACCTAATGCATTAATATTTTTCATTAAATCAATCAACACACAACTTATTTAATGACATTCTTTTGTGGCAAAGTTAAGGTGTCGTTTACGCGCCATTTTGACGACGTCACGTCATTTCCGTTATTATGTTAATATTTCCCTGATGAAGGTTTCAATGACCGAAACGTCGCAATAAATGTAACAATTATTATTCGTGTTTGCTCGAATTATTTCTTAAAATTCAATTAAATATACACATTCTGTACGCAGTGGCCTGCTACTATAGCTGCAGACTATACAATGTATGTCTTTCCGCCATGTTAACAACAGCATTTGGAAATCATCGGCGATAATGCGGCGACAATTTTATTTCCCCTACGTCCCGTAAAATTAACGTATAGACTGAAAACTTATGGCATTCTAAACTGGGCATAGCTTGATAAGAATTTTCTCTCGTTGGGTTAAAAGAACTGCTTGTAGAAAACTTTACATAGTTCGTGCATAGATTAGTTTAACATTTCCGTATTGTATATAACTAACAACATGTAGAATATTTTTGTTCTTTTAACTTTTTCGTGTAAAACAGTAAGAAAACTTTTACTTTTTTCAATGTTTCTTTTACAGTAATCATGGACACTATTTTTAAAATGATTCTCCTAGCGCTTCCAAATAGAAGAAGTATTTGATATTTCAGCCTTATCCTTCTGAAAATGTGCCTCTGAAAATATACATTTATTTGCTGAAATAAGCAAATCCATCGGATAAAACCTTGTATCAATGATAATTCGTTTTAAGAGACAATTTACATGTATCTACAAATTATGGTTGTAAGATCAAACTCTTTACATTTTTATCCATGTAAACACTCAGTGTTAACTGGAAGCATGTTTTGGGCTGCCTTTACTGGAAAATTGTATTGTGATTACCTTGTATAGAACTCCGATGATTGTCACTTTATCCTGACATATATAAGGTACATAAAATACAATCTTAGAAAAAGACTACATGCATTAATGACTTATAGTCCAATGGCGCAGTTTTTCACTGAAACGTGGTTTCCTGAAACGTGGTTTCGCTAGCGTATTGATAAATGTCAACAAACGGGGTTTACATATGGCACACAAAAATGTTAAATTGAACTAAGATCATGAGACGCTTAGTTTGCACGTTGCGTCATAGGCGTTAACATATTATAGTCTTTTTCATAGATTCCCTGTGGGGTTTTTTTGTAGATGATTTATTCACACTGGCATTTGTTATTGTCTATGATTTGTATTGTATGCTTAATTGCTCATTAACCTTTTTGAGCGGCAATGAGTTTAATAAAGTTGAATTGAGTTGTTGAGTTGAGTTGATAAACATATTGATTAACAATTTTATGTGTTTTTGAAGCAACTTGGTAGTAAATATAGTGTAATTTAGCTCGTGAAAGTGCTTTTGTGAAACCGGCTGCAATTTTACATGACGTCTGAATCATATATTATCTGCAGCATTATACTGTCAGTTTCTGCAGCTGATACCAGCAATGTGCGTGTCGTCTGAGCAGCTTTTAACACAAAGAAATTTTAGAGAAAATATTTTTTATCTCAGTCTTTAAATACGATACGTGACGCAGACGAACATTCTTGGTTTTAGTTTATTCGGACAGGTGATGACACATCTTTTTCTTTCTCTTTTTGTAGATGTGCAAGTTGCAAGTACAGTCCAGTCACGTGCAGATGTTCATACACGCGCGGTGTTTAGTTAAATCATCTGATACATGTAATAAATGCATACTTTTGCACATGTACGAGGCCGAACTGCTACCTCACCCACCGTACTCGCCTGATCTAGCTCCGTGCGATTTCGCCTTGTTTTCAGAGTTAAAGTTACAGTTAAGGGGTAAACAGTTCAGGGCCCTATGCGAGCTACAACAGGAAGCCCAGACCATACTGTACTCGAATTCAGCAGCCTGGTTTCGTGATGTGATTACGCAGTGGGTAAATCGTCATTACCGTCGTGTTGCCGCGAACAATGCGTTTTTTTTTTTGAGAAAATGTAACGTTGCTAATTAGACAGCGGAAATACGCTGTTAGTGGTGCTCTTGAAACATGTGTTATATATAAACCTTTTTGTGCATTGTTTTGAAATTTTGGAAGCTTATTGCAAATACATTATTTATGCTGGTCATTAAATTTCACCTGGATGTGATGCATAGTGCTAATGTTGTTTTACTTGTTCACGAACCTTTGGCTATCCCCTCGTTACATGTAGATTAAACCTAAAATATTATTATTATTGTTTATCATTCGAGTGAAAATACCAACAAAAAAATAGAAGAAAAAATAGACGGACGCCATCCAAGGCGCCGCAAACAGCGTTAGTTATAAAATTGTATTTTATGAACGTTTATGGATCCAGACATGAAGAAACAGAGAAATGGCAAAACGATTTTTGTCCTTTATGAACATAACCCCATCTTTACAATGGCGCAATGCATGTACACAGAGCAAGTCTATCGGATTTGGCAAATCACTTTTTGGAAGAAAAAGCTTTATCTTACTAATTTGTTTTCACATTGCTCTAAAAGTATGTAAATGGTCTGTTTACAGATAAGACATGTGTTCTTTATTGGGCGATAATGAAGTCAAACTTACCGAAAAATAAAACCTTCATAATTCGTTTCTTTTTTCTTGTCAGTTGAAGTGGGAAACCCTATAATCTTTTAAACAAAAACAAACATATTTTCACTCCATTAAATATATTTCGCTTGATCATAAACTTTTTGTCAGTAGGTTTAAATATAGTAGTAGGTTTACGTACGGTAAACAGGATGTACAACAATTGAGTTCACCGGTTCGATTGAGGTTATATTGTTGGATAAGAAGTGGCTTAATCGGGGTTAACCTGTTCTATACATTACATGGCGCTACTATTGTATCATATGGTATGAGGTTAAGTTATTGAGTAAAGTGGGGGAATTCCTCACATAGCTGCACGATTTCCATGAATTGCGATTCATTTTAATTTCGGAGGTTTCTTGGCAAAATGCAACCTGTTTATGTTTAGTACATTGTAAGTTAGCTTAATAGAATATTACTGCAGCTGCAATCCGCACAAACCGGTACACCATTTTTACGCATACACCGTAAACGCGTTTTCTCATTGGTCAATACAAGAATCTGTTGAACAGAATAACTCCAATACCATGTGGTAGGATGGTACTACCAGGTTAACTGTTGAGCAGGCATATCCCGTAAAACCTTGTTCTTATTGAATAGGATAACACTAGTTGTGTCGGGTGTTGAGTTGCATAATTTGCAACATTCTTAAAGTTGGACCGACCGCAATAGCTCAGGTGGTAGAGCGTCGGCTTGCGGATCGGGAGGTCGTAGGTTCAAACCCAGGCCGGGTCAAACCAAAGACTTAAAAGTTGGTAGAAGTGGCTTCTCTCCTTACGCTCGGGGCTAACGGGACAGCATTACGCCTGACTCGTCGGTGTCAGTATAATGGACCGGCCGGGTTCAGTCCCTGGGCACCTCATACGTACCCCTGTGCTATAATGATAGAAATGTCCCTGCACAGTATCGGCAAAAATGCCGGCAAATCCCAAATCCCATTCCATCTCTAAGTTGGATTGGGATTAGCCGACATTTTTGCCGATACTGCGCAGCGACATTTCTATCATTACAGCACAGGGGCACTTATGAGGTGCCCAGGGACTGAACCCGGCCGGTTCATTATACTGACACCGACGAGTCAGGCGTAATGCTGTCCCCGTAGCCCCGAGCGTTAGGGGGGAAGCCACTACTACCAACTTTAAAGTCTTTGGTATGACCCGGCCGGGGTTCGAACCCACGACCTCCCGATCCGCAAGCCCACGCTCTACCTTCTGAGATATTGCGTCCGGTCTCTCTAAGTTGGAAATGCAACGAAAACAATGATACATATTGCAAAATGCTTATTCTATTCATGTCCAAATAGTATTTTATGACATATTTTTTCTACTTACAGTACACGTGAAATAAATAGGAAAATATAATACTGATCACATTTTGTTAAACAGAGTAAATGAAACGTGGATCTGTTGACTAAAAGATAAAATTTACTAGTGGACATACTCAAATAGTAGATTAAAATGCACTTATATTACAAATGGCTTTCATGGTATCATCAGTTAGACGAACCACCACAGACGTACACACGCATGCGCAGTAAATATGATAAAATACAATTCACGAACGGGTACACCATACTAAAACACCAAGCAAATCCAAAAAAAACAATATAATACATGTTAAAATTTACAATATATGTATATTTACCTCTCTTTAAAATTAAATCATAACATCAAGCCATGTAAATACCTTTTGGGGCCTTCTGCTACGTCAGTAATTGTGACATTTATACCACCAGCAAAATATGGCTTAAGTCTCTCTCTCTCTCTCTCCCTCATTCTCTCTCTCATTCTCTCTCTCTTTCTTTCTCTCTCCCTCTCTTCCCCTTTCTCTCCTCTCTCTCTCCCTCTCTATCCCTGTCGCTCTTTCTCTCTCATTCTCTTTATCCCCCTCCTCCTCTCTGGTCTCTCTCTCAAACTCGCTTTCCGCTCTCAAACTGCCTCAATCTGGTCATCGTCTTATCTAACTTCTGTCCACCTACCTTCCCTTTTAAAACATTTTTGTCACTTTATTTCACATATCTCCTTTCTCCCCACTTTTTGTCAAATTCAGTTTTTATTTACAATGATGTCGTTCAATGGGATCAAGTCATTTCCCGACTTACTATTTGCAAATACAATCGCATAAATAGAACGTTATATACTTACAACAATTGTTGATATGTATTTTATATTTACAAAAAACATTCGTATTCATATGATATGAATATTACACTATCAATTGTTATCTTTAAAGAGAACGTGCCTATTTCACAGTTTAACATAAAAATTATTTATGTGATATACATAATTAATGATTGATATAATCTTTCGAAAGTGGGCTCGCTCTCTTTAAAATAATAAATATGTTTGGGAAACCACGCTTTACAAGTTACAGTTTGTTTGATTTTATGAACAACGAAACACCATGCCACAATTTTTTTCTTTGTTGCGTTAATGTACACATTGTCATAAATCTACGGTACATATTTACAAAATGCACATCCTATGACAACCTTTATGACTGATTTCATTTCGATAAAAATGACTGTTTAAAATGTTCTTATTCACACGTTGAAGATTCATATATTCAACTTCAGCACCCTGATGTGAATACATAGTACATTTTTTGTTTGTTTATTGGGTTTATCGTCCCACCAACAGTATCTCAGTTATCTGAAGACGGTGTCCACTTGAAGCAGATATAGTGCTGCCTTCACTGCGTATAGCATGCCTTGAACCCTTGGCATGATACCACACCCAGTCACATTATGCTGACATTGAACCAAGCAGTCGTGCAACTACCGTTATATTTGCTTGAGTGTTAGCAAGGGAGCTATAACCAGGCCCGGTTTGTGCATGTGTAGCTTCACGCCTCGAAGAAACATTTGGAGTACATGTCATGTCCCTCTGGTCGGCGTCGGCAACGAACTTGGTTTAACTTTGTCGTGATGTACATTTAAAAAAAAAAATCAAAAAAAAATCGAATTTTAACTTTAATCTTTTAAGCGGGGAAACCGATTTTTAATTTTGACAGAGTTATGTCCCTTTTTCGACAGGGATATTTTTATTATGCTTTCCAGCACTGACGAAGGTAGAGCGCGTTGTCTACGGACAGGTCTTGTCTAAATTGTGATATATTTTAAGAATTGTTTGTAAGTATACATTGTATCTTAAGGTGTGTTCGTAATTACATTGAAACACAGAAAAATGACTCATAAAAGTTGTGGAAATCAAAACTAATAAGATATCAAAAATGACAGTATTTCCTAGATATACACCCTTACTCCTTCGACCTTTTTAGCACATAGATATATGTTAAAATATCAAATTAAACCATAACAGTAGCATGTTTTTGAAAAAAAATGTCAGTTTTCGATATGTTTTCTAGCTTTTCACAAACACGATATGGAATAGCGACTTGCAAGTTATTTATACGTCTATCACGAAAGATTTATATAAACTCTACCCCGGTTTCCGTTATCCTAGGACTCCACGACCTCCATCCCCATCCCCACAACGTAGTAAATCCATACCTCGATTAATCTCTCCATAAAACACATGAGAAAATATTGAATTGCCAATCGCCTGATTTTAGTGAAGTAAGATCACATTTATTACATAATTTCATCTTCTCCGTTCATAAGGCAAGTTTCCTTTTTTTTTGACATGTTTTACAGTTTCATTTTATTGTATGACATAGTTTTACCACAACCGCAAACACAACATCCTGGTTTATCTGTTATATGCCTAAACGGTTTAACTTCCATCACGATTTGTGTTGGTACGCGTATATATTGAGGCCTGTAGACATGGATTACAATTTACCTCAGTGCAAAAGGTGTTTTAATAATGAATAATATAGCGTATTTAAAAAAGATCGTATCACTGGCATTTACGAAACTCCGGTTTTCACTTTTCAGTAAACCGGTTAAGCACTTATTACACATCAGCTCAAGTCACAATTGGGTTTATCTATTATGTTCATGTAACTTATTGTTAACTTCGTCTATGCGAATGGTAAAATAATAAAACATGAGGCGGAAGCGCATGTTTTTATTTAAAACAACAATAAGATTCGCATCATTTCATTAATGAATTCCTTAACCGGTTTAAGAGGGGTGGCGGTAGGTTGGTTTACTGTTTCAGTACTAAAAACAATTGTTTGAGTTTTTGTATGTCTATCTGCGTATTAAATGTTTAACCTTCAAACAATAAATAGTATTATAATGACTTATTTTAGCCACTTTTCACAGCTTAGTTTGAGTCAGCGAACCGTTTAATCATCCACAATTGGTATAACAGCAATAAGGCTAACCGGTTAAGCTCTGATCGGTTAACGTTTAAACACATATTAAAATATAACTTCCACACCGTAAATGTTTTCATTATCCAGGCACACTTCAATCATTTTCAATTGCTAGCTGTTTCCCCAGGTTCAAATCATTCACTGCCAATTATATTATGTTGTATTAGTTCCACACATTTTAGCCCCATTTATGTCACTTATCTTTGTGAAACGTTTAACCGCATATTATTCATTGTGCGACCGTAACGCGCTTAACTGGTTAAGTTGTTAAGTACACTTGCGTGAGTTTACGTTTATACGAAAGAACCATCTTCACGATAATGGTAGATGATAGTAAATGATGACTTTTATGACATATTCTTACATCAACTTTTTAATCACATTTACTCCCGAATTATTTACTGGTATAGTGTACCAACGAAGTCGCTTAACCGGTTAAGCAATAATCCTCGCACTGATAATATGTTCGTATGTTTTCACGACACCGTGTCAAAGAGACTGACCAGAAAGCAATGCTGTATCACATTTTCTTAAAACATAATTCGAGCCACATTCATTCTAGAATGATTAACACATCACATAACCCACGTTACAACGCAACCATTACTGATCGTGAAACTACCGTTCAATCCAAAATCGCAATTGCGCGATTTTACGTGTATATAGTAATGTAATTAACTTTATTCACAGCAAATTCCACAGTTCAAATGCTTTATATCACACATATATACAGCAACCTTTGAATCACGTATATAATAATCCATCAAATCTCCAACTTTTAACTGGTTCACATTGGCTCATGGTAGTCTTGCGGAAATAACACAACCAACGTCACGGTGACCGTTACAAGGATAAACAACAATAACATTAATCTGTCTATCACTAGTGCTAACTGCTGCCACTCTTGACGTCGTATATCCTTTCTGTCCTGGTCTTGAATTCGTATTTCATTCCGTTCTATCGTCTGATAGACCTTGCGTAGCACTTTCACGAACTGCTGTTCACAATTGTCTGCTGCAGTTGGCGTAGCGGTGCACTGGCTACGTATTTTTCCAACGAATCGTGGGGAGATGCCGCCATTTTGTGCCGGGGGATCCGGTGGTTCAGGATAAGCAGAGAAATCATGCTCCGGTACACGAGACTGGAAAACAGTAAAATAACGTTTGACAAATTAATTCCAAAGGCCGAGTGTTTAATGTCAGATTAGTATTTATGTTTAAATATGCCAGAAGGCATCTGGCATCTTGAAGTTTAGTTAAGACAAAATGTCATTTTGAAATAAAAAACGGGCGGTTAAAATAATTTTTAATTGTATTTTCTTGATATGCGAGCCATAATTTTAAGAACAAAAGAAAACAGTATTTACAAAATGTACAATGGTTGTCTTGGAAACTTATTCTAGTCAACAACGTAGAGCTTCTAAATCGCACAACCCTACTATTCAAGACCCGGTCAGTGGACACACTTTCAAGCAGGGCTGTCTTTTAGCAGACCTGCCGTGCGACGTTGGTCTTTGCCATCGTCTTTCTTCACCATGGCTAGGCGTCGTTATACTAACCATTTTAGCAATAGTGCGACGTATATTCAAAAGTCTTAACAAAGCAACAACTGCAAATCATCCCGTAAAAAAGTAAAAAAAAGTTATTTATGTAGCCGAGTGATAGGGAGAGAATGTAAGAGCTGTCCGGTTAGCTCGGTCGGTAGAGCATTCGCCCTGTTAGCGAAGTGTCCCGGGCTCGAGTCCCGGACTGGCTGCACATTTTTCTCCCTATGTTACAATAAGAATAGCATCTCATGCATAATTACCAAACCAGGCTCCGGAGGCTCTTCTGGGAGATCCAACTTGATGAAGAGTATTCGTGCAATCACCCCAAAGCAAATCTTTTTAACCATATCCGGTACTTCTATACCACGTGACCCCTTGTGATGAAGGTTCAAGGTCAGTACTGTCATCGCCGTGGCAGACGACACTATGGCTATAGTGACCCCGTAATATAATCCTGTAAGAATGATAATACATGTATACGTTTTCTTTATAACAAATAGACACAGGGAAGCCAAGTACATATATTTTATTTTATTTCTTGTCCTCGCGTTGTGGAACGTGGCAACGCGAGAATAATCCTGTGTCGTTTGTATTCTACTATATGCACTGATATCAACTAAACTATGTTTAAACTAAGCGAGTATAAACAGATTATATTTGATATTTATAAATAGCATAAATATGAAATTGAAGTTGTGTCATTTAGTTAACAATGTACACATACATACAATGAACTATCAGGCGCCCGGCAGCAATTAATAATTTGACTCAAAATGAGCGGAAAATATGTTCGATCAGACGACCTTTACAAGCATATGACATACTGCGCGTATCCTATTGTATTTGCAATTTAACGGGATAATTTCACCAAACCTTTGGTTAAATTTTCTTAGCATTCTAATTCAACAATTTAATCAAACATTTATTGAACCCATATTCGGCAGGAAAAAATGAACAACAATCTCAAAGCCCCTGTAGAGCGATCCTTACGGGTTTTAAAGCCCTTATTGATCTGTCCTTACGGTTTTTCTACGAAAAAGATCAATGCGGATACCGCTGTGTAGATACGAATGCTCTAACAACTACAACAACAGATCATTGACAAATATCAAACTTTTTCCTTAAAGGACGCCACGATTTAGCGAGGACGCCAGTAAATCTTCACATATCAAACTAGAATTTTACGAATCTTTTCAGTGTATTATTACAGAGAGTGGTTCAATAATTATTTTATATAACACGACAAAAA